>JANZLQ010000040.1:2234550-2282516 GCA_026212715.1 Elanus axillaris
CCTTCCTGGATGTCTCCTAAACTCCCTTCAGGGCTCTGGATTCCTTGAATTTTTACACTAGAAAAAGCCAAGAGGAATTTCTCAGCCCTTCCATAACAGGAGTCTGCACAGTCTTTCTTCCCTGTACCAAAATGAATTTTGCCTTGAAAATTATGCCTGGTGCAGAGATTCTGGCAAGCCGAAGTCGGATTGCCCAAGACCTGCAGCTGAATCTCTTGCTTTCTGCAAGCAGATGCCCTAAGTCTTCCTGCTGTAGTGGATTTTACAAGAACCAATTTTTGCAAGTCTTCCCCCCCCAATATCTAGAAATGCAGGAGTCACAGCTAGTGCGTGGTGTGTGTGTAACCAGTGTCCAGGGTTTTTGTGGTGGCTCTAAGCAGTAAAGCTTTTAGAACTGAGGAGTCCTTAACTTTACAGAGCAAGAAGGAAAGAACCTCATCTAACCCTTCAAATGATGAAAGGGTGAATACGCCAGTTGTCCTTTGTGCCCTGCAGGGAATGGCAAAAGCATATGGTCCCCAAGATTTTAAAATTCAGCCAAAAACTAAACTCAGGCCCAGAATGTAAAGGAAATATAGGGACCAGCCTTCTATTTTCAGATCACTTGCCTTTGTCTTCTGCATTTCCACATAGGTTTCCTTAGATCTTCCTGTGTTTTTCTGAACTGTGGGAACATGATTGCCAAGGAAGTAGAGAGGGGAGTTTTCAGCCCTGCTGGGATTGTTCTTGATTTGAGGGTCAAGGAAGCTTGACCTAGTCATTACCTGTTCCATTTTTTACAAAATCTCCATGAATCTAAACCACCTCAGCCAAAATGTTTGCTTCCTTAGAGCCCACAGCTCAGAAACTGCACACCTTAAATTCTTCCTTACAGATACGCTGAGGTCAATTTACAGGAAAAGCACCAGCCACCATGGGGCTACTTTACCTGTTCCTCTATGGCTGTGAGTAAAATGGGACTGCTCATAGGGGTACTCCACACAAATACACAGAAGTAGCTATTCTGTAAGGCATTCACCCTGTTTGCTGTTAACTCCTATCTCATTAACTGAAAGCAGTGCTGGACACAATAATTTAGGAGTTAAAGCAGTTTTCTCCATGTCCCAAGAAGCCTGCAGTGGGTGATGTGAGCGTGGGCCCTCCCAGAATCCCAGTCCTGATCCTCGATTCCCTCACAGCTACTGCGAAAGGCTCACTTTGGTCCTTTGTAGCCATACGGATCATCCTGAAAGCTGATCCTGAGCCTGGACTTCCCTAGCTTTTGGGTTGGGTTGCAGACCTTTCCTGTGCAGATGCCTACTACAGTATATTCTCCAAGAGTTATAAAATGTGTTTTTACCCCTCTGCTTCTTCACTTGTTCTTCCAGCTGCCTGAAGCTGCCTCCCCGAGGGGCTGTAACACTTGCCCACACAGTGGCATTTGGAAGCCCTTCTTGTGGGCAATCCTAATTACAATATGCCTTCAATACAGGAAATGGCTGTTGGAAGAGATTGCCCAGAACCCTTAACAGGAAGAAGCGCACGACTGTGTTTGAAAGGAGGCAAGTAAAGCACTGCAGATTATCGGTTGCAAACCTCAAGGTCTCTGTCTTTCCTTGCAGAAAAACAAATCCCACAGGTGCTGTGTTGTCCAGCACTGGGTCACTACTAGGTCCATCCCTCACCTCCACTTAGGGAAGGGTACCCACTCCACTCACTGCCGCTTCACTCCTGAATGAATACTATCATTGCTAATTTGCAATGATAAGGGAAAGGACTTCATCAGCATCCACTACTTAAAAGCACAGGTACTACTTTGCTTCCTAACCCATGAGGAATAGCAGAAGAAACAAGAATGCAGTGCCCAGGTGTGGGGAGAAACATTTTTCCCAGATCTCTTTCTGGATGTAGATGAGGCAAGGAAGTTATATCAGCTCTTGCTGCATGACACAGCAGGACGAAGCTAAACAGCAAATTTGGCTAGTCAAAAGGGTTTTGTACTGTTACAATTAAAGGATGATTCAAGTGAATCTAAACAATGATGTCACCCTGAGAACCTTTTAAACACAATTTAAGTTATTACATGGTGTGAAGCAGAGAGAATCGGCTAACCTTTTGGCCTGCCACATTTTTTTCTCTACAAATGGATGATGTCTGGATTATTTTTGTTTCATGTTAATGCACTTGGGACAAGCTTTCTTCTCAGTTACACAGGTTTAAAGCTGTAGCTTGGCTGAAGACAATAGCCCGTCTTTGAATTTTCCTTTGTGTGACTAAGAACATTTATTTTATTATGGTCATTTATACATTTTGTGGTAGAATCTGAGTGAGAAAAGAACTGCCTGAAAGCTGCTCTCTCACTGCATGCTTTATAGAGGTAGATCTTGCTGGAAAATCCTGATTTGTTTTGGAAGTGAAAATTCACTGTGAGAAAGCTAAGTAACCTGCTTACTTTCCTGTGACGAAGGAAAGCCAGTGTGTGGCCCCTGCACCGAGACTGCAGCAACATCCCGTTCTGTGAGGCAGCACAACCCCTATTGCTATCCCTGAATGCTCCAGTGTATGCTCTCACTTCACATTTCTTTTGGCTTTAAAGATCGCATTCTGCTAAGCCTCCTGGAGGCTCTCATGCTTAAACCAACTTTCCTTCAGACTTGGCAAATCTTCTATTGAGTAAGGACAGAGCAACAGCAAGAAAACAGGGTTTGGCCCAATAGAAATTACCAGAGAGAGTAATTAATCCCCAGAATCCTATGTCAGCATGAACCGAGCGGAGCTTGCAATGGGGAGGGATTCCCTGGGGCAGAGCCTCCTCTGGCTGTGATCTCAATGCAGTTGGCCCATCTCACTTTGAAAGTGCTGTGTGTTTCTCACAGCTCATCATCCCACTCAGTGATGACTTTTCCAAATATAAGGATACCATGGGTCTCTGGGAAAGTAAGGCCCAGTTGTTACCATGAAGCTGCTAATGATCCTGTTAACAGTTTTATTACTTAATCCACTGATACATCAGGTTCTGACTTTGTCCAGAAAGGAGATAAACCCAAGTCTTCAGTGTGATGTATTTATAGGTTTGGAACTGCTCTGGGGTTTCTAGGCTGTGCTCACATTTGGACTGTTTTCTCATGGCTTTCTTACCAAGTCAAATAAACATGGGTAACTTCGTTCTCTGGGTCAATTTGGGCAGTATCACCCTGCCCTAATGAAAAAGAAGTGCAAGTCAAAACAGAAAACCCAGTATGGCGCGACTCCTGGGATGAAGGAACTGTCTGGGCAAGGTGAATTCAGGAAGACAGCAGGCCACTGAGCAGGGTATGTCCAAGGTTCCCGCCACCTGGCTCCAGACAGTATCGTACACTGCAATTCCCACCAGGAAATTTTGTCATTGCATTTGAAGGAGGATTTATACAAGCTGACTTCTTCTTCTTGGTAATATGGAGACATGGGATTGCTCTAATCTATAGACTTTTCAAACAGAAAGATTGGTAGAGTTGGTTGTTTATATGCTATGGCTTATATCAGAAGAGCATTGTTAGTTAGACTAGAAAGAGGAACTAGAAAGACCCCTAAAAGAAATATGGGGTTTCACAATATATTAATTGAACTGTGATCTTTATACCAAGAATAAAAATATTTAGTAAAAATTAGCCATGTACTTTGCCTTTTTTATTGTTTTCTACTTTACATTTGAAATGTAATGTTCAAACCTACATGGTGAAATGCCGTTGTTAATGTAATTTAATAAATCATGAAGTAGTGTGCCTTCTGGTTACTGAAGTTGATCTCTGTTGAATTTTGTGCATAACTATGGTTGTTATGTTGTTATTAAAAATAACTTACTAACCTTCTTTTCCTAATGTACTATCCAGCATGTCAGAGCTGGTATACAATATCATCTAGGGCAGGCATCCACGAACAGGCATTATGACATCCCAAAAGTCTACAAGCGCAGACTAATGCTCCCAAGAGAAAGGCTCTCCTTTTCCCATCCCAAGAATATGTACACAATTTGTTTTAACATTCTTCATGACAGTATCTTCAGCTTTCTGGAGAGTTTCTGGCAGAAGGACAAAAGAAGAGGAAAGGAGACAGTTTTGTCTGGGTATAAATCTCAGTTTTCCTTTGCCAAACTAGACCTGCACTTTTGAGAAAATTGGGACAGTAAAGCTGAAAATTCTGTGCTCACAGTGGGATTAGTGGAAAAGCTAAAACTGAGCTAGTTTTGATTTCCATGCAGTAAGTAGAGTTTTCATAGCTGCCATTCAAGGCCATTTGCTATTCCACTGTACAGTATCACAGTATCGCTGCGCTTTAAAACATTAATGTAGACTTTTAAATACTACATGGATTTGTGTCTGGCATGGAGCAATGCAACTTTGACGTTCTGCCTTTCTGTCTACTTATGCCTGGGATATCCCTCAGTCTGACCACTTGACCTAAAAACTTTGGTCTCAACATCTGCCCGATCTAACTGAAAGTTTTATACAAAAATTTTGGTTTCGAGATGGTTTTCATTAAAAAGATAAAGGTGTATTTCAGAAACAGGCAGCTATTGCTTGGGAAAACAGGAATAATCATTGTAAGATAAATGACTGGGTAGAATCAGTTTGGCCAGAAATATGAGACACAAAGCTGACAGCATGAATCTCTTACCAGCATAAATCAGATCCATTTGTAAACACAACTAGTTGATCCAGGGTCTGCAAGTGCCCCGGATAGCTCACATTGCCTGTGCAGTACTGCAGAATGTCCTCTGGGGGCTGGTTTGCTTCGTAAAGAAAGCCACTAAAGATTTTCTCGTGCAGAGAGGGGACAGAAGGATGTGCATTCAAATAGCAACGGTGCTATCACTACGCCTTCTCCTCAGGTGGCTTCACACCTAGTGCAACCACACTTTGTAATTAATAAGGTGGAAATCACCTTATCGATGAACTAGCCTTTTTCCTGAACAAGAGGCCAAGTGTAACCTTTAATCCAGAGTCCAGTACCTGACAATCTCTATGAGGGAAATACTGAAGGCTTTATTTTACGATTCTGAGGTTGCCATTACAGGTTCTGGAGTATTTCTGATATATGCATTTCTTGTGCATCCTTGGAGCAGCAATGATAGTTAATATTGATGTCATTAAAGCCACCACCATTATGGTTCAGGATAAACACTTCACCTTGATGAATCAGGTAGCTATTGCTTTGCAGAGCCGTTACTTTGGCCTGCTGATTCTTTAATTCCCAGACTGACCAATAGATCTGGTCTTGTCTGGTGTCATCACACGCAGTCTCCTTAAATTTAGCACTAGGCTAACCAGACTTAAAAAGAGACAGTAAAAGGGGTTAAAGAGCATCATTAGGAGAGCCCAGAACAGCCTAATTCCTTTAGTCATCTTTCCTGTTTTAAAATCTTTCTGCTTATCTCAGTTCTGGTCTTGACATCTGCTAGTAGTGAAAGCAAAGTAGTGACAGTTGGGCGTGGTGGGATGTAAGGAGGGTATTTCATACGCTGATCTTGCAGTGTATACAATAAAGGAGTTGAGAGGAATTCACAGCATACGTAGGGCAAAGGTCTCTCTCTTGTGCTCTTTCATTTAACAGTCGAAGTGATGTATTTTAGCGTGTATTATACTGCTAGCCTTTGAAAGGCTGCATTTTTTGTTTGTTTTGATTCTATATTGTTCTAAGTTAAATAGTAGGAAAAGAGAAATCTCTGCCACCATAACATTCTCTTATAGGCCTATTCATTATAGATCCCGAGAGGAAACTGAGAGTTCCCCTGGACAATGGTCTGATATACAAACGAGCATACATTAACTTTCTGTGGTTGTATAGTTCATTTTGGCTGCGTTTCCTTTACATTCTTAGGAACGTGAATTCAGGCATAATTTGGTTTGATGTCTTCCTCTGCCTTGAACTGCTGTCTTGTTAGACGTACTGCACGTCAAGCAGCCTCTCTGCAGCAGAGGCCTGAAGTGGAAGTGCTTCAGGCAGACGTGGTGGTACATTGAGGGATGCTTTCGGAGTGAGTGGGATGGCCAGGAGCAGAGCAGACCAGGCCAGGTCTGTGGGGTTTTGGCTCACGGGTGGGGGGTGCTGGGCGGCTGCTGGCCAAATGCCATGCTCCAAGCCAACAAGGATGTCAGGTGGGTTGGACATAAGCCATAATGTTTAAGTAGCTCAACTTCAGTCCCTTGTCCTTTGACAAACACCTCAGGGGAGCTCACTTGGGGCACATCTGCAATGGCTTTGGCTGCACTAACTCCAGCACGGGGGCCGCAGCAGGGTACGATACAGGAACACCCAGAATCTCTGGATGGGGAATGGCTGATGCAATTACAGCTGTGTTCACCGCACTAATTAGCGTGGACACTCTGCTCAGGACCACCGCTCAGTTGCTGCATGAACCGCATTCTTCAGTAGCTACCCACTTAGACCTCCAGCGCTTTGGGCACTCTGGCATTGCATTCCTCGCAGTGGCACACGTATGTTTTCTGGTTTTGTGCCTCTGCTCTTCTTCTGTAAATCAGGGAGGTTAGCACTTCCTCCCTGGAGGGATGGAGCGATAAATGTTTTGAAGAGAAAAAGCAGCTCAGGAACCACAGTAGGTTTGCTTCATCTTTCGCTTCCATCACCAAAGAAAAAGTCATTTGAAGCTACGAAGATACCGAGGCATTTAAGGTTGTAAGGATTAGGACTGGGATACCATGACAGGCTTGGCCTGAACTGTCAGAAATGAATCTCTCTCCTGTCCTCAAGACGGACTGCTACAGAACTCAGGTTTGGCTGTTGCTCTTTTGCACTGCCGTGTCATACTGTCACTTCCTTTGCATGGGGACAGAGCCAAGCAGATGAAAAAGCTCAGAGACTAGATCAGTTGTTGTTACCCTGCCTTCTGTAAACAGCTTTGCACAGTCTGAAGAGTGTGACTGCTTCTGAAATGCTGCGTGTCCCATCCAAAATGTGTGTCTAACACATCACTCCCTGCCAGTGCTGCCCTGCAGAGCCTGCTTACACATCCTGGGTACCACCAGGTGCATGGCAGTGATGCACAGGGCTTGGCTGCAAGGCTACAGTTTTTCTTGAATTTCTTTTAACGCAGTACCTGCCTCAGCCTCTTGGCCCACACATACGCAGTAGATTGCTAGTTTCCTCAGAGGAATAATGAAGTGCGCGCGCGCATGCGCACTCACACACACATGCATGGGTGCAAATGGATGAGGTGTCACTCCAGTTGCAACTATATTCCGAAAAGCCTCCTGATTTTCATTCTGACTGTGTCTTCTGGCACAGAGAAATTTGCAAAGCTAATTTTCAGCTCCCATCTAATGGATTCCCCTGCTGAGTGTCTGTTACAGTTAAAGGATTCCAGATTGAGAGTTTGTTCTCGTCTCCCCTGTGCACATCTATGTTGGAGGTACTTCTTGGGGAGCTGGTTAATGAGCCTGGAGTGGGACTGAGTGTTTGTGCTGACATTCCCCTCCTCCTTGGAGGAAGGTAGCCCTCACACCCTTATAGACCATTTGTTTTCTTACTGCTTTCACCCCAGTAGAAATAAGGTGATTATAGGTATCAGACTGTGCAAGAGAATATTGGATTTATCAAAGTTGAGAAGCAAAAGGAGAAATCCCCCTCCCTAGGAGCTCATTTGTTCTGCAACTTGCACGCTTTTTGGGAGGAGGAAAGAGCTGCAGTTGAGCAGCATGCAGCAGGGTTCAAAATACACCATCGCACTCTTATTTCCTCCTTGCCCCCTGTGCTTGCCCCACTGGCCACCCTCAGAGGAGAGGGCACTGCCATCCACACCAGATATTCACTAGTGGCAGCTCCTTCCAGCTCCTGTAGAAACCGAAGAGAACCTTTCCCTGGATGATTCTGCACAGAACTTGGAGCCAATTTACTTGAGCTCTAATTCCTGCCGTGCTGCAGGCTTCCTGTACAACCTTAAGATACTTATCTTATCTGTCTTCAGTTTCCAGCAGTATATAACAGCAATTACTTACCAACCTCACAAACATGTTGCAAGGTTAAATCCCTTTGTAAGCCATCTTGCAACTAATCTTAGAAACGCAGACTGATGTTGTTGTTGTTATGATTATGATTATTATTATTGCCATTTTGGCACTGTTCTTTCTCAGCCATGGATGTTTTGCTATTACATCTGCACCTACCCAAACCTACAACTGACGCTTAAGTATCAGTTTCCACAAAAGATTTTCTCTTTTTTGGACACAGTATATTGGATCTTCAACCCCAAAGGCCCTTAGAGGGTGGGCATAGCCATGCGGAAACCAAAAGATGAATGGGACACACACATACAAACAACACAACCCATTTCATGTATCTTCTCTTCTCATACCGGGAGACCAAACCTCTAATGCTTATTTTAATATTTGTTAAGATTTTGTCTTGAGGGACGGTGAGAAGAAGGACAAAAAGAGACATTGTTCCTCTTTGGAAAGCGTTTCGTTTTTCCCAAGCAGTTGACCAGGCAGAGCTTTAAGTACTTACTTTAAGTACACATTTCAGTCTCCAGTAGGTACAAAGACATGTCTGCTGGGGCATCTTGGTAGGACGGAAGCCAACGGGACAAAAGGAACCCACGTGGGGTCAGTGTGGACCTGGGCACTGTGTAGGGTTAGGATGAGGGTCGGGCTCAGGGCTAGGATTAGGGTTAGGAGAGAGAAGCGCACAGCCTGAGCGTGAGTGGGGTTGTGAAGGGCCTGCCAAAGGGAGAAGGGGGCTGCAAGTCTCCGGGAACGAAGTGAGCAAGAGGCAGCGAACACAGAAGCCTATAGCGCAGAAAGATGCCCCAGGAACCCAAACGTCTCACTGAAGCTCTGTGTGATGGTTTCTGGAGGGTGAGGGAGGTATCGAGGTGTGCTGGCCATGCTTAGCTGGTGAGGGAGAAGTCTGCCTCACAGAATGACTGTCACAGACACCTCTTGGTGCTGAAAGACCAGGGACTGGTATGGATGATGGTTGTTATGAATTCCTCACTTACCCTGGAACAAAATCTGTTTGCGAAGCCAGCCCTGAAAGGCTACTAAACACTTAGCCACTCCTTCAGCCACTGCTTTGAATACAGGTGACCAATGATCTGACTCTTTTTCATGTGTAGTTAAGCCATCTAAAAAAGATCAAATTACTGAAGAGGTAGAAAGTTGACCTTTACCTCCAGGCTAAGCTAGAATTACAATTGCTTAATCTCTTACCAAGCAGTTTCTCTCACTTAAAAGGGAAGAGCATAAATGAGTTTTCACTGGAATATGCTATCCTGGCATTTTAATTAAGATGAAAATATATAGGTAAAATGAAATACCTGGGCATTATCAGTTTTCATGACTATTATTCTATTTGTCAGCTGGGGCAATCCATTTGCTATGTGAACTGCAGTGCTAAGGGTACGGTATCTTTGTGCTCAAAAGCAACATATTCCCAAGCATGTTGTCTTTGGCATGGCCAATATTTTATCTGCCAGAGCCAACATTAATGAAAAATTCCTGAAAAATTCCACATTTCAACACAGCAACACTCTGATGGGAATAACAATCTCTTCTGACCTCGTTCAAAAGCAGATATTGGGCAGGATACAAAATAGGAAGGTATTCCTGAACTCTTCTACCCAGGACTTTGGGTCCTGTGTGCTAAGTTTGTTATGCTTGCCTGCCTTTATAAGTGATATCAGTACTGTCAGGTTGTGTATTCCCCATAGTACCTGCATCCAAAACCAGCATTTCTCAGAATAGATATGCATGCAGTCAGAAACACTGGGTTGGTGAAACTAAGAAATGCCTTCTAGTTTTGTTGCACAACAGTCTCACCTCTTTGAAACAGAGTGATGCAGCAACTTTATAATGAGAACATATCCGCTTATAGAAGTGCATTTCCCCTTCTGGGACAAAGTCATGAGTATTTTGACATGGGGGGTAGGTATATCTGTGATCCATTATAGTCAACGTTAGCCTAGATGATTTGTAATATATGGGCTTATCTCCTCATTGCATTGGACAGTCTGGAAAACTAAGGTCAAGCAAAGTGAGCTGTGAAATAAAAGCCCAGTCATGAGTAAGGTGGCCTTAAATCCCCGTCACTGACTGCAAAGTGACAGTGCAGGGAAATGGAAGGTACTAGTTTACTCTGATTTGCATGAATTGAATTCACACAGCTCGTCATTTCCCTTAGGAGTTCAGAGTATCATGTACTTTTGTTGTAAGCAGGACAGTGCTAGAGGTTAACTGGCATATGGGCTGTGACATAATGAAATCACTGACTTGAACAAGAGAAGAGCCACCCTGGATTTCTCTTTCAGTCCCTTCACTTGAGCCTTGCACAACCAGACCATCCTTCGTGCTCTGAAAAGGCTTCTTGTCAAGGCAGTCCCTATGATGTGGGCAGGACGGGAAAGCCAGAGCTGTGGGAATTGTGGAGGATCCCAGCAGAGGAAAGAGAGGCCATTCTCAGGAGACCTTGCAACAAAGCTCAGGGAGGCATGCTGGATTTATTCATGTAGTGTAGGTCACTCAGTAAGTGGAGAAGTAAGTGACCTTGTCAACAAGCAAGGAAAAACCCATGTATACTCCCCCTCCACACACTATCCTACAACTGAAACCTTTGTGTTATGTGCCTACTTTGTGGACCAGAACACAGAAGGCAAAGGAAAAACAAGTCTTACAGGCATCGAAAGTCAGCTTATTAGGCACACATCCACACCTGACAAAAGGCAGGGCAAGCGGTATAATTTATTCCCCCCCCTGTTGTCTGAATCCATGATAGCGTCTACTATCAACAACTGTCTGTCATGCCCTAGAGACAGGAGAAAGCCTGACAGTACACAGATAAGAGCAGGTGCTAATTTGAGGCTGTGGTCCAGCACATAGACACAATGCTGTGTAAATGCTGCAGTTTCACCTCTGGAAGGTCCTCTCTTACCAAATTCTCCTCTATTTTGGAGACTTTTTAAATGGCAGTTGCTTAGTCGGCAGTGAGAGCACATCGTGTTCCTCCTGTGTAGACAAGATCTTTGATGTGCTCACACTCTGAGCTGCTGCCTTTATTTCAGTTTTAAAGGGGATGCAAAGGGAGCGAAAGGTTCTTGCCAATCACAGACTTGCCTAAATATTTATCTCTGCTAAAAACAGTTTAGTTTCTGGATTTAGCCCAGGGTTGATTCTGATGAGAGACATCAAACACAATATACATGAATCAGGGACAGCACATCTGGCATTGCCTGTGTGCTGTAGGAATATAAATAAAAGAACCGGTAAACTCCAGCTGGTGAGTTATTTGTACTGCAACAAAGCTGTCAGCTTTCTAATATCACCACCCCGTGAGAAGAGGGTGCCATGAATCACTCAGGGCTGCTCTGTGGTCCCGTGTTGGCATGTGTCTTTCTTTTTGTATGAGAGGACTCAAAAGCGAGGAATCATAAACACTTTTTTGAAAATTATTTGCAGGAGTGCTGAAGAGAGTGGCGGGCCAAGCCAGCAGTGCTGCCAATATCTAGAACATGATGATATTTTATTTTTTGAAGTATCTGATACAAATGTTCTTTTCCTGGAAAGATTCCTTCTCCTGCCTTTCTACCCCGCCTCCCTCAGATTGCTGGTGCCAATATTTCTGTTGCAACTTCCTTGCTCCTGGCCATTTCCTACTATAGATTTCCCTCCCCTCTCTCCTGGAGCTGATGGTCCAGGTTGCACCCTGCATTGTTCTGCTGGCCTGGAAGGAGGCAAATGTCAGCGCCTGATTCAGCTGCCTATGCAGAGACACTCAGTGCTGCTCGGGATGTCGGCAGGTGACCCTGTAGGCTTCCAGCTCGTACTATGGAAGGGCACAAGCATCGCAGAGATGCCCTATATCTGCCAGCCCTGGGAGGATGTCTCAGACAGCCATGTGAGCCCCTGATCTTCCTCTCTATAGTATGAGCAGAACACATTGCAGTGCTGCAAGGCGTGGCGGGTGCAGGGAACGGTCAGAGCGCTGGACCCATGTGCGTGGGGGGCACTTAAGTACATGCCGCGTCTCACTCCTTTCCATCCTCTCATCCAAAGGGAGCAATGCCCTCAGAAGTGATAGTGTCCATTAGCGCCTTTTACTTCATTGCTCTGCAAACTGGTAAGATAAGTATGACCTTTAGTTGGGCAAAATTTGGCATGGAGGCAGGAACGAAAGCCTTGGAGCTGGGGGTTAAAAAAATTGCAATGCCCAAAGCGTCATTCTGATCACTTTAAACAAAATGATCGTGCAGAGCAGCCATGGAGAAAGACTTATCACGTTACTTCCCTGATTAGCCCAGGACACCAATTTTAGGTACTGTAAAAACAGTGGAGGTCAAATTTACTATGGAGGGCAAAGACCAGTGATTCATTTTTCCTTATTCTTTATAGTCACTTTTCACCTTGAAGAACAAAAGGGCCTAAAGTCAGAGAATGTTTGTTCTTGAATCTTGCCAAAGGCTTTTTTTTTTTTTTTTAATAAACCATCATTAAAATCTGGGCCCACTGCCTTGACAAAAGAAAAGAATATATTTGTGTATACTTAAGAGACGGGAAAGAGACTGTGCGCCAGGCCTAGTCACAGATAAAGGAATTCCGGACATTATTCCTTGTGCTCCTAGGGGTTGTGACATGGGATTTCCTTTCAAAGTGGTAAATAGCCCTACAGTTGTTGTAGGACAGGGTGGGGTGATCACTGGTTTCTTCAAAACGGGGAGAGATGAAAGCACATTACGAGAAGAGACAGGCTGGATACATGTGTACAATGAACCCCTGTGAATGGGGGTGAGGGGTGCAAATTCGCCCCCACCCAAAGCACCAGCTCAAAGCTTTGCCCTCATAAGCTTCCCATGGTTTAGAGCTGCTACCAGCTGATCTCTGCTTCAGGAAGAATAGGTCATGTCAGAGAAAAATAGATTTAACTCTTAAGAGGGAGCCAAAACCTCGGGGCTTGTCAGCACCTTACACATTCCTTCTAGATCTGCAGGATATAGACGGAACTTGTGGGGAAACAGATCTCTCAAAGCCAGACAGCCTCTCCTTGTGCACTGTGGGACACTGACTGCCAGCCCTGGCCTGGCATGGGAACAGAGAGGGTGGCAAGGGTGGGATACCATAGCTGTGAGCTTCAGGAGGAGCCTCGCTATGTTTTGGAACAAGAATCAGACAGTCAGGTCTTTTGTAACTGAAAGCACCTTTCTCTTTTTTTGCTGAATCCTGCACAGGATTGGGGCGAGCAGCCTCTACTTTTAAGAAAACAGAAGAGCTAAAGCTGCAGATTTTGTCCTGCTTGCATTTTAAATAGAAAAAATGTTCAACTTTGTACTTGGATTACTTCTTCTGTTGGACTTTGCATTAAGGACTCGCCAAAGTGCACTGACTTTGCAGAGTTGGGAGAAGTCAGAAGGGGGGAGGAACGTGAATCGCTTGATGAGGGGCGAAAGAACATCAAGCTGATTTTATATTTTGATCTGAATACAAAACGATTTCCTTTCCTCCCTCTTCCTGCGGCTGTCCTGGAGGGTCAGCAAAGACTGCAGATCCCAAACCTCACAGTTAAAGCAGGGCTTAATGAGAAGGGGGAAGAAGATTTGCATGTTACTATTCTCCAGATCCTCAGGATTCAGGCCTTCAGTAATACATGTTCATTTAAGGAATCATCAGTGGAACAGATAAATCAGCATATTGCAGAAGTTCACAAATGGAAGGCTCCTACAGGAGCCTTCTTATTGCTTTCTATTTTATTGCTAGATATCTGAATTACAACTCTATAATCCTTCTACCATGTAACAACACACTTACAGATTTATTTTCCCTTTAAACTACAACGAGATCTCATGTCAGTATAGGGAGGCACATGATAAAATTGTAAAATTCAGCTTGCAAACTTCATGCAAAGTGGAAATGTCTAGAGGTTGAGGTGCTGCTTCCAGTGCAAGAGTCAGTTTGGATCTACTGCAAAGGATCTTGTTCCACTAGTGAATAAGATGCACACAAAAGCCTAGAGAGATGGAAGTCATTGCTCCCTTTAGTCCCTACTGCAATTCATTCGTTTAAGAGATTGTGTCAAGAGCGTCTAAGTCCATACAGGACACATGGAAGATTGTAACCAAGTTCAGAACTGGAGACTTCAAAGGAAAAATGACAAATTTTCCTTCCTTCTCTTTGACCCCTTCCTAATATCCCACATTTTTTCTGAAAACCAGGGAAAAGACAAAGTTCACTTCTTCATTGCAGCAATAAAATAACACATCTTCTTAAAAAACTGTATGGCTGGTCTAAGGAACAACAAAGACAGCTAAATGAATCATACAGACAGAACTACTCATACATACACCTTTTCAAAGAGTAAAATTGTTAACTCGCAAGCATGCCAGGCTGTACAGTCCACACTGCTGTTTGGGTGTATTTGAGGAGATCAGGAGAAAATCAGTTGGTGCACAGCAGTAAAACTGATCTGAATCAGGCCCTGGGATTGCACTCAAACATTAACACTTCTACTGTGTGGGTATGGGGCTGTATGGCAGTCACACATCATGAGACTACCATTATACTTGTATGAATTGGATCATGTTTTCTGAGCCCCATAACAGACTATTGAATCATGCTTTTTTTGATATCCTGGTACAAGCACATTAAATCCCTTAAGATGAACTATATTTTCATGGCCAAAAGCCAAACAAACAAAACTCTTTCAAAAATAAACAAACAGAATACTTTTAGAAGAATTTTTTTAAAGATCTAATACTTGGTTTAGGGACTTGTAATTTTAAAATAGCTCAAATAAATTAAGAATACCAAAACTGATCCTTCTTCCCAGTGGTGGTGTGAACACAGGAGAGTTTCTGTTTCCTCGTAGTGGAAACTGCCCCTTAGTTATTGTGTCATTGCCCATTGTCATGGTCTCTTTATCTTGGACTGCAAGGTGGAGTCCAGTGGGCTCAGAGGACTGCTCCCACTGGACAGATGTTCATATCAACACAACAGCTCTTGTGAATAAGTTTTGCAGGATTGGTGCTTGACATACAGCTCTTTTTACTCTCAAACCGTATTTTTTTTTCTCCCAAAGCTGCTTACATTCTAAGACCTTGCACTAAAGCCCAAATGAAACGCCTCACAATTTTTCTAAATACTATCTTTATTCATATGGCTCCTGTATGAACCGCTGCTATGCAGTTAATGCTGTGCAGTTGTTTCTACCCTAAGACCTTTTAGCCAAGGGTTTACAATTTGGCATCTGAGGTCTCAGCCTGAAAATTCATCTTTGTTTTTATACTCTCCCCAAGAGTCTGTTTTAAATTGATATAAACATTTCCATAGCTTAAGAGTGCAACAAAATGGTCAGCCTCCCTTTCCAGCTGGAAAACAAGCCAAACTCAAAGTATTACATATTGTTGGCTAGACTAGTGGCTGGTCTCTTGGCTTGGTCATGCAGTTCCAGGCATCTGCGTAACCTTATGGCACATCCAGAAAAAAATTAAACCCCACTCTTACTTGACTGTGCAATACTTGCTTTTTCAATGTATCTGTTTCTCTGTAGTGGGCGTTGCTTCCCCATCTTCCTGATGTGTATTATGCACATATACCATCATAATCAGCAAGAGACGCTAGGAACCTGTTGATTTTCTTCAGCATGTGAAGAAATCCTGCAGTACGATAGTTCACATCTGCCAGACCAAAATTCATATGCCATACTAAAAATGTTATTGACTAATCAAGACGAGAGGGAACAGAACTCTGAAAGAATAAGGACCCCAGCAAATGCTTGCTCTGCCTTGATAAGCTGCTTGCTTATTCTGCAGTGTCTCAGATCTGGATTTCATTATTGGGATTACTTCTCTGAAATCTTAGTGCAGCAAATCAAGGCTGTATGTGTGGATTCAGGATGGGAAGGAACCTTAATAATTGTCTGCGTGCATTTGCATTATTCTTTCATCTCCCACCCTGGCACTTTTCTCCTCCTGAATCCAGATGGTGACATTTTTCTTTCTTGGTGACATAACGTTTTCACTTTGCTTTCATTCAGTGTTCACTTAACTTTCATGATTCTCTTTTCTCTTAGGCATTTTCATATAGTTCTGTATTTCTTACCAGGGCTTCTGATACTCTGCAAGAGGTAGTCAGGAGAGAGCGCCAAATAAAGGAGCTGCTTTCCTTGTTATTGTTCAAAGGGCAACTGCAAGTTTTGTCTGCCTATAGGAACTGCAATAAACTCTTGGGCTGAAGAGGTGAGATTTTTTAGGAAAAGAAAACAGTGGTGTGCTTGCTTCTGCTTCATTTGAAATCAACAGTAAAAATAGAATCAGTTAGGGGTTTTATAAAAAAATGGCTTTTCATTAGAAAATTACACTGTGGTAACATTTTGTGTAGAAAGTGGCTGAGTTAGATGCAGTTTTCCAGGAAAGGTTCTCCAGCCTGGATGGTGTTTCTGGTCACAACCCAACAATGTCATGACCTTGTCATTGAGATGCATGCGTAGGATGCTGGAGGCACCATGTTCCTTGGTGGAATCAAGCCTCTGAATCGTGTCTCCCACTACCGGGGGCTGCCCTAAATATCTGTCTATTTTTAGACAAGTCTTTTTCTGTTGCTGCTTTTCATAATAAGAAAAACCTTTGAAGGTTTTGTGTTTTATCCCTGTGCACAACAGGAATTAAAATAAATAAATAGGTCTTAAATATTTAGACATGAAGAGAGAAGAATTTCCTGCCCAGCTTTTGCTAAGCGGCATAGGTGGCTTTAACGCAAACCGGCTCTGCTCCTGGGGACCTGGCAATGATTTCTCTTCTTTCTCTTTAAAAGCAGTATCCCACAGAGCAAATCTGCTGTTTCCAAGGTCCCTGTGCAATCATATCCCCTATGCCCTAGGATTTTTGGATGATGAACTGATCTGCTGCAAACCAACCAACCTGTTGGAGAAGGAATTGCTCTAGCTAAGGAGCTGCAGCAGCACAGAGGATATAGCCAGCAGCAGGGCAGCAAGGTGAAGGAGTCCTTTAAGCGTGTGACCCCCCACAAAGTCCCTCGAAGTAAACCCAAAAGTCAGGATTCTGGCACTAAAGAAGCAAGTTTAGCTCTGGGCATCACACCTGGTGTATCACCCACCTGCTGCCCCTCCTCTGGGCTTGCGGGAGGCTGCACCCAGACACCAGCAACTGCTTTTCTTCCGAACCTTCACAGGTCAAGGGAGCTGTTCTGGAAACCTGCAGGGGATAGAAGAAGGGACTTTTGTCAACAGGCAGCCATGCTATGTAGACTTGATAAATATGTGCAGTGCTAATTCGAAGCAGATTCCTGCTTTGCCACAAGCAGAATTCCTCCAAGCCCTGCCATCAAAAACATTATGTCACAGCTGCGGAGAAGCCTAACAAACAGGGGAGAAGTTGGGGTCATGTCAGGGTAACAGTGTGGTGGAGGCTGTAAGGAAGTGATTGAAGCCCTGTTCCACGGCCTGATGGAGTTTGTCATTAAGAAGGATTTCACAAATGATTTGCAGCCAATTCCCTGGGTCCAATTGGTACTTTCCAGCTTAACGCAAACCAGTGAGGAAACCAGCTTCCAGACCTAGTTAGGCCAAACTATCCAGGGAGGTTGCAAGCAAGAGATAACATAACATAGCCTGGGGCTGCAGAAGTGTAACTGAAACTGGGACTGGTTTTTACGGAGATCGCTAGGTTCTCTTTCCCCATCTCAAGCAAACAGCTTTTATCTTGTCTCCCAAAATAGCAACCTCCCATCCTTCAAAACAAACCAAAAAAACCCAAAAATCTCTTGAGACAGGCACACAGACAAAGTCGACAGAAGTGGAACACAGAGCTGATCGAAAACAGATTCCAACATCAAGTCCAAAGTCGGTTCCAGCCCATTTCTTCTTAATGGGTAAAGTTAAGAAACTCAGAAAACAAAGTAATTACCCACCAAGCAGATTTTACTGACACTAAGCATTTACACATTTCTGACACATACAATCCCTGCGATTTGATCAAATCCATCTCTGTTTAGTGTGGCGCGTCAATTGACTTGATCTCAGGAGGCTCTGGCTCATTTGCTTCTAGATTTATAGCTCAAGGAAAAATGATAAAGCCATGCTAACTGGGGTGGGCCTTTGTTCTGCTTTACTCTGACCATCCACCTTCCTCGTTCTGATTTCAACTCCATCCCTCTCGTGGCCTTCCCTTGGCCTGCTCCTTCTGCAGGTCAGTGATTCATCACACAGGAGGACACAGATGTTCTTTACAGAGAAGTGCTTCCATGCAAGCTGATATTTTTCCTAGAAGAGTGCGTTGGGGATGAGGAATGAGATGGGGAGGAGCAATTCACCACTGTGCAAAAGGCCTGAGAATATGTATTGCCCAGTTTCCACCAGAGTTTGTATGATGCTGCCTACCTGACACCCCCCAGAGAGCAGGGCTGGCTGCCAGATCCGCATCGGCAAGGCTTCAAGTAGGAAACCTTGGGGCATGTGACCTGAGAAAAGCAGCGGTCTCTTTGAGCAGCTAATCCATAAGTATTTGGTGGTCAGTGGGCAGTCATCTTTCCTGATGGATACACTAGGATTTAGCTATGGAGCATGGTGAGAGGTTGTTTTGCAAGCCACCCTCTTATCATTCAGTAGAACCTCATCCAAATTCCTCTGTCAACTCTTGCACTTCTTAGAAAACAGCCATAGTTCTCTTCTGAGGTCTGGTTTATGGACACTTCTGAGTCCAAAGCTGAGAACGCCCACTCTGCCTTTGAATCTCAGCAGTGCTGAGGTAGCACCAAGGAAGTTTGGAAAGGGAAGAGACCTGTACCCCAGGTCAGGCCCTGGTAGGCCATCTCAGAAGAACATCATGGCCCTAATACTGCATAAATGTGGCAGCTGAAGCTCTTAGAAATTATTTCATGTAGGTCACCAGCAAATGTTTTCTGAAGGACATCTCTTAGTGCTTTATCTCGTCTAATTTTAAATATTCCTAAAGATAGGGCTGGCATCGTTGCTTCCTTTGGGAGATGAATTACACAGGCTGATATAACTCAACCTTGGGAAGATTTTCTTTTGTCTCCCTAGACTCTTACCAGTTGCAAGAGAAAAAGCAGATAAATAGCTGCTCTTGGTATCAGATCTCCCATGATCCCAACCTCTTCTGTTAAGCACTCCAATTTACAAAAATTTTATTATTGTAGCATCTAAAGACCCTGTTACAGTGTGCTGTGCAAGAAAGTAGTATCAAATCTATCAGAAAGGCTCTTGGTCTTCAGGTTAAACAATGTGGCAAATAACCAGATTAGCAGCAAAAGGGATGGGGGTTTAAACCATACTGACATTTTGCTTGAGATACGGAAAACTGGCAGAACACTTATGATATTGAGGCAAAATTGTCTATAGAAGCATCCTTGACACCTGAGATGTCAGAGTCAAGCTACAAAACTGAGATCTGATGCATGTATTTAGTATCTTAATTGTTCCCTTCCTTAGATTTGGGCTACTAATCATTGACTGAATATCCAAGAAAACAGAGAAAATGATACTCTAAAATAATAACTTGCAACATGCAAGTAAACGCATGCTTTCTTAACAACAATCGGCTCTGTGGCACTGAAATATTTTTGTCTTCAGTGGAGTTGAGACACCAGCTTAGATGTAGGGACAAGTTTCTCTGTCCTTTGGCTTGCAAGCCACTAAACAGGTTTCCTTACTGAACTCTGTTGCATTGAAAGCCCATGCCAGTGTGTGTAGGAACGTGTCGGTCTCATCTAGACAGTTTTCAGCAAACCAAAACAAATGAAGGGCTGTGTTAAGTCTCCCTCTTAAACCTCATCCAGCTCTGGCGACTCAAATCACTGCAAACAAATCATTTCCACGTACAAAGATTTCCCAAAGGAAAGACGGGACCCAGAGCGGATCCACATGGCACATCCTGGTAATACACATCAGTTGGGCTCAAAACATCTTTTTTTCCAGATCTTATAAAGGTCATTCTGTACTCTACAGTGCTTAAGGATATGGTACAGCTAGTTAGGGTGCTTTCTGATCAGTGTCATGCTCAAGTGGCTGATGAAACAAGAAGACAGACTTGGGAGTCACTGTTTTGGTCTGGAGATGGTAGAGAAGGGATGTGAGTGAGCATCCTTCTCTCATTTGATACATACAGGCAGAGGGTGAATGCTGGCAGAGACCATACAATGCTTTCAAAGAACATACTTTTTGCTAAATCAGAGTTGCAGGGATTTTGTAACTTCTCTCTCTTCTTCTTTGGTAATTTTTATGTCTCTCTAGGGTATCCATCTTATACTTTTCCAGTCTTTTACTTAGGATGAATTATCATCATATTTTATTGTCAAAGGAGTAAGCTGACATACAGTACAATGATTTAATTGTCTCAGTAGTTTGAAATACTGTGTCACTTGTTAATATTACCTTGTGTTAAATGCAAAATTTCTCTGTTAATGCATGTCGTAGCTGAGAAGTTAAATACCCAGGCTAGGTGAATTTCAAAGTTATCATCCCTCAGCAGCTATGCAAATGTATGTCTATATGGCAAACAGTGTTGTATTTTGGGTTGATACTGGCCAGTGCTTTCATTTGTGTGGTATAGCCAAGTGAAATTTAATTTACCAACCTCTTTAACTTGAGGAACTTTCATTTTCATCTGTTTGCTTTTAATTTATGCGAGTGTTATTTTCCAAGTCCCCGTGGTACCAAAGCTCTCCTTCAGAAACAAGTCTGACAGCTCTAAATTATTACTGAAAGTTGCTTCATGATTTTACTTTAAAGACGATGGGGACTAGATTAGATCTATGGCTCTAGCAGTATGCTCTGGGTGCCTGTACAACCAGATACCAGACCAGATTTTCAACCTGTGTGAAACCAGTGTTATTTTATTGAATTCTGGCAAAAATTTCATTTCACCACTGGTGGTTGCTCGTGACAGCAACTTTTATGGAAACTTAGGGGAAATCCCTCCTTACTAATTCGTGTCGCCAGCTTAAAGTCTGACCTCTACTGGCAGTCGGGATGAATTATAAACCGATGCACGTATGGGTTACTGCATTGCCCCCTAAACACTGAACTAAGGGCAACTTCTTGCCTTCAGAAAAATAAATCCCACTGCATTCTCCCTGTCTCCTGCCTTGTGAACAGACTGACCTGCATGCAGCTTTAATATTGCCTTGGTGCACCATGTTTCCTTTACAGAAAGTGCCACTATAGTATAGAAACCACTATAAATATTGCCAGTCCACCAAGAAGTGTGCAATAATATTGCGATTAACATGTAAAAAAAATAATTACTATACCATATCCACACAGAAAAGAAAATTATAGGGTTTGTTGTTTGGTTTGGTTTGGTTTGGTTTGGTTTGGTTTGGTTTGGTTTTTTTTAAATCTGATGGCTATTGTCACTTCATTAGAAAAAGATGAGAAAGGTATAAAAGTGTATAGAAGACCTACTGAAAACTTTTCTGCTACTGCTCTAGCTTTTAAAAAGTCCACTCTCTTTGATGAAGTATCTAGCCTGAGAGCTTTACTCTTATCCTGAGTATAGGCAGCCCCTTTATTCCAGGTTAAAAGTCCAGTATAAATGTTAAAATCGGGTAGGAACAAGAGAGAAATCACTGCTCGCATCAATAGAGATTTACTACTTGTTTTTTCATGATAGGTCCTGGCTCATATCAAGACAGATTTCAATAGTGACTGGTTCTTTCTGTGCACATGAGCAGGTTGGGGAATAGTTCTTGGACTACAGTCAGCACAATTGCTTTCACTATTTGCAGCTGTACAAAACAAATAAGTTTGAGAGAAATATAGAGAGGTGCCAAATTCAGTCCCATTGAAGTGTGAGTGAACACGGGTGTTTAGTGCTGTGCTGCAACACACACGAAGTCTGTGAATTACTGCTGTTGACTTTTCAGCCTTACATGTCGCCTTTGATAAATGAGCTAATCTGCTGATAGCTACTCAAAATAATAAAGTAATTTAGTTAAAAGAGTTTTAAAACATCCCTTCCTTAGCATCCAAAACTTTCCAAGTAACTACTCACCACATACAAATTACCCTGCATAGAGCAATACTGATTAGATTAAACGGAACTGAAGGTAGGGTTTTGACAAGATGGAATCATAACTTGATCCTTGGGTCACTGTCTGTAACTATGAGGAACTGTTGGGCTGATGTGCAATAAAAATATCCAGCTATCTATCCATCAACACACAAATATGCTCTCAGGAGTTCACCTGTGGTGACAATCCAGAGTTGAGACAGGGAAGCCCAGAAAGGACCCAGTAGTGGGGGCGAATCTAGATGGCCTTCTACCTCCCCATTTTCCTACCTGTGCTCTGGAGGAAGGGGAGAAATCTTGGCTAGATTCACTTCCAGATAAATGCTGTATTGTATCTGAAGACTGAGTAGCAGTTAAGTCCTCATTTGTGGAGTCCTCTGGGAGGAGGTGAAGGGCAGGCAGAACATGTGCTGTGGTGGCTGCGGTGAGAGTGAAGGGTGAACCCTGGGGCATAAGCCACGGGCAGAGAGGTAGGTCAGGCTCCTTCTCGCAGGGACTGCTTCCCATGGTGGTTCATCCTAGAGACCAAAATGTGCCCTTGTTCCTCCTCTCACTTGCAGCCTCATCTAAAGAATGTGCCCTCTCCTCAGGATGGTCAAGTCAAGGAAGAATGAAAGCTATATCTGGAGTGCCTATGAAGTAATCCTGTCTGGGAATCATTGGAAACATGCATCTGCAACCCTAAAGCTTTTCTCAGGAGAGCGTGTTGGGGGAGAGGCAAAGACAGTTTCATACCTCACATTTTTTGATTTTTTTTTTTCCCCTGAAGTCTTTAGCACATAGCGTGGTGTCTTTTTTTGTGTGTCTTGTTCCCACTGGGTCTGCATATTTGCTAATCATGGAGATGTGCCAGGTCTTCACTTTCCCAGAGGAATTGCCGTAATTTTGATCAAGAAATAACATTCCCAGCCTTTTTTCCATTGACATGAGATTACTGCATTTCCTAAATACTTTAAACTGTGCTTGAGTGCCTGGCAGATGACTGCAGATATTGCCACCTCCTTTCCCAGATTTCATGTTTATTTTATGGCTGTAGATCTAAGTTCTCGACTTGTCATCCAGTTACAAAGAAAGGACATGTCCCCTCACTACATAACTCAACATAAGCACAGGGTGGTGATATCTCTGTCATTCTTTATAGGTCTCCACACTCTGCAGTGTCAGAGGGAAAACAATGGCTCTGATTAATGAGCTGCTGCCGCCAAAGACCAAACAATTTTGACCTAGAGTTGCTTTCTGTGACCTCTTTCCATAAATCTGCAACTGATACAGTGATCCATATCATGGACAGCCAAGAAAGCACATGGCACTGTACGTTCAGGGAGTTGCCTTTGAGCAGGTGTAGTCGAACTCCAAAGGGTATGTTTTGATTACAGAAAAACAGAGAAAAGTTCCTGTTAATTGACACGGAGGTTTTAAGCGTCAGCACACAAAGCAGTAAGGTGGCCTTGCTGAAGAGTTTCTGCTGATTACAGAAGGAAACCAGAGTGACCCTGTGCCACTTCGTCAGGAAATGCTGATGCATATATGGGTGAGGAAAAGCCTTGTAGAAACAAATCCCAAGAGCAGGGCCAATGTCTTATCTTATCTTTAAACACTTGCTCTACTTAGCAGTTGTTTTTACTGTGCTGTTGTTGATGTCTCCTCTGCTTGAGACTAATGATTTAATTTTTTGTTGTTGTCACTAGGAACATTTACACCCAAACTACTGTCTCTGGCTGAGCTACACAAAACTATTTGCGGCAGGCAGAGAAGAAGAATGGGTGTGAACTACTCCCCTTTCTCATGAGTCAGCTAAACAAATACTAGCTTCTCTGGCTTGGAAAATCAACAAAAACATGAAGCCTGTTGCTTTGCCAGCAGATACTCTTGGGTTAACACTTGCATTCGAATATCCTGAAAGAATATTAGCTGTCTCTCCTGATGAGTTTACGATTGCTAATTTAATTTTGGATTGGCTTCTTCAGCTTCTGTAGGAATGGCAGCTCTGGCTCTGGTCTACAGGTTGCTAGTTCTGTGCCCACACACAGCATACCTGTTGCAGGACCACTCTGGGGGATTCCTGGCTATTTCTAGGTGGAAAACAACAGGAAGATTTGCTTCTTGTAACCATTCCTCTGAAACAAACAAAGAAAATAGAAAGCCTTTAAAAGTTGCTGAACCATTTTCCTCAAAAATAATTCTGCTTCAGCAGCAGCAGTGTAGGCAAGGGAGACAATTTTGGCAAAAGATAGTGATGGGTATTCAAGGGACCCTGGGGCCCACTCTATGTGGGCTCTGTGCTTTTCTCACTGGGATGATGTGTTGGGCTTGCAAGAGCCAGCAGAGAGGAGCATGCTCCTGGGTGCTTTAGCACTCTGGAAATGGTTTCCAGGTGAACCCTGTGCTCTGCTTGTGCCCCTGTTGCTGAGCTTGGTTGGTGGGGCTGGGCACTCGCAGCATTCAGCAGTCCCACGGGTGGGTTTCCCAGCTGGCAGGAAAGAGGGTGGGTTGATCAATGGCCAAGTGACGGTGAGGTCCTGGTCCCTGGGCAGTGACATGGAGAAGCAAGCTGCATAGAGAGCATGAGCTGTGCTTTCCTGGCGAATCTGCAGCCCATTTCCCATGCACTTTCCAGGGACAGGCTTTTCAGGGAGATTCTATTTTCCAATTACAGTTGAGCCTGCTTCATGAGTCCACTAATCATCTGATTTCTTTGTGTTTTACCCTCCAATTGTGAGAGTTGTCACATGTTGATGGTTTGGAATCCTCGGCAGAGGTGGTGGAGCTATCTTATTTTAGTTTGCCCACAGCTTTGGGGTAATTTTTCTTGATTTTGCAATTATCTTGGAAGTATCATGACACTGAGATATCCAGTCTGGGCATGCAGAGAACAGCTTGGCTACCAGATTCCGGCACAGGGAGTACTTATTAAAGTGACATTCCTACCTCGTGTGAGACTGACTGAGACAGGGTCTAAACTCCTACTCATCTTCTCCTCTAGGAAAAGTAGTTCAGCAGGGAATAAACCAGTAACCTACAGGGGACTGGCCTGTATCAGCACCTGATGAGGAAGTCACAGCCCCCCTACATTAAGTGCTGTACAGATGCATAGGAAAAGATGAAGGGTTTAAAACTTTTCTGACAAGTTAAAATATTCTCCTCACTATACACATGGAGAATTGAGGCTTAGGAGAGCAAATAACCTGATCAAAACCAACTCCCTGAGAAAATCAGGAAAGAAATGAAATGGGAGAGAGGCAAGCAAACCACATTAGGTCTAGCGGGTAAGTTACCTTTTAACAACCCTTTCTGACCTACACGTTCCCCAGCTGCAGCCCATCACAGGGGCCTTTGGCCTCTGTACTGACTCGGTACCCATGAGGTGGCCTGACACAGAACTCACTAGCCAGCAGAAAAGAAGAAAATGCGGAGGCTTGTTCCTGACTTACAGCCAAGATCTTCACCACAAGAGCATCCCTCCTTCTTTGGTGGGAAAGTCAATGCTGGCAATAATATTTCATTTAGAATATTTTGCATTTTAAATAGAGAGCATAGGGCCTAATGTAAATGCATGAGTCTAGCAGAATCAAAAATTGTATGTCCTTCTCCCACCCAAATTCACAACAAGAAGGGAGGAGGTGGGTCTTTTTAGTTATTTGCTGCTGTCTTTTTAAGCCTTTAAAATAATAGAAAATTACTTGATTATAATAAGTGAAAGCTGACTCCAGCAGCTGAAGACTTAATAAACACACCAAAGATTGCAAGGCTTGTGATACTATAATGCTGACAGTACTGTCGTGTCTTCTCTTTTCACAGGGGGTAACCTTGAAATAAATCCTAAAATGATTACAGGCCATTGGTTTAAACACACGCAGCTTTTCAATGAATCCTTGAGCTTTCTAATTCTAGTGAAAATAGGATTTCCTTGGGGACATAGTTATGAAAATACCCTTTAAAATGGGTACTTGTTCATTTTTCAGATGCACTCACACTGTGTGCTTGTGACGAGGTACCCTGGCATCTCAGAGGAAAGCATATTGTCTCTCCTTCATGTCATTTACTGCTGCAGACACAAAGTCGTTTGGAGAGACTGAGCTTCACCAGTTTTTTCTGTGGCAGGCAGCATAGGTAACGGCTCATCATCTGCACAATCCATATTATTGGTGATCACGTTATTACTGGTGACCAGGGCCACGCACGCTGTTCATACAGCCCCATTAATTCCAGAGTGTTTTCAGATCACAGATTATGCTCCTGATCCAGGCTCTGACTCAAAAATGCTTTAAGGTAAGCATGGCTTGCAAAAGTATCCCCAATCTATTGCTAGCAATGAACAAAACAGTTTTTAAATGTTGTGTATGTGCCTCCCCTTCCCCCACTAAAATCAGCTCTAAAACTCTGACTTCCAGTCCTTTCTAATGGGACCTGATGTGTCCTAGGGCCCAGATCTATGCACAAGAGTGACTTTACACACATGAATAGCCCCTGGAGTTCAACCATGTGCAAAAAGTTATTTGTGTGCTCAAGTCCTTGTGGAATCTGGGCCTTAGTCTAACCTGCTTCATTTAGCTGTCAACACAGTAGTCACTGGTTTGCCTAGCAATTATTTCTTTGTCATCTGATGCAGAGGTTAGGTGCTCTTTGATACTGTTCTTTCAGCCTTCCCCTTCTCTGTGCGCTGCAGTGCCCAAAAGGGATATGTGGATCTCTTAATCAGATATCATATTGACGTTAGCTGTCACTATGTACGATACCTAGATACGTTCAATCTCACAAGCATTTTCGAGTGCTCTTTTGGGGATAGCTACTGGGTAGTTACAGTGCCTAGAGGATGCTTGAAGGAAGGCTGTTACAGTAAGAAACAGATTAAAAATAGTTTTTATTCATGCTCACTGATGGTCCTAGCATGAACAATCAGGCATTCGCTTAGTGTGGGAGGGATCTCCCTCAGCCAAGTGAGACAGAGTTAGAAATCATCTGACAGAGAGGTAAGGGAGGTCACACATTACCCTCTGCCTGGGGATCCTCCCATGTTTAATGTTGGCTGTGCCGCAAAATCAGATTATCCCAGGAAAAACAGTTTTCAATATACTTTTCTTCCCTGGTTAATGTATCAGTCAACATTTCACATTTCAGTCCCAGGGATTTGTGTGGCTGTGGTGTGTTTGGGGTTTTCACCATCAAGAGCAGAATGTTAAAGTCTAAATTGAAGGTAAGAATAAACTCTCAGAATTAGAAATGGTGCAATGAGGCTCTGGACAGAAGGTCTGTCCTGACTCGAGGCTCTTTCTAGGGGCTATCTTTAGCCTGATGACACTACACTCTTGAGTCTTGCTGTAGGCAACTTGCATTGGCAACACATAATTGAGGACAGGAACCTAACATCAGATACAACGTGTCACTTCCCAGGAGGAGCCTGTCTTTCTCCCCTGGTTTACAGAGAGGATGTTGTACTAAAACCTATTTGTAGCTCTGCAGGAGGCAACAGGCTCTCTGCTAATTCTGCAGTATTATCATTCTAGCATCTTATCCCAAACCATGCCAGAGGATCTAAGGAAGGATACTGCACCAGGTTCCTCACCCCAACCAGGCAGCAGTGTTAGCTTCACAAAGAAAACAGCAGGGACAGCCATGGTACCAGTGCTGTTTCCTGGGCCTTTATACGTCGTTCTGCAGAACAGAGCCTGCCAAGCTGTTTGTTCCTCTGCAGAGCTTTGCTATGGTAATGAAATGGTTGGCGCAAGTACTTGTTTTTAATTTTATGACCCTTGTAGCCCTAGAGCAGGACCAAATTATTTAGCAGAGAAGAGGAGAATGTTATTTTAGGCCTGGACATAGTAATTTGAGCTGTGCAATCAGAGAACATTAGTTCCAGCAGGACTTGGTCCAGCAGCATGGGTCTCCCACCCCACCCTGGGCAGGTTGTAGGTCCTGGTTTTATAGCATAGCACAGAGTACTACCTCAGAGAGATGGTCCTCAAGTCTGAGAGTTTTTAGATAAAGTGCAGAGTAGCTATGGAAAACTTTTCTTGAGAAGTGTGAGAGATTTATTCATTAAAGCCATAAAACCAAATTGAAATACATTAAAATGGTGAACATTCACATTCATTCTTAGAAGGAAAAGTAGTGCAAGTAAGCTACATGGTATATTCAAACAACGCTTTTCTATGGGATGCCAACATTGGGTTAACCGTGCCCTTCCCAGGACTAGATGGTACCTGCCTGTGTTTCACACCTCCTGGAATCAAAAGCTTACCAGCAAGTAAGAGGCCTGCACACAATGTCCCAGAAGACTCAGTCTTTGTACAAGCTAAACAGTATCTACCTCCAACACAGTTCCCCTGGTGCCACTGACTGGTGTGGATGAGGCTCCAAGGCTAAACGAATGTTAGGATGCAGGATTGTGGAAAGAGGGTATGCACTGCCAAGCACGATGCAGCCTATATGCCTGCTTCTCTCTGCAGGAGCTGCTTGCAGCATCCTAACGCCTTCTTAAAGCCGTAAGTCTCCCCAGATATATAAAACAAATATGGAAGTGGAGCAGATCCCTTTCTTCTCACCCAACATGCCTGAGGGCTGTCCCCAGCTTTGTCTCCAAGAAATGAAGTTTAGCTCTAAAGGGACCATGGGAGGATAAAAATTTTGTGGGGCATCATCCTGCCAGTTTTGGTATTTAGGCGCCCTGATGTAGCATAGCCTAACCTTTTCCCCACTACTCTCAGTTTTGCCCTCAGAATTTTTTTTTCCAGCCCACTCAGCTTTGGCTCTGGTGTGCCAGAAAGGGCACACGCTGTGTTTATATAAACCCTCTGTCACCTGGCAGCTGTGAACAAATGTGTGTGTGTGGCAGAGGAATTTCTCCTCCTGTCCTCCATGGGGTAGAAAAGCACTGAAATTACACTTTGCTTATTCTTTTCTTCAGCTCCCGAAGCCAAAATAAACTTTGGGAAAGAAGTAGCTCAGAAGTATAAACAGAATAATTGAAAAATACTTTTCTTTCTTTTAGCAAAAACAGTCTCGAATATTATAAAAGCCCAAGGCCTTCATTGCTCTGGTCACAATAGCCGCTTAAGTCTAATGCCAGCTGCCTGGCACTGCACTCCAGACCCCTCCAACAGTGTCACACTTGCTCATGAGAGGTAACATTCAGGCTTGTTCAAAAGGCCAGCTCAAGACATCAGCTAAGCCCCCTTAAGCCCTAAGAACAACTGAAGGCACAAGAGGAAAGAATGAAAGGATTATTTCAAACCCCAGGATTTTCTAAGTTGAAGCAGCACCTGCCTGAAGTCACAGCATAAACAGCCCAGAACAGATCCCAGTAGTAGCTGTGTCCCGGGTGAGCTACCCAGGACCCAGACAACCCTCAGCTAGCGAATTAGATGACACTTGACAAATACATTCAAAGCTGTTGGTCATTTTTTTAATTGTTTTTGCAAAGCTCAGCACATGGTCTTAAGAAATGTGAAATACCTCAGCACCGTGAAATACCATGTGCCAAAGCTCAGCCCATGCTCAGTGTGAACTGGTTGTTTCTAGAAACTGGAGGGGACTCGGAGCCAAGTGCCAGGGCGTACTTGCCTGATAGTGTCTCCTCCTGCAGAGTTTGGGGCTTTTTCTATTGATTCTTTGGTAAATGTGATGCTGCACCCTGCACATGTCATCCTGAATGTGTTTAGGAATAATGGTACTTCTTGAAAGAAACAGGAGCACTGCAGGGCTGGAACCCACTGGCTAGTTTGCTTCCACAGCATTACAGGTAATAGCAGTTTTTAGGTAGGGCCATGCTAAATAGCGTCACACACATGCACTGGAGGGAGTTTGTGTTGGCCAGACTCCAACCTCTTATTCTGCAAAGGACTTTGGAGATAGAGCTACAGTGCCATCAGTTATGCAAAACCAGGTGGGGGTGGATATCTCTGGTGCTGAAGCAATGGCCAGGCATAGTTTAAATTCTCAGCTAGAGGTCTATAGGAAGGGTCACTATGCCTTCAAAGGGAGTCCAGCAACATGCTGTCTGGGCAGGATCCCCTTTGGGAAGGATTCTCTGGCGCTGTGAGATTAGCTGGCCTCTGCTGAGTTACTGATGGGAATTTGAATGGCTCATGGAAGAAGCCAGACTCTCCAAAGTGGGAGTGATTCACTCTCCACACTGAGACAATATGCCAGGCTAAGAGCATTTTACTCAAATCCAGCGAAAAAGAGATGAGAGTTGGGAGGTGGGAGGCAAGAAAATCACTGTTTCATCCAGTTGAAAAGTTAAACCCTAATGTTTCTCTTTTTGCTAGATATGTTATCTTCACAATTCTGCTGAGAATAATGCCTCTGTTATAAGCCCAGCTAAAGATTACTGGCTTATCAAGTTCAAGGCAAAGGAGAAGATAGAGATTTGAAGAGCAGGAGGGAAAAGAAAACATAACACTTTAATGTCAGAGCTTTGGAAATTGAGATACTTATCGAAGTCTGTTTTCTTCTTTCCTTGATTACGTTACTTTGAATTTGGACAAGGAAACCAGTCTGGCCAACCTCACTTCTGTTTCTTCTCAGTTTCACTTTCTGAAAATTATATTGTCATAGATGTACACTCAGATATGCATCGCACTGAGGACAGTTTCACATTCAGAAGACATTTCCTGAGCCAGAAGATGATGATGAGAGAGACCTTTATCACTACTGTCATTAAAAACCATTGTCATCAGAGACTTGACAGGCCTTGTCACACTAGCACTGATGATTGTGTCCCAGACACCACTGCAAATTTGCCCTGGAGCATTAACAAGTATACGGCCACGATGCCGACAAAGCAAGCAGCTCGCGATTCAGTTCAAATGCAGTATTTGTGAATGGTGCTTTGGAAAACAGCAGGCTTTTTGATTTGTTTTTAATATATCAGATGCTTCACAGTCATCAATCAAAGAGTTGCACCTCAGAATTATTTGTCTTCTCCCGTTGATTAAAATCTAACGTATGAGCTCACACATCAAATTATTTCCCCAAGACCTGACTCCTTCCACTTTTATATGTGTGTAAAATCCCTTTGAAATGAATCTGTTCTCCTAAAACTGCAATAATTCAGTAATAACGCTAGCTATAAATAAAAGGAACGAAAGACTATTAGCAGAAATGCAGGTGCTCAATGTTAGAAAAGAAAGAGATGAATAAAGGAAACTAAAAACAAACTAAGGGGATCTCACGACTAACTCCACGCTCAACTGAATTGTATCAGTATAAATGCAAGCACTGTGTGGGCCCCCAAATTAGGAACTCTTTACAAAACAAAAACCTTGCCTCAACTGTATTGTGCCTGTTCTAACCATACTGAATAGCCTGTCTAATGATGATTTCTTCTTTATTTGGGTCAGGTCTCGCTGAGGAAGAATTTTTTGAGAAACCAACGCTAAGCATTGCAAAAGACCACATTGTCATCTTACCGGGAGACACGCTAAAAATAAAATGCAGGTAAGCATTGCTCCAGCCACGCAGGCTTTCCTTCTCTGTATTGATTACCTTGGCACAGTACGGCTTCTGGGTAGGGTAGAGCAAAGACTGCTGCACAGCCAGCTGGGAAGCAGTGCTGTTTACCCTCCCATGCATTTCTGCGTGGAGGAGAATTTGACGGGCTGTAATAGAGCAGGGAGGAAAGTCTCAGGTCAGCATTCAACTTCGCCAGATTCTTTATGCTGTAAAGGGGCCCAAGCAAAATCCTGAGTCAGCACAAGGGAAAGCTTATGGGAGAGGGATGTACCATGCTTAAGGACATGGCTGGAAAATTCTCATCTGAAAATAGGTTCAGATTCATCTCCTCTGCAGCCAAAATCACTCTTTTGCTCCCTGTCCATAAGTAAATGACAAACAAGATCACCAGGGCATGTCATTAGCTCTTTACATATATATAACAGCTTAAACTTCCTAACCTCAAATACCATCTAGCCTATAAAATGACATTTAAATAAACAGCAGTTAGTATGTGTACATTCAAAGACCTGACCTGTTTAAACATATCATATTCTTTAAATCAAAGATAACCAGGACTCATAAAAAACCAGACTGCTGATATTGTAAATTACAGCAGCTCTCCAGTTCTTGGCACAATGTGTGAAAAGTAGCCGTGCAAGAAACAAGCAAAATTTTGGTAATGACCTGTGTTTACAGGGAGATGATCCTCTAAAAATGGGGGATATAGCGTTTGGTCACAGCCAACTGGCACACAACTATACATAATACAAAGAGTCGGAGCACTTTCTGTTGTGTCAAACATACTTTAGCTTGCTCGGTCACACAGAAGGCCTCAGACTGAGATGTACGTAGGTGTTGCTTGTTCTGAGTGTGATTTATATGCCAAACTACTGTGAGAGATTGCTTTTTAATTTCTTCTCAGAGCATTGTAGGAGAGAAGGCTTAAAGTAATACAAACTATCACAGTTTCTCCCTCACACACACACGATTTTTACACCTTCTTGCAAAGTCCCCTTGACTGTAGCCACTACATGAATGGGGTTTTGCAAGAGAAGTTAATGGAGACAGTACAAAAAAGCAGTGGGAAGGTGAATCTAAGCTGCAGTTTATCTTGACACATATGTCCCTTCTGATTTTTGTCCTACTCTATTTAATTCATTGTTATAGTGAAAGGTAAATTTACTCATACTGTGTAAATTTGTGATGTCTTCTGGAGCGTAAGGCATTTTTTTCCAAATACCTCCAGCTAGCTGAGTGGCTTATGAGGTCAAAACAACCTTACAGTGGTATTTTTAGCTTGGCAAGCAGCAAGCATGATGGCAATAAAGTTTAAACAGTCCTTTAAAATCTAGATGCAGTGCTTCATAAAACACATTATGTGAACATGAGTTTGGCGTAGTGCTCCAGGCCAACTAAATCAATACTTTACAGCAGTTCTCCATCCACTGCCTCTTTAATCTGTAGGAACATGCGATTTTTCTCATATCGCCAAATGAATAAATAGATGAAGAAATTATTAGCACTTCAGTCCCAAATTGCATTACAGATGCAAAGCAATAAATCCACACGACAGATCTGAGAACGAGAAAAGTATGCTAGCATGCTGCTGTGCTAGCATGGGAAAAGAGGCCCAGAGCACTCCAGTTCCTTGACTCAGGTCATGCAAGAGCTGGGAATAGAAGCTAGAAGTGTGATTCCTACACTTCAAGATTCCCTGCACCAGGTCCTCTGCAGATGTCTGTCATCCTGCCTCCTCTAACACACCAGCATCTGCACACTCACAGATTAGCTCCGGACTAACCCAAAGGGAGCTCTGAAGTCCTTCGTGCTTCCAGGGGCCATGAGGGCTGTGCGGACCACAGCACGAGGCAGCAGACCGAGCCGGTGACTGCTGAAGACTGTGCTAACTCTGTATGAACATCCCTTCTCCCTTAAACTCCATTCATTTGAGCTTCTTGGCCAGGATTTCCTGGCTTTTAGCTGCCTGGCCAAAGCTACTGCTGCGACTCCTCTCCGCCAAATGTGTGAAAATCCCAAAGCCATAGCCAAAGGCTTCATCTTCCACCAGGATAAAATATGCGGGAGGAAGAAGTGGGCCCATGTAAGGAAGCAAAGGCGTGTGAAATCCCTGACCTGCTCTGCAGAGCCACTGTTGCAGATTTCCAGCCCTGATGGACACCAGACTGAGTGACGGTAGAGAGGAGGCAGGGACGTGATGACATGCTGGGAGCTAGGTGTCTGAATGTGAAGTGGCATTGTTCCATATTCCGGCCAGGAGTCCCATTTCTTGACAGAAGTGGTCATTACGTCATTAATAACGTTAGTAAGGTAGGGAAAGAGCACTGGGTAGGGACCTCCGTGTCAAAAAATAATTCAGTGCTCTGCGGGACAGGAAGCTGGTATGACGGATGTGGTGGGGTTGTCCAAGTCAACGGTGCATCCAAAAATGAGGGTGAGGCTGTTCACCAGAGAGGATATTCACACTTTTCCCAGTGCTCTTGTTCAGCTCTGTGCTGGGAATAACCTCAAGAGTTCAGCCCTATGTCCACATCATCTTCAGGAAGGCGACAAAAGGACGGGCAGAAACGGGGGCCAAGAGGATGTTTGTTTAAGTGTCACTGAATTTGCTGGCAAACACGTTCCCTTATTGCACCTACTGCACCACTACAAAGCCACCGGCACAGAAGTTAAGAGTTATTAGCTAACTGGAAACTTCACACAGCTTGCATGTTAGACACGTTCAGTATTTGCATCTCTACACTGAGTTGATGTGTCTGGACCGGATTTCGTCCTGGCGACACTCAGCTGGGGAAATCCAGAGTTTCTTACTCGTTCCTCAGTTCATCAAATGCCATTGGGTCAGTGGGAATTCACTGAGTGAGAAGGGGTGAGTCAACCCCCTCTCCTTTTGAAGAGCAGCTTCTCTCTGCAAACACAGACAGAACTGCCTCTCTCTAATACTAACTTCTTCCCCAGAAAAATCCATGGACCCCCCCATACCCCACTGGTTTCCACGTTGACCACCAAAACCCAGTCTGCTACAAAAAGACTATAATCTTCATCTCATAAGCATGTATAGCATGTAGTAGTACGTCATTGGAGCACTCAAAGTGCAGCCTAAGCAGAAGAGAGCTCCAAGAGCTCCTGCTGCCATGGTATGGCCTGATGTTTCCGGCACGATAGGACTAGCGCAACCAGTGCCTCTTACCAAGCTAACTTAGATCAGTTGAAAGCTCTCCTTGAGTCTTGCAACAGGTTATAAAAAGGCCTTGCTTTTTGCTGGTGAACTACATAGAATTGCACTTGACATTAGCTATGATCATAGATAAGACAACAAACGGGTCAGGTGGGTGAAATGTTGTATCATCTGCCCCACTAGCTTTATGTTCAAACTGCTGTGACAAGGTGAATTGGAAAAAAAAAAAAAAGTGTCTTGAGCAGATATTCTAAGATTTGTAACCTGATTAGTTCCAGACCCTTCACAAAAATCAAGACTGAGTCACTGCTGATTAAGCAAGAAAGGTGATGCAAAGTTACATAAATGTTCTCCTCTCTCCATGCAGCCTTCATATAAGAAAATATAAGTTAATTTCGCTGTTAAAATATGCAAAGTCCTCAGCTTGGAAAAAACATATAATTTTACCTAGTGCTTTCTAATGTTTGAAGTGGCTAAAATATTGTGTTATAAAAACAAACTCATGTTCAGGAAGTCTGTTAAAATAAAAATCAAACTTTCCTCCAGCAGCTAGCTTGCTACAGTTCGTACAGACTATTTCAGGAGTCTCCCCAGCTCTGGGGAACAGTTGGGGTGATCCACCTTAATTCCTTATGGGTGGAAACACAAACACCCAGCAACCTTCACCATTCATTTGCAAATGACAAAAGTAGGAACACTGGGAACATCAATAAGAGCTGGCCAGAAGGAAGCCCAAATTTTGTCTGAAGTCATGAAACCATCTTTGATTTTGCTGTGTTGTGTTGACAGGGGAGCACCTTCTGTAAGCTGGCTTTTGAGGGGGGACCAGAAGGAAGACCCCCGAGTGCACATAAGTAATTGTCGCAATAACACAAGGCAAAGCTGCAGCATGCTCGTCATCAGGAAAGTCATAGCTAATGACACTGGTTACTTCACCTGCGTTCATGATGACTCCCCATCTAATGAGGATCTTGCAGCCAAGATTTACGTGTTTGTTAAAGGTAAGGATTTCACTTTGGGTTTTTGTTACGGCTTTTTGGTAATATAAGCTGCGTTCAGCTGTGGGATCTGTGCTAGGTAGGCAATCCAATTCAGTTGCTTTCACAAATCCCACCTCCCCACTGGCCCAGCACTGCAGCAAGCATCAGCTTTGACATTTTGAAGAGGCTGGATATATTTGGATTTTCATGCCAGCTGAATTCACAGGTGCACACATGTGAGAACCAGAAATTACCTAACTTGTCCAATCCTGGGACTTGAAAACTGGATGGTCCCATCTAGTTTTGTGTTCCAAATAACAGATACACTGATTTCTTTAAACCTCTTTTCCTTTTCTTTTCCTTTTAAGACTAAATTCTTTTATCCTAAAGGGTTTTGCTATAACAGTGCTTTTCCTAAGATCCATCCTGAATAGCCAAGTCCTCTCTATTTCCCTTCCTCCCCAGGCATGAAACTCCCCCACAACATTCTTTGTAATTCCTCTCTCTCCTACACATTTGTATACTGCTTTGTCCTTCACATCTGTGAGACATACTTAGCAAAGCTGGATGACTGCAGTATACATATTTTGTTGTAAAAAATGGCCCATTGCTCATTTCTGTTCTCTTTGAGTTGCCTCTCCCCATGTGTCAGAATCACTGAGTTCAGAACCAATAATAAATAGAAGCAGAAACTTCGGAGGAGCATGGTCCTCTGTGATTAATTGAATATAACATACTGAACAACCATTTCAATAATACAAATTTTTGTTAGAAGAATGTTCCCCCAAAATGCCGGTATTTTTTTTCAAATCTACTTGACAAATGCATTACAAAACCATTGAATCATCTTGGATCTTCCAAGCTGAGATTGTAAGTAGTCAGATAAAGGAGCTGACTTTTAGTGTCTTGAATAGGGGATGACATGAACTCCATTGGTGGTGAATAGGCTTATTATTCAGTTCCCCACAAATACTCATGCAAATGAATTAATTTCATTTTTCTAATAAATGCTAAAATGTGATTCTTTGAATCCTCTTACTAAAACAAATGCTAGAGAGGCAATGAGTTTGTCTGATATTATTTGAATAGTTCAGCAAACTTATACTTACAGAAAACATATTTGCTGGGCAGCTCTGAAAGTCTCATGGTATTGCTGATGATGGTGAAATTATCATGAGGCATGACTTCCATCCCAAGGGGATTGTGATGTACCCACACAGCTAAATTCAACTTCTGCACTATAGGTGAACACACCTGTTTGATTCATGTGGATGACATTTTCCTGTCTCTTTATGTCTGTTGAAAATAGTCCCTTTCTACCCTTATCCTGCTTTCCCAGCAAGTCTTCCTCTTATCGGAAAGTAGCTTTTTGGTGTTACTTGTTAGTTCCTGCAGTCATTTTTTTCTCCCTTTCTGTTTCCTTTTTTTAAATTTTTCCCTGTTACTCTAAGCCCTGGTTGCTTTATCCACCCCACTTCTTGTGCTGAGCTGTTTCCTTTTCTCATTACACACTGCTCAGATGCCCCACATCTAATATTGTTAATCCAGCCCAATGCCTACGCATCAGGAAACAGTGCACTGAAAACTCAATTCTCTATCCTGATTCAGTGCCCTGGCTGGCTACCCAGGCCTTCATTACTCTACGGTGGGAGCACGTGCAGGAAATGTTATGGATCTTTTGGGACTGCCTGAGCATTTTTCTTAAGAAAATGTCTCAAGTTATGAAATGCTTGCCAGCGATGCACTTGGAACGGTGCTAATCTAAAAAAAAATCGCAGGATGTCCTCTTGCTTGCCTGAGATGGCTGTGCCAAGGTTCCCCTGAAAAACAGCACTGGATGGCTGTTTCCTCTAAATCACCCTCCAAGACTGTCCTCTCTCAGGTGCATTTTAATTGTGTCATATGCTGTCCCTGCTCTACAAGCTCTTACTCAGACTCCTGTGCTTTAGAAGTTATTGAAGGAAAAGTGGGTAGAAAATGAACCAGCTTGTACTACGCACTCCATGGGTGAAGTAGTGAGAAAGGTAAGTCAGCGGGGACCCCTCTGGTCCATGTCCTAGCAAGCCAGCTGCTCATCCACCCCAAAGCAGAGCTCTGCCACAGCAGTTCAGTCTATAAGCTTGCAAGTGCCTGCTGGGATCAGGCCTGCCAGTCTGAGGAAGCTGCTTGGCCCCAGTGAAATGAAGCTATTTATACCTCAGCATGGATGCTGTCCTCAGGGCATGCTCTTCCTCCCATTCAATTTCTGTGTATATTTGTTGAAAGCCAGCAGGCTGTTTTGGGGACAAGAAAGCTATTCTTCAGTGAGGGCTCTACCAATTGTGGAGTTAAGCAAGGCGTTCAGAACGTACCTATGATTTTCTTCAATATTTAAACATGCCTTTTTAAGGAAATTGGTCCAACAATGTCTGGACATCACTGTGAAACCCATCAGTTGTCTCCAAGTGAAGAAACTCACAGTTCCCTGTGAGTGCCAGACAAGGGTGAGGTCCAAACAACATCTCTCCGGACGTTCTGTGGAGAGAGTAAGTGCTCAGCAGGGTGTTTATAAGACTGAGCCAGGTGGAGTAAGAAAATGTTGAGCCAGACCCTGAAGGCTGGAGATTCCTCCGAGGTTACAAGCCATTATTGCCAAAAAAGGAAGGGGAATGGTATTTTTTCCCTTCATTCCTGGCCTGCTGCTTGACACCAAAATGAGAACATGATTGTATCGGAAGCCCTGCTTATTGGCTATTATTTCCTGTGCTTGCTTCTGTTTTTACAGCCTCCCTGGTGGAGTTTCTAAGCTCCGTCAGAATCTGGCATTCAGCAGCTCTCCCCCCCGGTGCAATTGAGCTGTGACCCCTGCACATCAGTCAGATCATAAGGGACCCGAAGGCGGCAGGGTCAGCCACCATGCCTCAGCTGTGCACTGACAGTCTGGAGGGAGGGAGAACTCAGGATCCTAATCCTGAATAATTGTTCCCAAGGCCTTTTCTGCTTCCCGCTGCAGCTGTAAGTCCTAAGGATCGTAATTAATAAGCAAGACCCCCTTGCTTATTGTAACCCCCTTCTCCTGTTGCCCATCTCCTTGTTGAAAATACAACGTAGCTTAGGGCTGGAAGAGAAATAGTTGGGCGTTTTTTAACTGTGTTGTTTAACTTCATGGCAACTCTGAGGGATAATCTCTGCAGCGAAATGCAGCATCTGGTCAAACACGGTGTTGCAGTGCTGAAGGGGAAGAGCAGCCAAGCAACTCTCTGGTGGCTGCTGTCAGAGAACGGGGGGAACGGGGGAAGCCCACCCTCAGCTCACAGAGTACGCTGTCTCTGCTGAGCCAGCTCTCAACCAGTAGCAGCAAAGACAAGTCTTCACTGCAAATTAGCTGCCGACATAGGAGCCCATGTCAGAAAGTCTCATGTGGATGGCATTTCCACTGCTACTGCTGCCAAAGCCAGCTAGCCAATGTCATTTGCTTCTATCTATCTCCTGCAATTACCCTTCCCAACCAAATGGATACTTCCCTGGGAGGAACATACTCATTTATTTCAACCTTTGAGACTGCTGTGCCAAAGGAAAGGGCAGGCTGTCTATTTTGTGTTAAAATATAGACAGCCCTCTCTACAGTGTTTCCTAGGGCACATATAAAATTTAACATGGCTTAGAGAAGGAGGAAAAAAAGACAAATCAAGCAAAGATTCTCTTCACCTTCCCAATGGATTATCCCAGGCCCCAGCCTAGACAGAAGTCAGGACTTGCAGCTCTCAGCTATTTGAAATACTGTTACTGTCAGCAAAGCAACTGTCTCAAAGTAAGATAGTCCTCAGGGGTCAGCTCAAGAGCTCTCTGTACCAGCTGAAATGCTGCCTCAGCTTCGCAGTGATTTCCCCTTGCTCTCCTTAGCTCTGTGTAGCAGTAAGGGATTTGCTACACCTTTTTGTACCACTCAGTCAATGCATCAGTTGGAAGGAGCGTGAGCTCAATTCTGGTTTGCTTCCCTCCATCAGCAACTTGTCTGACATCATTACTGTGGTAACTGGAACTGGTCACATCTTGCCAAATAGTGTCTAGAAAAGTTCATCCAACTTTCCAAGCCATGCTTTGATTCCTGTCGACATACCCCAGTAGTACTGCTTTGCTAGAACTGTAGGGCTGAAAGAAGCAATGTCCTCATCGCAGACATGGGGCGAGCAGGCCAGCAACAGACATCCTCTATTATTTTTTATGCAAAGCAGGACTGTTTGTTATTCTGTTTCTTGAAGTAATTATGGCCATGATAGAGCCAGTTCCCAAATAACTGCTTCAGAAACATGAGTCCCGCCTCCTCTGACCAAGATACTCTAACTGGCACAAAATTATGTATGTGAGCCCAATACATCAGTGCTGGTTGCTGCACGAGTGTCCAAGTACACTGGGGTAGAATCACCAATTCCTTTTTGTGCCTAGCGTGGTTCACTCTTTGAAGACATAGATTGGTGAACATCTTAACAATGTCTTCCCACCCAGAGCAATTTGGCTGCTGGTGTTTCACCATCTCAGTGTTACTGTGAGTTAGGAACATGGCAGGATTGAGGGAGTAATTTGTTTCCATACATTTGGTTTTCAGCACTGATGTTTGTGGGAACACAGTTTAACTAGAAGAATTTGAGTTCTGGCTCCTTCTAACGTTCATACGGACACCATGAAGCTCCAGCACTGCAGGCTTGAGCCATACTGCAGTCCTGTCAGGAGTCCAGAGCACAAGAACTGAAAATCAAATCTGAAGCAAGACAGACTTTTAGAAGGGAGCACAAGTGCTGTTAAGGCTGTTCTGAAGGAAAAAGGGGGATGCATCCAATCAGCTTGTCCTGTCAGAGCATGCATCTCACTGCCTGTCAGCTCCAGCAGCAAGGCATTCCCAAGGAAGGGTGTGAGCCGTCCCTTACTAATGCAAAGAATGAGGAGGAGAGGTGGTACAAGTACTGCATCAGGGTCGAGTGTCACATCAACCACAGTCTCTTTTTTATCAAACAGTACAGTCCAGAGATGTGAAGCCCCAACTTCTTCATCCCTTTCACACCAAGAGAAATCTAAAGAGGATGGAAGTGCATGAAAGCATCCTTCACATGAGATCATATTTTGGTTCTGATGGTCTTTCAAGCTGATTTCTGCCTCCTTAATTCTCTTGACAGTTCACAGAGATAATCCGATGTGAGAAGCAGAAATGCAGGGCCAGGGTGACAGCCCTGACTTGGGCTTTGGCTTGCTTTCCAGAAGATATTACCAGTGAGAACAGAGCTGGGGCTGCATTTCTTCTTTCTTTCACGCTGGAGACACCGAGACAGTTACACTTGCTGCCAGACACTCAGCAAGCTGAGATAGGCAAATGCTGTCCCGTCTGCTCAGTGTGGAGCCCAGCAGATAAGCTGGCTGTCTTGCACAGGCTGGTGGAAGGGTTTGGCACCATATCCTAGTGTTTAGGGCCACGTGACGTGGGAATATGGGCTGTGTCACTGTGCAGGACCCTCTCTGCTGTTCCTCAAGTATTAAGGGCTGGATCCAAGGGAAAAGTATGTTTTCCATTCTGAATCAAGACCTTCAGTATCTTCAAATCACATCCTAAAAGGTCACTTTGAAGTGGAGGACCCTTGTAAGATATGATGGTGAGCAAGCAGCGTAAGTTCCTGGCACTCACTCAGTGACAGCACTTGACATCCCCACAGGAAGAGGTAACGATCCCCTCCTTCTCATTGATAAAGAATTTCTAAATGAAAGCCTGACAGCCAAAATTACACACACATTTCCCCCACTTCTGCCTTTCCATTTCTTATCCACTCGGTAATCGCGAATTGCTGAACCTTACCCAAAGTCTGCGGCTGGCAGCAGCTAATGTAGGAGACCTGTTCTTAATAATGAGACTTCAGGTAAAGCTGGTCAATATTTTCTACAGAGTCTATGCCTGCCTAAAATCTAGTGTTGGGAGTCAGAGTTTATGAATTCTCCTGATGCTTGAAATATAATTTCAGGCAAAGTATGGAGACTTGTTTTTTTAAAAAAATACATCTTTCCATGTTGGTTTTTATTTGTTTGGCAATGAGAAACATTTTGCTTCCACAATTTTTGAAGTAACACTTTTTAAAGTGATATTTTTCTCTACAAATATTCTTGTGTTTCTAACAGTAATCTCCAGGGGAAGAATGTATTTTATTTGACCAAAAGAGAATGCTTCATGTTGACTCAGAATGGCTTCTGGGGGTTTTGCAGTCAGTTTTGTTTTGTCTAAAGAGAAAGTATTCTGCTTTTTCTGTTTAATCTAAACATTCCACCACCAATTCTTTTCACTGGGCTGCCAAACTGAAAAGTCCTTTATTTTCAAAGATCCAGTTTCAAAACAAGTGACTTTATAGACATTACTCCTGTACCTAGAAGAAGCTTTGATGGGTTACCAGGAGGAATGCAGCAGACTAGGCAACTTCCTTGTAAAGCTCCCCAAAATACTCTGACCAGAGTGTCACTTAACTGCTAATAATCGCATTAATGTAAAGAACAGATTATAAACCTCCTCAGCGTTTTTGACCTTGATGAAGACAAACTTCACGTGGATTATGTCAAAACACAAATTTAAAGAACCTGTGGAAGTCTGCCTAGGCTTCCCAGCTAAGGTATGACTGAATGAAGAATAGTGAGAGTAAGAGAACTACCTTTAGCAGGAACAAAGTGAGAAGCAAAATGAGAATGTTCAGGAATTTCACAGACATGAACAGCTGTGGATAACTGTCCTCAAAGGCCATTCAGTGTTTCTCATCTCTGTGGGCTGATGGATAGTATCTGAAGGGAGAGGTGATGTTATGTCCACAGCTTTAGATATTATACAAATACCATGAGACAAATTGCCATCGCAGTGTACGAAACACGAGCAGAAACAAAAAGCACCCAAAATCCTGTACAAAATTCTGTGTGTGCATCTCAGGAGGATGTTCCAATCACGCAGGCAGGTGATGCAATGCTGAAAAGTAAAGAGCTGTAGGAGAGAGCCTGAGTCTACAACATGCTGAGTTCCTGGGCTGCAGTGCTGAGTGCTTTCACGTCCCTCGGCTTCATCAGCTGGCAGGATGGGGCCATGAGCCCTCTGGAGAGTGGGATTCAAATGGCAAGTGAGCATGACATAATTACAGACCTCCACTACTTCCTGGTAGATAGTCACCTATATTACAGATAACACTAAACAAAAGAACAGATGTCACTGTGAGGCAAAGGAGTCCCATATCAGTGTTCACATGCTGTCACTGCCGAGGCTTGAAGAGAGAACTGCACGTTCCCCAGGCAATTGCTATTACACCGCTGAGTTAAAAGGGACCCTCCCTAAGCTCATCTCAAGCGGCAATTAATCTCCTCCTAGACAGAACGAGAATTTAAACATGAAGGGCTTCACTGCCTGAAGGTAAACAATGTTCTTGTAGGCACTTGACCTTTGAGTTGCTTTTGTGTGCGGCATGCTTGATTTTTCTGCCTGGCTCTGTCCCCGTGGCTGGACAGCAGGCCCCCTTCCCCTCCACTGTCCCGCTGCCTCTGTTTCCTTCGCTTTGCTGTTTGTGTTCCCTCTTGAGCTGTGCTGGGTAAACAGTAACACCCTGGCCTGGCTGCAGTTTCCTGCAAACTTCCACTGACCTGGAGAGCTAGACAGCCAGTCTGAGACCAAAGGGAAGGGGCCTTTCCCTCGCCTTGGAGCTGGTGCTGCAGCTGCTAAGTCCCTAGCATGCTACAGCTCTTGTCTTTCTTCACGTGTAATGAGCTTTGCGGCCCATGGTAAATTATTCTTTTTAACCACCCTATGGTAATTGGTGGGTGTCTCTTTATGGGTGAGATTCATAGGGCGTATTACCTTCCCAACCCAGGAGGAACAGATGTACCAAGCTACAGGGAAATACCCTATTTTCACAAAGCTTTTCTTTGCTGAGAGTTTTTTTCCCTTGGAGTTCAGCGCTGGTAACTGCAGAGAGGACGACACCTGCATTTCCCATGCCACAGCTCTGCAAATTGCAAGAGTTGAGTGCAGTTGATTTACACCATCTGGAATTAGAGATCTTCCTTGAGGCTAAGGTTATCATTTTTAAAGAAAAGTGACCCTGTCCCTTTTGTTTCCAGAAGTTCTGTCTCTGAGAGACTTTTTTACAAGGAGTTAACTGATTGTTGGTTAACTTAAGGTGGTGAACATGTTTGTAAAGCTGGCAGTGACACTCCCAGTGTTCCAGCAGATCATTTTTCCATGCCACAGTCAGTCTGAACTACTTAGGAGTTTCATGAAGGATTCACTTTTTTGTCTGCATAAACCATAACAAAGGTATCAGCTGGCAGCTGATTAGTTCCCTATTCAGTATTTATTCTTTGTCATTTTGTTAAGATCCAAAGCTGAGTCACTTTATATTTGCTTATCTGTTAAGTGAACAGTCAGGCTGCCTGGAAAGTGCTCTTGCTTAGAGCGTCTCCTTCCCAAAGCACGTGGGGTCAGCTTGCTCCTGCTTACGTGGGTTTTTAGAGCAGCTGGAGTGAAGCACAAGCAGACTGCAGGACGCACAGAGGTTTGCTCTGTTGCTCTGTGTGCTGGTACTCTTTAGTGCTTGATGATACTATTTTTTCTTTTGCACAGATTTTCACAGTTGGGGAGGAAAAAAAGCCTGACTGGCCTCACTGACACACCCAGCGTTATTTAGTGAGTGCTTGACCTTCACCTGCAACTGCCTTTTCCTTTCATTCCAGAATCACTTTCCACTGATAGCCAAAGTGTAGCCCTAACCTCGTGTTTAAGCTCTCATGTCAAACCTGTAGTAGTTCAGCCCTGCAAGGAGCTGCCACCTTAGCATCTGCACTTGAGGAGCTGCTCCACTAACTCACACAGGTATCCCACCCTGTTTAAGACCTCCAATATTGCAGACTGAAATAGGGAGGAAAGGAGGCCTTTAGCAGACAGAGAACTAACTCTCTTTAGGCTAAGGCCATAAACTGGATAAAGCACTGAGATAACACGAATTACAGCCATCTGCTTACTGCAGAGGGCTCTAGGAAACCTCACTTACAGTAGGAAAGAGAAGGACCCATAAAATATAAACCCTTTTTCTCTATTTTTTTCCCCAAACCAGAGTGAGAATAAAGTCCATGAGGCCTGACATCCACTAGCGATTAACAATCAATCACAGCTCAAGCCATCCTTTCCTTTCCCAACCCAGTCTTTATAACCCAGAAACTGCCCTTTGCTGTTGTTAATTATGCAGTGATTTAAAAATGCTATCTAGATTTCACATACTGATGGTAGAAGGCTAGATTTATGTATTTTGGCTTCCAATTCAGATTATAGCTTATGATCTGGGACAGTGTAATTCTAGCTACTGGCTAGACATATGGCATTTCAGGTGCAGGCTGCTATTAAAAATCAATTAGGAATGAAATACACCTTCTGTTACATACACTGTAAATTCATGCTTCCCGTTTAGGTGCTTCAGTAGTTTAGTATCACCATGATGAGTATCTGTCCTATTTACAGCTTAAAAAAGCAGACTATTTTTAGGTCTGTTGTGAACCTGAAAATTTGGTAGACATCACTTTTAGAGGTAGGGAGAGATGATGGAGGAGAATGGGGTTAAATAATTGTTTTTTTCCCTGAACAGGAAATATTTTTGAGAAATTTTATTCTGTTTTGACTAAGATATTTCAATCATTGCGTAATTCAATATTTTCTGACATTTTAAGATTATTTAACTTTTGCTTAGCTGCCTCCTTTTGATTTATGTTACTTTTTAAACAAATAGTGCTATTCTGAAACTCCCTCTAAAAATACTGTCACAAATATTTTTAAATTCAGTGTTCCCATCTTTTCAGTCAAAACAATTAGTCAAAAGTTGATCCAGATTTGTGAATAGTTGCATATCAAGAAGCTCCTTTTTTCACAGCAAGTTTCCTCTTGGCCTATATTCTTGTCCTATCCCCCTGTCACATGGCACATTAGTTATCTCTCGTTTTTCTCCGTAGAACTAGAAATAGATCTGAATACACTTCCCCTGACATGTTTTTGCACTCCTAGTGTTTGTTGCAAATACACAAAAACCTACTTTCTCTGCTTTTTCCTATGACAAATAATCCAAGGATCTTCTTTTAATAATCCAGGGTCTTCTTTTAAGTAGAAAGGCCTTTCACCATTTGAACAAGTTTTAACATTGGCTATAAAAATATCATCACATTTGATACCTCCAAGTATGGTTTAGCTGGAGAGCAAGACTGCAGAGGTATTAAGCAGCACTAATGCTCAGGGACAATCACTAAACACATTTTCATAATGTGACTCAATAGAATAATTTAGCAGACCTGTTTGGGAGAGTGCATAAAACATTGGATTGAGTATCAGTATTTCCTATTAGTTTTAGGGATTTTAATAAGCTACAAAGTTGTGGTCTGGAGATCAGGTTTCTCAGCTCAAGGCTTGATTAGAACCAGTGCCTGCCTAACCAGATGTGTATTTGTAACTTCTTACATGTGGGGACATTACAGGTCTAATTTTTAAATTCTAATTCATCTCTCTCACATAATGGTTCTTGCAATGCCCTTACTCCCAAGTACATGCTTTTTTATAGACCAACCCAGTCAGAATAAATCAACAGCATGGCCTAAAAGCTGACATGAAAAGACATTACTAGAAATGATAGACATCATCCAGATTTCTGGTCTTTATCTTCTGTTTTACTGCCTCATGTTCAGTGCTACTGATCAGCTCCTTGTCATAGCTCCCCACATTAATCACACATCTCTTGTACTTGCACAGTGACCCAAGTGCCTTTTGTAAAACATCATCATAACACATGTGACCTTTTTGATACACACAAGGAGCTCCAACATTTGCTCTCATCATGATGAAACATGCGGTACATTTTGTCCACTAGGAATCCTATTTCCAGTTCTCAGAGCTAAAATTAAGCAATCAAAAGTACAAAAGGCAACAGTCCCACTCTCCTGTCTCAGTCTCTGCCTTTCACCCTTCAAGTTTTTGTGAGTGAAACTGTTCTGGGCTGTGGAGCAAAGGAACTCCAGCTCTGCACCGAGCTAATTCTTTTAGGATTAATTCCAAGGGACAGCCCTTGTGTATTTTTATGACATTGCTTAAACAAAGACTGTTGTCATTAGCCAAGAAATGAACATTGATATCCCCAGATGAATGACCTGTTCCCAGATGAGTTACCAGTTATGGGGAAATAAAAGAAAAAGCGAGTGAGCTAAACCAACTCAGTGTTTTCCTTTGTCAGTGGAACTGTGGAAGAGCAAATCCAAATCTCATACTCCATGTTCAAACTGTTCTGCAGGTCACCAGTAAGCATAGTTACATCACTTACATGTAGAACACTTGTTACCCAGAAAAATTAAACATAAATAAGCATTTCACCTACTGCTTAATTACAGATCCTCCAGTATGGAATACCCAGTTCCTTGCTAGCGTCCAAAGAGTGAATATTTGTTTTAAATTGAAAAACGGATCCCCACTGCAAAAGACTGTTTGCCAGGGATGGAGTACTGGGAAAGGAGAAATTCTGGAGGGTGTCATACTTTTAGACTCTTTCTCAAGAGTAGGTAAAATGGCCAACACCCGGAAAGGGATACCTGGAATTTTTAAAACTCCATGTATGGGATTTTTTCCTCACTAGCTAAAAAAGTTAGAGAAATATTTTGCCATCTTTTCATGGAGATTTTAGAATATTCCCCATTTTGCCAACAGATGAAGGAGGGAGAGCAGCCTGATGCAGTAGTGCAAGGATTAATGGGATGAATAGATAGTGTTAGTCCAACACGCTTCAACTGGGGCTTTCTCCACTCACAGAGCAGCTGCCACTACAGCCTCAGATGTAAAATGAGAGCATGCGTTTAGGTGAAAGGATCAGGGCCAGCTGGCCTGACACATTGGTGCTAAACCAAGACAATCACACCGTTCAGGCTCTTAAACACAGCCTGTGGCTTTGATTTCTGTGTTTGAGAGGCGTCTGATCCCAGATGAGGGTAGACGCAGCCTTTACCGGAGATACTCTGAAGCCACGCTGCAGAGTCAGGCCAACGCATGCTAAACCAAGGGGCCGTAAGAGAGGAAAGGCGCTGGCACTGCTGCGGCAGGGGTTTGCCCTGGCAGAGGGCCGGGGCCGGGGTCAGCCCCCAGGCTCAGCCCCCGGGCTCAGCCCCCCAGGCTTTACCCCCCAGGCTCATCCCCCCCAGGCTCAGCCCCCCAGGCTTTACCCACCAGGCTTTACCCCCCAGGCTTTACCCCCCAGGCTCAGCCCCCCAGGCTTTACCCCCCAGGCTTTACCCCCCCAGGCTCATCCCCCCCAGGCTCAGCCCCCCAGGCTTTACCCCCCAGGCTTTACCC
>JANZLQ010000040.1:2285596-2310309 GCA_026212715.1 Elanus axillaris
GGGGGGGCAGGGGAGAATAAGGCTCCTCTCCAGTTACAGCTTATCACTTTAGCCTGGATAAGTGTTATCACCTTCTCCTCCTTGGCTATAAAAATGAAACATCCCCATTTTATTTTAGCCTACTTCAACAAAACTCATTGCTGGAGTACTGCTGCTGACTTTGGCACAGTCACATGAGCCTAAATGTGGCCTTAGAACCTCAACCAAGCAGACCTCCACATTTATCCCCTTATTTATAGGCAACCCTGCTCTCCCTGCTTGCCAGCTAAATTCTCTCCCAGTAATTTCTTCAAACACAAATTTCACCTTGCTGCAGGCTGCTGCTGGAATGAAATCTCCACTGAAATCTCCCTTTCAAATTGCAGAGGAAATTGTCCCCAAAAGATTTTTCCCCTTCAAGGGAGAGCAGCTGGACTGCAGGGCAGGGATGTAGATGCTGAGTGCTGCTCCCCAAAGGAACCCTCCCGAGGCTGTGAGCTGTGAGCTACTCAAGGGGACGCGCTTTGGGAGGCGTGTGTTGGCTTCAGGAGCCGCCAGCCCCAGGCTCCCATCTACGGAAAGTCACCGCTTGTTTTGCCCTGTCTGGGAATTTCATAGCACCGTGTGGAGCCAAGGTGGCGGCTTCCCATGTGAAGAGGAAGCAGGGTGGGAGAGGGGTGGAGATAAGGATGGGGGAGGAGAGGTGAATAAGGCGATCAGACAAATTTAGAACATCCTCTTCTTCCAAATTTAATCTCCAATAGACAACAAACTTCAAAGGGAGGAAAGCCACTGTGATTTCCTTCAAGTAGCATTGATGCTTTTCATTTGATTGTTTAAATATATATATTTTGAATATTTTATGAAGACGTTTAATATGTGTGTAGTGTTGAAAAGGGCCTCCTGAGTAGGGTTATTTTTTCTTTCCCCATCCCCTAGCCATCAGGGAGCAGCGCTGCCAAACCATGAACTTCAGCTTTATCACATTTTATTATTCTTGTAGAAAATGTACTTTTTTCCACCGTAAATTAAGTTCCTTATGTTACCATTATACTTTAAAATCACTGCACTCTCTGGCCTTTAAATATGTATGGGGAAAGGTACCTCTTGCTAATACTAAATAGATCCCAGCTAACTCTACATATCATCTTTGTTATTAATAAACCCATGCTAAGACGCACAATTCAAACTTCTAATTTTGCTTAACATGATATTAATTCTGGGCCAAAAAAAAGCATTTTCAGTCTTGTCAGATCTATTTAGTCACTGATCTGGTTCAGTGTGCTCTTGCCACTTACAGCTTTGACCTTCATGGGTGTTAAAGCATGATTTAAGCCTCAGGTCTCAGATCTCTTTCTGTAATTTTCCTGAATTTTCCTAATGGTTCTGAACAGAGATACCATAGCTTGATTACTTTGAAAGTATTTACATGAAATACATGTTTCCTACTACTGTCAGAAGAGAACTGCTGTTCCAAAAGAAAGCAACTGTCTCGCTGTCCGTCCTTCCCCACAGCAACATCACCAGTCACTGCCCCAGAGTCATAATTCCTTTGTCTTTGGTCTCTGCTGAAAATGTAATAACAAGCGACCTAAAACAATGCCAACCTGATCCATTGTTATTCATGTGAGGGGTATCAGCATCAGCTCTCAAAGCCTGGAGCTGAAATTTCTTTGCAATAGGAGTATTATTTAAACAGAATCCTATTTAAACTGCACTGCCATACAAGACAACTGTTTGTTTGGAGACAGAAAAATAAATTGCATGGTGTATAACAACAAGAATAAGACCAAAATGATTACATCATGGGGGAAATTCCTACTTCTGCTCCCTAGTGCAGCCCTTCCCCTGGTCAGCTCCAAAAGCTGCCACAAGGTAGCTTGGAAAAGGAAAACATTAACTTGCCTCATTTTTGAGAAGCCAGTATATGATAAGTAGGAAGGAGAAGCACTGTGCCAATAAACTTAGTTATCATGTGGCAACTGTAGGCACACTGAGGTTTCCCCAAACTCTTCATTTTTCAGCCAGAAGTGATCTCAACACTCCAACAGCATATCCTCAGTCCTAAAGAGCCTTCCTGTGTCCTGCTGGGAAAGTCAGACCTACAGCCTGTGCTTTCATTCACCTGCCTGCAAATAGGCTGAAATGGGTGAATTTCAGCGATATGCTCTTTTACAGACTCCTGAGCTGTTTGTCTGCATTTAATTTCACATATTTCTTTTCTACTTTATAATCCAGGATTTTCAAAGTGATTGGAAAGTAAAATGCATTTTCTCAAGCAAATAGAGGATTTCCCTGTGTGGTAATAATAAAAATAGCAATCAACTAAATATTCCCACCAACAAAAGCTAACCTGCTTGACATTGGTGCTGTCCAAGGGTATACTGAGTGTTCATTCTTATTAAATGAATTTTTGCTCTAGTTTATTTTCAACAGTTGCCTTCTGTATCCTCACTTCTTCCTCATAAGCAGAACTTACACTGTTTTTTTCAAGAATCTCAGGACATTACAAGTATTTATGAATTTAGGGCAAAAACTCTCTATGTTTCTAAGTCCCCTTATTTCTGCCATCCTATGATTTACCATCTTAAGTCATCCAGGATGCTTCCATGCCTAGTGGAAATCAATAGGCTGCTTTGAAAATGTCTCATCCCTTTCTGTGATATAGAGATAATCTGATGACTAGCCATAGACCATAGCTTACAGATGACTGCCATCAGGTGGGTTAGTGACACGAATAATTCTGATTTTTGGGGGTTTAACTTTGCACATATTTGAAATTACTGTGAGATCCCAGGAAACAATGTGGTAGGTGCATGTAGTATTAGGAGAAGCAAACCTTGTCCTTAAATACTTCCAAAAAGATTACCCTACAAAATCCATATAAGATAAGCATAACTATTTCTAGTATAGAGATGAGGGAAATGGGACCTACAATGGGTAGCGTGGCATCTTGCCTAAGATCTGAGAGGGCTACTGAATCAAAAGCCCCAGTTACGATGTCCGAGCTTTGGATTTCAAAGACATTCATACCTTAGGGACGGCTTTTCTATTTGCTTATGTTGATGTTGCTTAAGATATGTGCGGAATGAGACCACTAACCACTCTGAAAGGTCAAATATCTACCCCGCCTCTAAAGCAGAACAGCCTTGGCTGGTTGCCTCTATGGTCTGGGGGGAAAGGGACTGTCTCACAAGCCTCCTATCTGTTCTCTTTCAGTATCCTTACTCTGTAGAGATGAACTTCAAGAGGATGGTGTGGGACCCAAGAAAAGGATTTGTCATCCCCTCTCATTCTTTTGTTTACTCTGGAGTCCTCACATGCACTGCAAATGTCAATGGAAGTGTGTTCACCTCCTATTACCTAGCACAGAGATTGGGTGAGTGACTACTGTGAGCCAAGGAATGACCACAATGTTTCCATTTCATAGCTAAGCCCCTGGGTATTATTTCTTGTTAGCCTCAATTATATTCGATATATCTAATTGGTATGTGTCTGTAGCAAGTCCAAGCTGGAACGCTAAAAGCAAACTCATTCTTCCCCATTTTTTCCTATTCAACAGAACTTGGATTTGATCCACTCTTGGTTTTGAAAGATTACCAAGTGTTGAGGTGGTACAAAATAGGAGTATTTTATTCAAACCCCACCAAGGCTTTGTTTGCTTGGATTGAGCTATATTTACATTAAAACAACTGCTGGTTTAGGGTAAACCAAACAGTAGCTTTCTTTTTGCTTCTGGTCATTAAATACACAAGATCATGGTATAAGAATCTCATTAAACTGCTAACTCAAATCTTTGCTTTTTTATATAGTTTCTCTTGGTGATTTACTATACCCTTTCCATTGTATTTACAGTTGAGCTTCAGCTCAGCTTTAAAATCTGAATTTGAAGCAACTACACATTAAATTTTTGAGTGCTGGGGATTTATATGAAGCCAATTAGCATTTATTTTTCCTTTGTTTTCAATGTACGTTCTTTCTCTCCTCATTTATTATATATTTGACAGAGGAGAGTTTATGGTGACTTCATTCCCATTAGATCATGGCATCCTTCTATACAATTAGCACTCAGCTTTACACAACAGGCTTGTAAATTTGTAGGGCAGCCAAATAAAATTCTTGTAAATATCTCTCTCTCTCTTTCTTCATTGTTGCAGTAATTATTTTTTACTAAAATCATGAATGCAAAGCTAAAAAACCCATTAGGTCATCCCTCTCTAGCCCAAAAGGACACAGGCAATACCTTACTCTACAATGTGTTACTGTACAGTGGTCAGACCTGTGTTTGGTATGGGGCACCATAAACATAATGCAGGCATATTTCAGAGTTGAGGTATTTAAGGCATCAATAACTATAGAAGACCGAGATTTGGGGATCCCATTCAGAAAGGAAAGGTAGCTAGCTGGTCATCAGATGGCAGGAGAAACACGTTTCATGAGAGACTACTGAAAACTTTATCTGAGAATAGCTGTGGAGCTGATGAGTGAGGGTTGGAGCCAAACTTGGAAAATGCAAGAAAAGTAATTCATAAATTACTCTGTCCACATGATCAGCCAGGTTGATCAGCTGATGTTCAGGCATTCCTATAACTGACCTAATGTTTCCATTGTGTGGGCATTTCCAACAGTTTCCATAGAAATGACGGAAGAAGGTGAGGTGTTCTGGTAACTGTGAAAGGAGCAGATGTTGGAGAGGCAATCGGAGTGCAGAATCCATCTTAAATGTCATCTCTGTAGAAGAGTGCTGCGTAGTTATACCTTTGCTTTCTTCATTTCAGAGGGCAGAGTACAGAACCTGGCTCTGAAAGCAACTCCCAAAAAACTGCTGGTTGGAGAAACTCTCTATTTGGAATGCAGAGCAGAAACCTTCATCAACGGGCGCATTGAGCTCATATGGACATGTCCCAGTGGGCGAGTGAGTTGAAGAAAATTCAGTATTCTGCCTTCGTGCAGTCTCCCCCTACCCAAAAGAAAGATCTGTTCACAGGGCTGAGTAAACCCTAACTACTACTTATTCTGAAATACAGACAACCATTTGCAAGCCTACAATTGATTGTATTTTTAATTTGGATGAATCTAAACCTTATCTGACCATCTTGAACCTGCGGACTAAACTGCGAATCTCAGGCTAAATATGTGCTTGCCAGACAAGCCAGGAGTGTATGTTTCTTGTCGGGAAGAATAGCTGTCCCGTTTCTTCTGGCCTGTTTGTTGATCCCAGCTCACAGTGGCAAGTTTCAAAGGTAGCCATGAAGGTTGCAAGTTGTCACTCTGCTCATCCATCTTGGCATTTATTAAGTAGGAAAAAGTGAAACGAAAGCCAACTGTATCTGCTGAAATCTCCACCAAAGAATGAAATCTAAATTCTGAGTGTAGGTTCTTGAGCCTTCTGGGGAATGCAATACAAAAATGCCAAATCTGAAGTAGAAACATGTAAGAGGCCGAGCATTTGCTTTGATGTGCTAAAACCTTTCAGTTCTATGGAAAAACAGAGGGAAGAAGGGGTATTTTCCAAATCAGTTCATTTACCTGAGATATTACTCATGGTTCTGTTTGATGCTTGGAATTAAAATGATTGCTTTTTTTTTCTTTTTAGTTCAGCAAAATATACATTTCAAAGAAGCTTCTAAGCCTCTTGGAAAAGTGTAAAATATGATTCCTAAAAATTGATTATTTTTTTTACTCATGTTGTTTACTTAAAGAAAGAATGTCTGATTTTGTTTGGGTGAAGAAGCTACAGGAAATACAACACAGAATTTGCAGAAGTGCAAGCAATATGGAGTTACTGAATTTTGTTTCTTGAACCCCATATGATGGAATAGAGTTGTTTTTCTATGAACCCTCCTTAGATTTCTAACATTTTAAAATGTTAAATTTTGTGGCCAAATCTCTGGGATCAAAAATCCTATCAAAAGTGATAACGCTTTCTAAAATTCTTCAGGAATTTGCATTGGCACTTGGCTGTCATAATATATTATATTTCTGTCATAATACATTTCTTTTAGAAAGTAGGAGCTCTTTAAGACAGAAAAACACTGTGACCAAAAAAAACCTCCCAAAACCAAAACTCAAAGAACAACTCTGACCCTACAGATGCCAACAGCATTTTTGCACTGAGATCCCTGAGATGTGGTCCCTAAGAGGGGCTGATCTGTGATGCATCCTCTTATTTACCTGCCTGCCCAGATTTCAGTAGAGAAGTGCCACAGTTCCACTCTGTTTCTCTCGCTTATAAAACTTGATAATGAAACCTCAAGCCAGAACTCTTCCTGCTGATTTGTCTTTTATATTATTTATTTCAGTGATGGGGAGATATGATAATTTTGATATGAATCACTGCTTTTCTTTACTGGCAGGCTTTGAAAGGATGAACAAAATAATCCAGTTTATGCTGCTTTTTGACCCCCTTTTTTCTGACTTCCAGCACCCTTATCCTAGAAGAACAATAGACCAGACTGGCATGGTGAATAAAGTTGGCAGTAGCCTGACAATTGAAAATGTTACCATGCAAGACGGAGGCTTGTATGTATGCAAAACATTCAACGTAACAAGGCTGGAGGCCAATGTCACAGTTACAGTGTATGGTAAGTTCTGCAGCTCAACCAGAATATCCAAGAACCAAGATTGTTAAGCTTAAACAATAATGCCACGTTATTAAATATGTTGATTAAATCTGTAGAAATGGCATTAGGAAGCATGCCAACTAGTTAAAACAACCATTAATCATCTATAATCTGTAATCAGTCTATGAGAGAGTCAGCACCCAGCACTATGTTTTCAAAGAAATTTTAGAGGGTTCAAGACTGAAACATGTCTGAGGACATGGATTAACTGGGAGCTGAACTGGCTTGAAAAAGCTGGCATCAAGTGTGGTTGCTGATGCCCTGGAAAATCTGGCCTGCCGGCATTCATGTGGACAAAAGATACCCCAGGCATTTTTACACACTGCTCCAGGGGCAATGCAGATGCGTATTCTCTGCTTTAAATATGTAGTCCTTCATCTGGAGATAGACCTTAACTGGCTGTGGCTGAGCTTTGCAGGGCAGCTGTGGTAACAGCTTGTCATTCCATTTGGTTGTCTGCAGCTTCTACAGGTCTGTACTGCAAAAAATCCAGGGTAGATACAATGCAATTCAAAGATGTGAGCACTGTGCTGTGGCAGATCTGCCATTGCTTGTCTTCCTCTTCATTTCTCTTTCCAGACAAACCTTTCATTACAGTTTCACATAAGAAAGGGCCTTACTATGAGATTACATCAGGACACAAGTCACTGAAACTAGCTGCAAAGGTTGATGCCTTTCCTCGTCCAAGCGTCACCTGGTGAGTACCATCATCTTGAGCAAAATCAGGAATACCCAACCTTCTTTTCGGCTCCTGTCTAGAATAGATTTTCACTGTTCCTTACCACACAGGTAAAAGAGAAGAGCTGGGAGTGTGAGTGTGAGCCGTGGTCTCACGGTTCAGCTAAGATGTGACTCCTTTCTGTGCTGACATGCTCTGTGAAGCTGAGCAGGCCATACCTCTTTCCCATGCTATTTTTCTCTTCTAGTCATGTAGAAAAGCCCCCTGCAGGAAAAATGAGGTTTCATTACCCTGGACACAGAACTATCTGGAAGATTCAAGTAGAAAGCTATTGGGGAAGGGTTGCCAGTTTACCACCATTAGTAGCGGTAGTCAGGCTGCAAGGAGGCAGTGCATAATAGAAAGCTGCAGGACACATCCTCAACATGAGAAACTGTTTCTCTTCACAACTTTGAAATATCTTTCTCCAGTCCTGTACCACCAGCAATGCCGGATCCTTGCAGGCAATGCAATGAATCCTCCCGAGCAAACCAGAGGCTCCACCAGTACTGTAAGGGATCAGCTTAACAGGAGGGACAACGTGTCAGCAACTCCAGGAGACATCCATTTCTCTCTTTAAGCCTTTCACCACTTTTCCTCTCTCTTGCTACTTTTTCTATGCTTCATTCTGCAGCGGGTCTTTAACAACCCCATCGAACACCTCGTACCTCTTTAACCGTATGAAATCCTATACGACAGCTGGCACGGGTTTGCCTGTCCTGGCAGAGAAGGTGGCTTGGGTGAGTTAGCACCTGCACAGCACACTCTTCCTTGGCCAGCTGAGTGCTGCTCAGGGGGCCCTGGCAGTCGGCAAAAGGTATTGGTCAGGGATGGGTTTGCTGCATTTTTTTAGCAGTGAAACAACATAAAATTCTCTAATATTCAGTCAGACCAGTGAAATCAGTGCTGCAAAGAAATATTTTTAATTGTTGCTGTTATTTAGGAGATGGAAATGTTTTTGTGAGTTGAAGTGGGGACCGTCACCCTTTTCTCTGCCAAGGCTTTGTTCTCGGGGCTCAGCATGGAGCTGCGTGGTAGCTGCCTGGGACCACCAGAGCTGCCTTCCCTGCATGTAGGCTACAGCTGTTGATGTTGGAGGTCTCTCAGTACAGTTGTTTAAACGACTGTAAAGGAGGCTTCCAGCATTCTCAGGCTGTAGGACACATGCCCCAGCTTCTCCTTCCACCAAGCCTAAAGCTCTGTGTGTGGCAAAGTCAGGCCTATTTCCTATTCATATCCCCAATCTGCATATCAGATGAGCAGTGAAGAGGAGTCTGCTCTCCCACTCTTAACTAGTGAAGATTCAAGATTGTGGATTCCTCACTGACCTTCCTATTGTCTGTCAATTCTCCAGGTCACAGACTTTAGCTTTTTCAGAAACAGTAAAGGGTCATATACACATATCGAAAGACAATTCTACTTGATTAATATATTGTTTGAAAACTGATGCCATAAATTTTGGCTAGCCCATGATTTCCTGCAGTTAGTATTGCACATCCAGCATAATTTGGGGGCATCTGGATGTACATTTCTGATCATAGTTGAACACGCAAGGGGCACTGTTCATTCAGATCCATTAAAATGTCTTTTTCCTGTTTGTTAGATGAAGCCATCCCATAGCACTGCAGGTGCTACTCAGTTTTAGTGTGGAAGGATAAAAGGAATTGTTGTCCAGTTCAAGCGGTGATTATAGACCTGTGTTTCCCTTGCTGTTTCCAAAGGATGACTCTTTACCCACCCTAATTTGGGTAACAGTTGAGTTTTCTGAGGGCTAACATGCATGCATGCACATGATGAGCCTTGATGGGACTTTCAAAACAGGTACAAAGACGGCAAACTGATCAAGGATAACCACACTTGCTATGAGCCGGATCCAATGAAGTACAGACTGGGCATAAGAGATGTGAGACCAAAGCATGCTGGAAACTACACCATTGTCTTGAGCAATGCAAAATATGGCCTGTATAAGAACCTCACCATGCAGCTGGTAGTGACAGGTAAGAACTTGGTGTTTTCAATGACTTCTACTGCATTCTTTCTCATTTTCTGCTTTACCAGTCAGCAGGAACAGGTGGCATTTCCCCATGTTTAGCTAATATGAGCTGATACAGCACTGTGCATAGATTACCACCTTACTTAGGAACCACTGAAGATCCACCTCATTTCACCACATTAAATAAAAGCAACAGAATGGAGAGCCGGTGTGAGGAGTTAGTCTGACCCTAGGTCATCTAAAGTCACTTTCCACTGAGATACTGCACCTCAGAAATAGCCCGCAGCACCTTTGTGTCAGGACAATGTCTCCGCAGAGGGAAGCAGAAATGGCTTGAAAGTGAACAAACTTAACAGAACTTACATTTTAGTAGGAGTTTGGAAGGATATCTAGTACTGAAGTCTTAGAGCTAGGGGAACAGTTTCCCAAGAGAAGTGATGGAAGTTTTATCCCTTGAGATAAAAAACTAGCTTGGGCAAAGCACTGGAGAACATCTGTTGGGACAGGAAAAATCCCAATAGGGCTGACGGAAGGAACTAGATAAGCTACCCTGTCTTTTATGTCTCTCCATCATCCTGCTACAGAAGTACTTTCTAAGTCTGTATTTTATGCATTGTCATTTATTTGCTGGGAGCACTTGAGAGACAGGTTAATTTTCAGGGGAATCTGGAGAAAACTGGAGTAAATGGTGGTGTGCGCTGAAGCAGGTTCATTTGACATAGAGGCAAAACAGATATTGGAATCACATTTATTAATCTCCCTTGCTGGGATAATGGAAGACAGAGTCACATTGTCTCTTTGCACATCCACTGCCTTTTTTAATCCATTGAATTTGGCAACAGAGAGTGAATCATGAGGCCAAGTAGGAGTTCAGCAAAAGTTAGCTCTGCTTCCCTTTGTACTTCCTGAGGTTTGCTCAGGCAGTGAGACGGATAAAGTTCTTGAGATAGGTTTGCTTTCTTTTCTGTGGTGAATTCTTTTCTCCTTATCCTCTTTACACCTAAAAATACTCTTAGTTGTCCTGTTTTGTATACTTATGTACTGTTGCACCCTGTAACTTCCAGCATTTGTGTTTTTCTCATTTCATGCTTCACCTTTCAGAAAGGAATAATGCCTAACAAATGGAGAACTTGTCGCTTAGGTACATTTGGCCTATTAAAAATGCTAAATGACACATGGTTGCTTAATCCACCTTAGACATTACATAAACTAATATGTGATTTAGGAGTGGAGAGAGTTAAGAACATGCTTATGGTCAGGTACTGCAGCTCAGCTGATGAGGAGCAATGTGTTAAGCTCCGGTAACTTGTTCACTTGAGATTGTTTATCCATACAATGGTTTTGCCGTCTTGTTAAGAGAACGGAAACATTCAAAGGAAGATAAAATTAAGAATGATAATAAACTATCTTGTCAAGGTAAATATTGGTGTTTGCATGCAAAAGAGAATGTTTACTTGAAGAGCAGTCATTCCCCAAATAGGCATATAAAAAACAAACAGACCCTGTTTGTATCAGCAAGATGCTATTTCAGGATTAAACCATCCCATGCTCTTAACTACAGTACAAGCCTTTCATCTTTATTGTATGTACAAGTATGTGGTATTCTGTCTCTCACACGCAGTGCATGCCTAGCATGGTGCTCATTGTTAGCCTTTCTGAGAGATCAGCTCAACAAAGACTTTAATCAGGAATAATTATTTAATTGCAAAACCACCGTTTCTCAAGGGTCTGCAAAGTCCAACAGCTGCAGGAATTCTACCCACTGGAGAAGGTGTTGCATGGTGAACCACAGGAAAAATGAACAGCAAGTGTTTCTTTTCTGGTAAAAGAAAGTCATCCCAGAAATGAGAGCGAGCAAAGGAAAATATCTGCCAGAGTGCCATTGTTTTTAAGCTAAAGGCTGCAAACAATGAGGATATTTGCCTTGATTGTAGACAGGACTGACACAAAACACCAAGGAAAGCTCTCTGGCTTTTGCCAGGCTCTTCTCTGCAGCACTAACCTGACATGCTGTATGTGAAGCACTCCGCCAAAGGAGCGGGTCATTTTGCTGAGATGCACATGGTTAGAGACCAAAAAAGGCAAATTGACCAAAAAAGGCAAAATCGATGCTTATCCAACAGCAGCAAACTGCCTTTTTTCTTGTGCTTTCAGTTAGAGTAAAGGGACTGCTTTTTCAGATCTGGGCATCATTTGCTTTACTTTCAAAAAAAAAATAATACTGAAGCTCCAAACTGAATGCAGATTTTAATTTTTCCCTTAACTCCTCAACAAAAAACCTGACACTTTATCTCCAGTCATCATGACTGATATCCTGGTATTGCACCTGAATAGATTAAATTGCTTGGAGTTTCAGCAGACACTTAGACATGGAAAAGGAGACCAAAACATTCTTTCTAGCCATTTTATGCAGGGATTACCTTGCCCACCACTAAACCACAACCACCTCTGAGCTGGGAGGGGTGATTAATGTCTCTGCTTAGAACCATAGGCAGTCTGCAATTACGGAAGCTGGAATTTGAACATAGGGATTAGCAGGCTTGATGGAAAAATCCTTTCGGGTTTGCAAGTGAACGCAGTGGTAGGAGCATCAATTTTGCAACATGTCTAAAAGGTAGAGGAGCCTGCAGCAATTCAGCAACTGATAAGCCTCATGCTGAGTACATAACCATGTACCAGCTCCCTATTACTGAGGACTAACATTTCTTTTTGAGTAACAACATTGCTCCCCAAAAGCCAGTCTTTTACGTTTCAGAGGTGCATCTGTGAAAGTGAGTGAGTTCTGATCTATACTATTAAAGAGAAGACAGAAAATTATTTAAATAGACTTTTGAATGAGAAGATAAATGTCCTTTGAATTTGTTTTCTTTTGCTGCAAGGGGACACTGCATTGAAGAAATTATAAGTAAGCATACAGCCCCCTCTCCTGTGAGTCTCTTCAAAATAATACATTGTTAATGTTCCTGAGTGTCACAGATAATATAACTGGCAATCAGCGTGCTGTGACAAACCCATCAACTGTGAATTTGAACTAGGTGTAGAGGAAGTTTAAAGTTAATAGTGTTGTGAATTGTTGTTCACAAAGTATAAATAGCAGCAGGACTCCTTCATCAAATTGCACTATATTAATTTTTGCAGTGTATGTTATTCAGTAATAATGGCAGCAGAAGAGAACCCTTTAAGCAGGATGAGAACAAGATAAGTAATCTACTTGAGCCCTGCAGGACAGGAGCTTATATGCAGTGTGTCTCCTGACCTGCTAGAAGACCAGCACTGCTGCAGGCTTTCCTTGGAGTCACCTCCTATATACTTAATTGGTAGCAATCACAGTAGTTCTGACGTAAAGCATACACTGTATGTGCAAGATATTTCGCTCCATGGTAATAAGTAAAGTATCAGGAGTTATTTCCCCCAAAAGTTTGATATGACCATAAAACTGATGAGTATCTGCAGAGTCCAGAGGTATCAATCATCTCAGCTCCACAGAGGCAAGAAGCAGCAAAATGGGCAAATAACTCCCAGAGCTGCAGGGTGGGAACTGATAGCAACACCAGCCCGAGGCGAGGGCCTGGTTGACAATGTGCAGGAAGGAGCGTGCTGCCTGGCCAGAAGGAAAATCATGCTGCTATTCAAAAAAATGTTTCTTTAAGAAGTGACTTAGCTGTGCCTCTGGTCACCAGTGCTCCCACTGCAGCTGGAATTTAATCTTGCAGGAGCACATATCTCCCTTGTGGAGTCACCTTGGCTCATTGTGGGACTCAAGTCCCCAGGAGGTAGCTGATTGCATTTTCAAAACACTCCTTCTTTACATATTTACACATCAAACACTGTCCAAGAAGCGGCGGGTTGCTGCGTTTTTGTTTTGTTTGATTAAATTCTTATTGAGAAAAGCTTCAAGAAAATAATGTCCTGAAGAATTTGGAGGGGAGGGGGCGAGGAGAAGGAACAATCCTAGCAAACAGCTGGTGGCTGCACATCTGAGCCAGCCAAGGAGAAATGTGGGAGAAAAGAGTTATTCCAGGCTAGAGTACAAAGCAGTTTCAGAACAAAACATAAACAAACCCCCTCAAATCTATTTATGGGCAAGCAGGCTGCATTTCATTCTCACCCTTGTACAAGTCATCTGCTGTATCAGGGTTCTTGCTGAGCCCTTATAGAGCAGTCAGCATGCTCTGACCACCATGTTGTGAGTGAAGATTTTATTGAAGCATAAGTTAATTGAAAAATAGGATGAATAACCTCCTTCACCACTTTGCCTTTCTTCTTTGTCCCAAAGTTTCTCTCCTGTGCTCCCTCAAGGCTCTTCCAGCAAATATTGCTTTGGGTTCCAGCTGCTCTAGTCAATTGAAATTACATTCCCTCATAGAGTCCTTGATCCCCGAAGCTCTTGTGTTGCATCTATAAGAAATGCAGGATTAAGTGCTAGAAATAGCCTCTACCACAAGCAGTAGTAATTCACAGGCTCCTTATGAGTTCCCTCTCTCCTGGGCAAGGACTGGAATAGAAGGGATGCATGGAGAATTCATGTGTGCATTGCCATGTGCTCCTTGTTATGTCAGCGAGGTGACGAACTATACCTCGATTTGTTACTAGGGAGAATTAGCTCCAGAGGACTTAATGATGCATGTGTTGCCCTACTCTGTAGTCAGGCCAGCACTTCATATTTAGTTTAAAATCAAAGGCAAAGGGAGTTCTGTGCCTGACCTACTTTGGCTTGCAAGGGATGAGTTGACATCAAAGGAGTCCCTAGTGATCTCCATAAAAGTTAACAAATAAGCGGTGATCCATGTGAACAATAGCCCATCACCTCAGCCAGACCCAGAAACAGTCTGAAGAGGGAAATGAGCCTTCAGGATGAGGTTAATATATCTGGGCTATGCCAGTTCAGAGAAAAAGCTCTTAGACTGGTGGATCTCAATTGAAGCCAGTTGAAGACAGAGGGGAGACTCCCACAGTCTTTTGTGTGAATTTCTTTGGATTATTAGTGCAACCCAACTGATGTTTATGTTAAAGGACTGAGCCAGATATGAGAAGCAGAGCTACATAAAATTATCTACCTTCACCTTGCCTGCATGCTTCGGTACCCTGCCAGAACTGGTTTTCCTTTGTGTATCATATCCACCTCTTGCATAGCTCCTTGGAGGATGACCCATTCAGGAAAAGTCAAAATGGAAAATCCAATTTTCCACCTCATGGGCCAGCAGAGCAAACTGGAAACTCCAAAATAAAACACAGCCTGTCTCCATCCAGCTGCTCTTCCAATGTTTTCCTTCCCGAGCCCATTGCTTTGCTTTCCTCCTGGGTACTGGCAGCAATGGCTGTGGCCAGGGCTTTGGGTGGGCAGGACACTCAGCTGAGAAGAGCAAGGGCAAAGAGATCAGTGCTCTAGTCTACCATTGAAGTCTCATTTATCAGACAGGCAGGAGAGAAACAACTGACTTTTTCTGGGAGAAATATGAAAGGAAAGAAAAAATGTAGCAGCACAAACAGACTGCAGTGGGCCTTTCCGGCACACTAATTATCAGCAAATTATGAAGAATTTTCTCACTGACATCATGCAAACCCTGCACACTTGCAGCTCTGCAGTCCTGCCTCCACTCAGCCTCTGTGCGCTCCCAGGAGAGCCCTTAATGAAAAAGTCAGATGAGCTATTTTCATTTTGTTGGAAGTAGCCAAAGCAATTTTAGGAAGAGGAAGGTGGGGGCCTGCTGGAGTTTGCCAGAAAAATCTGAAGCATTCAAATCACGTCTTTGCAGCAGCAATCTCTCTCTGACAGCCCTTAAAAACCAGAGTGGTGGGGGGAAGTCAGAAAGTGGCAGCATGTGGTTTCCATGTTGTCTCTCAGCCAAGCCTGCAGGTATATTAACTGTTGATTTTCTCTTTAGAAAAGAAGGCAAAGGGGGCAGAGACAAAAATCCTAGAAGACTGTCTGCTCTGCTAAAAATTAAGCAGTTCATCATTACCCATTTGCTTCTGAACTCTGTTTGGCCACAAAAAATAAGATGGGGAGAGACAGACAAGAGAAAACCTTTTTTTTCCCCAAAGCTTGGCTGCATCAGGGTTGAATGACAGAACTGGGAAAGGTGGTACAGGACTGGAAAAGACAGCTTTCTTCCTACAAGGTGAAGACAGACACATCCAAAAGTGACCATACAAGGTCAGAAAAAACAAAACCAAGCTGCACTAACATTTTAACAACAAAATTCCCTGTAGAGTAGGTCAAGTGCCCTGTGATTTTTCTTAATATCTGTTCATACAGTATCCAACTGCATGGTTTCTCTTCCATTTGCTTCCACCCTGCTGGCATTCCCAGCCCATAACAGCAGGTTACAATGGAGCAGCAGGGTGTGTGTGCTAGAGATTAGGCGGGCGACTGATAATCGGTGACCCTAATTCTATTCCTGGCCGTGGTATTGACTCACGGAGAGATTTTGGCCACTCATTTCATCTTGGCATCTGCTTCCTCACAGGTATTGTAGGCATAGTGCTGTGCACCCACTTCACAGCAGCCTTGTGTGTAGTGCAAAATAAAACAAAAAAGCAAACAGAACAAAACAAAGAAAACCACCCAGACGAAATCAGCTGGGGTCAAACACAATGTTCTGTTCAGCCTGAAACAAAAGTTTTGTTTTCAGGTCATTTAACTCATTTTTTCCTTTCGTTCCCTTTAACAAAAAAAGAAAAAAAAAACAAAACCAACCAAAAACAAACCACAGAGATCCCTTGTAAGCCGAAAACAAAGTGGTTTTACTTTGGTGGAAATTTCATCCTCTTTTTCCCATACTGTTTGGCCAGTTCAAACTTGCATTAATGAGTTTCCTATCTACCTTACAGAATATTCACCTAGCTCAACTTGCAGAGCTTATATTTCCATTAAGTACCATACAAACATCAGATGAAAGACTCTAAAGCGCAAATTATTTTTGCTTTTGGGAAACAGAAAGGATAAATAGAAAACAAGTTGCCACTCTATCAATAGTTTTAATGAAGCCCCATGTTCAGCAAAGTACATAAGGTTGAGACTAAATGATTCACTGGACTACTCTTATGTTATTTTAATGATGTGCTTAATGTGAAAAGATTTTTTGAAACCCAGTTTAAATGGTAGTGGGGAAGGTACGTAAACAGCAGTTCAGTCAGAGGTCACTGAAAGTAAAGCAAAGTTTCTCTAAAAAAGGCAGGGAAACTTTCTATGTGCTGTCCTTTATATTTGGATGCTCCTTTGGGTAACAAGTGTGCAACCCCATAATAACATCTGCAATGAATTTAGAGACAGAAGAGTCTCTTGCAGAATGGGTAATACTGGAGGGTTAATGTCCGAATCCTTGCACATATTATTCGCTCCTAATGCCACCAACTAAAGATAACACTGGAGACTAAGGTGAGATTTACATAATGCTGATCAATTTGAAATTTACAGTAAGCAGAACTGCCTTCTGATTGCATTTCACAGTGCAGCAGCAGCAAAGTCTTTAGTTATTCAGGTCAGCTCTCACACCAGCAATTGCACCTCTGCAAAGTGAATTGGGGATGCAATCACACTTCAAGCCAGAGAAGACGAAAACCCATTTATTTCGATACATTTAAAGCCATCTGAACATTGCTTCCCAAATGCAGCCAGAGACGAGAAAGCTTTTAAGGTTTGTTTGGCTTCTGCTTGAGAAACTCAGTCTGGGGAGGGCAATGGCCAAGGGATGGGAGGCAGAGGCTGAAAGTAAGCAGGCAGAGATCTCGGTGCGGGGGGAGGAATGGGAAGCAAGAAGTGGGATAGCAAAGGATACTTCAGGTCAGGAATGAAGTGTATTTAGAGATGTCCTCTTGCAGTTCAGCCCTACTGTAGCAGGCAGAACAGCTGGCTGGGGGCAAGACTCTATGGGAATGTGTTCAGTGAGCCCACGGTTAGGATAGCAGAGGGTGCTGTAGGTCAGGCTCTCGGCACAGTCGCAGAGCTTCAAGGAGAAAGGAGGGCTCTGCATTGCACTCGCTGGAGGAGGCGAGGTGTACTGCAGGGTCTGTGCAGAGGCAGCTTGCTTGTTTACTCAACTTTTGTACTGCCGTTAGTCCAATGCTTGCTAAAGCTCTCCATTCCCAACAGCTTTTTTTTTTTTTTTTTGCACGCACTTAAAAAACAGCCATACGGTTGCAAAGGTATGTATGTTGATGAAATCCACACTTCAGATGCATAATTTAAGGTGCAACCAGAAATAAACTTGGGCTTTGGCAGTGCTTACAAATGGATTTGTACCCCAAACCTTACCTCACAGGTAAACATGAGCGAAGATAAACAAGAGTTTGTGCATAATCCACCATGCTGCTTAGTAAGCAAACATGAAAGAGAAAGCAAAGTGCTGTTTGGGGGAGGGAGAGTTATCTGAGAAATACACTACTAGGTGTACCTTACATAATCACTGGCTTTAGGCTAAAAATTCCTCATCACGCTAATGTGGAGAGCCTTTTTGCAGGTGAAATTGCTGCTGATGCCAGCCCACTGAGCCAACTACCTAGTTATAGTCTGAGCAAATCTAGAAGGCCAGTACCCACCACAGAAGCCAGTTAACTTGCTTCCATCACTGATGGAGGCCACTTCTGTAAACAGGATTTGGCCCAGCAGCAAGCAAAGTGAATGGGAAAGCTTCAGTTGCCTTCAGGGGGCATGGTAAGAGGTAAAATGGCCATGACAGTGTGCAGAGGTTTGGAAAGTTTTCAGCCCAAGAAAAAGCATTCATATGACAACCTCACATCCCACATTACGAACCTGCAGTGTGCTGGGGCCAATGCCAACACCCTTACAAGCACAAAGGCGGCACATTCAGAAATGTGGAAGGGCCTCATCCCCACGGCAGTAGTGTCGCAGTAGGAGTCATTTGCAGAATGACACCTACCACCGTTAACCACCTTTGCCGGGAAAAAGTGAAAGACACTTACAAAAATTACTTCAATTTCTGAGTGTCATGCCCATAATTAGCTACGACCCCACACTAACTGTGTTATAAGGCACTGTGAAGGAATTATGGGGAGGCATTTTTAGCCAGCCCCTCAAGTTTTAAGAAAATAATTGCTTAAGCCTCATAAATAATAATAATTTCAATTGATGAATCATTTTGACTCATGTTAGGTTTCAAGTATTATTTAATAGTGCCATGCAGTAAAGTAATTGTGGAATTAAGAATTCATTTGTCACTCATGTATGTTCTTACTTGAACTAGATCAAGTTAAAATTATTATTTCTTTTTTAGAAGGATAATTTAAAAAACAGCCAATGTATTCATCATTTCACCCAGAGTACAGAAAAATCTCCTAGTATTAAAAGATTGTAAACAAACCTTGTCCCCCCCATACTCTTTCACACACACAAAATCCCTCCCCAAGTGTGTAAAGTTTTGTTCTTACAGCCCTGAAAACACTTGAGTAACCTTTCACACTGAACTTAGAGTGTCTTTCTCCAAGTGAAAATCACACTTTTGAGGTCAGTCCGGACATGCCTAACACAGGATTTGAGACTGAAAGGAAAAATGTCCAAGATAATGAAAAATGTGCCTCTCTCTCCAGGGAGTTTTACAAAATTATTTTTGTGATCAGAAATAATCTACTGATGAGAAATGAGATGCCAATTACAAAGAAATTCAACATCAGTCCCAATAATTTGTCCTGCGAATTGCTCACAAATCTCAAAGTACTTGATCAGTGATACGTTGCATAACCCAGCGCAATGTGGTGCAGGAAACATTGTGTCCGTATTACAGATGAGGATGTGAGCTTAAGATACCCTAACCACACTCTGAAGTGCTCTCCAGTCCGCTCCCTTCATCTTCTTCTTCACAAAAAGACAATCCCTCTCCCAGTCTGAAGGGGCAAAGCAGTGAGGAGCAGATTTTTACAGCCTGATAGAACATCATCTGCAGGCAGACGGGGAAACAAGATTCAACCAAAGGGAATCAAATAAGCAAAAGGGAACACAAGAGCAAAACTAAACAAGGCCTGTCATTTGGGGTTTTCAAGTGAAATGTTAATCAGGACCTAATGAAGGTTCTTTAAAGCAGCTAATGTTTTACTACAACATGGGAGTTAGGATATGACTGAACCAACTGTACAGTCAGTCCTTTCATGTGGTGGGGAAGGAAATGCTGATGTATTTTCAGGCAATGATGAGGTCAGGTCTTTCAGAGTCTGACCTGGCAACCAAGAGAAATGGAAAGCAAGGATCCCACTAAGACACAGGATCAGCCTGGTCAGTCTTCTTGTAAGAGTAGAGGACTGGAAGGGAAAAAAAGCTATTAAAAAAAAGAGGGAAAGGGCTCAAGATTGATGAGGTGGGCAGTAGCTCATATTTACATATCTGGGGCCTCCTTGACAGCAGAAAAAATAAGTTAACCCAAAAAATAGAAATCTAATCTACATTCACTTCCCAACTTGTCAAAAGCCCTCAGTGTAAAGCAGCCACACTTGGCTGCACAGAGGTGTTCCACAGAGGGACCCCAACCAATAAATCTGTTTGATTTCCTGTTATGAGAAGCAGACAAAGAGATATGGCTAGGGATGGGCAAAGCTGTCTGCATAAGGGAAGAGCCTGTGCTTTCACCCCAAACTCAAACCCACCCTCTCCGAGGTTAGGAAAAGTTCAGTTCACTTTGGGGATTTTTTAGCATTATTTCTCATTTTTGCATGTTCCCGTGGGAGCTGGAAGTCGATGGGACAAAGCATTTCTTTCCTGCTGGCAACAAGCAGCCCTGAAAGTGTCACACAAAAGTTTGGTCCTGAGAGATTACCAGTCCAAGGGTGTGATCTTGCAACTCCTCCAGATGTGAATAATGCAGTGACATTTTTAATGGTTTTGCTGTTGATGAGAATTTCTTGGCATTACTCTACAAAAGTTTTTTCTCCCCACCACTTCTTCCTTGCTTTCTTCACCCCTTCATTCAGCGCACATTACACAAACAGAAAAGGAAACCAAAGTTTTCAGATCAAAAAGACTTTTCTTCCAAAACCCTGGGGAGAACCTGCGCAATGGTAACAATATTGCAGAACCACAGCTGTTCAATAAGGTTCCTCTCAGGAGCTGACATCAGAGGTCAAATGCTATTTTGCCCGCAGTACATAGGCTAATAGCCTGATCCTGCAGTCCCTGACCAGTAGACGTATCATGGCATAGATTTTCCAGAAGTATAACAGGTCCACAACAACATTTGAAAGCAATTAGGATGAATGTGGTAGTATTTCAATGTATTACTGAAACACCACAACTGATACCCATATTTCTGTGAATGTATACTTTCAGTACTGGTGGTAATTTGCCTACAACTTCAGTAGCCTCACTAAATCATCACTTAGTGATCACAGCAAAAAGTTCCAAAACCTTTGATGGAAACAGGACCATGACCATGGATGTAAATTTGCTCATTTGCTTCTTTTTTTCCTTTTTTTTTTCTTTTTTTTCCTTTAGAGAGACCCAAAATCTATGAAAAGGAAACTGATTTTGATAAGATTGAGCGGGTGGAATTAAGAAGCAGACACAAAATCCAGTGCACTGTAAGCGGGAATCCTGACCCGAAGATCGAGTGGAAGTGGCAGCCCTGCAGCCTCACAGACACGCTGTAAGTGGACATTCCTACGGATGAACATGTTGCAAAATAGTTGGGTAGTTTCAAGTCAGTTTTTCTTTCCCGTACATCTTATTTATCTCAGCTAAAAAATCACAAGCAGTGATTCCCCACCTAAATATCTCGAGGGTTATGAACTCAGCAGACATCTAGTTGTGTATGATCTTTTTGGAGTTACACGCACCTTCTGTATTATCAGATTTGTGTCAAATAAGTTTAAAGTGACTAAAAGATCAGGCTTGAATATTCTTTAACTTGACCAGCAATGTCCCTCTGACTTACCAAGACCTTTTCTTACACCTCTTGGATGCGGCCTGCACAGTTGACAAAGGAAAAACAGATAGGTGCTTTCTGTGTAAAGGTAACACACTTTTTTTCCCCTGTAAGAGCTATTGTCAGACAAACCTGCTAAAGGCTTGGCTTCATTTAGTTGCCAGATGGAATTTATGGCACTTCCTAAGGGCTGTCTTCCCTAGTGCACACTGAGCATGGACTCCTGTGGCAGCATCTGCGTTGCAGAAGCTGGAAGAGGTAGCCAACCAAGCCTTCACGCCTTACTGAGAGCCCCACTTTGCTAAAGTCTGGAGGCAGCCTGAGGTGTAAAGACACAGAAGCAAGTCATTGGGTCAAAACTGTCAGAGGGGAATGAGGCAAGTTCAAACACAAGATGCCTTTCAAGATTCGCCTTATAAAAGCAGACACTTTCTTTGCTCCTGCTGTTACATAAGCAGAGTGATCTATAGAGGTTGGTCTTGGCTGAGGTCTGAATGCTTCCCCTGGTAGCCCCAGGGGACATATAGGAGCTATGTATAACAATTCTGACTGCACTTCAACTCTTCCCTGCAATGAGAGGGATGAAGTCTTCTCCATCCATAAAAAAATGAAGGCAGGTCTAGGAAGCAAGAGAGAAAATTGCTGCATGGCTCCTTATTTTCCCACTGTTTCAATGCTTTTCCAAATGCTATGAATGGTAAGTCATGAGACAGGAAAAAATCACAAAGAGAAGCTCCTTTCCCAGGTTCTCTGCTGCAGCAGTTGCAGTGCTGTTGGCTGATCTAGTTTCAGGTTGGGTCTAAAAAGTGGCCTTGTGTCCCTCCACAAGGAAAGTAGCCTGTTATCTCATTTAGGTAATTACACTGCTCCTGCAGGAATAAAATGGCAAAGATTTGTAGGCTTAGGTAGAGCCACTGGCATCGCAGGTCAGCAGAAGGCACACAAGCTGCTGCTTCAGAGGTGTTCAACAAGAACAAAATGGAAACACCATAAGGAAACAGGTTATGCATTCTGTAGGCAAGCCACAGAGATGACCTGAAATCTTTTCCAGACCTTTGTTTAGGGAGAGAGAATTGGTCATGAATGCCAAATTAAGCCAGATTCGAACCAATGACCTGGTGGCAAAAGACCTCATATAACCCTTGTTCCAGCTCTCTGACTCTCTGATCTTATCAATTTAAATACAATTGCAGAGTGGTGTCTACCTCTTCTGGCCTCCGGGGCAGCCTTATCTTTTTCCAGCAGAAGCTGGAGGAGGATTCCTGTGGGAAATGACACAGCCCCCATTTCCTTCTGTTGTCTCACTTCCTCTCTCTCTCTCTCTCTCTCTCCTCCCTCTTCACTACTGCTCTTTGAATCCCAAAACGCTATCATTGTTCCTTATAGCTGTGATGTGATTTGCTTCCTTTGAGATTTTTCCCTTCAACCTCAAGACAGAACTGTGCCTTGCAGGAAGTCACTCAAGACATCTTCTAATTAGGCTCTTTTGAGAGCTGTAAACCCTCCCTTGACGCAGGGTGTTACCCATGCATCTTGTGTGGATTTGGCAAAGGCACTGCTGATATATGGATTAGTTTTCTGCATCATCAGCCCTTGGTCATCACCTACAGAAGTCCATATTAATTGTACCTCCTATAACCCGCATCTGCTACGGAGGGCTCAGAGGACGCTGGGACCAGCCATGGGAAGCATGGTGCCTCTGCTGAGGCAGAGGAGGCAATAAGGAGTTTCCTGTCATGCACTGCGATGACCTGTGCAAGTTGTGCAATTGCAGCTAGTCGTGGAACTGAACTGACTTTAACTTGCCATCACAGAGTCACCGTTCATGACATTCAGCCATGCTGGACTGGAGCTGAAGTGGTAACTATTAAATTAAAGACCTCCTCAAGTTGCACAGCTGGCAGTGCCTTCAGCCAGGATGCCTGGAGCTCCAGCCTTGCTGAAGCCTTTGCGCTCCTAAGCATGAGAAGGCCTGGGTCTCTGCTCATTTGTTCCAAGGATTGTAGTTAAAGAAGATAGAAGAGCCTTTTGCCTTGGATGGTGCAGATATAACTTTCTGCATTATGTGCTACATACACTGCTCTTTGCCCGTAATTCAAAAAAGAAGATTGATAACTGACAGAGATATGGTTATCTTCTGGGGGATATGCAATATTAAAGGAGCATTCTGCTATCGTTATCCCAGTATTTATCCATTCTACTCCCTCAGCCTTCATTTCATGTCGGAAAGCTGAGCGGGTAGACAGACATGCTCAGCAACATTCACCTCCCTACAGTTCTGAATGACTGGCATTTTGAATTCTGAAATGCACTGCAAGTTCTAAAAGAGCACTTAAAAAGCCACAGCTGCATTGAGTTGGGTTATAACTCATATAAGCCAGATTGAACTCACATGATTTAATTAGTTGTCCAGTATTTTCTATTTTCAATCTTCAGGAAGTTTGGGGGGTTTCCTTGCTGGTCATATACTGATCTTTGTCTACCTCTGTTAAGGTGCTTCGTAAATAATTATGAAATGTTGCAATGAAAGAATACAGTAGTTTCACAAAGAGGTAACCATCTCCAGCAGCAATAGCTTTTAGTTTTTAAGACCTAAGACTATTGTCTAAGAATTACATTCTCTCTCTTTAATAATGCCTCCCTGGGTTATCTGCAGTGAGTCAGGTTCCTGAACACCACCTTTGCTTTTCTACCTCCAGGTGCAACCCCGATGGGCAAAAAATTGTGGTTCACGAGAACATGTTCATAGGCAACAAGATCAGAAGCATTGAAAATATAACCATGAAGCATGGGGATAAAAGAAAGGTATGTGTCTGATGAAAATCTGAGCAATGATGTCATGGAATAGCAGCGGGCTTTACGCAGGGGATGCTGCGCTCACACAGAGCTCTCTCCCTGCAGTTCCCAAGCTGCTGTGGGTTGTTAGCATGCTTTAAATTCCACAGCCCTGGGATCATTTTCAGATCTCTGCTGTTTATAAACACTGGGATTCTGGCAATGATGTCACATACCCTGTTTAAAACTCTCCAAAGACTTTTGGGTCAAAAACCTCTCTGTCTCCCTCAGTCTTGAGAAAGTGTAAGACTGGTTCAGTGCAAGAGGGGTCCTGTGAAGTGCACACAACTGATAAGGACTCTGAGTTCATTAAAATGCTTAGCACTTAGAGAGCACTTTGTACTGCCCAACCTTGCCTACTCTCCCAGTAGCAGGGGTTAAACAGCTGTGTAATTTAAGAGGCCTACATCGGCCAGAGATAGTTGGCCTGATTTTCAGAGTGTGTAAGTGCCTGCAGTACCTGCCTGTTTCGGCTGGAGTTGTCAACACTTCTTTACCCATTTGGGTTGCCACCCATGCTACCAAGTCAATGAAGGTGGGAAGACCTCCTTCCTTCTACACTTCCCTGATGGCTTCCCCTTCCAAACAGCACCGGGAGCACATTTTCTGCAGGAACTGCAGCCATGAATTATCTGTTAAATGCCTCCCATGTACCTGTGGTGATACTGACTGATACTGTTTATGCACAGCCATGC
>JANZLQ010000040.1:2310409-2352766 GCA_026212715.1 Elanus axillaris
ACCTCCTTCCTTCTACACTTCCCTGATGGCTTCCCCTTCCAAACAGCACCGGGAGCACATTTTCTGCAGGAACTGCAAAGATCCCAGCCATGAATTATCTGTTAAATGCCTCCCATGTACCTGTGGTGATACTGACTGATACTGTTTATGCACAGCCATGCTAATCCTTGAGACAGTGCTGCAGCTGTTCTGCCGTAGATTCACAGACTTCGGGCTCTGTCTTGGAGAAGATACTGTGGTCTGGCTCAGACAGTTGTTTTACCCCTGTTGGACTTAGAGAGGTTTGTGGCTTTAGGAGTGGTTTTGCAGGTACAGGTTTTAAGGTGGGTGCTCCAGATAGTTTAGTGCCTAATCCTGCAAGGTGCTGAATGCTGCAGTTCATATCCTGGTATACCTTTAAGCGTATGATAATTCTTGGGCTACTCCCATGCTTAAAGTTAAGCACAAAGCTAAAGTGCTCTTCTGGATTGGATCCAGACTAAATCAGCATCTGGCAGGATCAGTGCCTTAGCCATCTGCTCTTTCTCATGGAGACTTTCCAGCTCTAAACATAACCTAAAACAGAGCTCTGAAAACATGGAGGTTGGGCTGGGAAGGAGAAAATCAGTTTGCATTTCATTCCTGAGTTTTCCCCTTGCTGGATTATATTTTTAAATTGGATTTGTTTAGATGGCATAATGCCCATTAAGCTCTGTTTTTAATGTATTCTCTAAGAATTTTAGACCTTAGGTAAAAGCAACTACCTACAAAGTGCTAATTGCTTGTAAAAAATGGAGGTTGGTGACAAGTGCCTACAAAGTTTCTTCCTTTTCGTAGACTTTCTGGTTGCTGCCTGGACTGACAAGAGTTTTGTGGCTCTCATGGCTACTGTTTCTCTCCATATATACAGGCTGTCTAAATATATGAACTGGTGTCCAAGAGCTTAGTTTATATCTTGTGATCAGTCTTAAAGTTATGTTAGTCCCCATATAAAAGTGAAGAGTTTCACAACTGCTGTGACTCAAAAAATATCTGTTGGTTGCAGAATTGTCCCACATGCTGGCATAGCAAGACACCTCAACAACGCAAAATTAGAAACATTTTTCTTTGGCTTATGCATATATACACCACTCCCATTTCTTCTTTTACCAATTTTGCTGATGCAAATATGCAGCTGGGTGAAATTTTAGTGTGCTAGTGCACTTAAGATGGGATTTGGTTGCAGTCTCTGAATGAGGTGTTTTAGGAGTGCCACAGATCTCCAGGATCCAGCAGGACACTCCAAACACATCCTCAGTCTATGCTGGTGCATTATTAGGGACTTCACAGCTTTCCCTTATCACCTAATTTCCCTAGAAAGAAAAGGTGCAGCAATCTCCGGGTACAGCAATCAGAGGAAAAGTCCCACAGAGGACACCACAGCACCTACCCACAGGTCAGTTCTGACATCACCACGTGCCCGTAAAACATGGTGGACACTACAGTGCTAGGAGAAGGGAGGTGCAACTGCTTAGTGGAAATGAGGACCATGAGAGAACCTCAGCACACGGACCCCACGCAGTCTTTAAAAGGACTCCTCTTGTTACTCAAGAGCTTTGCTGCTGCTAACACCTTGAGTACCACAAACAGCCCTGAGGCTGCTTCTCACTCTGCCCTGCACAGCCACCTCTGCTCTTGCTATAGACTCCAGGCATCCTGAAATGCTCATTTTTTGGACATGTTCAAAAGCTTGGCCTACAACACTTTAACTTAAGCTTTTACATATTTCATTATTAAAGTTTCATAAAAATACTTCTTTACAAGTTACATAATTTTAATAATTTTCATGTCCTGATTAAGATTTATTCAAATTAATAAAACTAGATTTTATGAACCTCAGGTTTCAGCATTTTGTCTCCCCGCTTACATTAGCAGACAGTTCCTCTCTTTCCCCCTTTCTGAAGTCCAAGGCTATCTGTGTTAAGTGGAGTCTTTAGATAATAGAACATAATTCAAAAAAAGACACTGATGGAAACTCATAGCCTTCAGACTTTTCCTTGTGTTTTATCAGTCAGTACTCCCACCAGAAATGGAATAGACAGGAAACAGCCCAATCCATTCCCACCATGTCCTAGCAAGTAATTCATCTGCATAGACTAGCCAGATGAAATAATAAAGATTTTGGAGTCTGACTGAGTGTGGCTTTTATTGACTGTGTTATGAAGCTGGGATTAGCTGAGATTCATTATTTTTCCTGTGTGATTTGAGCCTGTCCAATGATAGCTGAAGTCTCAGAGAATTTACCTCGCCTCTAAGATTTCTCAGCATCTCTAGAGTTCACCTTCGAAGAACTGTTGCAATGTGTGCTGGTTCAGCAACATATGAAAAAATGCATTAACTTTTTAGAACTGCTAAGAATATGGGAGCAAACCCCCAGAAATTACCAGATCCAGAATCTTGCTTGAAAGCTAGCTTGCAGGGCAGCAAGCAAGGATTTTTCCAGCTGACCACTGATGCTTGATGTGTTCTTTCATCACATCAGGATCTTTAGACATCTATTTGACAAAAGTGGCATGTAAAACTGAGATCTCATCATCTTCGTCATAATGATTGTTCCATTATTATTCCACAGATAGAGAAGTGAATTTCACCCCCTCCTGTCTTCTAAAGGCTAAGTCTCATTCCTAAAGAAAAGCATGTGGTTATCATTAACATTATGATGTACTTCACTGACGTTTTGATCAAATAGTGGTTGAGGCAATTGCATCATGCTAGTTTAATTTTCCCAGTGGTTTTGAGTCAATATTGAACTTTTCACTTTGTGATTTAAATTAATGTGTAGCTACCACAGAAGGCTGCTTTTTAACACCAGGTGAAATACCCATGATTGCATGAATTGCCTGAATTTCCTCTTCAAGTCGCAAGGAGCTAAGCTGCTGGTTTATTTTCTTTCCTGTTAGTAAACTGAACATACTGATCTCAGCTTGGGAGAACAGGACATAGCAGAAAAGAATAGCAAGACCCATACATAAGCCAGTCCTCACTGGGGGTTTCTTTTCATCTCTTTTCTCCCTTTCATGTATATATGAGAGAGTGGCTGGCCATGTGGATGTTTCCACAGTGAAACTCATGCAACTCTTTTGCTGGTGAAATTCATAACCACTCAAGAAAACTGACAAAAAAATGCCAGGTTCAAATGTTCTGAAGGAACAAAAAGACTACATTAGAGTAGTGGGATGTGTTTGGTGAAAAGTATGCGAGCAACTCAGTAGGGCTGTTTAAATCTGTCGCCCTGTGTGAGTGCCCATTTTGGTGAGTTCCCACAAGCCTTGTCACGTTAGTCTCTGGCAGGGGAAGGTGAACAGTCATGCAGCTGCATTTTTGAACAAAGCATCCACTCTCTGGGAGACTAGCCCAGATGTTTCAGGCACTACCCAGGTCTTCTTGAGAGAGCTGGCTAGCAGCAGGGACATAAGAAATGGCCCTCTGCCTTCCCTGCCCTCTTAAATTCATTAGCTGAAATCACTGGGTGCAAGGAAGAAGCATGCGGGTGGCAGCTGCTCATGACTAGCCAGAACCTACCCACCTGCCCTAGGGCCAGAGAGTGATCAGTCCCTCTGTACTAGAAATGTATACCAGTTCCTCCAGAGACACCTCAAGCCTCCGGTTTCCCCCAGCTTCCTGCCCTGTCCAGCGCCTTTCCTGATCACAGGGTACTACCATCAGCTCTGCCGTACTCTGGGAGGAAGGCAATCGTTGTTCTCACTTTACAGGGAGAGAAACACCCACTGCCAGAGATGAGAGCAAACCCTAGAAGTTCTCAGTCAACTCACAGACTTCTCTTATCACTTGTCCTCAGTCCATCCTTTAGCATGATTTGAATGAATGAGCTAAGATCATGGATCAGAATTGTCAGGCTATAAAAATAAGTGTTGTTCTGTGCCATTCAACTAGATGGATTGGGAGCTAGCTGAATATTTTTTTTTGCGGGGTCTTTGGTGAAGTTCCTATAATTTCATCTCCCTCTAGCCACCTCCACCCCAGCTCTGCCAGTTAACAGCTGAGAAGTTTTCCACCCACTTTTCCTACTCCTCATCCTCACCCACATACAGCTAACGAAGTGAAAGAGAGAAGAATTGTTAACTAAAGTGGTTGGAGGGAGGGATTAGACAAAGGAAAAAGAAAGCAAGGAATAACAAGATATATTAATTCATGCTGGCTCCAGCTTAAAAAAAGGTCTTGCTGCTCTGTCCTTACTACAAGACGTCTTAAAACACTCATGGTATATGGCTGTGGAATGTTATTTGGCTGCTTCTAAAATAGCTTGTTTTTATCAGTTCGGGAACATTACAGTGCAAGACATATGGACTTTATTGAACTATTCCATTATGAGTTTTCCCAGCAGCAATGTCTATTTACTTGTCATAGCTGTTCTTCAGAGATCAGACATTTTATTTCTTTTCTTACTGAGTTTTAAACTTAGTTTATTCTTTTATAGTAATTATTTATTAGCTAATAATCCTTTCTTTGGGCTCACAGTATTGGGTGGCCTTTAGGTTAAGTAATAGGAAATGGAGCCCTTTACTTCCAAATTCAACACAGGCAATCAAAACTGGTCCGAAGGATGTTTAGTGTTTGGTATGCAGTGAACTCACAGAATCACAGTCCAGCTCCCACTAGGAAGATGTCTAGACATTACATGCCAATAACTTGTTATTAATTACCATTGGTTCCAGCGCAGTCTGCACAGAAGCTAAGGACTGAACAGCCACATAGTTTGTGCTACCATTTGTGGCTGGAGTACACTGGCAAGAGTTAACATGTCATTTAACCTGAACTGCTCTTGACCAGGACATGAGGTGGAAGGTAAACTAAAAAGTGCAAACTTCCAGGCTGTAAGTAGCTCATGAATAGTAATTTCACTGAAGAGATATAATGTTTCAAGGCAATTGCAGATTTCACATAGGCATCATTATTTAGGCTTAGCAGAAAGTGCTGCGCTCTGTCTGGGAGCAGAGTTTTCTGATTAGAAGGCATAAGAAACAGCTTTGATGTGAGCCCTGCTTTGAGTAAGAGGTGGGACAGGAGACCATCAGCAGTTCCACACAGCTAAAGTCTTTTTGTGATTTCATAAGTCTAAGATGTGGTAAATGCCCACGTGCCTAAAACTTTTCTATCCTGGCTCTGATTCCAGGAATGGAAAATACTTTGCCAGGTGCATCGACTAAGCGTACAAAGTAGATTATCCCCTCAGAATTTTTTCCACTCTATACTAAAGGTCCCCAAATGCTGGGACTGTGCCACTCCACTGAGAGAGAGAGAAGTCTGCTAACAGTTTTCACTGTTAGTAATGGGAAAAGATTCCTATGTTTTGTTGCTTGAGTTCAAACCATTTTCTTATTCAACTTCTTTTTGCAGACTTTCCTTGAAATGGTTGCATTGAAAATATAGGGATGGCATTTAGAAGAACAAAATTCTTATCCCTACCTGACACTATGACCAAGTACAGACAAATTTCAGATTTTCCAATTTTCAAGTTTGCTCAGCTTGGGTTGCCTACAGTAACAGGTGATGAACAACTGCCAAAACATCAGCATTGTCAATAGTATGGGGTTTAACATCTGCGTTAATAGGGATTACTTTTCAATGGGATCTCCTTGATAGATTTCAATGGGATATCCTTGACCTACAGATACTACAAAAAGCAGATACCACTGCTGGCTTCCTAATGTTTCTTTCAGGTTCCTTTTGGTAAAAGACAAAACTATGTGGTCTTACAGAGGGAAGGACGATTTGGATGCCCTTTGGTATAGCATGTTAGTGTTCCAAAACATCACTCTGTTGAGGACTAAACCTGGATCAGGCTAGTTTGGCAGCTGAAAACTTTATTTAAGATGCTGGAAAGATAATTGGACTCCCAATCTCAGGATCTCTACCCGGGAGCACACAGCTAGAGAGAAAAGTTGATGCATAATGATTTGAAGAAATTCATCTTAGTACAAGAAAATCACTTAAAATCATTTATTTCTGGCTCTGAAATCACCTATATTTCTCTGCTGGCTGCTGCTGGTTTAAAAGTCACATTTGGAGGACTCTGAGAGGTGCTAGTTCTAAGACAAGAGAGTAAAGTGCGTTATCTCTTGCACTTAGGTGTGTAGCAAACTGGTATCCAAGTGCATAGCGGTGATTTTGAGCATACAAACAAGAAAATTACTTCCTCTCTTTTCCTCAGTAAATTTTTCCCAAGAATTTGTCCCCAGATTGTTTCCCACCATCATTTTAACATCTTTTTCACCTTCACATCTAGACACAATTGCGAATAGCTCAGATGAGGTCCTAGTATAGCTATTTGCTCTCTTTTTTTCCCCCACTACCATGTCAGACTTTTCTTGAGTTATGTAGTTAAAGACATTAGCATCTCTGTGCGTTCATAAGCATATATGTGCATTTACCTCTGGGCCACCAAATACAACTTGAGGCATTGCATCAGTTTTTAGAAGAGTCACAGTGTAACCCCTGGACATATTCCAGAATGGATAATTACATTTCCCTTAATGATTTTAACTGGGTCTACAGTATTATCCTCAACTTCCCATCTAGAGCTGTCACTTAGCAAGACTAATAGCTCTTAAATAGCTGTCCAAATTTATCCCCTTCTGTCCTCAGCACGTACATTTATATTGGTTTTTTCTATTCCCAAATATAAAATTCTAACATCCAGTAATCATGAGAAGAAAGATCTTGGTCCTGATTCAGCAGTAATTCAAAAGGCAGTGTCCAATGCTTAAAGTCAGGGGTGGTGCTCTGAACATGTGCTTGTTAATAACCTGTGGCATTAGGCCCACTGCTACGGCAACAGAAAAAGGAGGAGGAGCAGAATGCTTCTCTGGGTGATTTTATATCCAAGTTAGAGCTATTTTCACATCATAAATAAATCAGAACGGCACAGCTCTTTCTTTGGTGGACACCAGAGGGAGCTGGGTTTACTGGTCTCCTGTTTTCACCCCTAAATTTGGTTTGACCCTATTCTTAGTTAATTTCTGTGTTTGGTGCCCATGAAAAAGAGATTCTTTTCCACTTACCCATTATTCTGCTGAAAATGTTCCCCATTAGAACGTAAAATGCGTTTCATGGGAAAACATGGGATCAAAACCTTTGAAACTCATTTCCCTACAGGATTTAAAGTGCCAAAGCTCAGAAGATCTTAAATAATTCTCTGAAAATACATCCCACACAGCTATAGACACATTCGTGGTACAGCTTTATGAGGAGTAAAGGAATGTCTTGTGTGAGTTTAGTTTAGGATATTAAAAAGAAAGTCCAGAGATGCTTTTGTGCACTTCAAAGCACTCTCTGGAGATAAGGACAAAGGGCCAGAGGGCGTTCTACACTTTGATTCTAAAAGTCCTTAGAGAGGATGGCAAAAAAGTGATATTTGTTCCAAATGTGAGGGCTCAGAGTTCCTCAGGTGAATGGCTGCAGGGGAAGCAAAGTAATCTTTCAAGAACATCTCTGTCTTGGTGGGTTAGACCCTGCTTTCTTGCTAGCAGCCCAAAGGAAGTACTAGAAATAATTAAAGCCATGACCTGTGCATAGTCCTCCATGAGCTTATGATGTGGCATCATGACAGGGACAGGGCAGTGCCATACGGCTGGCTCCTCATTAAGAAGACCCTATACAGAAGCAGGGGCTTAGGCTGTTTAAGGAACACAAGTTCTTAAGGAAGTGTTTGAGTTCAGCCCCATGAGTAACTGAACCACTTCCTTTTTCTATGTGATGAAGCTGAGGGCAAGTGTTCCTTCCTTCTCCTTCATGATCCTCCCTCTTTCTGCATTTGCCAATTGTCCGAGCACAGGCAGCTTCTCCAGAGCTTCCCTACTTACCACAAGTTCTGGTAAGGCTCTGAGGAAGGATTATGGAATCAAGGGGCTTCCAAGCACAATTTATAAGATGAGGCCCAAAGGAGTCACATCTCTCCCTCCCTCCCTCCCTTTTCTGGGGTTATATCAAAGCAAAGCAAAAGAAAATCCTGCAATATTCTTTATACCACATTCATATGAATAACCTGCTTTCCATGCAAATGTGGGTGTCCTGTTACCCAAGGAAACCATAACTGAAAAGCGGAAAAGAAAATAGGTGAATGTGGGGCTTCATTTCCAGTGTCTTAGATTAATGTTCCAGGTCCTTCACTTTAGCTTTTTGCTGACATTGTCACACAAAGACCTTGGCAGTATGTCAAAGGGGAACCCTGTTTTTCACAGGCAAGACAGGAAGAAAAGAAGGGAAAGGTTTAGGAATGAGAAGGGAAGAGAATTAACTGGGCTGAGGTGATGTGAGATGAGAGACCAAAAAGCACTTGTCTGTGAGCTTCACTCATCAGTAGAAACTCCTTTATTAACTGTTTTTCTACCATAAAACATATACTTATCCACTACTTTCAAGCCTCTCTGCTAAGCCTATGCTACGCTGAAAGCCTTTACTTCTCTTTGTCTGGCAGATTGTGAGCACACTAACTATGGAAAATAGCAGTGCATCAGGAATCTACTACTGTGTGGCTTCAAACAAGATCGGTGAAGAAGAGAGAAGCATTGAGTTCTACGTCTCAGGTAAACAACACAAAAGACACTACACAAAAACTAGATGCTGATGATCTGATTTACCTTAAAGTTCTATATGGCTGGTGAGCGCTCATTAAAACTTCTGGGAACCCCTGCATGTCATGTTTTCAGAGCACTCCCAATCACACAGTCCCCGGTTCTTCACCACATGCAAGGCTGGGTCCTGCGTCAGTGCACAGCTCAGTTTGACATATCCAGTATCAGACCTGATGCCCCTTTTGCCCTTCTCAAGCTGCAGATGCAGGCCCTGAGTAGCTACCTGTGCCTTAAAGCAGCACTCATGACATTTGAGCGCTGTCCTCATGAAACCTCTAGCAAGAGCTAAGTCCTTTGTAGTCTTCCAAAGACCTGAAGCCTCTCCCTGACTCAGGAGAATGGTTGGTCTCCAATTAAGTCAGCAGACATAGCAAAGGTGAGCAAGGCCAATATTCAGACCTAATCCAGGGCTGATAACACTGGGAGTTGTTGTGACATTGGATCCCTGCCTGAGCAATTAGCCTTTCCAGTGCCCTTTAAGGAGGGAGGAGGTGGACATGCTATTTTTCCAAAGAACACAAATCCAAACAAAAATCTGCTTAACCTTTCAGCACAGAAATTCTTTAGTGGTGAGATCAAGATCTACATAATGCTTTTAGGAAAGATGGGAGTTTAAAAAAAGAGAAGAGTCCAGGGACAGCCTTGTTCAAGTGCTTAACCAGAACAAACTGAATCATTTCTGTGCTCACTTTCTGGATGAGTGGATGTTGGCTGGTAGAATTTACATCAAAATAACAATTTTTAGAACAAAGAGGGCAGAAGTGTCCTGGAAGGTAAATGTCTGATTCTCACTACTTGGTTTCTTCCCCATGAAGCAAGCTCTGAGGATGAAGCTCACTTGTGGCAGTGCTCTGCACTCCTCTGCCTCTCTTGTGTCCTGTGTTGTTTGACTCCATCGGTCTAAAGTAATTCAGCACATTTCAAATCAGGCTAACCTAAAAAGGGCTCACTAAACATTGTTACCATTCTTATTAAACAGAAGTGCTAATATAAAAAATGTCATCCAACAATAATGAAGCTGCTGCCATATGGCAGAAAGATTTCACCTCCATTTACAGCTTCTTTGTACTACCCCAATGCCTTGTGGAGACAGAAGAGGGTTTAAGCCTCCAAAAGGTATTTTCCAAAGCTCTAATTTACTTAGGAAAAAGCCCTTCAGGGTGCACTTTTGGGAGATACAGCTCAGACATGAGAGGTCCTCAAGATGTCCAAGGCAGGCTGAAGACCAGCTATTAATTTTACACTTTGCCCCTTCCAAGTGTTGAGTCTTCATGTGGGTTTGTTTCTGCTCTGAATTCTGTCACCTATTGTGTTTGGATGGGTTACTCAAAGCTGTATGTTCCCAAGCTATTCACAGCACTTTGCAATACTTGCTGACTAAAACCAATGCTGGAGCAACTAAATAAGCAACCAGCATAAGGTCAGATTGAAAGGGTTAGATCAATCCACACACTTTTCACAACTATGTTTTATTTTAATAATAAAGTTATGTAGGGGTTTTCTCCCCCACAGTGAGCTAATATTTCAGATTTTTTATTTTAAGATCAATCTAGCAATATTTTGAGACTAATCATGCAATTTTAATTATGAAGGAAATTAATCATTGGATATTGCTGACCGGTTATGGTGGAACTGTTACCACCAAAACAGACCAGGAGGTGAATAAGGCTGGGCAAGACAGATATATTCTTGCCTGTGAAGAAAACACTGTGAGTCTGTGACATTCTCGGGAAGAGGCAGATGCTGAACAAGCATGACTGACTTTTATAAGTGCTGTGTTTAAAAATAGTGGTGTTTATGATTAGAAAGAAACGAAATCTTTCTAAATGTGGCCACCCTGATCCAAAAGTAGGTCATGTTGCAGTGGTAAAATAGCAGCAGAGTGACCTGCTGCTGGGTTTCTTTACATGATGGTCCTCTGCTGAGTAATGCATATTACTGCAGCAAGTGGCCAGGCTGCTAGAAGAGCTTCTTTCTGCTGAAGGTCTGCCTCACAGATGGAAAAAAAGCACAGTCCTCTACTGGGTGCACTTGGAGGAGGCTAAGCGACTGCCAGGTTACTCTCACCAGGGGTTGCCTCTGTTCTCAGTGTTGAAGAGACATTCAGGGACAGTTTGTGAGGTACCAAACAGGGGAAGTCCAAGAGCATAAGGCTTTAAGCAGGCCTCTCTGCAATTGCTAGGCTGATTAATTTTATGCAGATCAAACCTAAAAGCTGAGATAAAGGCTGACTTAGAGTCTGAGAGCACACAAGTGATGTGCGGGCCTTCAGAACAATGTCTAGCAAATGTTTGTAGCGCTTCACAGTGCTCTGTTCTCTGCAAAACAGCTGCTAGTTGTGGGGTTCCGCAACTAATGCAGCAATTTGTGGATTTTAAAGACCTGGTCTCCCATTATCTCCTACCGAAAAACAAGCTGGTGGATACTGAGCTGCTTTCAAACATTTTGGCTGAATTGAGCTTAATGAATTTCTCCCTGGTAAGAAATCTGAAGATGATACAGAGGCTAAACTCTCTTCTTCGCTCAAAAACCTCTTCCACTAGGTCAGGGTTGAAATGTTTTGTCAGGACATGGCAGTGTTACAGGGAAGCTTCATCAGGTGTTGTCCAGGCTGCACCTGCTTTCTGGGGTCATGCCTTACTTCAGTCTGGTGTTTTAATCACCACCATACTAATTTCAGAAAAATGTATTTATCCCAATGGAATAATGTCAACAGCCATTTTGTTCTTCCATTGCAGAGCCCCCACACAAACTCCCACAGACACTAGAAATAGCACTGGTATCTATTTTTAAATCATTTCTTTGCCAGCAGAATTCATTTCAGTGAAGGGTCAACAGCATTTGGAGATCATGCTGAAACCAAACCATATAAGGGCTCCAACGTGATGAGAAATGTTATCATTCAGTGACGGGCCTGAAGCCCCTCTGAGCTCCTTCTGCAGATGTCCTGCCCGTCAATGTCCCACTGATTCTCTCCTGAAATTGTTCACGGCAGCAGAAACTCCCATAGCAATGAAATAGCAGTGTTATCCATCATGCCCTAGCCTAACTCTTTATTTGAGTATTTTTGTTTTGTGTAAATCCTTTTTACTGTTTCTTGTGGTTACGAAATCTGTCTCCTGCCTATCTTGCCTACTGCGGCTTTGACGTCAGTGTTCCCATTTAAGTCAGATGACTTTTTTGCCATGGGCAGAGGCAATGTGGGCGAGCCATCAGATGCTCAGAACTGCCTCATGTCATTGCCTACCACCGGTTACGCACCAAAGGACACTCAAGGCAGACTGCAACCTTCCTAGCGCAGTGAAAAGCTGACCTGATGTCTCCTGGTGGTATTCTCTACCATGAACAAATATTATTTACCTTCTAATCTCTGGTCTGCACCTTGGTAAGGGCAACTATATATTACTGTAGGTCCACAGTAAATTAAATTCTAGCCTTTGTATGATTGTACTACATACAACAAAATGGGATCCCACCCATATGAAACTTCTGAATGTTCTTGGAATATAAATGAATTGTGATAAGAATAACAAATAATAACAAAAGCCCTTTTTCAAGTGCTTATCTGATTGCAAAAACATCTCAGAAAAATGGAGTTAAAGATTTCTACCAGAAAGAAAATATTACATTTCAAACGAGATAAAAATTTGCTATCAGATACTAGAACAATGTATGAACTGGGCTGTTCTACAACTGCTTGCCACTCTCAATTTGCTTATTCCTGACATGTTTACAGGATTTATGAAAAGCTCTGCACTGTTTCGGATGGTAGGGCTCACCCTTTCTTTTTCTCACTCTCCCTACATGCATATGCTTGATAGCAACCCCCCCACCCTGACAGGCACAGGGATGGAATTTGGGAAAGAGCAGAAGTTTTGAATTACACAGATTATTGTGCAAAGCACAGGAAATTAAAACCAATTAATTCCTTGTAAATACAAATGGAGCCAGACTTTCTTTTGATTTATGCTGACTTTTTACCTTCCCCCAATGGCTCATTTCCCTATTTTGCCATGGAATCCTGCACAGTCGAGAGTGAAATTCGCGGCTACTACACTGTAATACAATACAAAAGACAAATGTTTGGTGACTGCTGATAAAAGAGAAAAGGCCCCATGGTGCATTCTTTTAGCCAACTTATTAGGAGTCTTATAAAACACTGTATCTGTTCAGAGAGAGGAAGTTAATCACTGCTTAGGTTCAAGACTGTGTAAGCAAAGTAGTCTAAGAGATGAACTGACTTATAATGTGTTCTCAAAGCTGCAGTTACTCCCCAGATAATCCAGGTAGGAGGAGAAAAGAGAGAGGAGAGCAAGAAAGACTTTTTTTCCCTTCTCTTTCCTTCCACTGTAATGAAAATCCATGAATATTCTATTAGAGCTGAAAGAACTTCTTGAAAGTCTAACAAGATGGAAGAGAATAGCATAGGTTCCAGCTAAAAATATTCAAAATGCTAAATAAAAAATGTCAGTAGAAGAAATGATAAGAAAAACAAGCCCGGCCTCTGCTCCCAGAATGTTAAGTTAGTATGAAAAAACCCTGCACTGGTGAAATCCAGCAGCATGGTGAAACTATCAAGCTTCCTTCACAATTTAGGGCTTGGAAATTAACACATCAAATTAATGGGAAATTTGCACCAAAACGTCAGAGATCTCTGCACACTCCAGCCCATGCTGTCACTACCACATCCAAGCTAATGCCTCATCCCAAGAGATGCAATATTTCCCCTGGGGTGGGCTTTTACCCACAGCCATTCAGGGAAACACCCTGCAAAACAAACGGGGCTGCAAGTTAAAAGAAGAAATTCTCCTGAAGTAAAGGTTTCCTGAGAGGTAGAAGCAAGGGCAAACGGGGCTGCTCGCCTAACTGCTTAAGGCCAAGGTTTAGCTTGCCCTGCAGATCTGCAGGTTGAACAGTGACAAGGGGTTCACTGTGTTTTACCCCCGGTAATGTGATCAAACTCGTTCCTCATCACTTTACCTGGAATCCTTTTATACTTTCACTGAGACCCAGCACTTAGGATCATGGGATAATTCAGGCTGGAGGGGATCTCAGGAGGTCTCCCAGACAACTGAGCTTACCAAAGCACTGAGTCTAACCAAAGATCCATCTACCTTAACTCTTGCTGGAGCAAATAGCAAAAGCTTAGAAGAGAAACTAAGAAACAGGCAAGTTAAGAGGGCACTTTTTCCCTATTTTGGTTTGACAGATTCAGGAGAGATGCTGCTCATGCTACAGCCCAGTGTTTTCACTGGACCTTAATTCTTCCTCTTTAGAGAAGTTCTGCTGGCCTCAGACTTTTCACCCTTTTTGATAAGCATCATCTTGACATGTTAGGACCACAGGACATCAGATGTGAAGAATGGATGTATTACACAAGTCAGTTTGAGCGTACAAATAGCACTAAGCAAGAAAGAAAGCAACTGAGGCTAACAAAACACTGCATAAAGTAAACTGAAATTTCATGAAAAGGAAAGAAAAGAAAAATAACAATTGCCACAGCTGTGGCCTGAGGGGTGTCTTCTCTTTTTGGATCTTTTGTAAAACATTTTTGGTGCCAGTCTTTAAAAACCATGAAGCAAAGCTTATTGGTTCTATTCCAGATGACTTGTGGAGAAGAGAGACTTTTAATCATATCTGAAAGCTCCTTCAGGGCTCTGTGTTTTATATAATATATGGTTTATTACAAGGCAGATTGGTTATTTCAACAGCCTCGCTATTTATGTTCAACTATAGTTCAGCAGAACTTTTTGTAAGAGTCGGCAGTGTGACCCCCTGGCCAAATTCCAGCTCCCATGTGGAATTTGTCAGATTGCAAGTGCAATGCATACTTGCTCCCCTTTAACTTCTGTCCTTCTCAAAGTACCATCCATTTCATCCTAGCTCAAGAAAGCGTCTTACTAACAGCTTGGTACTGAAGCAACAATCTATCAGATTTATTGCAAACAGTGTTCATGTTCAGAAGGTAACCCAGAGCAAGTCCTCCTAAAGTGTCCCACCCCTGTACTACGCTTGGGGTTCCTCGTAACCCTCAGCTGCTTGAAAATCCTGCCCTAACATACAGAAGCATAACTCCCGGTCACTCTGGTTATCAATGCACTTTCATTCAAGTCTGGTGGGTGGATAGATCACTGAAACTAACAGAATAAAAAGGGAAAAGAGTATCTTTCAGACACAATATAATTGTAGGTCTCTGGCGGCTAATGCAGTAATAGGAACCTGTCTGTAGGCCAGACCCTGCATTCTACTCAGAAACATGTTTTCTTGTCTTCAAATGGATTCGGTTTGCCGCTTCAGGAAAACTGATTTCTTTTCTGGAGTGAAAAGTTACTAAAAATAGAGCAAGAAACAGCTTACTCTTTTGTGGATAGATTGGACTCATGCCTCAAAGTATTTCTCTGAGAAATATAAGGGCCTCAAGGACTTATACATCGTTAGATCAGTTAATCCATTCAATGATCAAGTAAATATCCACCAAGGCACATGTGATGAAAATAAATATCGGCATAGCTGAAATAAAAGAGAATTGGGAATATTGTTCAGTGGTGAAGAAAGAGAGTGTTACTTCCGAGAAATGAGAATAGGTTTCTTTATTCTTATGCAATTATGCTTTCAAGCACTGATTGCAGCTAGAAAGAGAAGAACTCACAAACACATTTGTCTACCTGGATGGCAGTCTCTCTTGATTAAACTCTGTTAGTCCATTACATACTTCTATACATAAACTTTAAATTCATTACTTGAAAATGTAATGATTAGAATGCTGAGGGCCAAATTACCACAGGTCAGCACTGAGACGCGAGAGGTACATTCACAAGCACCAGTGACTGTTTGCACATGCAAATGCGGGTCTCATTAAAATTGGCTCGTTCCATTATGGTTGGTCTTTGAAATTTGACCACCATGTTGCAAACAGGCAGCCAAAGATCTTCTCAGTTGTGACTTAATTGCAAACATGTTTTCTCTTCCTCCTAGATGTGCCGTTTGGGTTGCAAACAGACCCACAAGTCACAACCATCGTGGGGAATGACGTCCGGCTGACCTGCCGGGCCTCCAAGTACATCTACAGTCACCTGGCGTGGTATTACCCCTCCTCAGAGGCAGCTCTCAGTGACTCGGTGATCAAGACAACTGACAACTATTCCATTTCTTTGACATTGGTCATTACTAATGTCACGAAGGAACAGAGTGGCCTCTACAAGTGCAGAGCCCAGAACCAGCACAACAGCACTGACACGCTAGAACAGCACACTCAGCTCCTCGTCAGAGGTAGGTCCTGCCAACGGAAAATGGCAGTGGGACGTGCTGTCATTCTGCTGCCAGAGCAGAAATACTGTGCAACTGCTGCTCCCTTTGAAGCCTTTCAAAGAGGAAGGTGCCCAGCATTTTTTAGGGACTGTCCTAATATAGACTTCATACTCTGGTCTGGGGGCTTTTTTGCATTACTGTATGTGGATTCACACCTAGCCATACATATTACTCATTCAGCCGCTGCTGGGTTTGTATAACATATTTGCCTTACACATAAAGGTGATTTCAGCTGCATTTTGTCTTCCTAACTCCATGCTGCGTACAGATATAGTGTTGACTGAGGAGAAAAGGCATCACCCACCATGTTACTAACAGCACAATCCTATCATTTGGGACTGTCAGCCCAGATCTATATGACTTTGGTAGAAGACTCCACCCACTTACAGCTGCCAGGATGATACTAATACCTAAGTAGATTTGGACCCAGTAGATGTAATCACAAATGTCACTGGTCAAGTGTATATATAATCAAGTGACGTGTACCATTTATTCTGGGTAAGTGGGATACACTTCATTGTAATAACAGTATTTTCTTACTTATACCCAACCCCCAAACTCTTCTATTTTCATAAAAATAGTAACACTACAGATCCTGAAGCCCGGCTTCTTTGGCTATGTGAATATAAAGGGCAGGACACTTCTTCCAGCAGAAACTCACTGAAAATTAGCGAAGTTCCTTCTGCTTCATAGTGAAGAAAGTGAGTGATTGGCTCTAAACCTTCTCAGAAGAAAAAGTGCTGCTGGGATGGGTGAATTTATTAGCTATCTTCCAATGGTGAAGAAAGACCCAAAGCCCAGAAATGGAGTAGAACTGAAATAAACAGCAGCAGGCCAAGGTGCAGAAGACAGAATTCTTCAGAAGCCGAATTAGACAGTGATTTTTCAAATTGGCTTCCCCACTTACATTAATGGCTAACGAGACATCAAAGGGACAGCTATGCTGCCATAAGCACTTGTCACTTAGGTAAAAAACAGGCCATGCAGTGCTGGTTTCACCCTTGTTTAAGTAAACGAGCACATTTCCCATGCAGTCTCCTACCCCGTGCAGCCACCACCACTCTCACAGTCCCTTCCCCCTCCATGCAGGCACAGACACAAGGAGAAAATGCTCACCCACGCCACAGCTGTGGCTAGCACAGCTCAGATACCTGAGTGGGAGGTGATTTATTTTAAGAAATGGCATAAGCACCTGCTTCTTCCTGAAGTGCGGAGGAAGGGAAAGAATCTCGCCCTGGTATTATGGAGTGCTAGTGGTTTGGCTTGTCCCCACAGCCGATACTGGAGCCACCTGTCAGCATCATCTGCCATGGAGGCACTGGGCTTTCTCTGCACTCTGCATTTAGGCAATTCACTTTCTTCTCCCCTGGCAGATATTTTTATTCATTTAGTCAAATTTCCACCTACACAGACACCTACACATGATGGCTATGGGAAAAACACAGCTAAACTGGGAATACATCCATTGGAGAACTGGAACCTTGATCATATTCTTCTGAGAATTACTGGGCTCTGTTATTTGTCTGGCACATGTCAGAGAGGCAATTCTTCTGGAGAACATGCATGGAAATGCTCCTCCAAACCAGCCGTCCTCCCCCTCTAAAAAAAGGTCTTTTAAATGTACTAACACCCATCAGCTACTCTCCTTATTACAGATTTTATGTATTTTTTATGCTGTGCTTGTGTTTTTATACATTGCTTTCCTGTACCTTTCATAAATGAACATAAAGTGGAGGGTAACATGCTTTGTAGTAAGCAGATAACTGCACTCACGATGGAGGACGCAGAATCCTTAGAACTGTTTCCGCTTTGCCTCTTCCTTTCTTTTTTTATATTCACTCTGCATTTGCTCTACCCACTCACTGTCCTCTGTTTTCTTCAGAGGATGGGAAACTCAAGGAGGTTCGAGCTGAAGCCGAATCTAAGCTTAGCCAGTTTGAACATAAGCCGAGTAAACTCACCCACTCCTCCCATAATCTTTTGGGGAATTTTTGCTACCACTCATCAACCAAATCTTTGCCACTTCCAGCCCAGAGAGGCCATGTAGGTGGCCAAAGGAGAGGAGATGGCAGAACTGAGAGAAGTGCCTTCTGAAATCTTACTGTGTACTGTTTTCCTTCATGACTTCATGTAGCAAAGGCAGCACCGTATGTGATACAAAACCTCACAGATCTGGAGGTTAACATCAGCGGCAAGATCATTCTGGAGTGCAGAGTCAGTGGAACACCAGAACCTCAGATTACGTGGAGGAAGAACGGCTACCCAATTTCAGCAGCATCAGGTGAGTGTACTTGCTTCCCGAGCATGCTGCGGTATTGTACGCAACACAGGATAATAGACTTGTAGGTTCACCACGTAGGACCTACAACTCCATGGCTACTGCAAGCATGGTTGAGTCAGGATGGTATACACGACTTCAGGAAACACACACACAAATCCAAATATATCAGACACTGCAGCAGTCTCCAACTTGAGCTTTGAGGTCAAAGCTGCCAACCGGTTGCAACCCATTGCCTGCTTATGCAGCTTGCCTTCCACATGTGGCAGTGTTCATGTCTGCAGAGTCAGCCAGATAGTCTGCATACATTAGCATAGCATTAGTAAATCAAGGAGTACAGCATGCTGCTGTACAGTCTGCTTGTGTGAGACAACAGTTTGTCTACAGAACTGAGACAGAGTGTATCTGCCGGTTAGGTGGGTCTGAAAACACAAGCCTGAACTGTCAGATATCCTTGGGGCCTGATCAGAATATATTGTAGCAAATTGTGGCCAGTCACCTACCAGTGAGGTCCAGGGCACACCATGGCACGTTACACATCCTTTCTTTATCTCCCACAACTTAGTAATGAGAATGTACTCAGCTCAACTGGTACAGAGCAGTACAGGTGCAGTGCTACCATGGGCAGGGAGCACGGGCTCCCTTATTTGAGCCTGGAATTCCTTCTCAGCTCCCTGTCCTGAGATCTCCTATAAATCATGAAGAATCGCATGTCAGTAGCTGGTCCTGTGACTTTAATTTTGCATCTTGGACTAGGTAGGAAATCCAGGATCATCCATAATTCAGATCAGACTGTTCTGAGAGAAACTCTTTATAGCTACAGAAATTTTATAAATAATTCTAGAGGGACAAGCACGTAACTCACCCAACCAATGGAAACATAAATAAACTATTTGGAAAAAGCACCTCAGGGTAAATATTTCAGCACAGTGCATGGCAAGTTATGTGCAGCACTCTTGTTAACAACAGGATTCATAGGCAGAACACCCAGAAACTCAAAATTTCCTTCCCTTTTGTATTCAAAGCCTGACCTGTTTCCCTATTTCTGCCCCAAATATATCCTTAGTGGAGCAGATGAGCTCACAGTTTTGTGCCAAAAATCAGGAAAAATTAAATGTGGAAAATTAATCAGGAAAATTAAATGTAGAAAAGACTCACATAGGTCATATCTAGTCAATCTACCTCTTCCCACTCCACCTCTAGCCCCCGGCTGCCTGTGAATCCAGGATTGTTCCACACAGTGATTTTTCCAGGGATGTGCATAATCTGATTTCCGTGTTCCACATGTTAGAACTCCCATCACTTCCCACAGCCTCCAAGACACTGTCTTTCTCCAATAACTTCACTGAGTTCCCTTTTCTCCCAGTGTATCTCATTGCTATCAGAAAACCTATCTTCCCATCACTTCACTAAGCTCCATAGAAGTTTTCTGAGGCTCTCTCTGCTCATAATAAATTAACAGCCATATTTGCTGTTGGTTAAATGAACTTCAAGCAATTTACAGAGGTATTGAGGAGAAAAAAAAAGTCAGGGAAAGGTTGTTGCCAGACCACGATGAGGACCATAGTATTAAAATGCCTCCTAACAACAATGTGTACCAGGCCTGCATGGATGGGAGCCAACTTTCATTTCTCTTGTCTCATAAAAGCATTTGCAGGCAGGTAGGTTATTATGATAATATTAACCAAAATCCCTTACAACAGGAATTTCCATGGAAAACAACACCCTGGTCATCGAGCGAGTGAAAAAGGATGATGAAGGTCACTATGAATGCAAAGCATCTAACGACATGGGCCAAGACAGCACATCAGCCTTCATTAAAATACAAGGTGAGGTCCAAGCTAAGGCAAAATGCATATATTGTGTTGGACTGAGGAGAACTATTGTTCAGTCATGGACTTTGGCCACATTTAAAATTTGGTTGTACGTTTAACCTACAGGTTCTGAGGAGAAATCCAACATTGAAGTTATCATTTTGGTCTGCACTGGTCTAGCCGCTACCCTCTTCTGGCTTCTTCTGACTCTATTCATTCGGAAACTGAGAAAAGTAAGAGAGCTTCCCTATTGCACAAAGGATCTGGGATTGGGCCCACTTTATGCATAGCATCAGAGTTTAGGGCCAAATGTTTGGGACAGATGGCAGAAGAACTGTGCAAAATGTTCCTATAAAATTTCAGTCTAAGATTTCTGCTGCTAGTCCTTTGACTTCTCAGGAGATCACTTGCACTTGTGAGATTTCTACCCACTTCCGTGGTTACCATTAAATCAGGCTCCTCCCTCTTTACGAGTCAAACTGCCTTGCAAGATTAGGAAACAAAAAAAAAAACCTAAATGCCCTAAAATGAGGGCTTGATTTCAGCACTTGTCCTGTAAGATTTCTCTGAAATGTAGGTATTAAAGGGGGGCCTGTTTTAAGAAAGATCCTAGGATGTTTACTCTAGAAATGAGCTCAAAGAACACAGCTTATTTTGTCTCCAAGTCTTGCTATTCTTTCACCTACCTTTTGTGACTCAAAAAAAGTAAAGTTTCAGTAAAGTTCCAAGGAATTTAAATCTGTTTTTCCTAAAACAAACAGCAAACAGAAAGGCAACCACAGCTCTCTGCTCTGAAGCTCACCAAACTACAGTCCCAGTGTTGATCCCCACTACTTGAGTAAAATTTCCCCTCCTATTGCAAACACAGTGACTACATTAATGTTTTCCTCCCTGACCTCAGTTTAACAGTTGTGGACAACAGTAAATTTCCTATTACATTTTATACCCATGCAACTCTGCTCACAGGACCCACCAAATCACAATTTCTCACTTAGCAGCATTAGAAGTAACAGTTTTCACCAGCTTTCAATCAATTTTAAATTGTAATAAGCAATAGCCATGAAGTGGATAACGATGGAGAATCAAGACTGCAAAGCAAAACACTGTGAAAATGCCAAAATGCTCTGCAGTGCACCAGGAAATGCAACTTGTAGAGCTCCCAGGTAGAAGACAGTGATAGATTTTGTGTCCTCGGAGTGTTTACCAACGTTAATCAGTGACTCTTTCCAACACCTATGAGTGGCAGGCATATGAAAACATTTATTTCTCAGCTATAAAAAAAAGAGAGACAAGAAGCTGAAGTGATGCATTCATGGTTCCGAATAAAATTCACAGCTAAGTCTGGAATTCAGGGAACTCCCCCGACAGTCTTGTAGTTGACAGCTCTCTCTCTCCCGTTAGAATTGCAGGGTAAATACTGTGAATAATTTCTCCACACCCTGTTTTTAGCCTGATGCCACAGATATTAAAACAGGATACCTGTCAATTATAATGGATCCAGAGGAAATGCCTCTTGACGAGCAGTGTGACCGTCTTCCCTATGACAGCAGTAAATGGGAGTTCCCAAGAGACAGACTGCGGCTGGGTGAGTGGTTTGGGAATTACTGCTGTAAAGAATGATTTCTAATGCTCCTCAGTTTCAATGGATATGTTGTATAACCAAAGATGCAGCCTATCATTTAGTGCCAGTGCACTGACATCCTTGGGGAGAATTGGCAGTGAGTCACAGAATTCAAGATCATCCTTAATGGGGGATGAAACAAAGGATTTGGTAAGAAAAACAAAGATGTTGTCTCTCAAAATAGCTACCACCTCTTTTTTGTTCTTGGGGAAGTGAAGCCAAACTCTTGACAGGGAAGAAAGGTACCTCCAGGTACTGTCCCTGCCAAAAGTATGGTTTCACACCCACAGAGGAAAAGGGAAAGAGAAGTCAATCTGAAAAGTGAAAGTATTTCAGTGAATTTTATTTTGAAGAAATTTATCAATTTATCAAATAATAAATTATTAATCATTTGAACTTGGTGTTGAGGAGTAAAGAGCTATCATGAAAAAATGAACCAAATTTCATTCAACAGCTCAGCTCACTGGATGATGGAGCAAGAAAATGTAAAAAGTAGGTTGTGTTTGTATAGAGGAACAGTAACATCTGTGTGCAGTGATGAGTGTAGGGAATGTATCTGCATTTGTGTGTGCTCTTGGTGCTTTAGCTGGAAAACATAGAAGTAGGAAGACAGACAAAAATAACAACATATAAGATGACAGTGGGACATAAGGTAAAACTAGTAGAACCAAAAAGCCAGACCATGATGCCCAGTGTACTCTGCTGCATTGTGGATCAGAGCTCTCAGAGCACACTAGGCAACATAGGCATGAAAATTCAAATGAAAAGGAAAATAAAGCAAGATTATATCATCCTAAATTCCATTTAGTATAGTTTTTACTTCAAATAAATGTCAGTAACTGAAGGGTTAAAGGGTTCTGACTGCCTGAGTGCCTTAGCTGGCTATCTCTGTGACTGCGATTCATGAGAGATCAGGGTTCCACAATTCTATGTTTAACCCAAACTCTGACTTTCCTGGGATTCAGGACAACTATACGTAATGTTTTTACCCTTAAGCCCTATATATGTATTCAGCCTTGCCTTTGGCTGAATGCAGATTTATTTATTCTACTCTGTTCTATCACATACTGTATTGCATTAAAGTCATATGGATATAAATCATACCATTTATATCCATATGCTGCAAATATGTGATACAGGCTTCTATTGACTATCGGTCTACATCTACATTGTGCCTGGGCACTGGAGTCTTGTATTTCTTGCATAGCTGAGAATGCATGTTTCCCTCTTATCTGATGCAGACTGTCGTAAGTCCCCTTTGGCTCATTCTTGACTCTTGCTTCTCTAGGTAAAACACTGGGTCATGGTGCTTTTGGGAAGGTGGTGGAGGCGTCTGCTTTTGGCATTGATAAATCTTCAACCTGCAAAACAGTTGCCGTAAAAATGCTTAAAGGTACATATCCCTCTGAGATTCTCACAAGACTCCTCAGGGAACCTGTGGGCAATGAGGTTTCCAGTTCTCAGCTCCAAACCAGTCCCAAGTTCATTGTGTTCAGAAGGGAGTGGGTTTGTCATATGGGAGCAATTAATCATTATACAGTGGATGTTAACGTGTAGGAAATGACAAGCGGGCTCCATGCAGTGCTGCTGATTAAGTCTTGTATTCCTAGAGGAGGAAAACAGCAGCTTCCAGGTCTGTGGGGTTAGGAGGGAAGCAGATTACAGAATGTAATTACATTAGATAGTCTGAAATTGGATCTAAGCCTTCGATCACAGCCCTTCCAGATGCAGAACAGTTCAAGGGGTTGAAAAAAAAGCAATGCCAAGGGAGTGAATTAGAGACAACTTGCTTGCAATTATTGAAATTAAGGAAAGCTTTTACCATTCAGTGGTGGGGAAGGGGGGAACTTGGAGGCTATTCTTTCATATTATATTTACATTCAAAGCCTCTGCAGACAGCTTATGAATAAATGCATCAGCCAATACATTGACTACTGGAGTTGGAGGTTTTTAACTGTTCACTTAGGATTTTTTCAAAGGTACAATCGATGCTCACTTGATGCTCTTCATAGCCCACATTGCTCTGCATTGCTGCTGCATGACAGTATTAACCCCTGCAATGCCATGATTCAGGAACTTCTGTCACGGTATTTGGCTTCTGTTGCTAGCTGACTCTCCTGATGCTCTGCTACTTCCCATCTGTCTGAAATGTTTCAAAAACATCTGTCTGGACCTCCTCCAAATCTCGTCTCCCTTCTCTGCATTAGTCTGTAGATCTTCAGATCATCTTCTCTCCTGCTGTTGTTTCTTCTGTTCCATGCCCATCTCCAGTTCCCTAAATATTCTAGAAGCCCCTGATCCAGACACACTCCCTTCTCCAGCCAAAACTTAACGCCCTGGATAGCTCTGGGTTTTCATTCACTTCCATGCTGTTCTTCCCAACTGATACTCATGTCAACACTACCCTGCCTGCACATACTCAGCAAACTATTTGACAGTTCCTCCATCATTTTATACCTTCCTTCCCAAGCGGAGGCAGCACCCTCCTGCTTTAACCTATCCATCCCCAACTAACATGCCCATAATTCATCACTTTCCTGAATAAAGCAGATTCTCTAGTGTGAGTCAATCCATTCAGGGGAAAGAAAAAAAAGGCTCTGGAGATGTCTGCATTTCTGTAATTCTAGCATTATCTGTCATGTCCATGAAGTAGGCTACTATCAGTTCTGGGTTGAAGGCTGTAACTTAATGTGCAAGATTATCTGAAACGCTTCCCGCTCATGCCAGGGTAAATCAGGAGTAAAATCACCCATGTACACAACCATCTACAAACACTGTTGACTGAAGAAATCCTGGGCTTGGAACAGCTCCTTCTTTATGACACAATTTGGTGAAAGATTTGTTTATGGAGAATTCTACAAACAGATAAAGAGGTTACATTTGTCATATGAGGCGATCTGTTATGTAACTGTTTCCTCATATTTAAATCTTACATGATGAAAAGGCAAAAGCAGAGTAAACAGCACACAACTCCTTTTGTTAAATTACAAAGTTTTGGAAAGAAGGCAGAGGAGACAAGCCAGCATCCGAACAACATTCTGGTCTGAGTGCCTTCCTTAGCTTTGGCAGCAAAAGAGAATGAAACTACAGTATAACTGGCTAGCCATTGCTTCATCAGGTGTCACATTCCCGGTTCACACACAAATATGGCCCCCTCTGCTTTGCTGGAAAATGTATTTCTTGGGTCAATGAGATCTCACAGGGCTGAGATTTAGTAATGCTGTACATTCTAGAGTACATTTTGGGACACACCTTAGAGATGTGTTGGATTCCCCTATCACCTGCAGTGGAAAGTTGCTCAGTACTGTGGAAAACTATATTCTGAGGTATTGTAAAGAAGTACTACTAAACTGCACATCGCCATTACAGATGGAGGAACACATTCTTCTGTGTGCTATTGTTGCTTATTGTTGGTTGTTCCTTTGCTAAGCTTGCAAAATTAAGTCCTTGCAAAGGCTCTCTGGTATCCGATTTGGGGGGAGGGTTCTCCTATGGGTCAGTAACCCTCCATAACCCATGCTAGAGAAAGGAAGAGTCACCCAAAAGATAAAGTGTTACTCCACTTCATAAAGGTCAACAGACAATGAAATGGATGAATTATTATCTGTTTAAGAGTCTGAAAAGCAAAGATACTGCAAATAACCTGGGTGGGTTTTGTTTCCAAGCATAAACAGGATCTTGCCATGTCCTGTTAAAAATATCCTGTTGTGTAAAGATCATTTTTTCCTGTTTATCTTAAGCAGAATGTGCAACTACTAATGAATGCAAGGCTTTAATGTCTGAACTGAAGATCCTCATCCATATAGGACATCACCTGAACGTAGTCAACCTGCTGGGAGCCTGCACCAAAGCTGGAGGTGAGAAGTCCTCAATAAATAAGGAGCAAAGAAGAAACACTTTTCAGATACAGTGGTGTTTGGATGTATCTGTGGCAGAGTCCAAGTCTCATGCGCTTGCAGTTAATGCAAGCACAACCATTTCTACATCTCTGCTCACAGGACAGGTCCTGCTACTGCAGAATACAGCCACATCTCATCAATGGTTTCTGAACATCTTCTCCCAGCCAGCAGTGTCACTTCTCTATTTTCTTTTTCTCTGTCCTTTGTAAGCTTGTTTACAAAAGGGATTATGGACTGAAGGGAGGCAGGATCCTTAATTGCAGTTAGGTACCCAATTCCTCCACACAGGCACTACTGATCATTTCAAAGGTTCTTCTCCCTCTTCTTCCCTGCCTCATCAGGAGGATGCACCAGGCTGAGCAGTTGGCTGCTTGAGGCCCCCTCCTTTCCAAAGCACTTCACTCTTGCCGGGCAAATGCAGGCATTTCTGGCGTAGTATACAGGAAGCCAGAGGCAGTCCAAAGCTGAATGGAACGACAGCATGGACTTCCAAGGGACTGAGCTGACACAACGGGCTGTACATCATACAAAGGATCTGTTGCAAAGCCCAGACTTAAACAACGACTCCATAAATCTTAGACCTTTGTCACTAAAACATCCCTTCCCATACTGCCATACAAAGCACCCTTGCCTCTTACTATACTGTGCTTTAACTTCAGGGTAACAACTCTCACAGATGCCTCTTTACTGCTTACAATGAACCTCCAAAACAATCCCCAGAGGACAGATTTAGAACCGAGGACAAAAAAACCCAGAATAAAATAAAGGAAGGGGAAAGAGTGAGAGAGATGGTGCACACATCTGTTGTCATCTGACACTCCGAAGCTATCATTTTCCCAAAGAACATGTAGTTGTCCAGTCACAGGGGGGAAAAGAAAACTTCAGTGAGGTAGATTTGGTAGGATGCCAGGAAAGAAATCTTCCCTCCCGCAAGATACTCCCAGTTCCTCAAGAAGCAGTCAGCAACCAGCAACCACAGATACTTGCTGTAATCTGGCAGCCATCAACAGGGAACTTGCAGGAATTGTAGCACTGCAGAGCCCAAAAGCTTGTATGGGAGGATGGCCAGCTTTAGCTGGAGGATTTTAAGATTCAGATGCATAAGCAAGTAGCCTTTGCTTGGGACTATGAGTAGAGAAGTAACATCATGAATGCTGGTGAGTCTCCTCTCCTGTCAAGTCAATGAGGTAGCTTAATACAAACAGGTGCTTAAAACATGGCAGCATTAATAAGAGGTCAATAGCTTTTAACCAAAGCACTAATTCAGCCACAGAGTTCTAGCTGCATAGTAAGACACATCTCAGTAACAGATCAAGTACTGTGACTGTCCAATCTCTGAGGAACTTTTTCTCCTGAGAGTCCCTCAGTTTCCCATTCTCCAGCCTGCTCCACCCTTACTGCCCTCCTGGGTGAAGAGGAAACCCTCACTCCTCCCTGCTACCTGCCTAGGAAAACCACCTATTGCTCTGGGGAGCAGTGGACAGAGCATAGCAGTGCAGCATGGCCTTACAGGACACTGAGGAGCCTCTAGGCAGACACTGGTTTGTTTACCTTTGAGCAATGCAACTGCAGACTAAAGAAAAATAGCCTTGAGCTCTCAAAACAGACACTGGGATAAGAGTTACTCTTAAAATGCCATTGCAGAATACAGTGCTTCCTCCTTCCTTGTTAGGTTTTATGTAACTGTATAATGGTATTCCTGATAGACTGATATTAAGTATGCACATGTATTATTTTAGCAATATAACAAATAACAAATTTTAACACCTTGACGTCTGATGTTAAGCAGTTAGAACTAATGTGTAGTATATGCTTTATAGTGAGGAAATAAAATATGGAGATGCCATGTCTAGGAAGCATTTCAAAAATATGAATAAATCACTAACTGGAGCATTAAAGCTGTACCGGAATCTGCATTTCCTAAGGGCGTCCATGAGGGACATTCACCTTTAGGTTCTTCAGAACAATGTCCCCCAGATATCTCTTGGGCACTACCAGATCCCAGCACTGCAGCCTTTAAGCCCAAGCAACCAGTGTTGTGTGGTCAGCAGTAGAACCGTTGATAGCTCCCTTACAGCCGTACTCCCTCCCTCCTTCCTGAATGGCCAAGTGCAGCTCTCAGCACTTTTCCTTTGAAGTTCAAACTCCTGAGTCTGGACTATGGACCTTCTGGACAGAAAAAGGTTTCTGGACATGAAAGTCTGGTTGCTTAGGACTGATAATAATACATATTTACATGCATTCTAGTCCCACAGCTTCACCTTATCTTACATTTGGTGATTACAAAAAGCAGTGATTATGCTAAAGGTACAGAATGTAGCTTTCCCCTTTCCTAATAGCTCACACTGAAACATAAAAGCATTTTCAAGCAGATCTTAAAAATATGCATAATTGTATAAAAGCAGCAATTGCACTGAACTCTACAGTAGTTTGCACAGAAATAAGAAAGGAAAAAATTGATAGGACTTCCCAGGCTTTCAAAAACTTCACACTAAATATTTTTGCAACTTTTGATTTAGATCTGTTTATGATCCTGCATCCTTTTATTGCCTCTACTGGCACCAGCTCCACCCAAACCAAACAAATGTGAAGGCAGCAGAGAAAAATGAAGACTGCCCCATGCTACGGATCTATGTGTAGAGTAAAACCACCTTAACAACATATGGGATTGCATATTCTTATTTATCATTCTGAATTTTCCTTTGTTTATAAATAAGGAATAACTACCAACTCTTACCATCTAATGGAGAAAACTAAGAATCTGTACTGTAGTCCCTTCCCTCCATATCCACTGCTGATTATGTGCTTCGGGAGTGTCACTTCTATGTTTCCTAAATTCCTCATCTGTACCACAGGAATGACAGAATTTACTTATTTTAAAGAGGATTTGTGAAGATAAGTTAGTATTAAATGCTTTGCAGTTCCTCAAAGCTCATTTAACTTTCATTGTCTTTTTAGGTCCTTTAATGGTCATAGTAGAATATTGCAAATATGGAAATCTGTCCAACTATCTAAGAGGAAAACGAGGAGATTTCATTGCATACAAGGTAAAAAAATGGCTGGCTTCTTACAGTCACAAGGCAGAGAATTACCAACCACTGACCACAGGTTGCATTTTTTTTCCACATTGGCAGCAAGGCAGTTTGGTATTTATATAGGCACTTTATTTTCTCACCACATTTGTATAAGCAAGAAAAGGAAACTTTTTTCCCTGTAGGATCTCATTCCCATCCTCTTCTTTTCTAGCACCTACTAAAGAATTAGTTGCAAATACCCAAGCACTTCAGTGCATTTGAGAGAAAGAAGGAATTACTTGCAAGATACTACCCAGCACAAGGCAGGTGACAAATAGTAGTGAAAAACTGGTATTAACTGAACTATGAGAAGGTGAACCCTCCCAAACTACAAGGCCAGTTTGCGGATTTTTGTTTCTAGGCCCACCTCCCCCCAGCTACTGAAAGCAGCTCACCCTTCCATCATCTGCTCATTCCCGTCTTCTATGTTTTCCCTTGCCCTGTGCCAACCTAAAAGTCTGTGCTGTATGCAGCGAACTGGATCACGAACATGGTCTGCGTTAAAACTAACCAATGGCTTTGGTTTCCAAACAGTTGTCAGCATCCACACAAAGACTTGTGCTAGCACAGATTGGGCTAGGATATGGAGGAAGACACAGGAGACCAGAAATCAGCAATGGGGAAGAGTATGAGACTACCTTCTCGTTGTGAAAATACAGCATCAAAAGGGCTCTCTGATCCTGCCAGAAACTGGAGCCTCCCCAAGATTATTTTCCCCGGATGATTCTATTATTATTATTACAGCTACTGTATACAGGCACAAAAGTACATAAGGTACTTTGTGTAAGAGAAGGAGATATTCCTGGTACAGTCACTCAAAATTTCTTTTCTCACCATTGTTTTCATGAATTGCAGGGATTGGTTATGTCTCACTCCCCAGGATAGGGTGAGACAGATGCATTTCAGTGCACATCATGCACATTACAGTATCTCTCTGCTCATGTATCAGTCTCACCCAGCCAGCTTCCAACTAACTTTTATAGTGGAATATTGCTATGTGTAAAATGGGAGATTCTGTATTAATAAATAGGAAACCAGGCTTCATTAGTTCTGCTATTCAGGGAACATCAGGTTCAAACATGTTTTGAGATCATCTTCAGAAGACACTTTCTTCATATGCCATTCTGTTACATATTTTGAATCCCCAAGTGTCGCATCATTCAAAGCTAAAAATCAGTTTTATACCATTTCCAGTCCCAGGAAAACTCTGACCAAGCAGAGAAAAGTCTGGATGAGTCCAACAGTGATTTGACCGAACTTATCAAGAGGCGCCTTGAGAGTGTAGCCAGCACAGGAAGCTCTGCCAGCTCAGGATTTATTGAAGATAAGAGTTACAGCGATTCAGAAGAAGATGAAGAAGGTAAAAGAAACCTACCTAATCCCAGATCTTTTCTTGTAAAGATTTCTGTTACTTGGCTCGTGCCACACACAGTCACACACTTCATAAGCCCTTACACAGCTCGACTTGTTCCTGAAATAGCAAATTCTTTCTCTTGCCTATGCCCCACTCCAACTTTCTCACAAAAAGAGATTCACAATAACATATGCATATAAAAGCTGCTCCTGTTGTGTAAGAGGAGCAATAGCAATATTTTACCAGAAGATTTGTGCAGCCAGTCTGTCCCCAGTCTCATCACTTGGTCGCTATAAATAGCCTCCCTCAATTTTATCCCCAAATGTTTTCCCTGCAGCTAAATGATGTGATTAATGTTGGATGGAAGCTTTTTAATCATCTGGTCTTCTGCCTCTAGGTCAGCGGGTCCTAAACCAGAGTTGTAATCCTGGTAGAGAGGTCATGTAGCAATACTCAGGTGCAGGGCTGGGGTCATCAGCATGCAAGTGGCATGAGTGCCAAACAACTTTGGAGCTGTTGCTCTAGTGTTTTGCCATGTCTGTGATCTCTCCTAGATGCTGAGGATCTGTACAAGCGTCCCCTGACTTTGGAGGATCTGATTTGCTACAGCTTCCAAGTGGCAAAAGGCATGGAGTTTCTCGCCTCCCGAAAAGTGAGCTCATTAAAATGTCAGGGCTGAACTTCTTTCACAGAATCATGAGTATTTGATATGAAGAAATCCAAATATAGTTTTGAGCCTGAGTAATCTGCTTTTTGCTCTTATATTAAAGTGTTGGAGACCACATTAGCTCTGGCGGTTAAGCAATAAGTAGCACTTATTGTGCTGTGAAGGAATATCCATCATGTTCTTGGCTACAAGGATTGGCATCTGTAACGTGAGAGTTTAGATAGAAGGAATGAATACAGATTGTAAGACAATTCACGGAACTGTCTCATAAATAAATGCAGAAATTTCCTGCAGAACAATTAACTGGAAAATGGCACTCCCTTTGTCTCATCCTAACTGTGAAAGGTATTTCACACAGAAAAATCAGAAAACTAACTGTAATACTTGGCTTGCTCCCTCAGTTATTCTCCCTTTTGCATATGACAATATATTTGCAGCAGATTGCCACAGGCATTTTCCTTCTCTAACCTGCTCACAACAAAAGTTCATTTATCTTTCCATTTCCAAAGAAGGTCTCACACTTTCAACTCCAGCAGTGGCTCATTGTCCAGGCAGAACCTCTGATTGTGCTTGTCCTCATTCCTTCACAGTGCATTCATCGGGATTTGGCAGCAAGGAACATCCTTCTTTCAGAGAACAACGTGGTTAAGATCTGTGACTTTGGACTAGCCAGGGACATTTATAAAGACCCCGACTATGTACGGAAAGGAGATGTAAGTGGAAGAAACTTGAAATGCTAATCTCAAGTTTTTATTCCTCTAGGGTTTGGGCACATTAGTAACAACAGTTCTTGCAACATGATGTCTTTTGCATTCTTAGGCAAGACTTCCACTCAAATGGATGGCTCCAGAAGCTATTTTTGACAAAATTTACACAACACAGAGTGATGTATGGTCTTTTGGAGTGCTACTATGGGAAATATTTTCTCTAGGTAAGAATGGTTTAAAACCCTTTTCCCTCCTAATTTATGGCTGTATTGCTAAGAAAAGTTTTTAACAAAAGGTGGTAATGTGGTGCCATGTGTCCATTTCAGTTAGTACAAGTGCACAGTGCAGATCAGGTGTAAAATAAAGTCACTGAACTGAAGTTAGTGAGAACTCCACCTGGCAAAGTACATGAAAACAGTGAATATTGGGAAGGGGGGCACAAAACAAAATCCAAAGCCCTTGACCTAGCATTTGTAATAACTGAAACCAACAGAGCACAGAGATAATGCAAGCCTCTGCTGCTCGGGAGTGAAATATTTCTTTGAGAGCAATAAAGAAGTTTCTCTGTCAAACCGTATTTTCCTCTAAGCAGTCTGCTTCAGGAAACCACACAGCTCAAAGGCTGCAGAGGATTACACTGCTGTTGACATAGTGCTCTGACGTTGCTAGTGGCAGCCCATGGAACACAAGGGAGTTTGCCCCCATGATATTTTATCCCAGATTGATTATTTTGCCCACAAAATCTAAGTAAGATTTTCTAAGTAAGAAAAATGTATTGGCAGCAGCTACCATCAGGTTGATACGAGAACCAGTGCTAGACTCTGCGTAAGTCATTTTGGCAGCAAACAGGTAGAATGCTTACTCTTCTGGCCATATCATTTGCAAGCCACAACATTTTTGAAAGAACAGTAATGGTGTTCTTTATGTACTATAGATTTCATCTTACAGTGCTGTTAGAAATCTCAGCCTCACTGAGATCTGGTTACTGTCCAGCAGATAAAGCCCTGAAATTTAGACAAGCAGTCTTACCGACAGTTGGACTTTGCCGCTCTCAAATTCTCCCTGCGGAGTGGCAAGTTTTGTTTTCCTGAGGGAATTTAGGAATGTCAGCTCTGGCTTCTCAATCAGCATTTGCAGACAAAAGAAAACAAGTAGCGTTGTCAACTTAAGCTGCTGAATTTTAAAGCAAACTCTGTAATCTCCCACTACCTTTGGTTCATGGATCAGTTGAAATTAATGATCAAGCTGAAGATGCCAAGTTCAGATCTCACTGCAAAGTCTGGAGCTGTTTCTATCCTAATCTTTTTATTTAGGGCTGGCTGCAAAGATCACAATCTGATTTCAGTCCAAGTCTTTGATTTGGACTTTTCTCTGGTTCATATCAGCACGCAAAACAGAAAGTTCACGCTCAAATGGTTAAAACAAATGGCAGTTATTGCCTTCTCCAGAGTTCAGTTCTATTTATTTAGAGTTTTGTTATCTGGTGTAACACCTCCATGGCTCTCTAACAGCATCACCTGTTGCATGTGTTTTGAAACACCACAGAAAGATGAAGCTCCAGAAGCACCATCAATGACCCAGTTCTAATAGATCACTCAAGAAGATGTATTAGCATTGGCATGTAGAGACATGCTCAGAGGGGACAGTCTCTCCATTGGGCATCTCCAAGGAACCAAATGAGCTGAATACTGATGAATGGCAAGGACCACTGCAGAAGGCAAACTGTTTATATCATTCCCAAAGGTCCTGCCAGAATTTAACAGATGTGAACTTTGGGTCATTTGGCCTTTAATACCAAAGATGAATAAATATTAAAATATAGTCACTGAAATTAATCTCTATTTTTAACTACTTTTAAAAATAATTTATCTGGTTTCTTTTCATTTTAGATAGCCTCTTTTCTTAATGAAGGTGCTTACTTGGAACAATAGAGTGTTCTCTTCTGAATTCAGAGGAATCTACTAAATTACTCCAAGGGCTACCATCCATAGAGCAGCCTCTGCCCTTGTTGTGACGTAGATCACAAACTACTTTCTTCAATCCATGGCACAGATTCAAAAGCAGTCATTTTCTCTAAGAGGGTTTTTTATACAGATCATCCAGGCATGTCTGTGGTTTGGCACTATTCACATCTGCAGCTCACACGATAAATATTTAATTAAGGATTTGTGTCACTGATTGAATTCTCTTATATAAAAGTTTTACAGATCATTGAGAGTCAAGGGATAGAAGTTTTTTGTTGTTGCTACAGGGTATGTTTTGGCTCCCATTTATAACTGCTGCTTTTTACTGGGTCCCACAGACTTAGCACCCTCTAAAAAAGGAAAAAATACTGATTAGTAAAATGCACAGTTTAGTTTGGATAGGGGTCCTTTCAGGGTCAGAAGTTGAATGAAGCACGATAGGCTTCCTCTAGAAAGGCTGGCAGACTGGATCCATTGTGGTGATAGGCAAGGAAATCAGGACTTGAGAGACTGTTACTTTTCATTTGGGGCTGAGTTTGCATTGAGCTTTGCATTATTTAAATGGGCTCAGCACACCTCATGTCAGGTAATGCCAGTAATGTTTAATACATCTTGAAATCACTTACATGGCACATTACAGAATGTTGGTGTCTCCTGGAATTTAAGTGTATACTGTTCAAAAAGCAATCAAAGATAATTATGTAAACAAGCAGTGCCAAGTAGTATAACATCAGCATCTTGTTATCCTACTAAAATAAAATCAAGATCAAAAGAGTGCTACCATATCCAACACATGCCACATCTTTGAGCATTTTGGAAGAGATTTCCCCTAAGGAAAATGTCATGCATAGACCTTGCACCATATGTTTCAGCCTACATTTCTCCCAAGCTGTCTCAGCATCCCAAATCCAAGTTATTAGGCTTATCACATAGTCCAGATGAAGTACAATGGTGAGTGGAGGTGAAAAAGGGAGAGTTCCTTGCTTTTATGATCTGAGCTGCCACCAGCTGGTAGGAGGCCAGCACCCGTCAAAATATAAACTACCAAAAGATCTTGCAATGAAGAATTATTCTTCTTTGCCTTCCTTGTACTTGCTCTCACCAACATATTGCAGTTGATATGATCAATGATGTAATCAGAGAAAGATAACTGAGATTGTGAGATCAAGTGGCATTCTCCCATCTCTCCTCACCTGCTTCTACCATGTTGCCCTCAAGGTCTCAGTTCCAATCAACGTATATGCAAGACAAATTGCTACCAATAATCTCTGCTGTGCTCATAAGGCAGATCTGGCCAGTGATACTCAGTAAACTGAGGGGTTTCTTTTGCACATCAGAATAGTCAGTGTAGAACAGCCATTCATCAATGGCATAACTCCATTCAGCTCCTCCTAACAGAAGTCAGTTGGCCATGATGGCACAACAATCGCATAATGCAGTTGGAAATGAATTAAAAAGGCCACGCAGCCCATCTCTTCTCTAATGAGGGGTGTTGTTTTCAGCGTTGCCCCAGTACACTGACAATCTAGGGCTAACTAGAGGCTTATGCTCACTTCTCTGGAGAGGCTGCACCACTGTTAAATAGATACGGGATCAACTGGGCAAGTTGCAGAGGTATTCATGAAACCTCAGTACCTTGTAAATGTTTGTAGAGATAAACCTGCACACATGAAAAGACAAGCCAGTGAGAGTTCAGGACATGTACACAGACAGCAGTTTAGTAGCTTGGACAACAGTCAGTGCCCCTAGAGCCTGTTCTTATCCTTACCGTTCTGTCACAGTATAAGAAAGTGACACTACAGTTTCTATCCATCAGTTTACTGAGAGAGATCTTAGAGTTGATAGAAGCCTGTTTTGAGATCTTTGGCTAATGGGTGATGCCGTGTGAGCTGAACATTTAATTACCAGGTTATTATGACCATAATGACAGGCCAAAGACAAAACTAGGAAGGAAAATCAAGAAATAAAGCAGAAATTATGCTAATGACTATTTCCAATTTACATAACTCCAGGAGACACTCTTAATACTGTGATCTGATACTCACACATCAAGGAAATTCAGATGTGCTGTGGCTAAGCATCCCTGAGCTTTGAATGTCATCAGAGCCTATTTGCTGTGTTGAGATGCCCTCTTAGGAAGTTGCTGGGATCTTTGCTCCCCAGTGCATAGTTCTGCAGATTGAGCAGTCAGATTCAGAGAGTAGAATAATTCTGGAAACAGCCACATTTTTGCACCCTCTTCACTGCTTTTATCCAAAAGGTTTTGCTGTGCTTGTTGTGCCCCCAAGTGCACAGCACATGATGCTGTTTCCAAACAGGGGGAAAAAATGCAGGAAATAGGCAGGAATGTTATAGATGGTAAATCATATACAGATTCTTCGAGGGCCGGATACAGATCCGGATTCCATTCAATCCCCTATGTTAAGGCTTGATTAAATTTTTTCTAAATTCACCAGCCAGCTTCCAGGATGCCAAAATGCGAAGGACAAGGGTTGCGCTGCATGTGAAGCCTTTGCTGAGAAGGAAGGGAGAAAATCTTAAAGATCTTTTAGGTCTATCCACAACAGGTCCAGTAACCTTTCAAACTTCAGTGCAGACATCTCTTGAATTTTAGCTATGAGGTCTGGATTACTCAGATGCCAGAGCACTTTCTCAAATTGTATATTTGTTCCCTTTATTTATGGTGCATCATGTCATCATCAAGTGCAGATGTCAATCAACAAAGATCACAACCTCTGAAAAGTCCCCATTCACTCATTAGTTGAAGAGCGCATTCAATGCATAACTAGATTTATACTAGTAATTCCTGTGAAGATAACCATTTACACAGGAAAGTGAAATAAGTCTCACTCCTTCATTTTGAAGATTGCTAGGCCAACTTTTGTGCAAGTTAATATAACACTATTGGTCCTTTTACAGAAGTCCACCTCTTAAAAGCAATTCAGTTGCCATGAACTATGCTCCCTGGTTTCACGCTAACAATTGAGTGGCCCTGAAAATAAGCAGCATTGAACTCACACTCAGAAAAGAAAACAGGGCTAAAATTTTGGAAGGTCATTTTCCAAGGAAATGTTACCTATAAGACTGCATAATATATATCCAATACTAAATTGGTGAACCAGGACAGGAGGACTACAATTTGACACCTGAGGTTGAACTGCAAGGTTCTCACGGACTTCTGCAGGAGCCAGATACCTACAGCTTTCTCTGCGCTTACTCACAGAGACCAGTAAGGCCAGAAATTCTAAGGCAATGAATGATGAGCTGGACTTACTTACTTCATGTGTATTCACTTAGTGCAGGATATTGGGAAACCATGTGTAATCAATTGAATGATCTGGAACTTTTCTACCACTGATCAAGAGGGTATTTAAAGACTCAAACTAATAAAATTTATTTCTCTTCTGCCATATTTTACCTTTGAGTAGTCCTGGTTGTATCACGAATGCAGAGGGGACAGCATGGTTGAAATCTCTAAAGAGACAGTGAGTCTGTAACAGGTTTCCAAGCAAAACATGTAGGTAGTAAATGATTGCAACCCCTTCTTTGCTCATGCTTCTTTTACTGTCAGACTTTAGGTAATCTTGAATGTGCAGCAGAAATCACCAATATGTGTTTAATTCACTGGACTGGGAAATAGGTTTTGTGCCGTTCTGGAGCCTCCTCCTTATTTTTCCCATCAGGTGCCTCACCATACCCTGGAGTGCAGATAGATGAGGACTTTTGCCGACGACTCAAAGAAGGAACCCGAATGAGATCTCCAGAGTACTCAACTCCAGAAGTGTAAGAGCTCCTGGTTTTATATTGAGAGCTGATACATGTCATTTCAGTATTACAAAAGAGATTGCATTTAAGTGTGAAGGAGTAAGGAGACCTCATCAGATAATAGCTATGTATTTTGTTTTCAGTAAACACTGTAGTTGTGCATATCTCGGGTGTCCTGATACCACAGACAAAAGCTAAAGACAGACCAAGTCAGCTTGACCTTTGCCAACAAGAAGGTTAACAGATCTCCTCCTGTGAGTTGTAGCTCATAAATCTCAGTTCAGGAGACTACTGTGTCTGCCTTGATTTCTAATTCCATGACAGAAACTAGGCATCCATAACTCTGACTTCTTTTCAGTGGGGCCTATCAGTCAAATTTTAAGTTGGGTGAAAATAAAAAGCCTACAGGCTCAGTTAAGGCAAGAATATAGAAGGAAAAAGCATCCCACATGGAAACTAGAATAGAATTTCAGCACATGGAGATTTGAACCTGTCTTAATTCAAAACTATCCAAACAATGACCAAAACAAGCAGCAGCAGAAAGAAACAGTTTGGAAGCAAAGCTCCTATCCTTTTCCTTTCTTAATACCTGTGTTTTTCATCTAGCTACCAGACAATGCTGGATTGTTGGCATGGAGTACCCACAGAGAGGCCTACTTTCACTGAGCTTGTGGAGCGCTTGGGAGATCTTCTTCAAGCCAATGTACAGCAGGTACAGCCATACGTACAGATGTACATGGATGTGTGTATGCATGTGCACAGCTAAAGACTATGCTGAGCAGTAATATTAGATCTGACTTCATAACAGAGGTCACAAGGAAAATGGCTGCTGGGATGAGTAAAGAAAATGTTAACTACTCGAAGGGGATTATATTTCAAAACTAGATGTTTATCCATCCATAATAAGCAGAAACTTACATTAATTAAAAAAACTGCTCAGTTGCCCCTTAGAGGAACAATAGTGCTTTATCTCACAAACAATTTTAATTAGATTCCAACATAGTAAACTGCCAGTAGTTGGTCTGAACTTTCTCTCTCATTTTCTGAGCTTATGTTCATCAGTGCTCTTAGGAGCTTTAAAATGATGCAGTTTAAAGCTTAGAAAGTCAATTACATAATTATTAATTTCATAATAGTTAAATCAGTTGTTTTCTTCTTCAGTAAAAACAACCAGACCAGTTATGTAACTGTCAATTTAATTTAAGAAGAAATCAAACACTCTCCTCCAGCTCCTTCCTGTTTGCAAACAAATTTAGTGAAGCTAAGTTGAAGAGGGCCCAGTCTGCAATATGAAGAGTTTGTAAGTTTTATCCTATAAACAAAGTAAATTAAGGAGACATAAAAATCATGATAAGGGAATAGGGCACTTAACTGCTTCTCAAAATTAAAAAAAAAAAATCAAGCAAAGGGAAATTTGGACAAATAGTTTTAGGAGTTAAAGGAAGACTAATTTCTGAAGATTACTGCAGGGGTGTAATGACAATGCAGAGCTTAAGATGTGTACTGAATTCCATTAAACATGCAGCATCCATTTCTTGTAAGGACAAGAAATAAAATCCTTTAAGGCTACCATTTTAAGGACCAGCTCTTCCTAAGCTACAACTCCTTAGGTTGAACATAAGCAAAAGGTCTATACATAGGCAATATTCTTTAGCAATTCCAAAATCTGTTAAAGTCGTCTCAGCCATAGGGGTTTTGTAACTTCATGCTGCTCCCTCACTTCTCCCAAACACATGGCTTAAACTTGGATTCAGGTGTCCCTGAGACAACTGGTCCCTTGGAATTCCCAAAGAGGCCAACTCAATGACAATATAGAGGACTGTTTTCCTGAAGTGCAGAACAGTGAAATTCTGTTCACCTTCGCTAAGGCAGAAGAGCCACACATCTGGAATGTAGCAATGATCACAAAGAAATTGCTGCAAACTCATCAAAGATGCTACTGTGAAAGTCAGCAAAGCCAGCTACTTTTAAACTGGATGCACATATATTGACACCCGCAGTACAAACATCACATTGCTGTGCCATATGTGAGGGACATTTAGAAGTCTTGTAACTGCTATAAAGACCAGTGAAGCAATAGCTCAGGCTGAGATGCCTGGAAGAGAAAACACACTAACTGCAGATGAGCACTGGAACATCAGAGACCATTTGCAGCCATTCTGCATTGTAGGTTTCCCAAAATGTATCATTTTCCTCATACAAAGCCTCCTACACAGTAAATGTTGGATAAAGCTATACTTTTGAACTTCCACGTGTTGTGAAGAACATTATAATCACTTTGAAGAAACATCATAAAGTTAAAATAAAATCTAGTACTTTCTCAGTGTAAAGCTCTGTAGAACACAATAACCTTTTACATCTGAGATGTAGTACAAAATGAACTTTACCAGCTTTGTGTTCTTTTATGTTATTAATTATATAGGATGGTAAAGACTATATTCCGCTGAACATCACCTTGTGTCCTGATGGAGAATCTAACTCCAAATCTTGCCCTGTGGAAGAAAACTTGAACAACTGTGTTAATCGTTGGAGTGCGGTGGAAACTGGGTAAGAAAAATATGTACAGGGGGCGGGAGGGAAAGATTTGATATAGCTGGTCACTGTTTGCTGTCCTCTCTCAATATGGCTTTTTTAAAGGAGTTGGACAGACAAATTTGTCAGGGCATTGTTTATTAGTTACAAGAGATGGAAAAAGAAAACCAGTCTAGGAAACTGAGCTGTGTCAGGGATGTTAATTGAGCTACCAACTGGTGCAGCATCTGCTTGGGTTTTACGTTGACCCCTCAATATTCTTGCTTTCAGTATCAACAGCAAGAAGCGACCACTGAGTGTGAAGACATTTGATGAGGTGCCAGTGGAAAAGGAGAAAGTGATGCATGAGGTAAGTGAGGTGATTGCATCCTTCACCAGGTTCACAGATCACTTGTCACCAGCACCAGAAACGCTTGTTAGAGCTTTTGAAATCTGTTTGGTAAGAAAAAGCTTTAAATCAGGCAGATTTGGCCCTAGTAGCTCACACATGGGTCCGTGTGGCAACAGAGACCTGCATTTAGCTTAACAAATAATTTAAAGAGAAGCTCATGCATGATTATCCTGGCTTTGATCAGGCTAAGGGGTTTCATATTACATATTTCAATATGTTTTTTCCACCATAACAAAATGGCAGCTCATTGAAATGGAGCCTTTTGAAGGAAATGTGACCAGAACACATTCTGGCTGGCTGAGGCAGCCAATAACTTGGTGGTGGTGAGTGTGTTCAGTTCTGGATAGACAAGACCAAGCTTCAAGTTCCTGCTCTACTTGATTCACACAAAGGGCTTTAACCTTGGATTTTCCTCACCCTAAGTGAACGTATTTGTTGCTACTTTAATGGCACTGCAGAGTGGGAGAGTGTTGAAAGGTTTCATTTTCACTCCAGTGGAAAACAAAAGCTTGTTCTGGTACAGAATGATGGTTCTACTTGTTGGCTTCCTCTAAAATTACAGGGTCCAAGGGTGGAGCGTTGTGGGGGTTTTTATTATTTTTTCTTCGTTATTTAAAAAAAAAACCACAAACCACTAAACAACAAAACCCCATAAACAAACCAAAAAAACCTATAACTCAGGAATTTCCTCTGTGGTTCAGGTACTCACTGTCTGCAGTGTCAAATGCAGTCCACATCACTTGTCTCAATGACAGATCCTGTGCCCCTAAGGAGGGATCTTTGTAATGCATGCATGTTTGAAGCAGATCAAAGTTTAGGGAGGAAGCATGAAGTCCTCAGGAAACCTTCTAAGAGAGGAAGAGGGCAAGCATCAGATGGCTAGGAGCAGCAAAAGAAAAGAAATAGGTGTACAGTTTTATAGAAACAAGCCAGTCTGTCTACTCTGCAAGTCAAGGAACTGTCCCCTGAGCTCCAGCTAAGACGCCCTCTTGGACAGCGAGCCATTCCTCAGACCAACTCTCTTGGGAAGGGTCAAGTCTCTAGCTACAACCTGTCCTAGACATATTTCATGTCCTTGACAAACAGAGCCTATTTCTCATCTGTTCTCTTGTTAGCACAAATTGATGCCCATTATTCCCTAGTATTTTGCCAGATGTAATTTCTGTGCCTTTATCAGTACATCTTAGGGATTAGAAAGCTTAGAATTTTCTCTGGCTCCTGCATCTTTCCTATTGCAGGATAAAAATCTGTCCCTCTGAATCACACAAAGACATTTACTAGATAGAGCCGATATCAGTAAGAGATTACTGCTGCCAGCATGAGCATTACTTTCCTAAACGCTCCCTGTTCGTGACATTTTAAAGTCCTTACATGAAGGGGGAAAAGTTTCAAAAAAAGGGTAATAATACATTAACAGATCAGAAAGAAATGTGATGTTTCAGTGAGGATCTTTTAAAGAAAAATTATGGTGTGATCTACTTTTGGACAATGTAAGTGCACTTAGGTTACTAAAATTATCATAAAAATCAATACATTAATACTGATTAGATCATTATTTCAAATAGTTGCCCAGGAACTCTTAAAGTGTTCTGCCACAGCTTCCTGCAGTTGTGCTACTTATCTGTAGTCTCCGTTGATATTCTTTTAACAATTCTTCTGTAAGGAAAATGCAAAGCAGCACTCAGATAAATTGTTTCTAGACCACATATTTTAAGGGGAAATAGTCCAGATAAAAACCAGAGAGAAAAGCTGGGTTCTACTGAGGTTTTGACAGACCTAATTAATTTAGGATTTTACTTTATACTTTGAAAACCAGTTTCTAGACTGATCTTATTAACAACTAATACATTACCAAAGCATTTATTAAAAGGCTTTTGCTTTTTATTTATTGTTTGCCGGGATTATTTTTTTCCATTTCTATCAGATTGACTGGTAAAATAAGACTAACTAGAGCTTCACTTCCCATGTTGAAGTCTTTTGGTTTTTTGGGTTTGACAGACAAACAGACATACAACTTTCCAGCATCACAAAATATTTCAAATGCAAAGGAACCCCCCCAAACATTTAATATTTTTTAAATTACTTAAAACAAGGACTGTGCTTGTCTGTGAACCTGTGTAGCACTTAACACAGTAACAGCTTGATATTAACTGCAACCTCATGACTCAACCTTAAGTGCAGTGGAATCACAACCTCAACTTTAAAACCAATCAAGACAGTTGTGTTGGACAGCTCAAAAAAAATCCATAACCAAACTACAATAAGCCTTTTAGGCTAGATATCTTTGCAAAGCACTTGGATTTGCCAAAACGATACTGATCTTCCACTTCCTTAAAATTTCAATGTTTCCAATAGTGTATTTCTAGTAGGC
>JANZLQ010000040.1:2352866-2409262 GCA_026212715.1 Elanus axillaris
TAGTAGGCATTTAGGGTACTTTTTCTCTGAGGAGTCTAGCCAGTATTATTGCATATATTCTTTATGAATTTCTGTCTGTTCATATCTGAGCTACCCTACCTAGATGGTATCCATATGTCATGCTTAACATCAATTTTAAGCTTGCAAATGTCAAATTATTTTTTTATATGTTCGTTTTAAGGGTGCTCTTTCAAAATACAGATCAAAACTTTATCATCACAAAAACAAGGCAAATGTTCTCAGGCTAACTAGCAGCATTATCAGGAACAGTTGGATAAAAACTGATAATATAGGCCTGATAAGAGAATATTCTGAAGAATGGGCTTAATGTCATACACCAGCTGGACATATCTATGTGTTCAGCACTTTGCTACAGAGCACAAAATTGAGAATTTTGATGCAAACATTTGCCCTCCAGGTTGTTGGTTGGAATCTTGTGATTCCATAGAATAGCTGGTAGCTCCTACAGGAGTTCCAGTACACCAGTATCAGTATATAACACTACCATATAACATCTGCAGACAGCCACCTTGTTTGCAGTCTCTCCCTGGTAACTGCATAGACAGGGTTCCCCAACCTCTACAGGCCACAGTGAGGGAGAATTTGCATTCTCCTGCCCTTGTGTTGTCTGCTCTGCAGCTGGAGACAGTTTTATAAGGTGAAATTCTATCAACTTGACTAAAAGCAGTAGCACCACAAAATAAGATAGCTGGAATTTGGTATTCTAAGTATCTCCTTGGCTTTCCTTCTCTACTGACTTTAATAGCCATTTAGTCTGACTCTGGTCCACGCTCTCCTCACAGAAGCTATTTCTAATTTAAAAGTGCTCCATGCTGTCACGATCATTTGACACTCTGCTGATGTTCTCTTCTTTTTGCTACTCAGGAGTCAGACAGTGGGATGGTGTTGACGTCAGATGAGGTAAAAAGCCCGAAGAGGTTGGAAATCCGTTCTTGGCCTTATGGGATCATGGCTCTAGCGTGAGTACTTTTTGCTATTTCTTTTTAAGACAGGGTCCCATTCAGAAAAATTCTTCTGAAATTTGCAATTTTGTTCTGAATCCAGAAGGAAAACTGTTTAGACTATCTAAACAAGCTAAAAGGACAAGCAACTCTGAATTTCAATCTCATAACTGAAAGACCATGGTTAATGTATCAAGAAAGTTGTAATGTAAACTTTGCTTCTAGAAAGAAGTTGAACATAAAACAGAGTTGCAGGTCTCTGAAAGGAACACTGCACTGTTGCATTCAAGTTACAGGAAGGTTAATTAACATGAAACATATTGATTCGCATGATGAAAATGAAAACTCATTTAATCAGCTTTGAGCACATAATGTCTTGTCAATCCATTTAACTCTTCTTCCAAAATGCCAGGTTGCCTTGTGATTCTGACTCACATTCAGAAAATAAGAGAGTCCTCTCAAGTGGAGCTGGCATCTCCTGTTTGTGATCTGATCTCCTGGGGTAGAATATTCCGCACATGGCAAATGATAGGAGCAAAAGAGCTAAGAATATACATATCTACTTCAGCTGTTTCTTTACTGCCTCTCCAGTGTTCTCCTTTACTGATGGTACAAAGTTAGAAGAACTTGATTTATTAATCCAGAAAATAACATTTATAATTATACCAGCATCTAACAAAGCTGTTGAACTTTAGATGTACAGAAGGACTGGCACCTTTGCAATTGATCAATGTGAGAAAAGTTAAGAAGGCATGTATAGTGAAGAGTAGTATAAGCACTGCAAAGCAAGTACATTTACCAGAACCGCTATTTCTACATTTGCTTTATCATAGCTATGGAGACAGTCCTACAGGGAAGTCCCTTAATCCTACCACCGTCATGATCCTATGAATTATATAGTTCATACTGGGTTTACAAATAGAGGCTCTGACAGTGTTTGTTATATGTTTATCCATTCATAGTACAGACAATCACAGAAGAATAAAAGCAGGTATTTAGCTTTTAGCTAACAGTTAGCTCACAGTTCTTTATATTTCTGTAACAATCAGGCACAGGCAGAGAGTTGACCTAGTAGTGAAATAGGCCTTCTCCACCTTCCTAGAGAAGTATAATAACAACAGTAACCCATTTTACTGATTCACATATTAACTTGTAGAATATCAAAGAACAGCTACCCAAAATATTAAAAAAGAAACAATTCTGTAGCAAGGAATTCCATGTCTATCGGTTAATTAAGCTAATTAGACTTGTACTGAATTGCCAAGTTTTGTCTGAAATCTATTGATGAGATTTCTATTAGTTTCCTCTGTATTAAACTCAATGATTTTTCCCACCAGAGCAATTGCTTGTTCTACATCCAAGTCACCATTTTTCTACATTAAAAAGAAATGATAGATGAGTAAACACTAGTCCAAATTCTGCATAGTATGGGAGAGTTCACATGAAAGTGCATAGTCAGAATCTGACAGTATTACAGAGGGGCTAACTCCCTCACGCAGTGAGAAAAACAAGATGGAAGGAGCTTGCCTTATCTTTTCAGGCCTTAAAACCATAATTTCCTAGATGTTTGAAGGCAGGAGAGAAGGAGAAAGAGGAAAAAGTTATATAAGGAAGCCTAGAGAGCCTTGGAGCACTAACAGGGAGCATTCAAATGCTGCTACAGATTCTGCTGGATAGGTGTGTAACTTCAGGAATAATGTTGTACAGCAGTATTTCCCCTGTAGTACTGTCCCAGTGTTGTACCTTTTGGGGGATTAGCAGAGATGTAGATACAGTTCCATGTTTTTACCCTATGCACATGCTGAGAGGATTTCTGCACAGCACAGTGCATTGCTATGGAGACCAAATGGCACCAGCTCTAAAAGAAGGAGCTCAAATGTCAGGAACTACATTACTATGATGCTTTACCTGAGCTGATTTACCTCTTTTTTTCGCCATGATGTCATGTTGACACAAATCCAACACATACACACACAAACAGCCTCCCTGATAGGATTTATCCTTTTAAAGATTTCTGTCAATCACCTCTGACTGCTGTTTCCCCTACTGCATTTCTCCCATTTGGATAAATAGTTGGCAGAGTAAGGTTCTCTCTCTCCCCTTAGAGGCTTTCTGCTGAAAATCAGAAAAAATCAACATCCAGCCAGATGTAGAAACACAAAAATTCCATAACAGCCTGGTTTTTTGAGATTTCCAGGAAAAGCTTCTGAACTGCTATCAGGCCCACTGTGAGTAAACGTGAAATAACACAGCTCTGCTGCTTTGAGTGAATCTCTGCCTGACCCACATCATCTGGGGCTCTCCCCATTTACAGTCAACATTTCCATAGGGATTCCATTTGTCACAATATACCTGATACTTTATGTGCCAGCCAGACCACGAAAGATCATCTTAACAGAGATTTGCTATAAAAGCAAACCCTGCAACAAGCTGTGTTTGTTGTCTTGTCATTCCCAGGACCCTAGCTACCATTCAATGGACAGAGATGTGCTTTTTCTTGGCCACATCCTTCATTCAGTGTTTGAGGTCCAGCTGAGAAAGCTATTTTGCAGTTTTTTTTTGTTTTTTTTTATCCTTGCAGGCTATCATTGGCACAAATAACATTTTTAACATAGTCACAGAGCATCCTGATGCCCTCTCATTTGAGGACATGACACCCCTTGGCACTCCTGCACTGCTAACTTGAAAAAACAAGCCTCAAAAGCATATAGAATAGTCTAGGAGAGGTCAGAAGAGAGTACTGGCTTAATAGGGGAGATAAAGTCACCTTTGTTAATTGTGTATCTCTCTCTATCAAAAACATTTACCCTGGATCCTTTTCAAACAGTCTTTCTTTTGTAAAACAAAACTGTTCAAAGGCTTAGCATGTTTTCTAAACCAGGGTGGCTGCAGTTATTATTTTTGCCAAAATCTTGCCATTTATTTATCTTGCATTCATTTCTCTGTCAAGTTTAAAATTTGGCAACACTACACACCATGGAGTGTCAGTGTCAAGAGTTTATTGAAGATTAATCTGATACTCTGGGTGTGGAACCACTGTTAGACTGGACTAACCATTTCTGAGCTCTAAGCATTTTATACTGCTAAAGAATAAAGTCACAACAGCAGCTGTAGTGAGAGACAGAAAGACTGACCAGGATAATGACACTGGAGTTAGCATTCAAGGAAGCACATTCAGCACAGAGGGGGTTTAGTGATGGGATGACTCTGGTGACAGGTTTCATCTCATAATATTAACAGGCTATTGCCAAGCTCTGCTTTAAAATTCTCCCAGAGACTCTATAATCAAGTTATTGTTTAAAATTACAATAGGTTTGATATCTGCTCAGTTGTCCTCCCTCCATCCCTTTCCCCTCTCCACCACACCCACCACCCCCTGCCCACAACCCAATTATCCTCAGTTGCTCTGAAATTACTTACCTGGTTCTGGCCAAGTTCCATGACACCAGCTGACTGAGGCTCAGCTGATATGCTCCTGGGCTCTGGATGCTACATCCAGATCACATCACTGAGGGCTCTGCCTTTGCCAAAGCCAAACTGGGCCTAAAGCAAGTCAATGATATTGAAACAAACTGATTTTGCTCAGGAGCATCAGGCATTCATGTCCAAATCCAAGGTGCCCAACAAAAACACAACCCAGCTGATCGGGCTAGAATCCTTTTGCACCATCTCAAAAAAATGAGACATGGAAATATGTTTGCTCCATAACAGAACTTAGTTTCAGAAGGTTTTTCTTCTGTGATGAGCACGATGAGATAGCAAATGTACTTACTGTTGTGTCATGCAGCACCTGGCACTGACATGACTTGAGCTTTCCATAATACAAGTAACTTTGAATGAGTAGCTACTCGGGAATTATGTAAGCCACTTTTTTCTAGGATTGCACTATATGCTTACAATGGCAGGGACTAAAAGGAGAATTGTGAAAGGCTGTAGTCCCCAGCTTGGTTTTGACTGCAGTGCTTTTCATCTCACTGCATTTTGAGTGCTGGAGCTAGTGTCAGGGACAGCTGACCAACTTTGCCACACATGCAAGGGGATGCATACTTAATGAGTGGGTGGCTTTGGCCTATTAAAACTTTATGTTAGCTGCACTTTGTATTTAGAAGTGTTTCAAAACAATGAATTCTTGATCCTAACCCCTTGAGTTCTCGGTGCCAGTAGACTACTGATGCACTGATACTGCCAGAGGGGAACCCAGGATTAAATTCTTACTGCACAGCAGCCTGTCTAAAACGTATTAAAGCAAACCGTGAATCTGTTGTAACTATCAGAACAAAAAAATAACATTTTTATTTCTTTCAATGCAGAAAAGTTTTAAAAAATTAATCACTCTTACTCTGTGCCTCATTAAACACCTATGAAAGCTGTTTAAAAGCCCTGAAGCTCCTACATGTTATTATGAGATGTGGTCATGAGATCAACAGCTCTTCTTGGCAATGCTCAGCCTGATTTCTCATCTTTCCTAAACACAGCTTCTGAACAAGGCCAGGATTTCTACATAGACAAAATAGGCTATTAGTTTTTCCTATCGAGGGCAAGATACTTGGGCACCTTATTGCAAAGCAATAAGAGCTGCTCCACAGCCTGGAAATAAGTGCTACGCTTAGTACTGTAGTCCCTCACTGGATAGGATGATTTTCTTACAGTCATCTCTCTTTCTCCATGCTCCTCTTCAAGTCATTGACCCTGAGATATCGGCTAATAGAAAGTGGCTCCCTCTCACATAGAATAAACAGCTCCAGTAACGATTGCCAAGCTCTTTGATGATTTCAGTATTTTTCTACCTCTAACCAAAATCTCTGATTCATATGGTAGGATGAAAATGTCTCATTAGGTTATTTAGGCCTTCTAGCTATTACAGGATTATCCTCTGTGGTATCTTCTAAGCAACTTTGACACCTCTCCAGAAAACTTAAAGATTGTGAAAGATTACTTAATATTCAGGCTAACTTTTCCTTCATCTAGTTTAATTCCTAGACTTTTCAGCTTCATCTGTGCCAGGAAATCTGACATAGCACAGTAAAAATGGAAACTGTTAATGGCTCTCACTACCCACAGTACCACACTAAAATCCACTTGTCCAAACTTGCATCTGGGTCATGAGACCTACTAACTACATTGTGGCCCCGCACAGACACACTGCACGTGCATGCAATAGCATAGAGCCCAAGCTCTGTGATAATCAGGCTGCCTGATGCAGTCCTATCTACAGACCAGGCAGGCTTTCAGTTATCAACACTGGGTCCACACCAGTAGGTTCCTCCACCTCATTTGGTTTTACATCTAACAGACTCAACACTGGCACCAGGCTCAGAGATGCTACAGAAATACAGCCTAAAGTGTAGCAGGATTTGCTGGTAATTATGAATGTCACTCTTGGTTGATTTGCTGCTACTGATTAGCATTCTTCTAATCTTCTAGTATTGGTTCCTTCAGTGTTTTCACCACTTTTATACTTCCCCCATAAGCACCCTCAGCTTGTAGGTATCTCTCTGAAAGAGAGGAGTCCAGTGCTGCGTCTTGGCTAACTCTAGTCTCAGCCTATCAAACAAGGCTGAAGCCAGCTCACCACATTCTGTGAAACGTTTCCCCAACCAGCACTCCACAGAAACATGCACATGATGAAAGAGGGTCCTTTACATTACAAAATCTGTTTGAGGTTCAGGAAATGGCAGTGTTCAGATTCTCATCTTTCCCCCCATCCTGCCCCAAACAGTACACATACTTGCAAGGACAAACAAGTTTTCAGGTTGGTCATTGTGTAAATTGTGACCAGCTTGGGTCAGTGAGCAAATATGTTTCAGCTGAATGTCATGGTATTCACACGCCTAATCTTCAGTATTGTGCCGTGGTGAGAATATTAACAGTCAAGTGGGACTGAGCTGAGACATTCACAGTTATGAGCAGTTTTATCAAAACTGAACATCTCTTTTATCGCCTCCTGCAGCTGCAGCACTCAGAAGCCAGGGAGAGGCAAAAATCAGTAAGGAAATACCTTTTGGGGCAGTTTAATGCCAACCCAGGAGAAGCAGTGAACCAAGTAATGGCTAGCTTTTAATGAAATTATTTAATTACATAATTATTATTAACTTCTGCAGCTGCATAATTGTGTGACTAATCAAATCTAATGCCTCCAGTCAGAAAATGTTTATCGGTGGGACTCAGGGAGAATTTTTCTATCACATACAGGGTAGTACAATTGGCTCAGAGCATAAAGGGGTTTTTGCTTTCCTCTGAAGCATCAAGTACTGACCACTGCCAGAAGCAAGACTGATATCTGATTCAGTGTGGCAGTTTCTATGTAGCAAATGAGATTTCAAGGACAGACAGAAAAGGGATGCTGCAGTCTCCTCTTCCAATATACAGTCCAAGCATACGCACATTTCTCTGTTGCTGAGAATGAACGGAATAGATTGAAATGTCAGTAATATAGAGCATTAAAGGGGAAAATGCAAAGACCCTTGGATAGCTTTAATCTAGGAAATGCATTTAGATGAAAGGAATAGTTTTGAAAAAGTTAATTGCATTTTGGTCTGCCATAAGACAGCTAATGACAAAACTTGCTTCTGACCTAACTCATCATCTTTCTGTCTTTGGAGCAAATATTAGATGCCAGCATTTAAGAGTCTTTCTTCAAACACCAGCATGATTTCAGTGATAGGCAAAGTCATTCCCAGATATCCAGGCTCCTGACCTACAGGGGCAGAAACCTAAAAAGAACACTTGCTGCGAGTCTACATGGGTCTGAAAATTTCCCATTGTGTGGCCAAACGAAACCCTAATAACATTTCTTTTTCTTCAGTGCTCTGAGATATGCAGGCTGGGGGCCAAGTTAAACAGATACTTTCAAGCTTCTCTCTGTCTCCACTGACAACTTTAATACCTGGCAAATTAGAAGCCAGAGCATCCATGGAATTGTCTGACACGAGTCAATAGAACTGAGCAACAAAAAGAAAAATACATAAATAAACAGTGAAGCAAAGTTGTGGTTCCATTGCTCATGCCAGGGAAGAATTTATCTACAGAGAAAGTGTGTGTATATAGGAAGGGACAGCTGCCAAATGTATAGTATACAGAAGAAGTTTCCACTCACATTTTTCTCTGGACAAAGAGGAGAAACTTAGATTGTGAAAGCAGAGTGTGCTACATTTTTGTTGAAGTTCTCAGGGTTACTATTTATTTTAGAATTTCTGCCTTGCTACTCAAAAGGTTTGGTTTCAATGCCTTGCACAGTTGTAAAAGCACAGTAATATTAGCTTTAATCTATAATCTCTGAACAGAAAGTCACAGAACCTAAGTTTATTCTAGATGTGCAAGACATGGTGGGCTGGCTCTCACAGCTCAGGGGTCCTGGGTTCACTTCCTAGAGACAAAGCTGAAGATGCAAACATACTGTGGAAAGCCACCACAGCACACTAAAGTCAGGCAGCTGTGAAGCAGCCAATCTCCCATTGCAGCTGATTAGAGTTGCAGCTGCTTGTTATGTCTGAATATCTCAGCTCCTGACTTAGAGTGACTGGCTTTGCAGACTATGATACACAGAGCATCACCTACTCCACACACTCCCCCAAGAAGAGAACTACAGGGATAGATAATTTACAGATGGACCCTACAGGGTGTTCACTGTGGTTGTGCACAGATCATAAACCAGTGTTCTACTCTAGCCAATGCACTGCACGCTCACAACCTTTCCGGAGTTAGCAAAAATTTTAAGTGAAGACATTGACACTAGCTCTGTCAGCCAGACTGAAAATATCTATAGCTTGTGGGAAAACTGAAGCTTTTGACAGGTTCCAGATTCAGAGGCAAGATAACATCTAAAGTCATAGTAGCATAACCTAGCAGGACATATTTACCTTTTCATAGCTGAAGGGATCTGGGCCTACTGTATATAACAATTCTGTCATGCCAAGCATCAACCTGCTCTTAAGCCTGCAGTGGTTTTCTCTGCTGTACCATCACAAAAACTTGACAGCATACACAGTTGGTGTCTTGGATCTGCTACTTTTCCTATGCATGATTTTCGTTCCCCTTCCTCTAGTTACTGTATCTGTCTTTTAGCTCTTGTTTTGTTTCCTGGAGCAGGAACTGGCTTAGCTTTCTTTTCTAAAGCACCACTCCCTGAATCCATGATCAACTGCTGGGTACTGTAAGCACTGCAGCAGTACAAATAAAATAAGTGTAATGAATTATACAATTATTTGATGAACTGTTGATTATTCAGGTTTGGTTTAGTGTCATTAGAATGTAGCTTTATGCTCCCTTAAATACATATGAAATATACACACAAAGTGCTTGAGCACTGCCTGATTTTACTTTCTCCCAGGCACATTCATAAGTCATTCTGAACTGCGACATGAGCAATACAGTAATCAGACTGTGAGGCTTATCCCAAAGAGATGCATGTTAAAGAGTTCCTAGCAAAGTGGAGAAGTTCAAAAGCCATTCTCAAATTGGGATCCTTTTGAGAACCAACCCTAAATTATCCAGACCTCTTCCAATGAATTCCTCAGATGGAAAAACTTAAGGCTTAACAAAACATTATTTTTAAGGCAGCCTATGACAGAAAGTACCTTTTTTCTCTCCACAACACTTTCTGTTCCTCAAGGTCACCTTGCGATACAAATCCTCTGCAGGGTTCTCCTACTTTTAACATTGAGGTTACTCCATGTGATATAAGTTGCTTCTCTCCCACCACCTTCATCACCTATAATAAGAGAAGACAGCAGAAAATGAAAGCTGGCTTGCTTTAGTAGCCTCAGTTACAGGCCAGCAGTTGTAATGTTGAAAAGTGCTGCCCTTCACTAGCATACTGCTAATAATTTTAAAGAGCTACAGAATATAAGGGAGATTTTGCTTTACACTGCAAGAGCGTGTTCAACACACGCTCTTGCTTTCAGTATCATTTTAAATTAGGGTCTGTCATACATTATTCATTATTTCATCCTTTATTATACTTAAAGAAAAGTCATAGCTTTCAGTTCTGCTTTCAGAAAAGTCAAATTTTTACTGACCTGTGTCAGAACAATGAGAGAGAATATTATTGTATGTATAGGACAGGTGCATTTATAACTAAGATATACATAGTGCACTGAAATCTGGTAAGCTAAAAAGACAGGGTAGTAGGACTCCTGGATTTACTCCTAAATCTACTTTTACAACACTGAGTTATTTGAAATACCTAATTCAGTTTTCTTACCCAATCTGTAAAATGTCACTGTCTTATAGGATGCTGCAAAGGTAAATTGAAATGCTTTATTTTTATTTTTTTTAATAGTTTTGACCATTAATTACACATAGAGACAAAAGCTTATGGAGACAGGCTCAATATATTATACTGTTTGTCCTCAACAGGAGGAGAGCTGTTAGCAAGAGCAAAGAATCCATACTATCTGATCATGAGGCTGTCAAGTACCAGCCAGCAGTACAGGTAGAAGAGGACACCATGGACTTCACACTGGAAGACTCTGTTCTCCTTCCTATGGATCCAAACCTGGAATGCCACAGCCCACCTCCAGATTACAACTCCGTCATTCACTACTCGGCCCCTCCAGTGTAATCAGCTTAACCTGACACAGGGCGTCTTGCACCTCTCAACCATGCTAGATTCTTACATGCCTCCATGCCTAGGTAAAGAGGCTGGTTAAAAACAGAAGGGAAATCTGACAGGACAATGGTTCATATGTTTCTTCTGGCACATCTCCGATGTGTGTAGAAACATTTTAAGAGCATCTTCGTTGCTGTCATTAAAGGCCTATTGCAACATATGCAGTAAATTAAAATTCTGTCTATCAGAATTGTAAATAGGAGCTGTAACCCAGAACTGCTTCAACTCCTTCCTCCCCTAGCTGGGATTGTTCATTGGCATTTGCAGATTTACAAGTTCCTTCATTCACATTTTACTCCATAAGTCACCAAGACTCATGTCAAGCTAGCTGTGAAAACAAGATTCATTCTACTGGTCCTGCACACATCCTGCAGGGATTGTTTAGTACAATGCTGTAAGGGATCAGTTGAAAACAACAGCCATACACACTAACATTTTGGTTTTGGAGAAAATCCAAAATTGAAACATCATTCTTAACTTGGGATCCCACCTTCTATAAATATTTCTGAAATATTCTGAAATCCAAAGTATTTTTGTTACAATTTGTGATTTAATAATTTCTGCTGCCTATAGGATACGCTCCTAAAAACAGTATGGTGCAGACAAAGCAGATAGCGCTCACGTATCAAGAGGCAGGATGGTCTTTTGGGCCATCAGGGCATACAATGTGGTTAAATCTGTTTCCTTTCGTTTTCTCCTTGTTCAAACCGCAATTTATTCAGCATACATGCAATAGGGAAATTGATGGACATGCATCTATGATTGCAAGGCAAAATCTCTGCCTTAAGAACCTTCTTAAGCTTAGCCAGACAGAATTTCCCAGCACACATGCACATGTTTGTGTGAGTGTACATAAAATACTCATTAACAACATAAAATTTACACATAAATGCACACACACCCTTGAGGCACCAACAGGGTTGCAGCATTTTTATGTTTCCTTTCTGCACACAGGCTGCTTACTAAAAAGAAAGAAAGAAAATAAAAAAAGCATTTCCTTTGGATTCTGTGGCAGGTGCCCAACAGTCTGATCCTGGGAATACTAGCCCATGCTAAACTGTAAGCATATGTGACACATACTTGCCTCTGACTGTCTTGCCAAGGTAAATATTGTTATGATAAGCAATGCCCTCTGCATCTAAACCCTTCACGGCTTCATGGTAATTCAAAGCTTTTTGTGCAGCCTAATCATACAAGACTGAATGGATCACAAATTCTCATATTTGAGAAAGTCAAAGTTTGTTGCCCCTGCCCAAAAGCTGTGTGTGGCAGGGACTCTTGGTCTGCAGGTATGTATACCCAGGTCCTACGCATACCTCATGCATACTCACAACAAATTCAAAAATAAGCAAATAATCCTTGTCATTTAATGTGCTATGTAACAATCAGAGCTGACTTTAGAAATCTAGGAAGGGAAAAAACTATCTAGATTGCAAATAGAAAAAGCAAGGATGAGAAAGATGTTCATTGACAGTCAAGGCTATAACCTCCTAAGTTAGAAACCTAGATCTGTAAATGACTCTGTGCAGTTTCCTCCAAGGTCTGCACAACCCTTTCCTTTTCTTCTTAGACTTGACACTGATTTGACTTCTTCAGAGAAAAAAATTTTTCTTCATGATTGCAAACTGAAGGGAAAAAAAAATAATCCAACACTTGCAAATCAATTACATTACCTTGGCAAAGACAGCCTAAACACCCTCAGCAGTGAAGAAAACATTCTGGATGATCAGTTACAGTTGGTTACATTGAAGTAAACACAAACAAGCCTCAGGTATTATCAAATGGGGAAACAAATCTCCAAACCCCATACCATGTTAACTGTGAATGCTAAGGCATCTGAAGTATGGGCTCTTGGGAACTGCGCTTCTTGTTCTCCTTGACTTCAGATTCGATGTATTAAGGAACTCAGCTGCAGTAACTCACAAGCCCCTTGTTCATTAGTGGACCTGCTAGATAGCTGTGGTCTGTAGTTGCTTTATGGTCATATTTGCACTTCTTTGTATTTTAGTACCTATGTATAAAGTAGAGCTGGTCATATAACAGAAGAAACTACTGGGAAAGAATTCATCTGATGAGCCCCGGAAAGCTCATTGGATCAGTTTTCCATTAAACAGTAAATTAACTATCTATAGGTCTGATCAAATAATCAATCATTTCTTTTGGAAATAATTTATTCATGTGGCAAAAAGAAAAAAAGGTGCAGACAGTTTGTCTGGTTCTACTGTTAATGGCATCAGTGTGAGATGGTTTGTTACTGTGCCTTGTTCTGTAGGGTAAGAAAATGACAATATTTAAAAACCTTTGCTTATAAACTTTAAAATAAGTACATATAGGGAAAAAAACCTGCAAGTACGCTCTCTATTTTGAAGAAGAATGGGAAACACTGCTGGGTGAACTGTCTGCTTCTAAGAGAGCGAGTATATTATCTTTCCACTTTATCAAGGATGAACTGTAGAGGTTTCTCTGAGACCAGAGGAACACGAAGCATGCTTCCTGAGTGGGACCCGAGTGGACACTCTAATGGAGCACTGGTAGCCAGGTCCCTTTCTGGCTCTCAATAACGCGTATCAGCCTTTCTGCATTGTGTGAGATGATGTGAAAACAGAGCGCAGGCTCACATTTTAAAACACTGGTTGCGCTGACAGGCCCCTGAAAACTAAGGGCTCCTCTGCAGTGGCAAAATCAACAGCCACGTTCCATTTCTTCAGAGAGCAAAGATACCCTCCTAACCCGTGATAATGGCCTTCAAGCGTTCTGGAAACGGCAAGTGACTGATGTTTGGGAAGCTGTCTTTCCAATGTTTATTCTGAGTGGAAGTTTTTTTTCCTCCTTATAGTAAATGTAACAAGCAAAAGTATTGCCTGAAAAGTATTATTGAACATATGTCTTCTATTTTATTTACTAATATTTTGTTTGTCCTTTTCTCTCCTCCCTTAATTTAATTATTGTTCTTTTCTTACAATGATGTATATAGTTTACCTAGTAGAAACAAATATAGTGATTCATTTATATGGTAAAATTTGTAACATTTTAGTTAAAAGAGAAAGAGATACCCAGACATAACAGAGTTAAGTATTGTTACTAAACATTTCACTAATGCTTGCAGGCCAGGCTCCCGTTTACAGTACCCTACTAGTGCCATTTCATAGCAGTTCTCCTCTTGGCTGCAAGTATCTCTGGCTGTCACTTATTCTCCACGTTATTTAGTTTCAGTTAGGAAACAGGGATCTGGAGCAATCTGGCAGGTTTATCTCATTCCTGGAAGTGTCACCATGCAGCTCATAGTAAAGGCAAGGAATTTCCATTGCCTCTGTTTTAATTGAAGGCTGGTGTATTGGCTAGAAGATCAGAAGGGGCCAAATTGTTTAAATGATGTGATGTTTATTATTTGTTCAGACTTCTCAGGGATTCTTACTCAACTCCTGTCAGCCACCTGCTTTATCTAACCTGGCTGAGCTCAATGGTATCTGATATTAACACATACCTTTGCTTTCTTTAATGGTGCTTACTCCTACTGTTTTTGTTCTCTTGCAACCCCAGAGAATTAGAGCAAAGGAACTCAGAGCTCACCACAGAAATGTGTTGTCTTCTCTCCAACAATCACCTGCCACATAAGTGTCCAAGGATAAGTGCCTTCACCTGCATGTTATTGTTCAGGCTGGTGTTTTTAACAGTCTGCTTTCCTATCTCCTCTTTTCTCCACTTTTCATCTATTTCTTGATATTTGTTCTTCACAGTCCCTTTGGATTGCTTTTCTCTGCCTTTTGAACAAGATCAGGTACAGGACTCGCTTCACTCTGCTATTTCTTGTATATTCTGCACTTGCAGAGGCTGAACTAGATAACCTAAAGCAAGCTTTTTTCACATTAAAATTTTCCAATATAGGCAAGGGAAACTAGTTTATATTGGTTTGACTGGAAGCCTCTCTGTATCCTTCCCTGAATGAGACAAGCTTTTGAATCTGTTATTTTTCAATATTTGGTATCTGGAGCAAAACAAAGGTTGGCAACTATCTATGTGAATCTTATCTTTCTCCTAGTCCTTTATCAAACAATGAGATTTCTCTTAGGTTCTTCCAAGTTATCTTCACAAGATGGGGGTCCTAACCAGGATGCTGGGCCCACACAATCCACTCAGGATATCAAGGAAGGCCAGATAGAAACCTAAAGTCTGAATAATAGCCTCAAACAAAACCACTGAAGTTTGAACCCACTGAATGCTGAAGATGTATACATTTATGGCTGCCTGCAGGCATAGACCGCTCTGCTTAAGACACCCCACTAACACAGACACTGCTCTTCAGTTAGCTTCCTTGGCAAATGCCTAGGATAATAACCTAGAGTGTCCAGGCACTTCTCTTTTGTTATTTACACTCTTGTATACTGTAGGAACGTTAGTCGGTGTGTAAGCCCGTAACTGGCCAGTCAACAGTTTATGACTTACCTTCTCAATGAACCTCCACGCTGAGCTTTGGCACTGCCTTGTCATGTCCTACCTTGCTTTACAGATTTGATCTGGCCCTATTCCAGCTGTACAGGTGTGGTCTTAGGTCAATGGTCTCTAGCTCCCACCAGCACCAAGTGGATAACAGCAGGAAACATTTGGAGGGCAACATTACTAGCAAATAGCTACATAAGAAGATAAAGCATTACTGGGTTTTCCTGAACACAGGACTTAGCCAGGATTAGTACCATACTCAGAGATCAGCCTATAATTATTTTCTTATCATAAAGTGAATGGAAAATACAGAAGGTAGCAATAATTCTTTTGTCCCTCCCTGCAAATAGTGATAGCCAAACCCTGAGATCCATATTCCTGTTTTTATACTACACCACAAAAAAAACCGAAAGAATTTTGCCAAAGTAATGACACCAGCACTATCTTACGCAAGTAAAATTTAGGGAGGACTTCTGGATTTGACCCTATCAAAAGTCAGTCACTGTATAGGATGTAAGCGTTGAGCCCAAGCACTCGCTTGCTTGTTTGACATGTGTTGTTTTCATACTGTGTTAACACAGAAAACTTGCTGGATTGGGTCATTTGGGACCCCAAGCAAATATGATGCCATAAGGGCCATGGTTGCAGGAAGATTAGTGTGGTATGCACTGAGCAGTGTCCCATCCATTGTCCTGCCTAATAATCCTGTGCCACAAGAGCCAGCACATCCTTATTACTCAAATTCATTTTTCCTTAGACCCTGAGTTGTCAAAGCAGCTAATGAAAACTGGGAAAACCCAGTAATTTGGGACTTAAAGAAAATAAATTAAGTGCCATGTAATACTCAAAACACTAAGGAATGTTTGTCTGCCATGTTTCTGTCTGTCTGAAGAATGTATGCACTGAAAACAATGCTTTCTTATGTAGTCAAAAATTGTACTGTATCTATTAACCAAAAAAATAAAAAGATTCTATATTTATACAGCCCAGGGCTCCTTTGTGTCATCTCTTGGCTTGAAAAGTGTTGTCCTTGAAGCAGAATATAAATAAATAATGCAACAGTTTGGAGAGATTTTTACAAGGCATAGATCTCTCATTAATTTCTACAGTGGGTTCAAAACTTAGGACGTAAGCCTGCCACACTGTCATCGCTCAGAGGTATCTAACCACTATATTTGCTTAAAAAGATTCACAGATCTCAGAAAATGCTGGCCCAATTTGCTGCAGAAATACACAAATCTAGCTGCCACCAAGAACAGTTCATGAAACACAGAGACTGCTGTCTTGCTAAATTTAAAATAAATAAATAAATGGGACTGAGATAGAAGAAAGAATTCTGCACTCTAAATAAGACCCATGTTTACCAAAGCATGTAAGTACTTAAGTCTGTGAAGATGATTTGCAGAACATGGTAGCATTTAGGGGTTGTTCAGATACAAAATTCCAAAAATTGTGTTTCATTTAGCTTACAATCATATTCTAAAAAGAACACAATTAAATAAATATTTCCCAATACACAGCCATGATGATATTACTGAATTCTCACTTGAATCAACCCTGCACTCTTGAAATACAGAATATTCCATGCACTTATTTTGTAGTTAAGCTCTAGTATTTAGAAGGCTGAGCAAAAAAATCTCCCAAAAGTAGTCAAGTCCAGCAGGCATGCCATTTTCCCTACCAGCTGGCTAATCTTTCTGAAATACTATTTCCCATTCCTCCTTCCATCTGGGTGGCAGAGCAGGTATCTACTGGCAGAAAAAAATATGAGATCTTTGCAGATTTTTACAGACTGACAAATACTAGTTTCTACTTATGTCTTGAAATAAATATAATTATCAGGGAAAAAAAAAGTGTGTTAGAGTTTCAGAGCCATTCTTCCATTAGCACAGTCTTAAAAGTTATTGGTCTGTGTATTTTGCTAGTCACATTAAAAACTATGAAGCACTCAAGTCACTTCAAACATTTTAGTTTCTCTTCATTCCCTGTTCCAAACAGTCCTAGAAATAAGTGCCTAAATTATACATGTCATTTGAAATGCAGCAATCTCCTTTCATCCACATAATGAGCAAGAACATTCTTCTCTGTAAACTATAAAATGTTTTAGTTTCTTATATAACGCATGAGTCATTGCATGCTAGGCAATATAGAGTCTCCTTTATGGGGAAACTAATGTATTAAATGGTGGAAGGAAAACATACAAAATTAACTCTGATTTGCTTTTAGCACAAAATGTGAATTATTAATCACATACAGCTTGAGTTACACTTGTGGAAGGTACTCTGTTGTGGCATGCCTTGGAAAAGAATTTTGGGAAAAAAAGCACAACACTAGGTAGGAATCAAGAAATGCAAGCTTTTCTCTTGGGCCTTGCCCAGGATACATAACTTCTCTGTCCCTTACTTTCGGCATATATGATGTAAAAGATTTTCGTTTTTACAGCAGCAGCATGTAGAGATGCAAGACCAGAAAATCTCAATCTAAAGTATTGAAACTTGGTGATTTGAGGTGATAAAAATCCAAGAAGAAAATAGGGACTAGCAAGAGAAAGACTTAGGCTTAAGATAAACAGACTTTGTGGTGGTCACATTAGAAAGCCGAGAAGAGAATCCACCTGATTTCCAGTCAGGTCCTTTTTCCTTCCTCCCATAAGATGACTTAACTTATGAGGGTTTATAAAGTGCAAAGGCTTTGAAAGAGTGGAAAATACTGTTAATTTTATATGCTCTGTACACAGTGAGGGCCATAAGCACTAGATAATAATTTTGTCTCAAAACCTATGAAGTAGCCCACGACTTTCATAGATCTCAGTATATATTTTACCACCGGCTATTGCCTGTTTTAAGTGGCACACTGAATGCCCCCTACTGACTATACTGTAAAGTACTTCCTCTGCATAAAAAGGAGATGAAGCCCTAGAAGGGCCATAAATATAACTATTATTTTTAACAGTACTGACATCAGTTATGATCAGTCACAATTGTTATTACAGCCTGATGAGTTAGTATTCATTAAAACTTAGGAGAAACTATTCTGTTTGAACTACTTCCTTCTACAAGGATTTAGGAAACAGAATGCAGGAAATCATAGTCCTGGCAGTTCACTTCATCTTTCCTATTTTGCACCAATGCGCAAAGTGAGGCATGTCTGTACCTTTCCTCACTGCAGAGTCAGTGGATACTTCCTCCATATCTGCACAAACCACAAGGGCAGAGTAACATGGCTTCTAAATATTCCTATTCCATATTTCTTTAACTAGCCTTTAAGATAGCGCTGTTGCTCCCAGGAAGTGACAGGACTGAAGGGTATTTCAAAATATAAACTGTCATAATATCAAATGCCAAATGTCAAGGTAATGAAATTAATGAGGGGAGCCTCCCATATTCTTCCTATGCATTTGTCACTGATGATATTTAGTATGAATATGTGAGGTACACAGAATCCCTTGGGTCTGAATCTAGCCTATTCTTCACTGAAAAGAAATAATACCCAGTAAAGAAGAAATATTTCCTCTGTGGCTTAAGCTGTGCACTTTCTAGGTCCAGAGATTTTTCTTCAGAGTATAGGTTGACCACAGAGGAGATAAAGAGATGGAGTTAGTCTGTCAGCCCTTCACTGTCCAGTGAGCATACAGAAGTAGCTTTAGTTGAAATAAGAACTTGCAACATGCTGTAAAAAATAAGTAACGCATGTAATCCAATGTAGGCAAATGCAACTGTTTGTCTTCCTTTAATTGCAGGTGATTAAAGCATGATTCTACCTGCCCTAGAAAGGGTAGGAATATATGTCTACTGGGTGCTCTTGTCTAAATCCATGGTAATGATACTAAGGGATTAAATCTATCACTTTCATACTTTCTAGGGCAAACTGTAGCTACACAGGTGGTTTACTTAGTTCAGGGATTTCACTCAGAGTAGGATCTGACCCATCCAAATGAAGAAAAAAAAACCCAAACCCTCTTTCAAATATTAAGAGTGACTTTAGGATCCTTATGAAATTCAATAAGGACAAAACCTGCACTTGGGAAGGACTAAACCCTTGAAATAATACGTGCTGGGGACTGACTCGCCGGGGAACAGCTCTGCTGAAAGGGCCCTGTGGGTCTTGGTAGACATAAACTGAAGGCCAGCAGTGTCCTGGGCTGCATTAATGGGAGCTCAGCTAGGGGAAGTGATTATCCCTCTCTACTTAGCACTCATTAGACCACATCTAGAATACCGCATCCCCTACCAGCACAAGCAAGACACTGAGAGCTGGACTGAGTTCAGCAGAGGACCACCAAGATGGTCAGGACTCAGAGCACTTGCTCTGTGAGCAGAGGCTGAGGGAGCTGGGCTTGTCCAACCTGGAGAAAGGACAGCTTCAGGGGTACCTAACAGCAGTCCCCACATGCCCACGATGAGGCTGTCAAGGAGGAGCCAGATTCTTCACAGTGGTACATGGCAGAAGGAAGAGAAAATGAGAGACAAATCGAAATGAGAGGTGCAGATATAGACATAGAGCAGAACTTTTTTCTCCACAACAGACAAGAAGAGGAACAGGTTGCCCAGAGAGGCCCAGACCTTGCTCTGTGCAGGAGGGTTGACTACAGACCTCTTGAGGACCCTTCCAACTGAATTACCCTACGATTAAGTCTGAATCATTGTTTCACTCTGATGTTTGCCTATGCAGTCAAATTACCAGCATAAAACCTCCATGCCACACGGGTCTAACCTTTCAAAATATTAGTGATTAGTTAGCAATTAGGTTAGTCATTCACCTTAAGCTTCAGCAGAACTCTGGGAATCATATGTAAGGAGGCATCTGCTAATAATTAATTACTTTTTTTTGTCGGCATCAAAACAAAAGATGTGGCAACACTGATCTCACATACAGAAGTGAAACATGGAATTCTTCTTGTTTAAAAGTACGTGTAAGCTGGCTACTCTATGAAAACTTACAGGCAGTTTTATCTTACAGCTTCATATATACACTTCTGCCTTTTGTTTTTTTCTTAATGCCACTCTACTTCACTTGTCAGATTACAAATAGTACTCAGTGTTCTCTTGTACCATAATTTATCCATTTATCACACCTAAACAGTGATAATAGTCATTAGCTAATCATGTTCACTATAATAATTGTGAACTGTCCATTTCCATTAACTTCTTTCAGGGTCACATTCCTGCCATAATCCTCTGGAAGGGCAAGTCTCCTAAATCAAATCAAATTTCTAAAATCATTACAGAAAGTTTTTAAAAACGTAAGAAGACAGTCTTCTCCTTTGCAAATGAAGCAGCAATTTTATTTCCTCCAGGTCATGTGGAGGAAAGAGGATCATGCAGCTGTCAATAGAACACGGTTCCTTGACTGAGTCAGATATGAATGTTTCTCCATTTTCTACAAATTTTTCTTTTCATAGTTGTTACTATGAAAAATTTGTAATTTATAGCTTTTCTCTTTTGTCTTTCTCTCTTCCAGTGTAACATTGCTTAAAAAAAACTCAAACCTGATAGTAGGTAAGACAAAGAGACCAATAACATAATTAAGTCCTTGTTTTGCTGCTGAACTAGAAAAAACTAGCCCCACAACTCCCATATGTAGGCCTGTGCCTCTGCCCTTCCAGGCTGCCATGGATGAGCAACATTAGCATGACTTTTTAAAGCTAGGACTACACACCTGGCAATCCTCAGGGCCAATAGAATAAACCTGCGCATCTCTGGATGCTCTGCTTGGAGTAGCAGTTTATTTTTAAGCTGGACCATTGTCACAGTGAATTCCTCAAAAACCCAAAGGTTAATTTGCTTTTCATAACTATGCATTTAAAAAAAAAAAAAAAAAAAAAAAAATAAAAAGACCAAGAACTTTATTCTTTCCTGGGAGAGTTTTGACCTTTTATTCATGTATATTTTTCGAATCCTGTCTTCCACTGTTTACGCCCCAAGCTAGAATGTCACAAGCCATCTTAGCACAGAGCAGAACTACAAAGACAAGCAGGGGTAAGGCAAGGAGAGTAGGTAGAAGGGGGTGAGAAACATGAATGTGGTGGATCAAGGTAATGAGCTTCCTTAATCATGTCTACTAAAACATCTGGGATGTACAGAATTACTTTCCTCTCTTTCCCCAAAGCTTCTGAAACAAGCAACAAACCACTCTCATGATACGATGTCAAGATAGAAGTGTAACATGACCTTACAACCCCATGAAAGCACTAAAATAGCTAGATCAAAATCTGAACATCACAAATGGCTTCTTGTCTGATGGATTGTTTCTGAACTCCAAGCTACACTGGAGGTTACATCAATAATTCCTCCTATTGTCATGATGAGTCATAAATGGATCAGACCATTGCATTGACACCTGTTGACTCAGCATCCCTCCCCTGCTGACTGATGTTTTTGTCTGTGCTGATGCAACACAGCTTTTCATCTTTGAATTTGTGAGATCCCAGATGCCTTCGGGAATTTGTAATAAATGGAACATGCCAACAGATTCCAAAGAAAAACTGAAGTTGTCTTCATCTTCATTCCTTCCCTTTGTACCATTATTTCCTTCCAGAAAGGAAAAGCTAGGAACTGAGAGGAAAATACGTGCTCTTCTTCAAATGATGCTAAAGATAGTTTTGGAGCTGGCCATGATGCATTACTTCTCTCTGCTTTGTGAGTAAAGTACCTGCTTCTTACTGGTGCCAGGTCCTGCACTGCTGCATCAAACTTCCTTAAGGGAACTTCCACTCAAACACAGAGAAGCACTAATTTTGCAGTTCTCTACTCCATGTCTCTCATAGACTACATACATTTCAGTCAGGGTAAGAAAGAATATCCCCAGCTGATAAAGACAGAAAACTAGATTCCAGATGTACCCAAGAAGAAGTTTTACTTATTCAAAGAAAGTACAGCCAGAAATTTTCTCAGGACTTGAGCAAACCATGGGTCTTTAAGTAAAAAATGTGATGTAATACCACCCTGAACCATGCTAGGTAGCTCCTTCTGCCTAACATTTTCCCAAGAGCGGTACAATTAATAATAATCTACTTCCTAAGACTTCAGTTAGTATTTAGGTGTCAGGGAGTTTTTTATTTAAGCAAGACTAATGCCCATCTTTATTTTTTCCTGTTTTAACCCTATTCAGTAAAGAGCAATATTTTTAATAGGCTTAAATACTAACTGCTAACTGATTAGTCTGTAAGTAAAAAGAGAAATGAAATGAGTATGCAAACCCTGTTCATGCTGCTCTATTCCAATCTGATATAATGGGAAAAGACCTGAAAAGGGAGAGTAAGTACGGTAGCTTGAAACTCTATGCAAAGGCAGTGACTGGTACTGTGACACTAAAACATTTTGCTTGCATTGAGGATTTAGTTAAGTCCCCCTGACACCACAGACCAAGCTGCACTGATGTCTGGATTAGTGTATAGCCAGACCACTTGATTCTCTCAGATACAATCCAAAATTTGCCCTTCAGAAAATTCACTCCTTTCCTGTTTCTATGCAAAGAGCTCAGCAACAGTGCTACAGGATGTCATCTGAAGCGAAAACGAGAACGAGAAACATCTCCCAACTATTTCCTCAGCTGAGCATTCCCTTCCAGTTTGGTCCTCCTTTTCCAATAAGAGGGACTTCAACTTAAACTGATGGCAGAAATTTCTCAGTGGTTGCCAAAGATACTGGAAAGCACTTAAAGAGTGGTTCAAACAAGTACACAAACAGAACTAGAGCAGTGTTCCTGTTGGACTGTGGGAAAGTAAGAGACCAGCAACTAAACTACAAAAACAAATAAACAAAAAAGAACAACAAAAAAACCCAAACCAAAAAACATATTCATGTGAACATATTTATGAGCAAGTGGTGACTAAAGCTTTTTAATTTGTGGGGATCTCTATGGAAAATTCTGTAGTAGACTTGTGCATGTATGTGAATGTATAGCACAACAGAGATTTAAGGGGCATAGTACAACAGCAGAACAATATAGGGTATCCAATATCAAGACAACATTAACAAGATGAGAATGTTTAGTCTGCCATACATCGGAAAACAAGAAAAAAGCCCATTAGCTCATAAACAGCCTCATAATATTCTCTAGAGACCCTGTTTCATCCCCAGTTCAAGTCTTCCCATGCCCACCTCCGTAAGCTTAGCAATGGCCAGTGAAATCCCTACTAAGGGGTAGTTGCTGGTGCATCATTATATGTTGCAGTTTGTCATTGACTGTATCAAGTTTCCATAGGATTTTGTTGATCATTTTTTTAAACTACATATAAACACTTGACAGTGTTCTCAGGCATCTGCCAATTCAGACTGAGTGCAACAAGAGACACATAGGGGAAAATTATACTGTCCTTCACAAGGTTATCACTATTTTTTTCTGGTTTCCAACATACAACACACAAATATTCTTATCATGATAATGAATAACTAAGTTTTGGTTTTTCTGTAGAATATTGTTCTCCCCAAAACTGAATTATACCACCACAGCACGCCACTAATAAGACAAAATAACAAAGAAAGGTTTACATGAGATTTATAAAGCTCTGATAGGGATGGACCCTATTGTCCTCAAAGTAAATAGTATCCCTGTTATGTACCATAACCCTTAATAACAAAGAAGCTTAAACTCCATCTCTGCCTGTCTGTATTTTGTAAATTCAAATAATGGAAGACCAAGCACCTGAAGGCAAGTATCTGATCAGCACCCACTGAGTAAATCTCTACCTCCAAAAAGCAAATACAAAACTATCTCTGCAGTTATTTTTGTCTTTGAAACCACCAGCACAAACATGGAAAATGCAAGCTGAGGCCAGTATGTAAATCAGTTCCTAGATCATCTTGCTAGCATTGTTACCGATTCTGGGAAGGTTACCACTTTCTCTAATGTACATGGCAAAGATCACAACTGGAGGAAGACTAAAAACATCAAAACAAAGCAGACCATTAGACCACTTCATTATTCTAGTTCCCTGCCATGTATTTGGGAGTTTAGGAAATTCAAACCAAATGACTATGCAGGGAGCATACTTGATTTGCTTTAAAGGCAGACAAAGGCTGCAAATCATTTTGTAAACACAATACAAGTTATGTCAAAATATGTAAAAAATGTCTGGCAAAGGACAGCATAAATCCCAAGATGAACTCAAGACCCTCTCTTTGTTTTTGAAGGCACTTCAATGGGAGCCTGAAATCTGGAAAGAAATACTGAATAGAGTGCATTTCATGGGAGTGTATTTGCTGTTGTTGCTATTTGTTTGTTTATATTCCCACATGTCAGATCTCATCTCACCATTCCCAGTTACTCCATTTGAGATGGGCTAGGTCTTAGCTGTTGCTCTGGAAGTATCAGGTATATTTTTGGTTATTACTAATAGCTAAAAGATTCTTTCCTGATCTGTTCTGACATTTCAACAAGTAAACTATGTTTAATACATAATTTGTATTTACATGCAAACAAAAAAACCCAAACAAACAAACAAAAAAACCCAAAACAAACAAACAAACAAAAAAACCAAAACAGGCACAGAAAAGTTTTGGAGGTTAGGTAAAATCTAGACCAAGGACGGACCATCCATGGCACAGGTGGCCTTTGGAACAGGTACAAACCAAGCTTTCAAAGCACTGTCACTTCTGATGGGCAAGGAACTTAAAATGCCTGAGGGCTATCACAAAAGCAATGAACCACCAAAAAACCTTTTAGTCTTAAAGAGCCCCAAGTTGAAGAGACAGAAGGTGAAATCACACTTGAGTAGTGCTACAGTTCCAAAGCAAGACAAGCAGGACAAAGAGCCATAGCAGAGCCCATCCAGGTCCCCATCTGCCTCTCTTTTTTTTTTTCCTGAGGCCATAATAGGGTATTAGCAGGCTTCTAGCAAAGTCTCAGGCATTTTTGCAGCTGGTTAATTCTTTTCACCATCATCAAGATGTCATTATGAAGTCATACCAGAATGAAGTTATAAAAATGATATTGCAAGAAGTCAATTGGAATCAGGTTGGCAAAACCAATTTTTATATGTAGAAAGTAAAAGCTCTAAACTAAAATTTTTGGCATGTGATGACAAAGCCATAAAGGAAAGTGTTCTTTTTCCAGCATGGTTATATACTTATGAGGAAATGAGCTTAAGATATATTCCAGATAAAGAAAAACTCCCATAAAAGGATAACTCCTTAGTATTGTACTTTTATTTTAAAATCTAAGTCCCCAAAAGTGACATGAAGTATTATATGAAATATTTCTAGTATAAAATTGAAAGAAAAAACATTTCCCAGGCTACTAAAAGAAGTTTTTCACATATGCCTGCAAAGAATGCTTGTTAGGAACTCTATTTTAATGAGGGATGAAAGAGATTGCAAAGATAGTAAATGAAATTTTAACACAGCTTCAATATTTGCATTTACTGGTGAACATAATTTGTTCACAGAAAGACTGAAAATGTAATAACAACACTTCCTGTTTCAATATTTTTGTTTGCTGCACAGATAAAGATGGGTATACATTTGTAAAACCATGTCAATCTAGCATCATGGGTTCGTGTGCCTTACAGAGCTGAGAAAACATGCAGAAACTATGAAAATTAGTAAAACATCAAGTTTGATCAATTCAGAGTAGACACTACTTGTGAAGATGAGGCATTCTTCTTCACAAGACAAAAAAATACCATAGTTCTTTACTGGAGAAGTTTTTGGTTATGGATTTATTAAACTGCTAAGACTTCTGCAGTTTTTTAGATGAAGGAGTCTGTGGATGGGACAATTTGGTTTCACTTGTGTTGATGTCTATATGAGAAAAAGTCCTTTAAAAAAGACTTGCAGAAGTCAAATAAATACATGCTGAATTTTCTGAGAAAAAGATGTTAAAATCTTGAAGTCTTTAGGATTGAAAATTCATCAGAGAATTGAATAACTAGCTTTTTTAATATGTGTAAGGTTTCATCTCAACCACTTCAATACACATCTGAAGGGAAAGACAGTCCCTCTGTATACACTTCATTCGAAGTATCTGCTTTCTGACAACACAGACTCAAAAATCCGCCACGCAATAGCTTGGGCCACCTCATTTAAAACAGCTGAGAAATTATACTAAGAGAGATGTAAACTATGAGAAACACTGAAATACAATTCCCTTTCTGTTAGACTTGTTTGAGTGCTGATGTAAAGATTTTAAGGTATTAGAGAACCCTGTGATCTTGTGTTAGTCTTCCCCACAGCTTCTGCCACAGATGCTGACAATTACTTCCCGGATTTACAGCTGGAACTAAAGAAGTCAGTTCAGACTGGTGTAAATTCACTCAACTCATATACAGAGTTATTGATACAGGACATGCCACCATCATGGAAGTTCCTCCCTTAAAACAGATTTTCCTCAGATCTATTATCTTGCTTTTTAGTATTTGAACAGATTTTGGTCATTTATAAACACTTTTTGCTGACTGATCTTTGCAACAAGGCCGTGGCAAAGATGAATCCAAGAGTCAACTACAGTGTAAAAGAATATTTCAAAATTCCACTAAACCATCACCATAATATCCCAATTACAAGTATTTTCTTTTAATTATCGTGAAGAACTATGTGTCACTGTAGTTTTAGACATTTTACTACTAATACTTGTTCTGCTAATGAAGTAGCATGGGACATTCATCCTATCTAACTTTTACTTCTATTCTTTTAGGCAAATATTGTTGAATGCTTACATAACCAGGAAACAAAATAAAACTGACCTTCTCTGCAAAACATTTATTCTCAAGCAAATGTATGTTTCTTGTTCCTACACACAGGAGCTACAGATTTTGCACTGGATTTTATTGACTTCCCTGTGTGTGACATGTAAAGATCTGACATACAAACCCTGCTAACATGAGACTACAGAACACCGTAGCTCAACAGCTGAACCACACAGGGTGTGTTGACAAACACGGAAATCTGGCATTAGGTCAGGTGCTCAATATAAATTTGTTTACCTCCAAGAATTTCCTGATAGCATGAACAGGGTGTGCTGAATAGGTATTCTGAGAAATAGCTGTGATTTCAACAGTTGGTTTGATTGAACCAGGCCTAAACACCTTTCACGGCCTGAAATTGAATCTATTCTGCTACTTCACTAGTCAAATGGAAAAATCAAACAGAAATGAGACTCTCCTGTGAAGAAGAAGCCTGTTTACTGGCACAGCACTGTCACTCCCAGCTGACCCTATGGCAAGGGGGTTTATTTGGATCTCCTATACCAGCTTGTTTTATTTTGGTGCACATATGTAAGCCATTGCACCTATAGGGATATTTGCGCAGGCAAATTCTCAATGTATTACTTTAAAACCCAAAACAACACAACAAAACAAACCAAAAACACACACACTTGAGGAATAAAAGGAAACACAGCATCATAGTTCTCATTGCCACCGTCTTAAGAAAAAGGAGAGATGGAATATCATAAATACCCATAAGTAGGTAGGCCAAAAAATTCATCCCCCATCTACAACATAAAAGAGCCAAAGAAGAAATTTACCATCCAACACATTATTCCTAGTTTTGACACTACTGAAACCAGGATGCTGGAAGTTTGACCCGTGTGGCACTGTATCCCTGTTGTACAAACACAGGTAATATGGCTCAGAAAAACATCGCACATAGTAAAAGCTTAGGGCTGTCATTTAAGGAGCTTCCAGTAACCTGTGACATATCAAGCGTAAGGATGTACTTTCAGATCTTGCACTGCGAATACATGAGCGACACAGACCACAAAGAAGGAGCTGATCCAAAAGCTTTCAGGGACATTTATTTAAAGGGCATTAAATACTGTTTAAGATTGCAAGACAGCACAGTAGACACAGCAGCCTAGAAAGTGCAAACTCAGGCTCAAATTGTGGGACTGCACAGAACAAGGATCTCGGCAGATACCACAGGTTTAGTGGTTCACTGACAGCTCTTAAGTCCCTGATCCCAGATGTGAAAGCATTGGCAGAAACAGCTGAGAAGCAGCGTATCATTAATTCTGCATTAAGGTGCTGCAACATCCTCCAGGATACAACCCAGTCAATGCTGAGGTTCATTTCAGTCTCCCTCCAAGAAGCCCCACAAACTGATGTCTGTGCATCTAGCACAACTGCCAAGGAAACCAGAAAGCGATACAGCCAACTGTGAGAACACACTGACATTGTGCCAAGAGTCAATACAGAAGTGATTGTTGAAAGTTTCAGTGATTTATGAGGTGGAAAAGGGTGATCAGGATGCAAAAAGAGAAACAAGAAATTTCCATTTCCTACTTCATGTGCATAGGGCACTGTATGAAATAATGCAAGACACCAGGTTGGTATACATGTCTGAAGTACTATGCCCCTGAAAGGAACAATGCAAATGATACCAGACAAACAGTGACTGTGAACACAAACAACAGTCACTATCAACTCAGACACAGCTTATGTGCAACAGCAAACACAAGAACCAGACAGGATTCTGGGAGATAGCCTGTAGGATCCGGGGGTTTCTGAGGTTTTTTTGAGGGTGGGGGGTACAAAGAACTCTTTTTTTTTTTCACCCAACACTAGAGGAAGCACCATTTGACTATGCTTTATTCCTAAGGCAGAAGTTAATCCAAAAAGATTAACATTTTCCATATCCTTTCCTTAAAAGAATCTGCACATCACAACTCCCCAGTGTCTAAGAAGATGGCACCATGAACTTCTTACACTGATGCTGTAGAAACCACTGGTGACATCAGCACATGGTATATGTTAATTTTTCCACCAACCACTGGACAAGGCAGATTCTGTTACTCATCATCTATAATGACAAAAAGTTTTATGCAAAATGCAGAGTTTGCTATCAAAGCATTAAGCACTCAGCTTGGCTAGCCAGTCAGACTATTCTAGAAAGCCAAGAGAGATGTGTAGAGGAAACTGGAGGCAAGACTGTACTAGCATAAAAGAGTGAACAAAACCCTAATTAGTCTATAGATGAGACAATATATATTCTAAAAGTGCAAAGTATCTTAAAACTATGAATTTCTTTTAATCATGTGGAAATAGAAGGAACTTGTGTGAAATTTTACAGTATTTTGTTAAGTTAATTATGTCATCATTTCTGATCTTCTGTTGAAATGTGCAGTCCTCTGCCAGGTGTCTTAGGATACCACCCACAGTGCATAAATATCAAACCAAGAATATTTTTATAAAATGTTCAGCTGAGCATTCTCTGATAAACTTGACAAAAAGCACTCATCAATTCAAGAGTGCAGTTAGAATAGCGAAAGGGAAGGCAAAAATAGCTGTAATCCAGCTTTGCATCATCCATCAATTCAGACAAAACTTACTTCCGATTTACTTGGGAACCAGCAGCCTTAGGGCAGTTGCAGCTTCACCCTGAACACAGAGGCCAGCAGCAGAAAATCCCCAAGAATGGCTAGCATGAAGCATGCAATGTATCCTGGCCTTTCTCAATACACCTAAAATGACAGAATATGTTGACATGAGTCAGTGCCAGGGGATTCCTGGTTTTTATAAGGTTCTTTCTGCAATGGAAAAATACCTTCTATTCATAAACTCAGAAGGCTGGTGTACACTGAGCAAGAATGGGTGTGAGGGAATTCCATTATTTTTCTTTGCTTCCACAATACAGAGACTCAAAAGCACAATGTCCTTGCTTGCAATCTTATTGCTGGCAATGCTTTTGTTAGGGTGCCTTGAGGCTTCTGTGCAGGCAAGAGCAGTATGTCATTTTAGTATCAACTCCTGCCCTTGGAAATTATTAAAATCCAGCACATCTTTTGAATGAGAAATGAAATGTGTTCTCCAGCAAACCCTAAAACTGCTCATGTTGCTGGAAGCTATGTTAAAACAAGTGTGTTCAAATAAAATTCCTATTAAAAAAAAATGAATTGAACTTTTCAATAGCATTAGGTTTTCCTGAAATTTTATTAGCTGGCAGGTTCATAAACTACAACAGAAACAAAGGAGGAAAACCAAATGATTCTTTATGAGCTATAAAAAGGTAGCAAAGGGGACCAAAAAAACGCTTTTTTGAAATATTAAGTCAACGAATGGTAATTTTATCTCTTTCTGACAGTAAATGACTCCTACAGATTTGTTAAGGTTATAAGCTTATAAATGCAGAATAAAATGAGCTCTCTAGTAAATTTCAAACAGCAGTCCCAGCTACATTCCCATCACAATGCAGAAGGGGATTAAAAAGCCCCACCAAACCATGAATACCCAGGTGGCATTTGCTTTTACAAATATTCACAGCAACTACACAGAATGGCAGTGTGTTCTCAGCAAACTTCATTGCCACAGGCTGGGACTAAGAAGGAAAGATAGGTATTCAGCTTTGCACAGCAAATCTCTTGAGGAATGACAGTGACAGGACCTGTCTTGGGCGATTGCTTTGCACACTCCTTACCTAAATATCATAACGCATCTTGGGTCGTGGCCTTTTCTTGTCTGAAGCCCAGCTTGTCCAATTAACTCCATATAGCAAATCACTGCACCTGCATATTCTAGGGTCTGTAATACACCCTGTCAGTCTAGATGATCTAATAGTCCCTCCTGGCCTTGTAGATCTACAAACAAGCAAATAGGCTTTGAGTGACTTCAAAGAACTTCCTTTTGCCCATTGCAGGGACAAATCATGAGGGAACCTTTTGCCTTCCCTCCTCCTACATTTCTAGTTAAAACCATTTTTTTCATCTGTTCTCCTCAAACAACTGCCATGTAGTAATTCAAGCCACATGGCACTCTAGAAGAGGCTGCATTCCAGAGCAGGGCAAATTACCTGGTTTTCTGTAAGGAATTTTGTAGAGATGAGTGCTTCAGTCTGAAAAGTACATTGTTTTCAAAGACTTAATTGAAACTACTCTTGAAGGGCAATACCTGATTCACTGTCACCTTCATTCCACATACTTCTAATACCTACAAGACCACAAGTTAAAAACAATTTCAATTGCTGCTCAGCACGTGAATCCATTTGACTGAAACCTTATAGCAATGTACTGAATATATACAGCTACTTCTGGTATATCAGCTTAGTTAAGTCTCTCCTAAAACTACTCAGCAAAATAATACCAACAATGGCTTTGCCTGTGGGAATTAGTGGCCATAAACAAAAGAAAGAGAAGTTAAACAGTCTGAGGTCAGACAGTCCTTTGACCAGGGAACTGGATCCAAACCCATCTAAAATCCTCTGTCCCCCTAAATAACAAAGAGCATCTCTTAATCAGCATTTTAAATGTTTTGAAATTAGGTGAGAAGCTTCTAGTGGAAGCTATAAATTATGAAAGACTGTAACTGGTCATTCACCAGGGTTTGCACTATCTATAGCCCTATATGATATAGATAACATTATAAGCTTCTTACTGTCCCATCACTAATAATATCATTAATGCTAATAGATATTAATACTTTTACTATGCACCTGAGCAGAACAGTCTTGCAGAACAGCCTGATCACATCTGAAGAGTAATTTCAAGCCAACCCCTCCTTTTCACAGATCCTGTGAAAGGTAATGACTCTACATTAGCTACACCTGCAGCTTTAGAGAAGCTCCTGGGGGGGAAAGGAAAACTGACAGGGCAATGAGATACAGATGCGTTGCTTGTTGCTATTTATACTGAGCAAGCCTGGTCTGTGGACTGCATTTCCATTACTCCAAGAATAAGCTCACTACCTCACCAAACCGTTTTTGAAAGGTAAATATATTTATAATTTCAAATAATGACAAAACTGCATGGGATATCCAATAGAAGGGTTTCTTTGAAGTAATCTCTTAAAAGAGTGAATGGAACATTATCGTGCTGGAAGCTAAGGGTCAGACTGTCCTAACTACCAACATTTGTGCATATTCAGCAGTGACTCATGAAATTATGAGCCAGAGCTGGTGACCTGCAGGAATTCAGTAAGAGCCAAAAGAGAACTGAACATTTTTGTGGATAATTAGAACATCCACATTTAGAAGGGGTCAAAGAAATACAATATTAGAGGAGAAACAGAAACCCCTTGGGATTCAAAGTCAGAATACATGAGAGAAAATTTCCCCAAAGTTGCTTATTACATTTTCATTCTCTCTGCAACTTTTTGCACCTTTCTCTGAAACATCTGGTTCTACAAAATGCTGTATACTAAATGTAGCAGCAGCTGGGTGTGAGATGGCACCCTGTGTTCTCATGTAACAAGTGACTTCAAAAACACTCATTGTGAAATGAGAACTAAGAGTTCCTCATCTATACATACTGGTTATGAGGAAATAACTTGCTCAGGAGCAACTGTGAGTGCTCCACTCTGTACGGTATCTGGAAAGCACCTGTAAAGCATGTAACAATCTAGATATGTTCCCAGTCCCACTGATCTGTAACACTGAACGTGCAGTTTCAGAAGTCCAGCATTATGGCACTCCATTTTCCCTGTTACTGCACAGAGATATACACAACTTCTTAAGCATGCTGCCTCAAAAGTCACTTCACTAACAGTTCTTAAAACTGAAGGCCACCTTTCTGATCATGGAAACAGTAGAGCACAGGGTATGATGATATGCATCCTTGATGATATATATCCCACCTCTAATGACAGTATGTTCCTGTGATTCACTTCTTCCCTTCTGTTGAAATCAAGCATACAAATAGAAGTGCTGCACTGTGATGAGAAAATCTCATCTACATAATAAAAGACTCAGCTTCACAAAGCCATTTTAGTATCATCTACTCTGTGGCATTTCTAGGGCTTGGTTCCAAATCAGGACTATTTCTCTAGTGTACAGCTCAGATTTGCTCTCAAAATACAGCTAGGCAATCCAGACAGAAAGTCCTGCTCTTTCAATATTTGCATCCCTCTTCTAGAAACTGGGGCTTCCTCATGAGGGATTTGCCTACTCAAAGTGGTTTTCCACATCCAAAGGCCAGCAAAGAAAGCAGTGTCTTGAGACATTTGACCACAGCAGCCATTTTATCAGCTCTTCCGAGAAGCTGAGTATTAATTTGGGCAGCTTTCCAGGAACACTTGATGCAGTAACTACCACAATTGTGCATGATATAAATGAAATGTACTACAAGGCACTACAAATCACCTTCTTGATGGGTTTCAAGTTTTAATTTTTTTCTAGGGGACAAGAAGTTGTTAAGGAAATTGCCATATCTATAATGTCTTGTATACAGTATTTTGAGGGACGGGTAAATAAATGTAATTCAACAAATCTCTATACCACAAATAGGAATGTGGGTGCTTTTCAGAGTGATCTGTTAACATAGCACACATAGTATGGTAATTCAGTCTCTAAAAATTCTCATAGTGCCTTTACTGAAGAGTGATTCCCTGTTGGTTTTTTTCTAGTTCTAAAACTGACTTAAAATAACATTAAATAGAACAAATTTACTGAGCGACAATAAAGTTAATGGACTGTCTTAAATTTGCAAAAAGTGTAGACCTGATTTCCTCTTACATCACTGTATATCACAGTGTAACTCAACTTGATAGTATGTTCACATAAGCAAAAAGGAATCAGACCTTCATTTTAGGTTCTCCTAAACATTCGTCCAATGTGAACACTTTTTGCGAGACCAAGAACATATTACCTGGTTTCAGGCATTCTAATCAACTACGGTTTCTATTTTTTCTGCTGATTTATTCAGCAGCCATATAGTCTTCCTGTGGTTAGAGAACTCACTTGAGCTTGTCTAAAGATTTTATAAATATGAACATGTTATCTCTTATGGTATCTCCTTTTCCTGCCTATTAAAGTCTCACAACAATTAAACTAAATGCTTCCTTTTTTTTAAAAAAAAAAAAAAAAAGGCTACTAGGAAAGGCAATAATTATTCCCAAGCTCATTCTTAAATGAAACAATAACACAAAATGATACAAAACCAATCAACAAGTGGTATAAAAATCATGCCTTTGAAAAGAAGGTGCTCATTTCACACCAATATAAACCTCACTGGTGGATGTGGCATTACACCAGCATGAACATTAACCCATAGCTGGAAAGAGATGTAATCCCATCTTGAATAATTAGTTGACAAACACGCTCTACTGAGGACTTCCTTTAACTTTGCTCTTTGTATACCCAAGGCCTAGGTAAGCAGAAAGGATCCTGGAAAAACTGGAACAAAAGTAATCTATGGCTTTTTTGTTGATGTAAATTTGATTCTCCAATAACTCAGCTCTACTGAGAAAAAGTTCAAATTCAAAGAGCTTTCAGACCTCAAAACAAAATAAAACAATCAAGGGAATTTTTGGTTAAGCAAAAATCTCTGCTTATCCTGCACTGTCATTAAGACCTCCTTCAAAGACACCCAACTAAGGAAATGTTCTGCAAAACATATTAATACCTGATGGACCGAATCAATCCTGGTTAATGCTCAACCTGGGTGTAGGGATGATACCATACATCTGGTATGTCCCAGCACATAACAGTGCTGATAGGAACTGAAATACTTCTGAAAGAGCATGCTCCAAAAATTAGCACAGGAAATTCTGAAGGATGGCTCTTTACCAGCACATTTTATTAAAGTACACTGCATGGTTTAAGGAGGTCCACAATAGGAATAGGGTAGGAAGTATGTAAAAGAACTAGTACCAATATTTACTTGCTCTTCCACAATTCAGTGGAGCAGCACAAAGTAAATTTAGCTCTCAGAAAAGGTAATAGCTTCATACAGAAACCCACAGAACAAAATGTCTCTTAACAATATTGAGGGCCAAACTTTCTTAGGAATTAAGAACTATTGTATTAGTAAAGATAAAAGATAACTAAATATTCAATCTCTAGAACATAATCACAGACAGTTGGTGGTTGATTTGATAAAATAAACTCTCTGGTCAATTACAATTTTGTGGTTCAAAGGTTTTCTTGCACACCTAGGGTTTCTGAGGTATCCAGTTCTGATCTGTCAAAGACACTTCAATGAAAGTGAGCCCCAGAGGTCTCATACAGTATGGCAATTCCTATGTTCCAGCTAGCCTGCAATGTCCCAGTGTCATGTAACAGAGCGCTGAGTGTATACAATCTTTCAGATTAGGCCTAAACAGCGTTCTGATTAAAAGCATTTAAAAAATTCCATAGACGAATCAAATGTATTAAAGAGAAATGGCACTGAAAATTGCTACTTGCATAATTATACATTGCCTGTGATTTTATATGGAGACAGAATCTTCATCACTTCCTTGTCTAAAACTGCTGAATAGTGTCACTGTGCAATTTTTTCAAATCATAGTGCACAATTCTTGCATAACCTTGTTCATCCACAGAAGACTTCACCTCACTGGTGAAGTTATTCTTCTAGGTAAAATCAGCACATTTAAAACAAGGCTCTATGAAAATGCATCAAAAAAGAGAAAACCCACTTCTCTTCCTGATTTTTGTGTTGTATTTTATTTGTCTGATTACTATAAAGCATGCAGCTGGCTGGCAACTTGGTCAAGATCACTTTTCCCCAGTGCACAATGAAGATTTCTACAACTTATAACAGTCCTGTTACTTTCTGGGAGCTCTGCTATATTAGATTTAAAGTCTTGGAAAAGAAAATGAGCTTCAGACACAATCTTGACAGCAAAATAACAATGTCTAAGTTTATGTCGGCTATTCAGAGCCCACAAAATAAACACAGGCCTAGTAATCTCATTAGGAACTAATTCCATGAGGTGGCCATTCTGGTGATGACTTCATTGATAAATAATTCCAAGTATTTATAGCCTACTTGGATTGTAAATTAGAAATATTAGATAAAAAAGGAAAAGAATAGGTTCGAATTACAGTGACGTAAATTTAAGCTCTATCACAGTAATCCTACTTCTCTGCTATTTTTATAATCACGAGAGCATTCTATTTCATTTTTTCCCAAGGTGAATGGCTCAAAGGCATATGGAATAAAATGAATTTGCCTTCTTTAGGACTATATTATCACCTTATTTTAACAGATGAATAATAGCAAATCTCTTATCTTCTGCACAGCAAATCCTTCTACCCTTTATTCTACATTATTATGTATGTATGTAGCCGTGTACGTTGTCTCATACATACAAATTTAAACAATATTTGAAAAAACAAAGAGCAAAAAAAATGAAGTGGGTTATATAAAAATAGGCCTGATTACAAAGGCAAACAGCAACATTACCATAAAGGCAACATTCACTCAGAACATGCATGTATGTTAACTCTTTTTTAATAGAAATTTCTTCCTATTTTCTTTCATTTTAAAAGTTGAATTTGAATTTGTTCTCTCTGTTTGCTCATAGAATAAAAATTTGTCAAAATTGTCACTCACTCTGTTAGACCCATAGAGAATAACTGATGTCATTATTGAAATGAATGCTAACCTGTAACCAATGGCTTGTTATTAGTATGTATACCACTACAGAGCTAATAGATCATTACAGAAACAAATGCAGACAGATTCATATACATATAAACAGTTAAACCAGACTTGTTTCAGTCAGAAGACAATGAATGCAATTCAGGGATGTGAAGCTGTATTCCAAAATCTGCCACTGGAGTACCACTATTTACCTGATAGGACTCTGTTAGGGCTTAAGTGATTTTGACAAGCCACAGTCTCAACAGTGAGAGGTAAATGTTCATGTAATTACATGTTTAAAGGGAATATCTTCTTTTCTCACAAGTCCTTTGCATGTACAGTCATCCAGTATGCCATCCAGCAGCTTTCAACTAGCAAACAGCAAGAATCATCAGAGGCCTCATCCCCCAACAACACAGTGACATCTCCCTCAGAGGCATGAGGCATGGAAGAAGCAGCCCTGCATTAGCTCCCATCTCTAGATAACAAAGCAAATCTCTGCAAAATGTAATCTGTAATCCTGCCCAGAACCTTCTTTTTTTTCTCCTTCCTGATAAGCAAGTTCTGCTTCTTCCTGCATTCAGGGCAATCACTATATGCAGTAAACATAATTCAGGCATACTCAAACTCATACTCAAAAGGTGTTTGGGTACTATTTTAAAAGTAATCACACTTAGCACTTCTTATGTTCAGGGAATTAAGTAGACAAACATGTATTAGCATTAAGCAAAGAAGCATTTATTAAACAGAGGACCAAATACTATATAGACCTAGGATAATATTTTGGTAACATTTGGGACTGGCAAACAAGTTTGCTGCTTTCCTGAATTCCCCCTTTGCTTCCCACCTGCGCAGCAGGGAAGGAAATCAGCAATCCTCTGTCTTGGTCACCTCTCCAAAGCTCCACCTAACCTCCCAGAATTTCTCCAGAGCCACCATCGTGACAGTGAATGCAGGTATGAGGCAGGGCTGCCTGCCCTAGGAAGGCAGGACTGGCTGGAGTAATGATGATCGGTCAGAGACATCTAATGGTGAAATTAGTGAAGTGAAAGTATTTTTGCATCCCTGGCAGAGCTCTCACTTGAAGACAAAAGGAGGGGAGCTTCGGAGTACAGACTTTTAGATACAGTACTTGCTTTGTTATTTTGAGATGGCAGACAGGGTACTGCCAACTGGTACAGTTTATAGGAGCATCACACGGGCCAAAAAAAAGCAAACTAAAAAGCACAGAAGCATTTTTCATAATAGGCTTCCAAGTGCTTTGCTCAGCCTGAACGAACACACAGGAATGTCCCATACCCACTAGAACAACTACTGTCCAAATGTTGGGGCTAGATTTGCATGTTTAATTTAACTTATGCTGTTTGCATCGCCCCATGTAGTCTTCTTAACAACTGGTACTTGGGCATCCTTTTAAAGTTGTATTCTTATTCCACTAGGTCACTGGCTCAGCCAAGTGATTCAAAGGTGATAATTTTATCTCTTTTCATGAGTCAGTGTGATCCAGACTTGAGATTAGTGTCTGGCAGTTCAAAAGAAAGAACCGACAGATGATAGCCCTGCTTGATAGACAGAAATGTTTTAAATAAGCAAAGAAAAAAAAGTTGATAAATTGGAGAAAGACAAGAAGCCTAACAGGTTATCCATTCTACTTCCCTTGCTAGTACTGATTTATTCAAGATACCTTTTTTCTAAATAGAAAAAGTAAAAATAAAATTAAAAAAGGTAGAATTAAGAATTTTAGCCTGATATGAAGCTGGCCAAGCTCAAGCCCTGTCATTTCTGTTCCTTAGCCCTCATTCAAAGAAAATCCAATCACCTGGTACAGAAAGAAGCTTTATAGCCTGCTCCTCCCACAGTTCTGCACAGCACAGGCAAATTGACACCAGAGATTTAATTACTGAAGGAGTTTTGTGCCTGTTTCTTTTAAGACTTTCGTGAAAACAAGCAGGAATGAAATTATAGGTTTAGAAATACCTTCTTTGCCATTTTTCACTAAATCAGTTGGAAAGTCCAGCTCCCTTCCTTCATGAGCGTGCTCCAGTAAGATGACTTTAAGAGAAGGAAAAGCCAATAACCCAGCTTCCCCAGGTCAAGGGCCTTGCTTTGCCTTTCTTCTACAGAACTAGCCTGTGGGTGTAGTATTCCAAGTGTAACAAAATGTTGCATGACCCAGGTCAGTAACTTTAATAATTCCTCTCTATGACTAAATGTCCTTCTTCAAGATTGCAGGTGCTTATGTTATTCTGAACAAAAGAATTTTAAAAGGCAACCTCATCCCTGAACTTTTGTTAACCTCTAGGACTTCCCTATGGAGGGGTAGAGAGGAAGGAAAGGTTTGAGCTTGTAGGAAATAATTTTTTAATTCAGAAGATCTTTATGTTTGGGAGTCTGGTTTTTGTCATAAAGTATTACAAAATGCCTAGCTCTTGAAACAGTGATTATATTTCATGAAAACCAGGTCACTGTGATCAGGGACCTACCTCAGTATCTAATAATTGAGGAAATAATTCTTCCTACTTAATTCTAAAACATTAGGTCAAAATAAAAGAAATCTGCAGCTTCAAAGAGAAGTTATAAGTCGATGGGAAAGCTGTTGGAACTGCATCACCACTGTGAACTGTGAGGTCCAAAGAGCTGAAAGCAAAAATGAACCTGAAATGACAAATAAATAATTTTTAAGGCCCTGAATTCACAGGGGACTTAAGTTTGTTGGGTTTGTTGGGTTTTTGGGTTTGGGTTGGTGTTTTTTTCAAAATTGCCTTTTGGATTGCAGAACACCAGTGTATAACATTTTATTTTCCTGTTCTGGGATAGGATTTAAAAGTGCACTCTTAACTTAAGCTAATACAGTTTAATACAAGCATAGTCAAAGTAATAAAAATTACACCCTAACACCTGCTAAACTGCATCTTTCTGTAGTTTACAATGGGCTTCTTTATTTAAGTTTCTAAACTACACTGTCCAGGCTTTGAAGTCCAAATCTTGACAAAGCCTGTTAATTGAGCTCTAGGATTTCTGAAAAAACATAAAGCAGCCTCTAAATTTACTTCATAAAAATGTTAGCAAGTAAAATGAAATGTAATTAAACTAAAATGGCCTGAAGAATATGGCTGATAATCAGTGCCTCTCTTTACAGAACAGCTGTTGCTTTCTTTCAGCTATTTTTCTAGCAGTTTCTCCAGTCATCATCATCTAGCTTAGATAAGACCTGCATTGGCAGTAGGTATGATAATCTCTTTGTATTTTGTGTCCTCGTAATAAGTTACAAGATTTTAAAATCCTAGGGAATGCACTCATGCAACTGGTAGAGTTGTTCTAGTGGAAGTTCATTGGGTCTAAACTCTGTGAAACTCAAGAGGAAATTTTTCCTCAGAGATGGAATGACTTTAAAATAGACCTTGAGTAAAGCAGAGAAACTGAATTTGACCGAGATAAATACAGGACATCTGGAATTTTGAGCTATAATGGGCCTCAGATGCTGCAAATTAACATACTCCCTCTAGAGAGGACAATGTGTATTGTAGCCTCATCCATTCCTGACTTAGAGTGTTAAAGCTTCTTTTAATCTGTGGGACAAGCCAATGCAGTCTAAGATGTGTTAAATTATTTCTGCAAACAACCAGGTTTTTTTCCATTCCTTTCTGGAACATTAGTTACATGAAGCCCCACTGAACCCGTGAAAGCTAATGCTATCTGATTTCCTCTGGGTTTAGATTTGAATGCTAGTTTTTAGGCTGTGCTCCTTCAGACACACCTGCCTGCTGATTGAGCACAGTTTTTACTTTGGAATACAACTGAACACTACTTTCCATCCAAACCTTACATTGCATACACCTGTAGCATCCAGATGGCAGGTGCTATGTCAGTACTGAGTGTACTACTTCTACTTCCATAGTAGATCCCAGATTTGATGCTCTTCAAAGATAGGATTTATATGAAGTACCACAACCCATTAGAAGAAAAGTCTTTAAAACTGTTACAGAATGTGGACTTAGTGTTACGGGCACGTGTCTTAAGTCATGGGAAATGGACACGTGCCATCTCAGCCCTCTTCCCTTCACCTTCACCCCCCATCAGAGTTCAAAAATCTATCTCGGTGGAAATATTCCTGGCATTGTTGTTTAGCTTTCTTGAGCACAAACTAGAGAATGCTTGTCAAGTTTATCCCTAATCTACTTAGAAAAGCTGCCACAATCACCTTAGAGTAACTTTAATATTAGCGTGATGTGGAGTTACATCTGAGCCAAGTTCTTAGAGGTAAAAGAACATTTGGGTTCATTGTACTATCTAGACTGTTAAATAAATCACAGGTTAGCCTTTCCTCTCTAAGTATGCAATTATATTACACATCATCTGTCCCGAAGGGGGAAGTCAAAGGGTTTAAGTATGCGCAAAGGCAGTACATCATGTGTGGCACCAGCACTTTAATACTTTGATGCTGACACTCTTCTGACAGTTTCAAGTTAAGTGATCTCCATGTGGTTAAAGCACATGAATAAACAGACCAAAAGACACCAGTACTTCTGCAGACCCTACATGTCGGATATTAAACTTGGAAATGCTCTGGTATATACAGTTTAAATGGTCACTGATTACTTGATCATCTATCAGTACTTGCTTATTTATCTTTTTAAAATAATCTGGATCATATTTTTAAGTTGCTTTACTGGGAAAATCTTACCTTCTAGCCATGTTGCAACCCATTCCCTAATTGGGATGTCATGTTTGTCACTGCTTCATGCTGTGCCCTCCCAGGACTTGATATAATCTCACTCCAAATAGTTGATATAAATAAGAACTTCTGTGAACTTTGCTATATAGAATCTGAAAACACTGATTCTGATCTCTTTTGGTAAAAAGCAGAAAAGCATTTACAAATGCATACAATCAGTTCACAAAGCATTTTTTGGTACATTGGTAGTTCATGAAAAATTGCAACTTGGCTGTGAGAATTCAAATTACTTTCATTGGCTAGGAAAAAATGAAAAAATAAGATCATCCACTATATCTTTCAGTACTGAGTAACTTTAAAAGTATTTTGAAGGGTTTTTTGTTGGCCCGCTTTTTCTCTACAATTTGTAACTGATATTAGAATAATTACATTCTTTCAACAAAGCAGGATGAAAATAAGAAGAAATCACTTCCCTTTCATCAAAATACTTCAGACTATATCAATGCCTTTTGGTGAAAGTGGAAGATGATTGCCTGTGCTTAAACTGTCTGTGGCTCTGAACAAATTAGTTTCATGAAAGTTTTGAGATGTTGAAGATTTTCTATCTGAAACTGGCCTCCTGTCATTTAATGATTAACAAAATTAACAAGGGTAGGTTAAAATTTTGTTGCTTGAGTAGGAAGGCATGGTCTCTACTACAGGAATTGAGTTGTACTTTGAGGATTTATGCGTTACAGTTCAAGTAACAAGATGGCTTATCTCCTACAGGTGAATATTCCAGACATGGCTGTAGAATTGGTTAGGCATTACTGTTTTCTCTTTTCAGAGATTAATGCTGTCTTTGTACTTTGGAACCACGCGGCACTTCAACGTGTCTGCCTTCCTCATTCAAATGCAAATGCTGCCATTGAAAAAGAAGTTCCACTAGTATGCAATAAGTTTAGCAGTAGTTCTAGCTCCTCACATTGTGATGCCCGTTAATCAGGGCAACTTCTCTGCAAAGGTGACTGACTAGGCAGCTACTTCATTCTCTGGTGAAATCAAAATAGGTCACTAGTGTTAATTCCCAAATGTTTCCAGGCACCGAGTTCAACAAGATCTTTGTGAATGATATAATTCACCCAATTCTACAGCTTCCCTATTTCAAGATGTATTCCTGAGAAAAGCTGCTTTATCTAGAGGTTTTTTACTATTAATCCCCGTAATTATGTGAATTACTTCCCCAGTTAAAAAGACATACATTTTAAGTGACCTGGCAGATTTAACATCCTACCAGCTCTTTCTTTGGATCGTTTTTACTTCAGATTCAGTCAGCAAGGTGCAAAAGCAGTTATTATATACTGGGTACAAGTATTGTTCACTTCTTGGTTATGTCCACAGAGAAAGAATGGTCTTATAATAGGGAGAAAAACTTAAATATGGGGTATCAATTTCTATTCATGCTCCTAGAATACTTAAACTAATTGACATGACTAGCATTGCTTAGCTGTACTGTTAATTTTGTGTCCCCTTCTGTCCACATGTCCTTTTATTTATCAGCACTTCAGAATAGTGACTGTCCTTGTAAGTGCAAAGGTGTCCTGACCCTACCATGTAGCTCAAAATTAAATAAATGCTGCCATATAAGGTAAAATTAATATGAATCAAAAAGTTCCTCTTTTCCACTGAATATGTTTAAACTCTCCATTAGAACATGCAGTGCCAGATTACAGATCAAATTCCTTCTTGGAGACAGCAAGCAACAGTGGTTATGTCATCTGCTTAAACAATTACCAGGTTTAAGTCCTAAATGCCTTCTCAAAAGACCCCAGCCTTCATATACTAACAGATTGTCAGTGTATTTATCTTGGGTTTGTTCCCTCTGTATTACTGGCCTAAGCAGGTGTGGTACTTTGAATCTTGGAGAGAAAGAGGCCTGATTCATGAGAGGTATCATTTATCTGAGGCTGAAGAATGTGAATAGGAGAGAATAAATCAAAGTCTAATGTTAATGGTGTAATTTTAAAAGGTAACTTAACTTTGATTTGCCAATGCCAGCTCATGGCACAAAAAGTTAATATATGGATGTTTGTGCTTGGCCAGTACAATCACATGTAGTATCTTCTGTGCAAAGAGGCACACCATTGCTTGCGGTATGTGTAACTACAGAGTGGCTTTGTTGCCTTTTTTGCTTACTATTTCAGACTCAGTAAGAGTGAATTGTTTCTGGATTACACATGTAAATTCCTTTTACATTAGCCATTTTTGTGTTCATGAAACATTTATTCAAAGTGATCAGGAGAAGCTATTTCCTTACCCCTGCAAGCTCAACAAATACAGAGTTAAATCTTTGAGAAACAAGCTCTTGCTGTCACTGAACTGTTCCCTAGCTACTGGTACTCAAGCCTTCCCAGAGGCAAACTAAACCAATTCCAGAATGCTCCCAGACTCTATCAGCTTCTGAAATGAACCTCCTCCTAAGATATAGTTAATTTTCCATGGGTTAGCTTGAGGCTCTGACATACCAGAGACTTTAGCAATGCACTGAGTCATGCTGGGCTATGAAAACATCTTTGGGGTGCTTTGTTTGTGCCTCACATTGCTAAGCTGATAAGCAAGGATGATTGTTTAACAAGTCTCTGAATTGCGCCCTGTGAATTTTGGATCCAAGTCTCAAAGAAAGATGGAAGGACAAAAGCAATCTTCTCAAGTGCAGAGACCCAGAAAGAATCTAGAAGATACTAAAGCAGATGACACAGGGGTAATTTCTACCAAAAACAGAGATTTAAGTCACTCTAGTTTGGCCCCACTTGTTACTCCAGTACAAGGTTTACTTTGAAACATAGGATGAAGGGATGCCCCATGAAAATAAGAGGCTTTACAAGTAATACTGACCAAAGGAACATGACAGACATGTTTGAACATTAACTTGATTTACAAATGCCTTTTGAGGTTTGGAAATATATTTTTGTTCTGTATTGGGACATAAAGAAACTCTGTAACTGTGCTTACCTTCCTACTGCACCAACTCCAGTCCCTAAAAGACTCTCCTTCAAGTAAGGGCAAATATGTTTCTAAACAGTTATTCATGAAATGAATTGCATCAGTTTAAATTTAAAGACATCTGCTAACTCATTACAATCCCATTTATTAACACAACTCTAATACCTAAATCCTGTGTCTTTGACCACAATGTATGATACAAAAACTAAACTGATTTTAAAGAAGACTATTTTATGTCATTCTTCTTTTTGTAATCTTTCACTTTCTGACAGTCCCAGCAGAATGCCACATTGTAATACTTGGCAAGATTGGCAAAAGTTCTTTAGAGTTTTTAACATTTAAAAAAAAAAGGTAAATTATTTTATGAACTTCTAAAACTATTTTGGATCTTAAATTACCAGAAATCTCCACTTATTTGACAATTCTAAGCCAGCCCTTGCCTTCCCCTTTAAAATAACAGGGAAGAATCTGTTCATCTGTGTGATTAAACTTTCGGAAATAAGAAACAATGTTAATAATTTATGAAGTAGCCTCAGAGATCAAAATCACATTTTTCATCAAACCAGTTCAATGGATACAATAAACTCTTCAAAGTGTGTCAACACAAACCTGTATGTACCAAGCTTTTAGGCATGTCCCTCTTCTGTCTTCAGCTCTAACAATTCTGCCTTTCCCCACCCACCCATTTTCCCTGCCTCCACAAACGGAGGAGGGAGGAAAATGAGAAAAGGTAGAGGTGAACTTCTTAGGGCTACGCAGACTAAATGTTTCACATTTCCCTTGCAAGGCCAGATTTGGAATAGTTGAAGCTTCACCTCTCTCCTACCACTCAGCAACTGCACAGCGCTGTGCAAGTTAAATGTCATCTGGGGCTAAGACTGCCGAGATTTCTCCAAATGGCACCTGAAGACCCTTCAGGATTAGTAGGCTTTGTCCTTGCATCATCTAAACACTGAAGGCATAACAGGAAAAGGGAAAGTTATTTAAAGGTTCTCTCTAGCAAAGGTTGCAGGAATTTCCTCCTGCATGGCATCCAGCTCTCTCACCTGCTCCACAGGTGGGAGATACGTGCACTGCAGCAGGCTTCTCTGGCTGACCTGCCAAGAAGGGAACTGCTCCACCCACCACCATGCTGCTGGCTTTTGCCAACAGCAACCTCCAGAAACCTAGGGAGGCCAAAATTAGACACAGCAGTTTAGATAACCCTGGGAGATATTACAGTCTTTTCCTTTGTTCATTCAGCATCACTAGTACAGCAGGCCAGCTCCTGAAGCGCTATATTTAGTTCAAGTTAACGTCATTTGGTCACACATGGGGATGCATTGTACCTACATGGTATGTTTGAGAGTCAGATAAGCTTTGCCTCCACACCCTTCATTTTGTATTTGTAAACACTTCTCTTGGTTCAGCTTCATTTCTCATTCAGCTATAGAGGAATGAGAGAGGATTTCAAGCTGAAGAGTGAAGCAGGAGTTTAAAAAAATGCCTGCAGCCCCTTATTTCTTCCTCCCTCATCCAGGAGTCCTAACTCTCTTCTGCAGCTATTTGGCCAGCAGCTTGTTTCACTGGAGCAGTACAGTGTCCGTTCAGTAGTGACTAAGTCAAAAGTATGGATGGCTGTTTACCCTGTGTAAAATAACCTAGTGGTTTTGAGGCTAGGTCTTCACATCATAGGAATACAGCTGCCAGAACCTCTGTCCCAGGAAAGGCTGACTTTAAGTCCTTTAACCTCAGTGCTTCATTTCTTAGTTAAACACAGAAAAAGCTAAATGAGTGATCCTCATTACAAACAGCCTTCTCACCTGTCTTGTGAGGTCTGTGCCTTGATGCAGTGCCAACTGTGGGTAATCACTTGTTTCCTAGAGTCTTTGATTCAGAGTTTTTCTGGCATCTCTCTCAGAGCAGCCTGTTGGCTTTTGTACTGCCTGATTAGCCTCAACCAGGCGGGAGCTGCTAAAAGAGAGGTGAGGCAGGGCTCATGCCTGCTGAAACAGACAGGCGACCTTAAAAATTACCCAGGATTGCACATTCTGTCAAAGCAAAAGAAAAATAGTTATCAAATGAATGTACTAGTAAACAAAGCAATATCCAGGTACCAGGCTGTAAATTGCTCTAAAGGAAAGGTTTATTTTTTAAAAAGTGGAAAAAAAATTATGGCATTCTGTAGCAATTAAAAGGGAACTGGGGGCAGACAAGGGAGCGTGTTAGATCAATGGACACATATTTGACCATGGCAAGGTTATTAAAATGTAAGAACTCAGGATGGAAGGGAGGAAGAAATCTCAGAATTTAATTAGATACCCTCAGGAAGCAGATTAAAAAAAAAAGAAAACTCATGCAAATATTCAGTCCTCACCTCTAAAAAGTTCCAGTGTACTTTGTGTTTTTGTTTACTCTTCTACTGAGAGGTGTAAGCACTGTTTTAGACCTCTGCAAACCCCACTCTGCTAAGGTGATTTGCTGGCTGGGCCAGTGAATTAGGATTTTACGCTTTGGGAATTCTGTTCTCTTTTGTATTCCTGTTCTTGCTATGTAGTTCCTAAATGAAGGTCATTAATGAAGTTCTTAGTCTGGAGAAGTACATAAATTATTTTCCCTGGAAAGGATGGCAAACACTCCAAACAACTCCACCTACAACATATCTGGTAGTTACTATTGTCAGCCTTAAAAATGTTTCTCCAAAAGACATTATGTATATATCATCATGCATAGAGATGCATAAATTAGTGATCAAAATTAGCTTCAAAATGCTCAAGTAGCTGACAGAGAAAAATATTTCTGGCAGGCAGGATCAGCATTTGACTAGGCCTAGTTCAAAATAAGCTTAAGCAACTCATTTTACTAGGAATAAGTAAACACTGGAAAATAAACTAGCTCAGAGCTTTTGTTGTGTTGCACAGATACAGCTAGCAATATTTTTGCCCTGTACTTCCCACAATAGATCCTCTCTCATGCAATTATGTCCATCTGCCAGATGCATTCAGCTCAGGGAAGCAGGCAGGTACAGACTTGACTGAAAAATACTACCTGTCAGTCAGCATAAGAAAAACTTCACCAGATCCAAGTTGTCTGTTTCAGTCTTGTAATGAAGATGTACCTGGTGTTAGAAGTGGCATGAATTTTGCAGTGCTGATGCTTTTCAGCTAAAAATAGAGATTAAATTTGGGGTTTGCGTTAAAAATGTATTGAACATGCTGAAATAAAACACCCTTCTTTTTGTCTCAGATCTTAGTTGTGACTGATTGTCACTTAGTTGTAGCTGTTTTCTGTGCTGTGTACAATGAGCAGCTCTATCTTTTGAATAGTCAAGAAAAAGTATGAAACAAGGAATATGAAAAAGACCTTCCCTGAGAGGAACATAATGTCTCAAGTCTAGTATGCCATCTCATCGCTGCAGCAGCATAGCTACAAATTGGAAGAAGTGCAAAGACTTGTTGGACAAGATGGCTTAGAATTGGCAAACTACATGGAAGCAAAGCCTTTAGAAGGAATATGACTCAAGAGTTCAGCAGAGAAAAGCATGAAAGGAAGATTATGTGGAACAAAATTATGCTGGAAAGATGGATGGGACAATCAGGGTGGAGGAGAACACAGCCGGAGTCTACACTGTAGCTGTCAGCTGACACTGATGCAGGATGAACAACGAACCAAAAAACTAGTAAAAATACCAGAAGCCTCCACTGTAATTTAATTACTGCACTGTTCATTGATAGAGGTTCAAACCAAAACACTAGCAAGTCAATGATAGCTCCTGTATGCTTGTCTCAGGCTGTCCATGTGCTTCAGAGGACAGAATCTATCTAATGTCACTGTTCTGATTTTAATTTGCTGTCTCCCTCTACAAATACGTGCTGACAAAATGAAGCAAGCCATAAGTTGAATAACACAAAATAACTTAATTTTAAAAAATCTGTAATTTATTTCCTCCCTGTTTGTTAATATCTAGCTACAACAGAGAAAATTTACTCAAAATGTACTCTGATGTACTTTTATGTTCCCAGAAGTTAGCTGAGGTTTTTTTACGAAGAAAGTAGTAAAGAAGTTTCTTCCACAAAGCTATTGGAATTCTGCACAGACATAAAGCCTTTCTCCAGTCACAGAACTCAGTCAACATTCATAACCCGTAGTAACGTGACATAGATCCACTGTGAACACAACTATAAGTAAATGTTTAATGAAGGTACCTCTATATACGACTGTTGAAAACAGATTTTGATGGTCTGACTTCTCTACTCAGCTGATAGTTACTCAGCCATCTGTAAGTGGTTCCAGTAGAGTGTCACCGAATTTTAAATACAGGTATTCTGATTTGCTTCTCCTAATCTTGATCTTCAATTTAAATGTCAAGTGGAGGAGGAGCTGTGAATCAAGTGGTTTTTTAACGGTTTTAGCATTTGCATATTGCTTTGAAAGTATGAGGCAATACAGTGTGCCAGTCCTGGAAAGCCTCTGGCACTTCTGTAGCACTGTAAAGTATATGCACTCAATAAGGCCCAATCCTTGTTGGAGGACTTTACCTTTTTTTCCTGAATGTCTTAATTTCCTTTCATAGGTATCAAAATTAACTAAGTATCAGTGTCTGAACCAAGCTTTTCCATGAAGCAGTATATTGGGACAGCTGAGCACTGAGTTTGTGGCTTATACATCTGTATCCTAGAGGTATACCTGCACCTGGAAGATAACATCTACTGCAAGTCACAGATGCACTGAGAAGCTTTTGTACATTCCCAATTGGAGGGATCCTATGCACCATTGTAGTACTGGGGAACAATAGATCAGGTATGAAAACTTCTAATGTGTTCTTCTGTGTATGATGTGCCATTGGCATGTCTCCTGCAGTCTGAAGATGTCAATCTGACATACAACCCCTGTGATGTTCCTCAAGCCACAGTATTCCTCTTGGGAGCCTTTCAGCAGCCTTACTGCCACATTAGGTCGGCTCCACTGCCAGAAAGTGGCTGCAGCACAGCCAGAGTTTCCCCATTCACTCCCCTCGAAACATCTTCCCAGACTTGTAATAAAACACCTTGTGAATGTGGCAGGTGGCTGTGGGAAGTCAGGTCCTCACAGGTACTGCACAAGGGAGAATAAAGGCAACTCACTGGGGAATCCCCCCAAAAAGGGAGTCTGGGCCTTGTCACACCGTGTAAAGATACAAACTGTGAATTCTTCAGGCACAATGCTCTTGGCAATTCCTGTTTCCTCTCTCCCAGAGCATCTCTAAGTACTTTTACACTGCTATGACATCTGACTTTGAAGCAGCAGAGTCATGAGTGACACGGGTCTTTACAGCCCCTGACACAGATGTTGTCATTATGTAATCTGTGTGCCATCACAAGTTTATTTTTGCAAGCAGTTTTGTGCCCTCTGTAAGCACTTGGCAATTACTGGTGACACGTGCTCCATGATTTGGGGACACAGGATTGAAAAGGACATCATTGGTTCATTGAGTGCAGTCCTCTGTATATAATCCTGTTAACAAGTTAATCAAGGTTTAATTTAAGACTAGGTACAGCGTTTGCCTCTGCTGCTCCTACTGAATGCCTGTTCTGGAGTTACTGAGTTCAACACAAGAAGTATCTCATTGTCCACCTCTGTGAACAGATGAATACTGAGGCTGTTCTGCATAGGAAACAAGTACAAGGAGCAATGCAGGGAAATGGTATTGCCTCCTAAGAAAACAGTTGATTAAATGGAAAAAAACCCACTGCAGGTCTTGTTTCCTGATCCTCTTTATCTCTGTCTCCATCATTTCATCTGAACAGATCTCTACACTGAATAGTCAAAGCATATCTGCATGCTGAGGAGATACCCCACAGCTACACCACACTGTTTCTTGCTGTGCTCTCTGCAGAACCTTGCAGGCTGTCTAAGAGGAGATGTATGAGAAAAGATGATTTGGGGAAATTATATCAGATATTTGGTGGGTAATGGTGCCAAAAGGTAACAAAGCATCTACTTCACAACTTTTCATTTTGTCCTGAAGACTCAGAATTGATCAGAATGATTTTGCATGAAAAATCACTTTTTGTGGATGTTCTTTATTGTGTTATATCAGTTTAATCAAATACTTATGTAAAGACTTTAAAACATGAATTTTGATTTATTTCATGTCTGAAAATTGAGGGGGTTTTTAATCTTATTATTTTTACTTTTTTTTATATATCAACAGTTCTGGTGTTAAGAATAACAGATGCAAAGTAGGAAGGTGTTTCAATATGCAAGAAGAAAGCATCTTGCTCTAGAGAAAAAGAAGATATTAATCATAATAAGTAGTGGAATTTGCTTAATCATTGTTTCTTTGTTACAGATCATCTCAACTATAATGTTATGCAAAAAAAGTAAAATTAAAAAATACCTAGCCAGACCTTCACAGTTTTAGTTGTACGCTTATAAAATCTCCAAGTAAACTTACTTTGCACTTGAAATCAATGTTCAGGTACAGTCCTTTCTACAGTTTTATTTCTCTTCACCTGAACTCCAAGACAGCCTGATGTAGGCAAGCATCAGTCTAAATAAAGACTGTTTTCAGATTCATTGATTCCTCCTGATTACAACACTTTGGGATCAGTGCTTACTTATGTTCACCAAGTTCAGACCACATGAAGAACATATCAGACTGTGCAGAAAATTGTGCAAAACTGAAGATTGCTTGTATTGGGACCAGAATTTGTTTTTCTAGAAACTGAAAATATTTCATGACCACATCTATTCTGCTAGAAAGATGACTGCAACTATACTCCCATACTATCTTGGAATAAAACATAATATTCCCCATGTAGATGAACATCCATCTCATCACATACAAACTTAGAGAATTCAGTGGGGGCTATTAGCTACTGTCCTGGTGGAAAAAAAGCTTCTAAATCCAAAGGAAGGTTAGGTATAAGCATTTATAGGAGTGGTACCAGCATTTTACAAGGTTTGTGGCACAGGTAGGCAACAGAGGAAGGAAGCCACATGAAACACCTCACAGCACTCAATAACCATTTAGGAATAACTTTTTCTCTTGAGATTGAATATAAGTAAATAAAAACCTATGTTATCTACTCTTGAATTTAGGCCAGGACTTCAAATGTAAGTAAGATAACAAGCTCCAGTCAAAGAAAAAAATACCACAGTGTCGTAGCTGACCACAAGAGGTCAGAAACTCAGCAGTCCATCTTATTCCAAAGGGAGGCTGGTTATATTTGATTTTCTATTGAAAAGGCTGAGTATCCTTAACCTTAAACAAATGATTGTTTTTCCTTTGATTCTTCTATGGAGATATAAGAGGATTTAATTTGAAAGCTTTGAAGGCCTGAGTTCTGCCCTGGGCTGGCACATTCTCTGTATACCCTCAAGCTGGTGATGTCCTTCCCACCCAACTCTTAGGTGATACTTCTCTTCTAGCTCTACTGACAAGTGATACTCAGTAAATACTGTTCTCTCCTTTTTTTTTTCCTCCACTTTTCAGCTGCATTATCTATTAGACTGCAAGCTCTTTGGCAAAAGGAATTAGAGTTACCATCCGCCTGTGCAGTGAGCAGCACTCTAAGATATAAAAAAGATGTGCTTATGATAGCTATATCAAAGGTAAAAGATCAATTAATGTTAAGACAGAAAACACTGAAGTCAGGAATTCCCAAACTTGTCCCAGCTTTGAATTCCACTTTCATCAGACAAATACTATAAAAACCCCTCTGAATAACTGGCGACCCTACTTAAAGCTGCCAGCTGAGCTGCAACTGCAAATTTGTTAACCTCTCACTGTAAAGGCTAAGCACTGCGAAAGAAGCTGGTTCCTCTGTGTAAAGGCTGAAGAAAACAAACACAAAGGTAAAACTGAGAAACATCACTTGAATTATTGTAGCCAATTACCTTCATAATTACATAATAAATGTATAGCATAACCTCTACTCCATACAACAAAAGCTACAAACTTCTCAGCAATCTACAGCAAGCTTAAGTCATAATTTGTAACTTCAAAGCCACAAACCACAAATGTAAAACTTCCAGTTACACAAGAGCCACTGGATAAAATATTAAAAGCTATAATATATAATACAAGCTGTGACTTCTGCTGTCTGTCAGTATAAGGGTGTTACTAAGCATTTCTGCACACCATTAGTACAGAATAAGACACTTTACTACCAAGAAATTGCTGCAGAGATTCAGATGGTAGGCAGTTTCATTCTTTTTTGCATGTCCCAAACTAACCAGTCATTGGAACAGAAGACTGTGATAATAATATAGATTAATTATTATTCTTCTCAGCTCAGTCCAGGGTTTGGGAGCAGGGGGTACTGGTCACAACATGCTTTGTACATTATTCCTTAACAATCTGCAGTTAGAAAGTCAAATATGATTTTGGAATAATGATGAAAGTTGCTCAAAGATCTCTACGTTTTGATAAAATAGAAATCCCCTTCAGCTAAGACACAGACCATCCATATAGGTGAAATGAGAGAGGGAAAGAACAGCAATATCTTAATACTTTCCTTTCAAAGAAACCTCAGCTAGAATTAGCACTGTTCCCATCTAGCTGTGCAACCAGGCAATGAAATCTTGTGGACTTGTAGTTCCTAAATTCTGAAAGAGGCAATTAGCGTTTCTGTGCCTAAATTTCTACTACTTGAAAAATGGGAATAAAACCTACCTGATAAGTAACATGTGAAGATCAGAACAGCTGACTTGCTGTAAAGAGTAGCAAACAACTACTAAGTACTTAAAAAATAGGCTAGATTAATATATTTGCTCTATAAACAAGTGTCTGGAAACTACTCCTGCAAGTCAAGTGATCACACCACAGCCACAAGTTCTCCTTTAAAAATGAGCACACTCCAAGTCCACTTGGTTATGGAGACACAGTTGGTAAACATGAACAGAACAGAGTGATACAGTCCCAAATCCACCAGGAGAAACTGCTGCATTGATTTACCCATCAGGACAACTTCAGGTATCTCTATTTTCTAGAAGAAGAGGGTCTAGTAGGATGAGGATTAAAATGACATGGTGTTATCCAAGCATGAAACTTCCAGATGTTAGCTGCAGCCACTTGTGTCTCTCTGATGACGAACAAGATCCCTGCTGGCTATTCTTGACACTTAATGACAAGAATGGGAGACCATGCTTCCACACAAGGGGAGCAATGAGTCCCATAAAACTGCCCATGAGTGTCAGTTCCACCTGGGTAGTAACAGGTGACACTGCAAAGGGATCTGATGTCACAGCAATGCCTGGTGGTCTAAAGCACTTTTATTTTCCACTAAATTGATGCTACTATGGAATTCTGTTCTGTTGTGTTCCAGTATGGGGTCAAAGGCAGCCCTCTGTTCTAGCATTGTCGCTTGCTTTCTGGTGCATTCTTCAGTGAGTGAAGCATAATACCTGCTGATCCCAGCAGAGGGGACCCCATTCCTCAGAGATACTGCATAGTGCAATACAACATGAAAGAAATCTGTAGCCCTTCCTCCCTCATTTGTGAAAAGATGGCTGCAAAGATAATGAACATACAGAAACTTGCAGCAGGTGGTATAGTGCCTGGCTAATTCCAGCAACAACCATCTGCCCTCTAGTTGGAGCAAATGGAGGGGGTGGATGTGGAGGTGACTCAGCTGAGAAAAGCAAGTAGCTCAGCTGAAGTTGAAATCCTACTGAGCTTAGAACAGTCTGATTATGTTTTTTAAAGGACCATTCCCATGATGTGAAAATACAACCTAAGAAACTTGTTCTGCCAAGTGTTTGTTACAGATAACACCAGCCCCCAACCCCATTTCTTGGGCTTTCCTAGCTACTCCTTTAAATCGAGCTTTCCCAAGCACTGCTCTGAACTCTAGCCCTCATTATTTACTTAGATGATGTCATGACTCAAACCAGGTAACAAGCCTTCCTCTGAGCTAGAAAGGCACAAGATCTCCTTGTACACACTTCTTACTGCCCACCCTGTTACTGCAAAGCAATAATGCAAAATTAGCATGCTCTCTCCCATCTCATGGTGCTACATACCAGGACCCGATCCCAACAGCAGTCCAATGGGAACTGCAACACAAATCTCTGAGGCTTAGACTTACACTTAAAATTTTTCTGAACTACCTAATTGTGAAGAGAGTGACCCCCCCTAAAAGAACCCCACAAACATAGCATGACTTGGAATATAATAGCAAATTATTTTTTGCCAGTACAGCAGAACTATTTTGAGCACCAGTTTAGATTATACAAAATAAGTCTTTCATAAGCTGCATTTCCAGCAGGCTACTGGTAGCTTGGTGTAGACTATAGCTATCTTAACAAACCTTTCAAGGATTACTAAGCTCTGAGACAGAAGCTGTATTTTCTATATACTGTGTTGCAATATGGGATCTGCAAGAGCCACTCTGCTTCTGTTCCTTCACAGTATCACCACAAGTGAGCAAAAATAGCTCCCATCTCCTCTATGATATACAAAATGTGCAAGGAAAGCAATTCTGTTCTCGCTTTGTCCTACTGTTGAGCTCCTCTAATCACACAGAATGGAAGGGTTTTTTTCCAAAAGCGCGTTAGAGTTTATGAAGCTGCTAGTTATTGTCAAATGAAGATCAGTTCAAAATAATGTGCCTTTTTTCTTTGCTAATATTTATACCACCCCTGAAAGGAAAGGAAAAATAGGACAGAGTAGAAAGAAAAAAGGAGGAAAAAAAAAGGGAAAAAAAAGACCAAACAAAAAGGCAGTCTGCAAAGGTTTCATTTTCTCTCATATACCCTAAGCAGCATTTGTATTAGCTGAAATAAGAAAGGAACATCTTGAAATAGCTCTTCCCCTACAGTCTGCTTCTGAGCAGTAGCACTGTGCAGATGAGTTTGGGCTAGACATACTACAGAGGACAACATTTGCATCTTTTTAGAAAGCTCTCCTTGTCACAGACTTGCTTATTTATGATAGCGTTTCTGTTGATAAAATCTATAGATTTATAGCCTGAAAATAATCAAATTATTATATTAAATCAGTCAAGCTTTTCTGTATTTGAATTTCAATTTGACTACAAAGAAGCACAAGGGAGCCATTTCCTGAGCTGTGCACTCAAGTTGTGTTTCAAAGCTATAAAAGCTATAAAATATCTTCATCTGACATGAATACCACCCAGTAACAACTGTGCAGAATACCTATCTCATCACATTTATGCACAACATTATTTTATGATTTCACCAAATTCATGGCCAAAGAAGCATATGAAGGAGCTTATGCTGATTATTCTAGAATAATGATGCAACAGTTCTAAAATTCTGTATTACAAGCTCTGAGACCCTGTCACAAAACAGTGTTTCCTTATAACTTCAATTGATGGAACTGGAAATAGCAGGAAGAAATACTCTATTTCTGTTGAAACTAACAAAATTACAATACATTCTCACCTTCATCATTTAAAGACATTGTGGCTTGATCTATATGCTGTTTTTATAATTACCTTCAAAGCATTTAGTGTTAACCAGATTCAAAGAGTACACTGGGCTCAAAGACTCCTAGACCTGTTACAGTATTCTCTGGCCTAATTCCTACAAATGGAGGCGAACATTTTTTTTTCTTTACCTCCTCCTATTGTGTATTGACATTTTATAGAATAATTTATAAATAAAAGCCTCTCCCTTTGATGTTTCACTAGATCATTGTACAGACCTGCAGGTCTTTGCATGTAAGCTTGTCTTCCCTGACCCATAAGGCATGCAGGATATGCAAAACCCCAGGGATCCTCGCCTATCTGTAATCTCATTTTAAAGGTAATCCTTAATTTGCCATTATTCTTTGTAAATCTACATCACAAAAAAAGTCTAGTTCTTTCTATTTCTGGTGACATCCCAATAGAATAAATATTATATTAATAAGTCTTCAGCAGGTCCTGTAAATACTCAAACTCACTTAAACTGCATCATCTGGCAAGAACAAACTTTCTATATTTGGTTTGGATCAAACCACACCACTGCAGCTAGCTGAGATTCCCTGTTGTCTCATAGCAACAGGATCATTTGCTGAAAAAGCAGCACAGATCACCAGCTGGAGCATTTTTTGTTGTCACTTATTCATTACACAAAATCAGATGCATTCAGTGGATCTGGAATATCACTTTGACATGCCTTGAAACCAAACTACATCCCCTATAGTTAATGTGTTCATAAATTAGTTAGAAGTTACAAACAGGAGAAAGATGCAAGTCTTCTTGTTTACAATAGTAATATTAGTAATATAATTAGCAATATTCATTACACTGATCCAGAAGTAGAAGCTGCAGTTCTTCATTAGTGTTTCTCAGGACTACCTAAATCTATCAAAGCATCTGTACTGTTTCCTTCCCAACGATTTCTGGAGCAAGGAAGACCTCACCATACTGGACTTGTGTTGTATTCTGTCCAGCAAACAAGATGGGAATTTTTTCCTGAAACACACTTTAACAATTACATATATCTAAAAGTAACAAAAAACAAAGAACAAAAAAGTGTAATCACATGCACAGTCAGGCTTGCAGAGATATTTCTATACCAGACC
>JANZLQ010000040.1:2409285-2425063 GCA_026212715.1 Elanus axillaris
GGGGTGTCATATATTAGTGGATCAGTCAGCAGAGGCAGCATTTAAGCCCAACTTTTATAAAATGAAACTTTTTGGACGAAACAGGAAAAAATCCTAGTTGTAGTAAACTTTTTAAATTTTTTACATGCAAGATTTGTTCACAAGATGAGGTTTGGGATTACAAATGATAACCCAAATGGAGACACGCTGATAAGTAGCAATATTCTCATCATAAATTCCTGAGAAACAAGGCTGCTGATAAAGACTATTACTACTGTAAGGCAAGAAAACACCTAAATATATGCAACTGATGACATATCAAGATCCATATAGCTGTACTGAGATATATTTCTGCGCAGACAATGAGAAGCATGTTTCCAACTCAGTCTGCAGATATGGCATAAGCATAATAAATTTATGCTAATGAAAAAGTAACTGTTGTCAAATGTCATCCTTTGCCTCTGATTTGATGAGACTGGTAAATTTGACAATGGAGGAATTTCTAAAATCTGCTAAAAGACTGAAAATATGTCCCTGTAACACCACATCTAATATTCTGTCATAGAAAAACTCGTACCAATTATGTATAACCAAACAAGGGCTTAACCTAAGACTCATACTTTCACTTGCTTTAAATGTTAAAATTGTTGCTATATCATGAAAAGTAATTTCATTAAAACGTCATTAAACAAAATCAGCATTAACATTTTAGCACCACCACTACCACAAACTTCCTCTGAGCAATCTGGAGAGCAATAGACTGTTTTGCGTAGGAGCTGGCCAGATACATAATCTTGACAGGGTTTCTCACAGGTATGACTGAAGAGAAAATTTCTGTGTGTAACAGGATGCTTAACAGTTTCCTTCGTAAAGAATACAGATCATTCAAGAGCTGTTTCTCAGGCTCTATGAATCTAAAAGGAATTTAAAAAAAGGTTTGTCACTAAAATGAGAAGGTATCACTTCAAACATGTTTAAGGAATAGCTCTTTTGAGGTAGAGGCTGCTATTTTTCCCTGTTGATTTGCAGAGCAAAACTATATTTCAGCAGATGGCTCATTAAATTTTTGCACCATGACTGTAGTAGAAGAAAAAACAAAACAAAAAACCCTCAAACAAACAAATAAACCAACCCCACACCACAAACATAGGAATAAGTTCATTGGCTGCTTGCTGTGTAATAAAACTTTTTTTAGTTTTTATTCATGCAGTGATCAGCCAGACTTAATATCTAGATCTAGTTTACAGAAGAATTCTCCTCATCTTTACAAGTTAGTCTCTATTTAAAAGTGGCATTGTTTGTAGGTAAGATATATATTTAGACAAAAGACTGAAAACAGATTCCATCTAAAATTTCCTGCTAGGACTTCTTTTCCTTAAAAACCTCCAAAAGGGAAGTTTCATGTTTTTCCTCTGTATACCTTCTGCTAAAATTTGAGATCCAAGTTTGGAAATCTCAGCAACAATCTTTATTGCTATCCATTCCATGGCCTGCCTTTCCTGTTTTCCAAAAACAAAATGCTGTATTTATTTAAAAAATGGGATATCCTGTTGGAAGGCTTTGAGAAAAAAAGAAAGAACATACTGAGCCTGGGACATCAAGTACTCCTTCCTGTACCTTAAGAGAAATAAAGATATAGCTCTACTCAAAAAAGGAAATATGGCAGGAAAAAACACTTGGGAGTTACAGTCAGAGCAATACTTTAGGAATAAATAGTACAGAAATAATTATAATTGTATAAATGGTTATTTTTTTCATGGAAGTTCCTACATACTCTTTATAAAGCCCCCTTTCAATATTGTAAACTTGGAGTAAAGCACTTTGACAGGAACACATATGAGTCCCATTCATGAACTAGACTACAGTATTGTTCTTTAGCAGAAGCAGAACAGAGGGTCCTTTCACTAAATCAGTTAGAAATCTTTTGAATCTTCATTAAATGTAAGTGGCCTTGCTCCAGATAGCCATCTGTATAGTCATCTCCTACACAGGGTCCTTAATTTTTATTTCAGTAGTATTTTTTCATGCTTTTAATAGTCAAAGCAGCTTCCACATTAGCCTTATACAGCGAGACAGTGGATGAAATCATGACAGTAAAAATGAAATTGTGAGGTTTTCCTCATGTCTTTCTGAGTGAGACCCAGCTGCCTAAACATGGGCCTCTACTGCCATCTCAGACACTGTGGGGCACCCTCTTTATTTAATGGTAACCTCAAGCTACTGTTCTAGAGGAATGTAGGTCTTTTTCAGATTCTGTGTCATATCTGCCAGCCCCACAGAGATCTTTTTGATAGCCTTAAGGGTTCATCTACAGGATTAGATATTTATTTTAGTTTCCTGCTTCACCCTGTGTTTTTGTACCCTCCTTACACACCATCTTCTACAGAAGTTAGTTTATCCCAAGCTCCTTTGGGGTGAACCAGTCTGGTCACCCTGAAATGCATCCTAATGCAGCTCTAAGGACAGTTCACTCTAGTATCTTCGTTCTGTGGGCAGTAGGAATGAGACTGGGTCAAGTCTAGCTGCCTCCACACTGCACAAGTCTGCCATGACTACCTCAGCAGGTGTTCCACCTTCAGATTGCTCCATATGCACTCATGACACATACAGAGCATGAAGCATACACTCTCAGCTTGTGGTCATAAAATATCACTCCAGCAAACCACAACACACTCCATACATTATTTCAGGCACTTTGAACCGAGAAGGAAAGAAAATAAACTCACTGCTCCCTAATGCCATTTGAGAAGGATGGGTTGATTTGTTCCCTTTTCAGTACACCCACAGTTCCATTCAGCTAACTGCAAGGAAGGCAGAAATCTCCTTCAGTGGGACAGAGCAGGTAAGTAGAAGGCAGCTACAGCTATATCTTACCTGCCACAGCTGGGCTTATCAGAACTTAACTATCAGAATTTATCTTCATTTTTCAGAATGGAAATTACATTACAATATTTTCCCAAGTTCATGGTCAGGCTTAGGAGTCCAGAAATGCTAAGTGCTTTAAGTAAACCCATATAAAATAGGAGGCAATCTCTACCCCAAAGCTTGAAGTCAAAAAAGGGACATGACATGACAGTTAGGAAGGGATATTCACATAGCAAAGATAGAAACAGAAGATAAGAATTACTGTCACTGAAAGAAGTCAACATTATTATAGAATTCTATTAATTGGAACTTCTAATATTATATTTAATTAAATCAATGCATTATAATTGCTAAGACTGCACCTTCATATCTCACTTTGTTTAAAAAGTTGCTGCAGTCATATTAGGTTTACAGCTTAAAAATTCAAGAATACCCAGCATATCAGAATATAGGAATTAAGACTGTAAGACAGAACCCTTGATGTTAATGAAAGAGCATATTTAATTTAGCCAATTTTTAAAAAGACATTTAAATCAGAGACCAGCTGAATTTTAGCACAAAGCTAGAATAATCATTATCCATTTGTCCTAATGTTCTTCTGAGCAATCACTTTGTGCAAAGGCTTACGTGGGACTAGAAGAAATTCTCATCCCCATGGAAGAAAAAAAAATCACAATATTTTTTTCAGTAAGCAGAATCCCCTCCAAAATCTTTACAGTAACTGAAAACAGATAGATTGCTTGCAAAGGATGAGAACACAAGAACTCTAACACTGCTATTTTTTATTACCTGTACCCTGAGATATAAAGAAAATAAAAAACCTCCATGGTTATTTATAATGTGAAAGGAAAAAGACTTTCGTAAGCATGACCTGTGCCGCGGGGTCAATCTATCCAGGCTATTTAAGTCATAAACATGCACTAAGTAGCTCCCTAGTCCAGTCTGACTAGCTGTGAAGATTCAGAGTGCTGCTACAAGAATGAGAATGACATTTTGACAGATTGTATACAACTAAAACTGTTCTAGCTACAATATACTAGTTTTTCTGAGAAATGGAAAATAAGGCTACTGGGCACAGCTAGGTCCTGAGAAATTCTAAAGAGAAGAACAACTATGACATGACTCAGAGGGAGATGGGTGAATGTTTGAGAATTGCGTGAATCTGAAAAATTGCAGAAAGCAACCGATACAGGAAAAAAAAATATAGTCAAACAGTCTACAGAGCAGAGTCAAAACTCCTGGGAAAATTCTTGGTTCTGTTCCAGAGTCACAGTGTGACCACAGGCAAATCTGAGCACCCCATTCTCCCATATGAAAAATGAAGCTAACACTTGTGTCGTATTAGACTTATGACGCCTATTCAAAAGCTTTTTGGAAGTTCTTGGATCCAACACAGCATGTATTTAACACTTTGGGGACAAATATCACCCTTTACATATCCATAAAGGGGTCAGAGATGCTTGGAATTATAGCACTACTCGAGCAGTTCTCTAAATCAGTTAATAGATTTATTACCTGTGTGGAAAAGGTTTTTTTAATCTCCAAAGGTAATACATATTCTTTGGCAGGCAGACTACCAATGCCTTATATTATAAAAATCCGGGAAAATATCTATGAATTTGCATAGCAACCATACAGCAATTACCTGCATGCATTTTCTTCTTTTGTCATTGTCACCAAAAGCTAAGAACAACAAGCACTTGAGTAGAAAATAAGTCAGTGGGATACTCAGAGATCTTCATTGTGGCCTTCAAGCTTGTTTTTGGAAAAGCTTTGCTAGTGTAGTGATAATCACCTTTAAACATCACCTTGATTTTAAAGTATTTTTAATGTATCCCTCCTCTCCAACTCCAACAGGATTTTTCATTCCACCCCTTTCTGGATCACTGCTCAGAGGACTCAGTTAAGGACAACCAGAGAACTAAGACAGCCAGGCACTTCCAATAACTTTTTCAGTCCTAAAGCCTGTCTAGAACCAACAGTGCTGGTACAATAATCCTGTTAACTCTGTATTTGTGAGATTTCCTCTGTACAACTGATGGCTATTGAGATATGCCTGCCATAGCAACATCAGGCACTGTTTGGTCACATACTACCTTTTGATCTCCTGCCACATTGGCAACAGCCCTATTGTGCTGGTTTCAAAACTGAAAGGTATCTCTGCCTTACTCAGCACAGGACCTTGCCTGGCCGGAGTTGTAATGTTTTATTTTAAACCCTTTTGAGGCAGGGAAGAATTACTTCAGACAGGCACACTAGAAAAGAAAAAACTTACTACGAAGTTATTTTATGCTGTCTCATTAATAAACAAGCAGCATCTTCTAAAGCCTAAATTCAGGTGCCAGTCAACAGCTACACAGATTGAAATAAGAGAATAAACTGATGTAATTTTCACCTTCGTTTAGCATTTCTACATGTAAATTATGCCAGCTGAGACTCTCTCATCAACTTTCAAGTTCAGTCCAGTGAGCTGAATGGAATACTGCCTTCCTCTCCACAGCTCTGCATTTAAGTGTTTAAAGACCTGTGTTTATCTTTTGGAGATTCACCACTTGTGCAATCCAAGGAGTAATTAAAATAAATTTTTATTGAAAGATAATTCTTTAGTTATTTTTCCAGAATCCATATACTAGGACCATGTGTGTGTTTGTTCAAAAGGATTATCTGCAAAACGAAGTGGGGATACAATGGAAGAGTTCTGACATACTTTTTTTTTTTTTTCCTCCCACTTCTGACATTGCTACTGATTTCATAATCAGGTTTCACTGCTTCAACACATCATACACGTCAGGTCATATGGTCAGTGATAATTTAACAAGTATAAAGGAGGACAAGGAATGACACAGTAGGTAAGACATCGGGTGTGCTTTAAGAGATATATTCCAGTTGTACTCGAAGTTCTTGCTGTACTGTTGACTTCTTGCCAGATGAATTCTCTCTGCCTCATTTCTCAATCTATAGAAAGTGAGTACTATTTTTGTACCTACAAGTAGTATTACAAGGCTAACTTAGTTAATGGTTGTGAAATGATCCTATGTTCCACTAGTGGTAGTAGCTATGCAAATAATTAGCTATTCAGGAAAAGTGTATGTAGGATATTAAGCTCAGCAAACATGCAAATAAACATTGTTAGCCATGACTCTTTATTCTCAGAATGTCCTTACTCCATATAATTATGCCAAGTGATTCATAAATAGTTCATAGAAGTATCTATGCAGATAATCATCTACCCCCAAACTATCACACACTCAGTTTAGCAGCCATAAGTTGCAATGTAACAGATTAGATTTGAGCAAAAATACTTACCCAGCTGCTACAAGTATAAAGATAGAAAATATCTGCAAAATACTTTGATCTTCAAGAATATAAGGCACTATAAAAATGTATGAAATACTATTACACAGCTGTAATAGTGGGAACAAGGATTGTTATGCAAAATGAATGCAATAATGCATTTATTCAAGTATACTGTCTTTCAAATAAACAGAACTTAAACTCAGATACTTTAGAGAAAACTCCAGTAAACCACACACTACACAGTTCTGAAGAAGTACCTGTGACAATCTGTACCTTGAAGCACAAGGACTGAGATTCTTTAAACATTGTATTTCCTATGACTCATGTAATTATCACATCTTTATCCAAATCCTTCTAAGTTCTTTGTTCTGAATAATACCTTGCAGCAGTAAATTGCACATGCCATTTGCCCTTGTATAAAAACGAGAGCCACTCCCACTCAGCACCTTTTGAAGAAAAGCAGAGAGGAGCATCTATGCGTTTTCCCTCTCAGAAAACATTTGCCACTATATCTGTTTGCTTGCGTAACTCCCCTCAAGTTCTGAGGTACAGATCTGAGTAACAGCCTCCCAGCTACAGATTCTTCAGCCCATTAAGGCTACAATCAAAAAGGTCACTCACTGGGCAATGACAGGTCTGGTAGCTTCCCAGGTAAACAGATTCAGTGCCCACACATTTCCATTTTTAAACCCATCTTTTGCTTCATCGTTGCAGATGCTGTGCACTTCAAGCAACATCTGTACAGTTACAAACCTCCCACATATGACACTTCAGAGCTTCTTTCAGGGTGACATTGGAAGTTTTGCTCAAATTATTCCAACTCATGAGTTTACACTGGGATTTGCAGAAATACATTCAACTAACCAGCACAAGTGAACCAAACCAATCTGATTTATTTTTAATAATCTCACCTGGTTGAGAACGAATTTTTTAACGAAGCTAATTGCAAGCCTACTACTTAGAGTAGCTACCCTCAAAAGGGCACAGTCAACATAAACAGCTTAAAGGCTCTTTTTGAGTTTACTAAATAATTTTGAACCCTATAAACCACTCAGAAGACCATGTGCAAGCTTAATACTCAAAACCACTTACATACCTCGGCTGCTGAGAATGTACTTGTGTCCTTAACAAGAGCAAGATGCAATTCAGTTCAGTTCTCTCAGTGACTTGAGCTCATCTGCTTATAACTCATGGTGAAGAACAGAATTTCATCATTGTACCCCTGAACAGTTCAAGATTCATTGTACTGCCATAAATTAAATAGACTAAATAATGTGCCAACAGCAAAACTGAACTTGGTGATCTGAGCTGAAAAATGATTCCAGGTTTCCGCAGCTGCTCTTCAGTATCTTTATCACTTCTGTTCTCACCAAACAGCTGTACACTCAAAAGTTTAGAACAATAAGCACGATCAACAGCAGTAAGTAGTGTATAGTAGCAGTAAGTAGTGTATTCATTGGTGGTAAACTGACATGTGATGTCCACTGACCCTGTTATCTGTCAATACAACTCTGTAACAGACATGTATGTTCAAAGCCTTTTCAATGCCTCTATCCATTCCCCAATAGCTTTCAGTTTGGGCAGTGAAAATCATGTAACTTTACTGAGGATCTTCTCATTCTTAGGTCTTGTCTATACTCCATCCTGAATAGGATCACCTCAAAACAAACAGAGCAAGAATTCCTGTGTTTCCTTCAATTTGTTTTTCTTAAAGCTCCTGGGCAGTTCCAACAGCACTGGAAACCACAAGAGCTGGACAACAAAGCTTTAGTGTAACTAAATTCTACACTGTGCAATTTTTTGGTCACCTGTCTCATGTATAGAAAGTGCATTAGGTAGACCCATTTTTGTAAAGTGCTCCAAAACCAGAAATGAAACATTAGGAAAGTTCAAACAACTATTCTCTAAATATAAAAACTAATACTGCTCAGGTGCCTATGCAGCTTTCCCTTTGCAACTCCGATTTTTCTCCAAGTCATTTATTTCTTTGCCCTTTACTTCCACTGTCACTTATGTCCTTGCTTACCTGCCTATTTTATTTGTGCATACTCCAGCCTCCTGCACCACTCTGAGTACAGCCTTGAATAGCAATGGGAATGGAGCTTGGTGAGTTGATTAGGAAGAAGTATGGAGAAAAGCAATGATGTTTAATGCCTGCTCGTGTTTACTAGTGGAGGGGAAATATAACAGTACTTCATTTGGTTGTATCTGGCAACTTAAAATAAAACTTGTTTTTTTAAACAACTCTATTACATTTATTTTCCAGGGAGAAAAAGGATCAGCTGGGTTGTCGATTGTGGGGGTTGGGAATGGGGAGGCAGTGGAGCCTGCTGGATGCAGGGATTTGAAGAGGGGATAATTTCTGAGCTAATTCTCTTTTACACCAACCAAGTTGGGGTGGGGATTTAATCAATGTTAGTATTAAAAGGAGCTGTGAAACTTGCTGCAGGCAGCACTCTGTTGATCCTTTTTTAGCTTAGTCAATTACTAACTACAAATTTGAATAGCAGTTAATAGGGGTACTTAATCAGCCATGTAGCTTTGTCTATGCTATATATTGAAAGTGCCACCTAGTGGAAAATATCACTTTAATGAGAGGCTATTTCTGTGACTATTTTTAATTCATGAGTGACTATACAGCTATATGAAATGTAGCTGTGGATCACTCAGTCGCCTATACTGATATACTCTGTGATATCCAGGGATTTTTTCCCTGCTAAAGCTGGGGGGCAGAGGGGAAGGCACACTAGTACCAGTAGCAACACCCCACCCCCCCCAAAAAAAAAAAAAAATCCTTGATGCTAGGTAAGAATTAGATTAAAATAATCCACATACAGTCTGTGGTCAGCAGCTAACAGCCTAATAGTACCTACAGTGCAAAGAACAGAATGTGCTCCTAGGGACCTGTATTCATAGACCTCTCAAAACCATTATCTAAGGTAAAAAAATTTCACCAGACAGGATTTAGCAGCCCTAATTTATTTTTGCTATATCTTAAAAAATAACGTAGTTTTCTTCTAAATTTCAAAAAGCTGCAGACATGCAAGTTTCCACCAGCAGAATATACACAGCATATGCACAAACACACAAAAAGCAGAGTACTGGAATGCCAGATTACATTTTACTTAACTCAGCTGGCCAGTCAGTTCATACCAACCATTCATCTCACAGTTTGAGGGGGGGTGGGGGTGGGGGTGTGGCAGGTTCTGAAAACCTTTTGTTATGCATCAGGTCTGCTGCTATGTCAGGTATGGACTGACCAAAGTGGGCTTCTTGTCTATGGAACAAGTTTTCCTTCCCATTCCTGTGGGCAGCCAAATTGATGAGCTGAGGTCCTGCAACAATGGCAATAGGCAAGTAGACTAAGGCAGTGAACAGGGACTTCGGATCTGCTTGTACTTTGCTCTGGAAAACTTATTGAGCAGACCATTTTGGTTAATTCCTACATTTGGTAGTGAATTATCAGGTTAGGCTGCAAGAATTTCGCCACTTTCAGTCACTTTGCATAAGTGGCATGACTCACACAGCCCAAGGAAATCCAGTACACTGCAAGATGTTAAAAATTCAAAGCTCAGAGCATCCTGAAAATAACAGATAGGAAAAGAGATACTCTTTTCAGAACTAGCAACATTTTCAGTGTTCTTATGAGAGCGCCATTTACTTTAGCCATCCTAAAGGCTAAGCATACATCAACATATGTTAGCTAATTCATTTCACAAGTGATTAAAGAAAGAGTTCATGTTTCACACTCCTCATACAGGATCTCTTTTGTGGCATTTACTAAATTCTATCATAACACATGAGGTCATGAGTGTTACTTCTATTTTACAGATTAATATGGAACACATTATCTGGTTAGCCCAAGGTAACTAAACAAATGAGTGGCACTGAGAATCATCTCTCTCAGTGTTCATTCTACCTCACTTCTACATCTTACTATCTACTCAGATATGTCAGTTCTCTCTTTACACAACAGAGTGCTAAGTAGTGCCATCCTGGAAGTTGGTATCATTTTTTTTAAAAGCGTTTATACTGATTAACAAGGAAACTACATTAGAAACACAGCTACTCCTTAAAGAATACAAGATGAAAATACTACAGTCCTGCTGATTGCTCTTCATTGTCATCGCGTCATAAGACACTTCTACTAGTGTGAAGCAGGTGTGAAATACCAGCATTCTGACTAGATGCCATATTAGATTACCTGAGAGGCAATGTATGAGTGTAAGAGAGACCAGCCCTGTAAACTCACACACAGCTGTGTGTGTAATCCGACTGTATTGCAGCACATTTTAGACCTTTGAGCACTCTGTTAAACAGAAAATTACTTGTAGAAGTTAACTTTATTAAGTTAAAAGTTAACTTTATTAAGTTAAGCCTGGCACATTCCGTAATATTATTACTTCAGGTTTCAAAAGACAGATGCTACAGTTAATTAAATAGCAGAGCAAAAATCCCTGCAACATAACCAAAATTCTAACCCAGGACTCTTCACTAGCTGTGCTGCTTCCTGCATCTGGGCATGTGACAGATACAATTCACCTTACTTAAAGCACTCTTATTCTGTATAGCGCAGAACAGACCCAGAACTCTGGAATCTGAATAACGTCATAGTCACTGAAAAACGTATTTGAAACATCTCCTTGCCATTCAGCCAGCTGACCACTAGCTGTCCCCATTGCTTCACAGGAGTAAAGGATCAGTATTGGAACGAAACATGCCTCTAAATGAGTACTGCTACTTCTAGAGGGGGAAAAAAATGAAAGCTCAGAAAAATTAAAAATACTTACTACGGTTCTGTAAGTCTGTAGATAAGAAAATGGATGTGTAGGAGAAGGCCTACATCCCAGGACAGTGGTGTGGTTACAACCTGAGACAGATCAGCACGGAAGGCTTAGGATACAATCTTAGCAGATCTATGGCTTTATGACGTGACAAAGGAAAGTCCTGGAGACCGATTCATAGAGCAGAATAGGCATAATCAAAGTGGGCCGGAGCATTCCAGTGTTCCTGTGTAGTCTCTAAGCACAGCCATCACATCATCATCTGCAGCATCTGGTAAAACCACCTGAAGAGATATTTTCTCAACCAGTATATGTGGTGGCTGCTTCTTCCTAATCTCAGAATATAGAAACTATTCAAACTTAGAATTCAAAAAAATGTACCTCAGAAAAGCCACAGGGTGAAGTTGTTTTAGACTCATCTCAAAACCATAAAGTTCTTTCCTCTCCTGAATATTCAGGACAATTTCTCATCTCCATTCATCTTTTAGCATCCCAATGTGAGCCCAGAACACAGAATTGTTACTGTATTTGTTAGATCTACAAGATTTTGGATTTGGCCTCTTCACAAATCAACTTGGAGAAATCTCATTTCATATTGATAACGGTTGCAATTTATTATCACATAATAGATGCTATTAAGAAGGCAGAATAATATTTTACAAGGCAAATAATTCCACCTTAATTGCCTTTTTATCCCTAATGCTGCTGCTCACAAAAAGAATGATGAAAGACTGTATATGCTTAATAAAATTTATATTATTAATTTGGATGCTATTTATTGCTTTTTGTTCAGCCTTTGTAAATCAGACCCATTATGTGCTCTGTAATATTTGCTCATAAAAATCAAACAATGCAATGTTATTTCTAATGTGCCAGGCCACCAGTACACTTCTCTAGCCAGTGAAACTGCTAATAGGTCATACAAGTGTAGTTGTCACTCAAGTCAGCTATTTAGATCAGAATCTACCTTTTTTTTTTTTCAGATTCCTGCCTTGTTACTCCAGGCTTCTGCTCTGGAGGGGCCTCTCTTCTACTCAGCCACTATCACTCTTGCATGCCAAAGCATAATGCACTAAACCAAAATGTTTGCAGAGAGCTTTATTCAGAACAGCAAAATTAAATTCAGAATTGTTAGTGCAGGAGTATTAGTGAAATAACTTAAGAAATAAAATGTGAGTTCTAAATTTCACCAAGTTGGAGAGGAAGAGTTCAGAATTCAAAATATATTGGCAATTTTCTTTAAAATGGGCTAAAATCCTGAACCAAAACTCCTCTCAGTTTGAAATCTACAATATTGTTCCAAATTCTGAAATTTGCTGTATGTAGTATAAACATAGACAAAAATGTTGGGCACCTGATGTGCCACTAGCTACCTACTTAATTGTGTGAACTGTGATCTTTTCCACATATGAATGCACTCTATTCGTGCATTCTAACAGACTTTAAGCTTTATTCACCAAAATAAGTAGCTCCAAATACTGTACACATATAGTACTGTGTACAAATACTTTACAGATGTAACAAGTGACTGGAGAAACTTCTGAACTTTTTTTTCCTAGAAGAATCTTTCACTGAAGAATGGCATATTTATAAACAACTGGGTATACATATCGACTGATCTCCCCAAGACAACACCTGTTACTAATATATTTTCTTGCTAGAAAGTATGAAAAGCAACTCAAATCCAAACCCCTTTATAATTTGTGTTTAAGAACCTATTAAAACATTTAGTTTTAAATGAACTATATCAGCATGTGATTATTCACATACCCCCAGCAGTTAAAAACATGTAAGTCTAAAGACTGTGGTTCAACTAATAGGTTAGATTTAAATGGACATAAATTAAAAAAAACTTGGACTACCCAAAACCAAAATACAGCTTACTGAAATCAGATCAACTTAGGGTACTTGGGAATCCAAAGGAAGCAGTTTCCTGCTTAGTGGTCACAGCATGTGACCAGAGTAGTAAAGTATTGTCAGTTGAACAATCATATTCTAAAGTAATTTCTTCAAACAGTATAGAACAAGAAAAACAGTCTCCTTCTATGTCGATATACACACATTAGTTGGAAGCATTAAAAGGTATTTTTATGTCATAATTACAGTTTATTTCTAATAAACATGAATAAACACTACTGTAGTATTTTCAGTAGCTTCATGAACCAAATTATACCACTATGAAAAAATTGATCAAAATGTTTCTCATGTAACCATGTTGCAGTAGGATAGAGAAAGAATGCATGACAATAGTCTGGTGTATCCAACATTCTTGAACACTGAAGAAAAGCAGATCTAAATTCAAACTATGCAGTGAGACCCAGCCTTTCTGTAGTGTTTTATGCTGTCGGTGTATTAGGTAGCTAAAGCCTGCAGGAGAAGTTTTGTCAAATGAACATAATGAGAACACTTTCCAGGCAGCTGGAGGGCTACAACTAATGCTACTGTAAATGAGCAAATGCTGCTTCTTCCTCTGCCTGATTTATTGGTACACCTGCATTCAGGAGAGGTATAGAAATGCTTAAAAGGATGAGTCTTCAATAGTTTTGAAAAGGAGGAAAGGAAATTGAAATCAAGTTACAACAAAAAAAAGTAAAGAATCTTTCTTTGTAAGTATTTCAATAGAGTATGGACTTGAGAACTTGAGAACTATCAAGCAACCACACTGCTCTAAGTGACTGAGAAAGGAAGTGAAACACTCCAGTAAAAAAAAAAAAAAAAAAAGAAAAAGTAAAAAGAGGTGTATATAAAGATCACGCTACATTTAAATCCCATTGCATTGGTAAGTACAGACACAGGCTGCCTAGAAACACCTCGCTTGTAATTAGACAAATATGATTTCTTTTGCTGGTTAAGGAGAATTAAGCTGTTCAGATACATGATGTACTGATTATTGACTTCCCTAGATTTTAGGAGTCTATACCAGCAACTATACTTGGTCATTTTGAAGGGCCAGCTGTCCCAGATGTGTAAATTGCAACTGAATAAGGTCACATACGCAAGCAGAAGAAACAGCTTCTGCCAACTTCCCCCCACCTAATGATTTTTAAAATGCCTTTCAACAATTATGCTGGCAAAATGTCATCCTCCAAAAACTCACACGAAGCAAAAAATAAAAGAGCACAAGTTTTACTGAAGTGCATAGTAGGAAAATCTTAACAAATACTCAGAGAAGGTAGCCTGTGCTTCTCCACCTAGCCCTGAAATTAACAGTTAAAAGAAGGTTTTTCCACCACTACAGCCACAACCCATCTTGTGAATACAGCCTAAGGACACCATTCTCTCACAAAGGGAAAAAAACGGTGTTGTCAGGTGTGCAAAGTGATCCTTTCCTCCAGAGAACCAGGAGGAACCTGTAAGTTTAAATGGTGTTAAAGTGCAAAAGACTCTCAAAGAAAAAATACACCTCTGAACAAAGAAAAAACTCATTATACTTTGCACCTGTTTAAGAAAAAAAATCCTTTTAACAAGGTTCATTAATAAAGGTGCAATTAAGTATCACATCATTAAAGGAACAGGAATGAAAAGAGAGTAAATTCTCATTAAGAGACAATGCTGAGGTATCTATCCCATTAAAAAAAAAAAAGAAACCAACACTTTCTCTCCTCACTTCTGGTTATAGATAATCTCATAGGAATTTGTTACAAACATAGGATTGCTCCTGAAAGTTAAGAAACTGCTTTTTTTTGAGCTAAAAAGCTAGAATTTCTTCCCATATTTCTAAGAAAAGGTGTTACTTATTGTAAACAAACACAACAACGAGAACAGAAAAACCTTTAGGGAAAACTACCACTCATTTCAATATCACAAACAAGACATAAGCATAGGGAAAGTGACAAATTTTGCATTCTCTCAATAACAGATTCTCTTTCTGTTAACATTGTAAGTTAGAATAGAGAAACTTCAATCACTGTGGCAAGCAGCCAGCTCATGAATAGGCTTGCTAACATCAACAAGACTATTCGTATGAACAAATGCTCAAAATGACTATGAGACTTCTTGTATATCCTTTGTAATGTTAAAATCAGTAGGATTACAGTGGTTTCTAAGTGCTCTCCCACACGGACTAAGAGCTGAAGTCAAGAAGAGTGCTCATGTGAGAAACTATGCAAGAGCTTCAGTTAAGGACTGAACTGGTCCTTTGTTTTCAGTTTGAAAAAATAATACAGCACATTCTCACAAAAGAACTAGATAGATGGACTAGCAGATACCAGGCTTTAACTTACTATAACCTAGTGCCTGAAGTTAGATTCTGACATGTATTGCTCAGGAAAAATACTACTTCCACTGTCTGAACAGTTATTGGTTAACTATGTATGCAACTCTGCTTGAAGACCACAACTTTTCAAACTACATTCAAGAAGTATATAGAACCAGGATGGCAATACATAAAGGATCTGTGAGAAAGGAAGCACTAGAACTAGCAGCAAGGTGGGGTTGCCTGCATGGTCAGCCCTTCATTTGAATGCAAATGTAATTTTGGGGCAGGCAGTTATCTGTGACATCAGGCAGGACCTTAGTAAACTGTTACCACCAGCACCTGGTAAAACCATTGTTAATCATGTGTAGTAAAGGGACATCAGGGCTAGCATGAGTCATTTATAGAGCCAGTCAGGGCTAGAAAAGAGAGAGAAAGAAAGAGGAGGGGAAGAGAGATCAAACACACACTGAGGAGCAGGATGTCCCAGCAAGACAAAGCCAGGCTGTGAGCATCATGTATGTGAGTTATCTTTTGGATAAAGAAACCAGCATGTATCCAGGATCTGCAAGGTGCAGCAGCAACAACCTGCCAGTGCAAAACTTTGTGTCTACTCCACCCTATTCAGATTACATGGGATATCATCATGTGCCAACTC
>JANZLQ010000040.1:2430905-2448926 GCA_026212715.1 Elanus axillaris
ACAGCAAATAAAGAGGCCTTCTCCTAGCTTTATTGTCTTCAGAAGAAATGCTCTGCGAATTTTATGACCAAGGGGAAAGCTGTTCCCTTCCCCCAACTCAAAACTTGGCCAGTCACAAAAATTGCTGGAGTAGGTGTGATAGAACAGGATTGTTAGAACTGTATCTAATGAAAAGTTTTCTAAGTCTGAAATGTCTTATTTCTTGTTACGCCAAAGACACTCTTCAATAGTCACTACTTGCAAAATAGGTTTTTGACAAAACTCACTGTTCTTAAATAGCTCATTAAAACCAGGAAATCCACTCCCCCAACACAAAGGCAGTCATACTGCAAAGGTAGCTGCTTCAAAGATCTTTTGTTTCATTTTTCTTCCACCCAGCTACTAATAACCTCTCCAATCACTTGCAATTCCACAGTAAAACTGTCCATGACGAACACATTTCCAATAAAACTGACAATATATTGCTGATTAAAATGATAATTTGTCATTAACAAAAGATTAAGATTGTAGAAAGTTAAATGTTGGTAATTTCACTCACCTAAGTGAGTAAAATATGCAGGATTTGACTAAAGAATTAGATTAAAATATTAACTTTTATCATTGCATCATTAAATTCTGCCATTATCTCCTAAAGAAGTCTGAGAAGTGAAGAACATCCTTCTGTTGTCTCTGGGGTGAATCCATTTAGTGCTACCTCAAATTTTACTCAGGTAATATTTCTCCTTGAAATAAAATGCATCACTGTAAATAAAAACAGTACAAGGTCTGCAAGACTTGGCTTAGAATGCAGTAGAGTGGATCTACTCCATCTAACAGATGGAATTTAGAGGCTAAAATCCCAAAGTGTTTAGTGATAGGTTTTGTTGCTGCTGTTTGTTAACTTTGGCAAATAAAAGTGTACTTCGCGTTTGAAAGGAAATGCCATATGCAGACTAATTCCAAGCCAGCATCCAACAAAGGCATTAGGAAGACTCTCACTGACATGAATGAGAGTCTGGCTAAAGGCCTAACAGACTAAAACATGACTCTGTCAGAACTAAAAGTATCCTCTCAGAAGACCCTGGAGGATCGCAGCTCCCATTATCTGTTGTCTCTCACAGAGGGTATTATTCTACACAAAAAACCAGATTATTAATGACAAGATTTATGTGACAAATCATAGAGAATTTTTCGCAGATTGTTATTGACTTTAGGAAGAAAATGTTCTCCTTTTGCTTTTCTACTTTTTAAATTACTCTCTTAACTTACTTGAAAGAAACAAATTAGATGTGAAAGCTCCCAATTTTCCTTCAAAAAGAAACCAGATATTATCATTCCTACTAAACTGAAAGCTACTCATACAAAAATAAAAAAATTTATGAAGTTCTGTTTTACACATACATTTAATTTCTTCTTCAGTTTAAAAAGCAAAAAACCCAACCCTCTCCTACTCAGATAAAAAGGGTTTAAGCAGTTAAAACCAGAAACAGAAAGGTTTATCTTGAAGTTTACCACCTTGTTTTGGCAATAGAAGAACATTTGATATTTGTCTATGGCTTCTGAATAAGAACAGAGTTCAAGATAAGATCACCTTGTTGCTCTTTTGTGTACTCCATCTTAACAACACAAAGGAGAATAAGGAAACATTCTAAACATTTTGTCCCATAGAATGATCCCAAATTTTCATTTAAAGAGGAAAAAAACCTAACCAAACCACCAGCTACAGAGATCAAAAGTTTAAAAATATCAAGTGAGGCATTAAAGCACCACAGGTGACCATATGTTAAACAAACAATTTACACTTCGAATGAATGAAAACAAATGTCCTAGTATATTGTGGACTGAACTGAGTAACTGCTTTTCTTCAGAGACTCTAAAATTCTTACTATAATGTTGTAAAATTAACAGCACTTTTCACTTGATTATCAGTGTAAACATAATTGGGCTAATTCTGCTTTCACTACAGTTTCGCAATGATAGAAATGCTACTGAAATGAGAATGTCCTATATATCTACCCCAGCCAAGCACAGCACAGAACCTTCACAGGGAAGTTAGCAGATTTGAGTCAAAGTGGTTCTGGCTGCACAGATTGAGCAGAAACTCCAGCGTAAGGAACAAACAACAAACATGCACACATCTATTTTCCCTGTTGAAATATTCCAAGTAAACAGGCTGATGGCATCAAGACCGTTGGAAAACGCCCATAGCATTGTGAACTCACTATTAATGCATAGTGCTTTCCCAGGGTTGAACACCATGGAGCATGGAAGGTGAAGGATCAAATTCTGATGTAGACTTTGTTCCACAAGCCTGGGAAGAGTCCTAGGGAAACCCGGTCAGGTAGGGTGAACCAGTTATTATCCACAACCAGAGGTGTAACAACACTTTTTTACAGCATTGCATTGACCAGGACTTCCAGTGCTAAACAACTCTGTATCTAGGATCTACACAAACAGTAAAAAAAGGATCACAGCCTGAAGAACCTTCTAATGCAGACGATACTTTGGTGAGCCAAAAATTCTTACAAGTAGTGAAGTACTGACTGTCAAATGCTAGAAAAGAAAAAAGTGATATGGCTCAAGCCATGACCATACAGTGCATACTGCAAGTGGAAGGCAATATTAAATACATACAGCTATTAAAGAGACATCGCATCTCCCTCCACCGATGGAGTAAAACATTAACTCGTGAAACCAAATCCTTAATTAAGGGAGAAAGTACCTCAAGATTCTGCTATAGCTCTGTACCCTGAGTTCTGATCTTTGGGTGCGGCTTAAACTTCAAAAGCAAAGGGAGTTAGAAGGAGGGGCTGGGGAGAAATCAGGCCTTTAACACCATTGATAGGTGACACCGACACCGCCAGCTATTCTCTCCTGCAGGGGGGAAGCTGGCTGCTTTGAGGCTGTGTGCCGTGGTGATCTACTCAGAGGCTGAAATTTTATGAACTCAATGCCTGAAAAATCTATTTTAGTCCTCTCCATCCAGAATTAACTGTTCTTATTAGGAGTGGAATTATGAGTTTGAAGAACCGATTTTTTTAAGAGTTAGGCATCCACACAAGCTTTTCAGAAAAAGATTTGTAAGCAAACATGAGCTGTTCTATGAAGCTAAGCAGCATCTGCAGCAATAGCAGACTGTTACAGGCAAAAAGCCACAACATGCCTCGAGTTTTATGCATCATCTGAGAGAACATGAATCTAAGGGGGCTGTTCTACTGTAGTGACCACTAAGGACACAAAGATTCACAACCTACAGTACCACAGTGGAATACACTGCAAAAAAATACCAACTAAAATTACATTCCCTGTCCCAGACAATTTACAGTCTAAGTATCTGAAGAAATGTCCATATAAATATAGACCTTTCAAATATGTATGAAGACCTTAGGCTAGGGCTCTGGGGCCTTGGTTTTAAGCAGGTGTTTATCCCTGATTTATTGATTGCCTAATATGAACATTAACAACAGAGGAAAGGTAGGTAAGAAAGAAAGCATTAGTAGCCTTTCCCATTCTCAATTCTCTTTCACTACTGCCAACACATTCTATGTTCAGAAATTATCCTGTATGGAATCCATAAAATTTCAGCTCTTTGCATCTGTGTTCACTGGCTTATGTCATTCCCCATTACCTTTTAACAACTTGGATACTGCTGAGCCACGTCTGCTTCAGTCAGCTGTACCCAAAGCTGAAAGGATGCAGCAGTGCTGCTTGCAAAAGAACAGATGCTGTAGTTCTATCACTGTTCAATGTCCTTTGTAAAGTATTATTGCTTTCTTTTTCTCTTTTTTATTAACTGTCATCTGCAAATCTATGTTACTATTCCTTGTGCTATTATCAAGTCGTGGATAGACTGTGCCAGACTTGAAGGAAAAACATAACCTCCAAATTGCAGTAACAATCACAGTATTGCATTAATTTTTATAGCAACAAGAAGTGAGGAACTTTGGAACATCTCACTATTTTCTATGCAGTAAAATATCCTTCACAATTTCCCTCTGAAGCAGGTAGCACTGTATCAGCTTTACGGACAGAGAAACAATAGCAATTCGATGCCAGGCAGGAATTGGGAGCTGGCAACAGAACTCAGGTTTCCTGGCTCCTTGTTCTTAACAAAAAAGCCTTCCCTTTCCCAAATGATAACACAAGGGTGATAAAGAATATGAGAAGCAGTTTATCATCTATTTACTAAGGAGAAACCCAAAATCTGATGGTATGAACCTCTTGTGTTGTAAATCAAGACTGAGTCGAGGCAGTTACTCTGGGTAAGTGCATAGAGAATCAGGCCTAAAATACCCACAAAGATATTTTCAAATGTAAAGCCAGATACTTTGTGTTACTAAAGTTAAAAAATTCTAGCTTGAAGCAATGTGTTCTTCTTTCAAAACAGGTAAAACAAGAACAAGAGAGAAGTACCGAGTGGTTTACACAGATCATCAGAGATTAGAATTAGAGAAGGAATTTCATTACAACAGATACATTACAATCAGGAGGAAGTCTGAACTTGCTGCAAACCTAAGACTTTCCGAGAGACAGGTAGAGTATGGATCACTCATTCAGGATTTCCTTTGAATTTATTATTGCTGATGAGGAGATAACCATACTGGTTAAGAACACAAAAATGCTAACTAATGCTTCTAATAACCAAACAATGCTACTGGGTTCCCTTTGCAGTGTAGGAACTCAGACTATCCAGCTGAATGGCCCAGCAGCCTTGTTCACACTCATTTCTAAATATCCCATCAGCACTACTTCAGCTCTCCAGGGAGCTGTGCAACAACACAGAAAAAGCAAACACCAGTCTTGCATCAGTTCTGTTCTGAGAAACAAGAGTTTAAAAATATCAACAAAAACCTGCCCAGATTTCTCTCTGGCTTACTGGAGTAGTGGTAGCAGGAAGAAATTTTTGCCAAAATTTCTAAAGCAGAAGTCTTGGTTCTGCTGAATTCAATAGGAATTCTATAACCAATTTCAACAAGGTCAGTCTTAGCAGAGAATGGAAGCGATGAGCTCAAGTATGTTCAGGACACTTGAAGGTGTTTGTGGCTTTGGCTGCCTTTTACCTTTTGTTAAAGATTTCCTACATACTTGCTACTTCTTTCTCCTGCCCCTGTTTCCTCCAAATTACAATTCTATTCCTGCAACGTAAATCAAAACAAAATCCTTTCTGGTCAAAAGATATATACAATTTGCTCTGAAACCACTCTGTTCCGAGTTCTTCAATCATACAATTGCAACGCCTGTGCCACCCCCTACCAAGGCAAAGCAGGTACATGGCCTCTGGCTCTCAAGTGCTTCAGCTGGCTGATGCAAACAACCGAGATAAGATGCCCAGCTAGATATCCCACAAAGTCACTCACAACATGGGCTGAGTGTGTGTTTGGTCCCATTTTACATGGGAGTTTCTTGATGCAGTACACTGAAGTAAGCAGCAAAACATAAAATTAAAAGCTTTACTGAAGGATGTCCCTGAATAGATTTCAGGACACAATATGCTCATTTGTTGTGTTTTCCATTTGCAAACCATCACAGCGCCCTGTTTTCTCAGTCAGTCGTTGTTCAGTATCATTCACTGAAGATTATGCCTCATTCACCATTGTTTTATGGGATCTACTGAGCAGAGATAGACTAAAATCCACCTAGTTGTAGCACTGCTCATCAAACTTGAACTCATCTGACACAGGACACACAGCTTACAGAAATGGAAAGGCAAATACCCATTTTGCAAATATTTCTCATTCTGCTGCTGAATACTAGTATATAACTATTGAAAATTAAAATTATTTCAGCTGAGTATAAAAAAATACACTATGTGCCTTTTGCTGGCTGTTAAAACCTTAATAACTTGACTTCATTATGCTGAATTTAAAAATTATGACCCTGCTTCTGTAAATGACCAACAGTATTTACTGGAAACATCCTAGTTCAGTGATAATTCCTGATCAACCTTTTTGTTAGTATATTTGAAGTGGTGATACAAAAAAGATGTGATACATTTCTTTGACATATATTGGGGAAACATGGCAACATTTTTTGCAGTATTTGCTCTTCTTCATCGTCCATATATGTCATGAATGAAATTAATTCCAGTGCATCATGCCCACATCTCTGAAGTCACTTTTGAAAATGTAGGATTAAGAAATACCTGATCTATACTCCCACTACTACCCTTTCACATGAATTAAACAACGCCATCATATCAATACGACTGAACACACACTGTCCTATCCCAAGTTCCACTGCACTCAGACTAAAACATGAAATTATTTTCTGGAAAGCTTTTTTCCTGGCTATGCCAAAATCCAATCGAGGACACTGAAAGAAATACCTCAAGACAAAAGAACAATTGTTTAAGCAAGGAAGGAAAGATGTAATATCTAATGAAGGAATAAAAATGCAAAACAAAGCACTGCTAATATAGGAAGGATACAGAAATAAAGGAGATGACAAGGACAAAAAAGAAGAGAGAAAATTAGACTTCAGGGGAAGAGTTACACAACTGAACAGTGGGAAAAAAATACTGAAAGGAAGGAGGGCAACAGGTGAAGAACAAGTCAGACACATGCAACTGACCATGTTAGCTTTTAGTCTAACATTACAGATCTGTATTTATTTTTAGTTATTTGATAATTGGCTTATGACCTCAAAGTGCCTACTAAAATTCTCTCTGGATCAGAGCTGCAGGTCTCCATCCCTTGTTTAGTAACAAACCAGAACAAAAAAACTAAATTCAAAGGCAGGTAAGAACACTGAAGCCAGAGGGTAATTCTGAAACAGCAGTTAGATTGGTTTTTAGACTATTTCATCTTTTCATGCATTTTGGCAAATGCCCGGATGAAACTAGATTGCCTCAGTACAATCAGAATGCAAGAGATCTGAGAGTATTTGAGACTGATTTAATGCAACATAATTTGGTACTGAAATGATACTCCAGAAACTAAGACAACAAAATGAACTGCCAAATGTCTTGGATGATAGCCTGAGACTTAAGAGACCTAGTTCACATTTCCACAAGCTTTACATGTATTTGAATTCTTCAATTGTAAAATGAGAATAATAACGCCTCAAGTATAAGGACACCAAGACTCTCGGAGACTCCTTAAGATGTTTTGTGGGACTTAACCAGTGGATTTTTTTTAAAACACAACCTAGTAGCCGCAGGTGTTACCACCTCTTACTGTTTTACCTCCTTTCTGACCATCATTCTCTTTCCCTTTCTAGCTTCTAGGAAAGGGTAACTAGACAAGTAAGTATTTCTCAGCAAACCACTGATTTTTCTTTGGGTTACAGAAATGGTGACAAAAGCGTTTCCTTTGCCATCTGAACACCATCAAGAAAACACAACATATCTGAATGACGTAGCTTGACTTACTGCACTGATTAGACATAATACAGAGCCACTTCCAAGGATAAATAGCTGTCATGAATCACTTTAAATCCAGCATTGGGGATTTGGGTCCAAAGGCATTTCTGTTGCCATAGAATATTCACCCTTTCATACCTGAACAAGTTCTGCTGTATTTTCAGTTGACCATTACTCATCAACTTCATCTCACATCCTCACTTGCTCCATCCCAGTCAAAAGCCATATACTCTTCACTAGTTACTTCATTGCTTCCCAAAGGTGACTGCATTTCTGTGATAGAAGAATGACTATAGTATAAAGCAGTGGACTGTGCAGGAAGCACCAGCAGATTCTAGATCATCTACAAAAGCAATAAAAGGAACTTGGCTATTAAGGCACCACTTATACAATATTTTGAAGTAACATTGTGTACTAAGAGTAGTGCACTGGTGAAATTCTGCTCAGAAGTGTTATTTTCATTGGTTTACACATTGGAGCTAACAAATTAGTGTGCAGCATCCAAACAGGAAAGCTTTTGTTCCTCAGTTTATAGGCCAGTAACAAGTTTTGACTTGCTCTGACTTGTAAACGTAAAGATACTCTGAACGTAAAGATACTCTGAGATTCTTTTGGCCATCGCTATGACACGAGATTCTGTTCTGTTAGATTTTGTACAAAAAAAAAAAAATATCAAAGCTTATTCCATAAAGAAATAACTCCCAAAACTACACTGAAAAACTCTTTATCAAGCTGTTAATGAATATTTTATTACCAGGTAGGAAAGATTACCTGTATGAAAAACAAGAAAACAGCTCTGTTATCTCAGTTTGTCACTGCCTTTCTTACTGGTCCTCATGCAATTGATTTTACCTATGACCCTTGACTATATAAACATAAAGGACCACATTGCATTCTATTCGCGACTGAAAAAAATTTTCCTCTGCTCCTCTGCAGGTGAAAATCTGGTTCCAGAATCGCAGAGCCAAAGAAAGAAAATTAATGAAGAAGAAAATGACTCATTTTGATGGCAGCAATCTTGGCTCTATGCAGAGTGACTCTGGCTCTGTGAGCCCGATGCCAGTTCCTGACCAACAGACTCATTCAGAATTGCCCAGTTCTTTATTCCCACCTCCACCTCCTCCACCTCCACTTCCCATGAATGGCTTGCAGCACAACGGGAACCTGCAGCAGGTAGTGGCCTCTCAGTAAGGCTGCCTGAAGAGCTACTGCATAACGAACACTATAAACTATCAGTACATGGAGCACTACAGTATGAAAGAGGGAGGACTGCTGTAGCTGTTTTGCAGGAGTCCCCAGCATGACACAGTTTTGTGCACATAAGCTTCAGGTACAGTAAACCAAGAGCCACTTGCCAGGTCTGCAGGATAGCGCAAGTTCCCAAGGGCAATGGAAACGGCAGTGTGCCAAGAGTCCTAGTTGCAGGGAGCCTCTGCAAGAGGATGCCATGCCAAGTCTGTGCCACAAGGCAAGCACCCCTCCAGCCATGCAGCAGGTGGGTAGGCACTGGGAGGGAGGAGAGCTGAGGACCAGATACAGCCACTTGTTACAGTACACTGCAAAGGAAAAAAAAAGCACAAAGTGGGCCACAGGCAATCCAACATTGCTGGGCAGTAATGGCAGCTGTCCACAAGTGCTCTGTCTGTCCCTCGCCCCTAGGTAAAGAGTATATTCCTTCTCCTTTGATCTCCACACAGGTTCCATGTACTCATCTCACTTTCATGGACTTTACACATGGATCTTGATAAATGAAAACCTGGCTTATATGTTTTGACCCACTTGATGGAAAGCCTGGGTTGTGGTGACTGCACTCACTACTTGTTAAGGGCAAAGGTCAGGGATAAGCTTTTTGGAATTTTTTGGTTTTGACAGGTATGATTTCCAATGCTCCATACACTGGTATAAACATGCACTCTTCAATATTATCATCAATGTTTCAAAAGCATTCTAGAATTGTGAATCTTAGCCCATTTTTCATAGAACAAAAATCACGTCAGACTCATTTTGTATCCTAAAAGAAAGAGCAAAGGGGGGGAAATCCTTTTAAAAAGTGTAGGCGTTTTAAAAAGTGACTGCATTTCATGAGACAGCATAGCCCATGGATAAAGACACAATAATTGCATTCAACTAATTTTAAATTTGGTCCAGTTTTGAGACCTATTGCAACACTAAAAAAACCTGAGAAGCCAAAGTAATGGAAGACAAAGCAAAAAAAAAAAAATTCACTTAAATATAAGCTCTTGGCATTTTTCAAGTAGGTCTCAATTCCTGAAGTACTGATCCCTTCCATAATAAGCAGAATTTGGTAGGTAATCAGTACTTAAGAATAATCTGGATATTTACTTTCTAAGATGACTAACAATTGCATGTGCATAACTTGTCTGTAAAAGGAAAGTTTTTAAAGCATGTAAGTGATTTGGGAATTTATACCCTCATTGTCAAAAGCAATTTAGAAATTTAGGATGCCTATCTTCACTAATTTTCATCAAGGTGTCCTCCTAAATATCTCTGTCATGGTTGCAAGTAAGACTTAGGAGCATTAAGTCATTTAGGCACTACATTCTTGGTTTTCTTCCTTAATTATAACAAATAGTACTATTAGGTCATCAAAATGTTGGTAATGTAAAATTACTTTGTATATAAAGAACATTAAAATAAATGACTTTTTTCATAATCATTTTCCAATGTGGTATCAACTACTCTAGCAAGTGAACACGCAGATTTTCACGATTAGTCTGTTATTGAATTGTAATACCAAATTTAAAAGCAGGGTGATTGTAAAAAAGCTTACAAAAAGTAGAGGAGAATGGCAAGACCAGGATGGTTCAGGGAGCTGTCAGTTTTCACTATTTCTTAATTTTATTTATAATTTTATGGTTATGAGAAGGACTTTTACTAAATAAGAGTAAAATTCCATCTTTAAATGGACATGTATCTACGTTGTAAAATTCCCACTCTTTCCTTTCACGCTGCTGCTACATTTGCTGGCAAAAGCAGTTTGAAGCTTTGCATAGCTAATACAGATGAGATGAAGAAACTGCAACTCAAAGTTCAGCAACAGAAAGACTCTTACTGATTTCCATGTATTATGAAAAGTGGAACATGACAAACAGCACGTGGGAACAGAAGTGACTTACCATCCATGTTGATGAGCATGGCAACCAGACCAAAACACTGGTCTCCCAAAAGAGACATACCACTGAATGTGTCCAAAAAGAAAATCCATTGGAATTACACAGAACAGCCATTTTGTCTACAAAGGGAAATGCTACAGATTCTACCTACAGTTCGTACACACACATAAACACATATAACTTAGAGACTGAAAAATGTTAAATGAGAAAAGCATTCTTACATTAGCCAGTTAACCGGAATCATGCTTGCATACTAGAGAAAAATCAATAAAAATTTTCAAATTTCAAATTTAGACTTTGAAAAGGTAAGAATACAGAGGGGGAAACTTTGTCTTTTGTACTGATATACAGTAATTTAGTACCCAGTTCCAGTTAAGTGCACAGAACTCTGGCCCCAGGGTTTTGCAGGATGAAGTTCATAGCTACCTATTTTAATCACATTTCCATGACAAGATTTAATTTTGTATTAAAATTTTTAAAAGGAAAAAGAAAAAGGTCTTTCAAAAAAGAACATTAAGAAAAGAAATATACCTGAACACAACTTCTTTCTCTTTAAAATTATTTAAACATCATTCAAAGAGAGGGGGATCTGGCAAAATGACCTGCTTTATCTTGTTTACATGTAGAAGAGTTATTGAGGAAGATAAGTGACCACTTTGAAGATCTGCCTCATTTCTGTTCCAGTTTGCTGAAAGCATGCTTGCTATAGGTTGCTATGTGTTTCCAATCAGGAGTTGTTAAGTACACAAAATAAGGCTGGATTTTATTTGCAGAAGCACATGTTCAAAGGTTAAAATTTATTGCTCCAAAAGCAGTATCTATAAACCAGGGCAATACCTTAGAGATTATTAACCTTCTAGTTATGCCAGTGATTGTTTTAAGTAGTACAATTTTTTTGGTAAAACTTACAGCAATCTATTCAACCAAATATTTTCAGTGTGCTTTCATCCTTTAAACAGTTGCCCACCAAAAACAAAAGAAAGCTATTTTTTTCTAAGAAGCTTGTGTAGTGCTGTTGCTTAGATGCTGTATTGTGTATAATTAACAATAAGAGAGACATAAAATTGGAGCCAAATCAACTGAAAGTATTTTGGTCCAACATTGTGAGTCACGAAATACTGGCGCCAGTCCTCAGAATAATACTTACTTTCTTCCTGACTTTCAGTGTATCTTACAAACTATCACTTCTACCACATCTAAAAACTAAGGACACTAAAGCAGAGTTGCTGTGAAGATTGATTGGTTGTTAGCAAAGTGCCTTGAAGAAGAAAAGCATACCTTAGACTACATCACAAGAATATCTAAGCCCTTAATCCTAATTGTGATTAAAAGAATGATCAAGGTATATCCCATTTTCAGAGGAATTCACTAACCTTTAAACCTCATTACCCAGTGAGAATTGTGATCTATATGGTACAAAAAGATCAAGGACAGCATAGCAAACAGGACTTTCTCTACAAAAACTTCATGCAACTAAGCAAGATACACAATTCAAAATTCAGGTATGTGCTACCTTCTACCCAAGGAGCAGATTCAAAAATATATTCATTCTACATAGTACCATAAAAATTAAAAAGCATATTCCTACTCTAGCACCCTTATTCAGTTTGCTGTGCAGCCTAAGCAGCACAGGCTTACTCCAACTCATGCTTTTACACCCAGAGTGTATGCCTAAATGACGTGTCCCTGCAAATGACTTACACACCCAGTCACATTTTAGAATGGCACTGGATGTTACTGGTTGAACACAGTATTGTGCAAACCTCACTAGATAAAGGAATAGGCACAGGTTTTATAATGAAAATGTTTGTGAGCTGTTTTCATACTCAGAGAGCACAAATACGTTCTTGTACGTTTTGTAACAGACTCTGTTCTAAGAGGTATCACAATAAATGGAGATTAAGCTTAATTAGGCTTAATTAAGATGCACCCTGCATGTTCTTAGTCTTCTAAGCCACAATAAAATACAGTCACTCTAAGGCAGGACAGACTTCATATAGACAACAATCTCTCTTATCTGGGAGTATGAAAGAAGAGTTAAATTTGTGCAACAGAAATGCCAGGAATATAAACCATGTGTATGGCAAGAATGGCAAACAGTAAAGGCAATCAATTCCTTTATTACGTCATGAAAGAAAGACCCCACCAAAGAACATCTCAAAGACTCAATAGTGAGCACCCAATAATCCCATCCAGCTATACTTTGGTCAGCATGATTAGTTACAGTAAGTGGGAGCCCTACACTACATGTCTCAGGATGGAAACCAAATAAATATTAATAGAGGATTTGCTGTTAATTTTCATGGTTCTGCTAAAAAGAATTGATTTAACCTGGAGTTCACATGCAGGCTCTTTATCTCCTGCCATACTAAGTCTGCTCGCTGAACAGTAAGACATACTCATTACTGTTAGTATTGATTTTGTAGCAGATTTTAAATTATTTAAGTTTCAGAACAGTAAGACCCTCCTTTATCTCCAGACCATTCTTTCCTGGCAGACACAACACTGATGCAGATCATACATGTAATATATTGTCACTATTTTTAATAAAATGCAAAATTTAACATTAAGAAATGAAAGATAAGTCATTGTTAGCAGCAGTTAGAAAAACAGTAGTGGAATAGATAGAAGGGTAAATACAATCACCATACTCCCAACAAGTCACATTTCATCATTTTTCAAAAGGATTTGTTAACAACCAAAATTTCAGAGCATGGAATTAAAAATTAAACCATTGAGAAAGGCTTCATGGACAACTGACATTTTTATTCCTACTGTTGGTTTCTTATGAAAAAGAAATACACATTAGGGATGAGACACACATAGTACAGAACTGAAACTTGTGATATATCCCTTCTTCTTTTTGCCCAGAAGAGCTCAGTTCAGCAAATGAAAACAGTTCAGCTACCATTGCTCATTCAGCTCTCTAGGCTGTGCCCCATCTGTCAATACGGAAATACAATTTGGCATGTGCTAGCATTTCAAGCCCTGAAAATGAGACCTAACTAGGGTGTTGCATATTAATCCAGTCCAATTAAAAACGGTAAATAAAGTTTTCATAAGTTTTCTTTGCAGAAGCCTCAGTGAAAGCAAGAGTAGTCTCTTTCGCTGTGTCTTTTAAGATTTTAAAACCATCTGCCTTCTTTCACGACTAGTCAGACTTTTTTCCAAGAGAACTGACTTCAGTTTACAGCATGCCATGTACTGACTGACCTTTCCTCAAGATTTATACAGCTGACTATTAATTTTAGGAGGAATGTGTGTGCGTGCAAAGCCCAGCATGAATAAAGGGTCAATAACACCTCCGAAATACTGCATTAAAATTATCAGCAATACACAGTTCACTAACAAACTCCTTAGCTAGCCATTCCATTGAAATTCCAAGCATGCAGTTACAAATGTACAGGCAAGAAGCATTCCTAAGCCTGACGTTACTGATGTGTTATTAGAGTGGTCATCTGGAGGCAAGAAAACAAACATCCATTCCTACCACCTTAGCCAGAGTGGGGCATGCTAAGCTCACCTGCTTTTTTTGCTTCAGAAAGAAAACCCCAGATAGGTTTCATATAATTTTCAAGCTTCAAAGATGGACAGATTTGTTTCTTCTTATCTCCATATAAGAGGAAGACTAACTTGATGAGCAAGGGTTCTTAATAAAAATTATCATAGGTATAAACACCTTCAATATCAATTATTGTTGTACAGGCCACTTTTAATCTACCAGCAGTCACTTAAATGGCAGTTATAATAGCTTTCATTAAAACATTTAATTGCACGTTTGTGATTATATTATTATTACCTGTTTTGGAATGGTCTTTAGAACAGCACATATACCATAGTATACCATCTACATTGCCTGTACAAACAAGACTTTAATAGCTCCAATGGTTATCACGATGCCTGTTATTATTGCTAGATTTTCATCAACCACTTGTTAGAAAACTAGAAAATTTTCTTCTCCAAGGATCTCAAAGTACATTTAATTTTACACACATACAACTTTACTTCAACAAACAGTGAGGCAAGTCTTGTGGACACTGGCCAAGTAGATAAATTATACATAGCATTTTAATAGGTAAAGGAAAAAAATAAAAAAAAGAAAATTATAACCTTGGAGTTCAGTTATTCTGGCAATCCATCTCTCTGAACTATGCCAAAGAGCATAGCACTCTTGCTACCAATACCACACAGATCTTTCCTGTTCTGCCTTTATCACCCACTGCAGAAAATGGTATAATTACAAACCTCTGTCTGCATGAGATTTCTGGATATCCAGCCCACTACCTCAGAACTGCTTTCACTTCCCCACCATACCAGAAAGTCAGGAGAAGGCCCATGATAACACGACAGTTCCACAAACACTTTACAGGGGCATAGGCAGCACACTAGCCCTTCCTCTACCACCAGTAACTCACTGCCATGCCCTCACAGTACAAATGTGGAAAAGGCAAGGGCAGTTCACTTTTTTTTTTCTCCTTTTTTTCTTTTTTTTTTTTTCCCCTCTGATAGCAATGCCCACTGAAAGTGTTCCTGGAACTACAGTGTACATTCCTGCTACAAACTGAAGATGCAGTGGTTCTGTGGCTCTGAAGCTACTGACATGCTGGATCTGGGCAGGAAGGACACATGCATGGCCAAGAAATGACTCTTCGGAAGGCAGATTTAGATCAACAGTCAATTAGCTCTCAAAAAACATCAACCCTAAAATTTTGGTAGCCTCAAACTACTGGACTACATGCAAAGGTACTGTTCCTTTTTAATACATCCATCCACATGGTTCTGTTACACAAAATGGGAGGCCTAGGAGTCAGGGTGCAGATCATTTGAATGTTGCCATTTTAGTTATCTTATTCTCACTTTGGTGTTAAAAATTTGCAGTCCTACCCAGCAATCTTATCCTGCTATGTAAATCTTTTTAAACAAAATGCCTTATTCAAAGCTTACTATTGTTAGCCGATATCGAATCTGTGTAGCAATTTGCCATCGGCGTATCTTGATCTAATTATGTTCTGGAAAGAATCGAAATAGATCTAAAGAAAATTCAGATAATGGAACAGGCAAAACAAGAAAGGGAAAGGAGGAGCATAAACAAAAGATAAAAGAAGAACAAAGGATAAAGCTCCGAGATACAAAAAAATAGGATTAGGTGATACTGAAATTGGGGGGGGTATGCACAGAGGCATCCTGTAAAGAAAGAGGAAGACCAAGGATTAAAAATGTTACCATCATCTAATGCATTCTATGAAACCAAACATCATTCACAGAGATGTGAAAATGGTGTGCTTAGAAGTTAAACAATGCGTCTGATCTGAAATCTATGAGCAACCAATGTTCATTTGTACTATATCAATGGATTTCAGATACAGTCAATGAAGACAAAACTTCACCCTCCTATGGATCTGCCTATGACTGACAGCTCTATGTAACATTTAGCAATACGCTGGAATTTAACTGCTGGCATAATGCTTACAAATAGGCCAAAAATTCCAAGGATACTTCCAGTACAGGAAACAGATCTTGTTTAATTTGGATGATACTTACTGGAGTTCTTTGATCACTTTAGTGCACACCAGTACTAAAAAGTCTGTGGCCTCTCAAAAACTGTAGTCCAATTCCTTCTCTTTCCAGATAAAGGGAACAAGAGTGTCTTCTGAATTTTTTTTTAATGTCTATATTTATAAGGGTACACTAATTACAGAAGGCCTTGCTTTTTCCATGCCCTATCCCATGGTGCAACTTTCCTCAACATTCTCAGGATCCCAAGGATTAGTAAAGAAATCTGCAAATATAGCAAAACCTTTATAATTCATTTTGCTACACTTCTCAGTGAAAATTTGTTTCTCAAAAAAAAATGAAACCAAAACCACAACCACTCCACAGAAAAGGAATATCTTTCCTGTCTTTAAGTACACACTTAGAATCCTTTAGTGCTGGAATTAGAAGGGATGTGTGAATACAAGTAGTGTCAAAATACAAAGGATACTGAATGAAAAACCACACCTTTGTAAAGGGAAACAACTCATTGTAATTTGCACCTCTTTTGCAAGCATACCCTTTGACAAATAGCTCACTGCAAAGAAAACCATCCAAGATAAAAATATATCAAATTCACTCTACAAGTTATAGCTAAACAACCATAGAGAGGCAGTTCTCAAGTCATAAAGTATGGTTTAGTTCTCCCATGTTAATATCAAGCTCTTAGTAATGACATACAAAACCACCTCCAGAATAATTTTTCTCAGTGACTGAGAAAATGACACTTACATTGATCTATAGAGTACCCATGTGTCAGGCACTTTACAGAAAAGCATCAAGACAGTTCTGATCCACTAGCGTGATAACCCAGATGTTTCTCCCTGTTGATTTCACTTACCCAAGCTGCAACCACTGAAAACAGACTACCATACAGTAGTTTCAGAGGAAGGAACTCAGCCTTTCAGGCAGATAAAGGTTGTCTTCAGTCTAAACCAGAAGCCAACAATATTACTGGGCCCAATCAAAGACTTTTTCACTACTTTTTACAGTTATTTTCTTTGTACTTCTGGCAGTGTCTTTGTTAGGAAGATTTATTGTCTGCTTTTTAAAATTTATCAGTTTGCAATGGCCACCAGATGAAGAGATCTCTCTACATCACTCTGTATGGGGAGAGTGTGAACATGTGCGGTACAGTTAGAGTCTTAATTTCTCCCATGGTGGAAAACCACTTACAAACATCAATAATGAGGAGAAAAATTTTGAGACAATTGTAAACAACATGTCTTGAATATAAGATGCTGTGTATTCTAAAATTACTGAGTTAACAATTATTCGAATTATCCATGTCTCCTAATTTAAGAAAATTAGAAATTGAAAACTGAAAATTGAAAATTTAATGAAATTTTTTTTAGTATCTCAGAAATCAAAAGAATAACAGATTTACTTTTTAATTGATAACACATCACAAAATAAAGGTGTCACACAAGAATAATTTGAACACCAAACGTTGCTATTATAGTAACCACTGTCTTTTCTTAAAATAAGGTCTATTTACTAAATTACAAATACAGGCAACCATTGCATCATCTTACAGTACTGGAATTGCTGTTGGATATCAGTGAAGGGTAATAGGATAGATAAAAGTTCTCTGAAAGAGAAAGCACCAGAACTAGCAGAAAGGTGGGGTTGGTCAGCCCTTCATTTGAATGTAAATGTAATTATGAGGCAGGCAGTTAGGCTGACGTCAGACAAGATCTTGGTAAACCATTACCACCAGCACCTGGTAACACAGTTGATAATAAAAGAGGATGAAGTAGAAGATTCCAAGCAGAGTGGCATTATTAGAGAAAACCAAACACAATTATTTTTAAGCAGTGAAAGAAAATACAGAATAACAAGATGATGTGACAACATATTTATAATCTGTGAGCATCATGTATGTGAGCTCTCTCTTGGATAAAGAAACCAGCATGTATCCAGGATCTGCAAGGGGTAACAACAACCTGCCAGTGCAAAACTTTGTGTCTACTCCACCCTATTCAGATTACATGGGATATCATCATGTGCCAACTC
>JANZLQ010000040.1:2449123-2461757 GCA_026212715.1 Elanus axillaris
GCAGATACAATTAATACACAGCAAATCTCTCCCAACAGCCAAAGGCACAGCTCTTATGAATGGATGAGGAAAACGGTACAAGCTAACACTGCTGGTAAGTGTATTTCAACCTGAGAAAGCATCTTCTGCTATCACTGATCTTATAAATAATTAACTTTACTTGAAGCACATAGGTTGGTGGGTTATTTATGACATTTAACCTACTGCTATTTAATGCAGTTTTAACTAAACTTGCACTAGTTTCAGTTTTGTCCCATAAAGGCTTTATACAGTTACTATAGCGGAATGGCAGTTGTGTCTAGTTATGGCTGCATCTCACTCAAGCCCAGGAATCTTTGTTCTAACATTCTGTAAAGCATTTTGGATTAAAAACATGATGGTCTTGAGAATGTTATGGAACAATGAATGCAGCAACATTTAACAGTTACAGGCAAAAATACCACAATTATTTTGTGCTGCAAGGTAAATATCAACATAAAATCAGGTTGATCTTTTAAAATCTTTACAGACTATTCAATACTTTTAAAGAAAATTATGTGCTCTGATCCAACTGTACTGATTATGCAATTTTCTGCTGTTCTTTTATTTTTCTACCCAGATTTATTAGGTGAATATTCCTAGAGAAGTAATCTGACTCAAATGATCAGCGTAGACCATTTTTTTTGCAGCCCACATATCTCATAAGTTAAGCTTCCTTTTCATTTAGTTTCAAATCAGTTTTACATATTTTTCTCACGTACCAGAATTTTGCAGCTTGCCACAATTGCACAATTAAAAATCACTTTCTTGCAAGTGTCATTCGTTCATGTGCCTGTTTTTGTCACAAGCTGCATGCCAGATGAACCTTTCAGTGTATATTCCCAAGGTGTAAATTGGGTGTAGCAAGGTTTGCTAAATCTATTGTTAAGGTTAGAAGTAGTAAGTGTGTGTTAGAGAGCATCAAAGAAAATGCTCTAAAGAAAGAAGAGCAATTACAATTGGAGCAATCTTAGGAGACACAGAAAATCAGCACTGCTGCTTGAGGCACAATCCTCCTTCAAATGGTTATTACTCAAGAGCAAAATTAGTCTGGTAATTGTTTCTTAGTTATAAAGCAGATACACACTGTTTTCCCACTAATACTAAATATAAAATACCTAGTGAACATTAAGATAATGCAATCCTTCCACTTGGAGCCTCTACAAAGGTCTTCAAAGCCAGGCAGATTTATAGTCTGTTTTTCCCCCTTATGTATACTCATGTAAATCAGCAGTAACTTCATTAACATCATTGGAGATTTCCAGGTGTAGAAGTGATGCAAGACTTGAATGTAAACCAAATTCAATCGAGACTACTGAATGTCAATGAGGCAACCCTGTGCCTGCCATGTTGCTACTGAATTTTAAATGTGTTGGCATTCTTAAAGAATAAAACAGACTTAAAAATATAAATCCTAGTTTTACACTTATTGCACAGACATGGAAGACCCTGAAAGGTTTCCCACACGCTTGCTCAACTTCATAAAATACATATGCAATTTAGAAAAGCAGTTATGTGCTTAAATTCATCTCTAGTCTGAAAAGCACTTACACAGAATTTACACACATGCTGAAATACTTTATGAACAATACTGTACAGGTGAAACAGGGCCTGTCAATAGATACATGCCCTGAGGCTGTACATTCCTACAGCTCAATCCTTTGAAGTGTTAAAAACAGCTCAGGCCTTCACAGAATTGGGCTCAAGACACCAACCCAGCTTAAAAAAAGGGTTTGGGAGAGTAAAGCATGAATGTGCTATTTTGCAAAACAAGAAAAGTATCAAACAGATTTAGCTTTTCATTGGTGTTTTAAAATAATGTTAACTGTAAAAACTAGAAAATTTTAATACTAACACATAAAAAGTTGTGAAAAATGAAAGGAAATTCAAACAAATAACGACAAGGCTAAAATGATGCACATAACAGCTACTTATTAACTTATCAGTGCTTTCTCTAGAAGATAATGTAAGAAAACTTACTTGATGCCACTCTGAAACAGATTTGGTCTCTGTTTTTCCTTATTGCCATAATATTACTCATCCTATCAAACTGGCTACTGGCTCCTCCCCTTCAATATTATCACTGCTTAATACAGTTCATTGCTCTAAAATTTCAGAAATACAGCCTTAAACTTTACAAATATATTTATATACATAAATATGTGTATGTCCTTAACTTCACTAGTGGTGTGTACTCACATCAATGTATGCGAGCAGCATGGAATGACAAATCAAACACAGCTAAATGAGTGAGCCTACTGAAATACTGTCCTAAAGCCAATGGGAATTATTCTGGGGGATGGGATATTAATGGGATTTTTTCCCCCTCAATTTAGATTCTATTAAATATACTACATTCTGAACCAATATTCGTTTTTAGCATTTTATACAAAAAAAAAAAGAAATTGCAGGAAAAGTAAAATGAAAATTTACCTGACCAAGTAAATTCTCAGGATGAAACAACATCATGAAGACAGAAGTACTATGTCCTTTCAAAAGATAAAATTTGATTTGAAATTATATATCCTCTTACTAAAAGACCATAACTGTATATTCAGAACCAAACCTTTTTTTATTTCAAATACACAGACATTGCAAACATATGAGGCAATAAGAAATTTTTAAAAACAAACATGGAAAGTGGGCTTGCTAAAGATATCTTCCCAGACAGGCTATCAAAATGAGAAAAAGAACATCTACAGAATTCCTTACAGTCTGATCCCATTTTTACTAAAAATCAAATGACAAAATGCCCTATCAACTTAAGTTATGTAAGAGAAATAAATTGCTCTGTAGTTCTGCTAAAAGCTGTGTAATCAATGGCGTAAAATGTGTATTTTATGAGAGCGAGTGAGCCTTCAAAGCATGAAGCTCACTGAAAAGAAGGTATCTAAACAAGGGCCTAGAAAACAGATTTTATATCTTAAAACTTTATATGAAACTTCATCTGGGAGTGATCCTTCTCAGAAAGAGAATGGATTTTAAGGGGACTAAACAAAAGGACAATTATTTTTATTTTTTGCAAGATCAGCCTCAGCTTTTTTTTTTTTTAAACTATAGTCAGCACATTTTATGTCTTCGTTTAAACAAGCAGTACTGTACAAGTAATTCAGATTACATCACAGCAGAAACACAGCCAGAAAGCAAAATAGAAAAGCAGGAAAAAAGGCCAGGCCTCTGCTCTAATGCTAATTTATTTTGCTTTGTAAACTAGTTGTGACATCTATTTTCCACTGGCCTACATTGTCTGAGGTTTTGAGGCCTATCTGTCATATTGAGGCAACAGACCCTTTTAACACTTCACTTCGCTTTGATATGCAGTCTTGTCTCTTCCTTCTCCCTCTTTTCTTCAGGAGTTATATTGCCGGAAAGGGTGATGATTTTCACAGCAAATAAAGAGGCCTTCTCCTAGCTTTATTGTCTTCAGAAGAAATGCTCTGCGAATTTTATGACCAAGGGGAATGGGGAAACCTACTCCTTTTCTCCACCCCCTCAAATCATGGTTATATTTGCTGATTATAGTGAAGCCGGAATAACCCTGTTGAATTTTAACTTGTTTTCAAAGATTACCTTCTAAGCGTTCAGTTTACAAGGAACCTGAATATCTATACTATTGTTAACATTTTAACTATCACTTAGAGCAAATATTTCAAAGCCAACAATTTGTACATTGCAGAAAAGTAAACTTAGTTTGATGATCGTTTTAGTCTTGCAAATTTAGGCAGGAAAACCTCGTACACTAGAACTCAAGGTGGCATAGGACTGGAAAAACATCCCTAATTAATGCATATTTCAAAATGTCTTAAGCTATGTCTACCTCTAGCCTTCAGATAAAAATACTGCAGTCTATTCTCAGTGTTGGTCCAAAATTAGAGAACTGAGGAAAAAATATTCCCTCATCTATTTCTGTCCTTTTTTTCTCTGCTAAGATGAAAGAGTCTGACATTTGTTTAGGGCTTGTAAATTCCAAACCAATTGGTTTGTGTTTCTGAATGTGAAAGGGGTTCTTGATAAGATCTCCTTGTCGCTCCTTTGTGTGGCGTGTGCTTCATCTTAACACCTCAATGGATTTTAGGGAACCACTTTAAAGGAGTCTTTGTCCTACAGTTTGTCCCAGAAAACTCACATCAAAAAAAAACTGAGAAGATCAGAAGAAAAACTATCTAGTTGGCTGTTGAAAGTGCAAAGGAGAACAAATAAGATGAAAAGTGATCTCTCTGTATTATTATTACATGAAGTATTGTTTAAAAATGTCTATGAAATTAGAGGTATCTTCTAAGCATCAAGTAATGCTTCTCTTAACAGTATTTATCCAATATATCTAAGAATACTTCTTTTATATGTTAGAAAGAGGATGAGACTGAAATCCTTTTACAAGTATTTTATTGCCTCATCTTACAAATTCCCAAGTGCCTTCAACTCACAAAGGAAGCTCAGCACACAGAGTACACCCAGTAATACCTCTACAGGCACTTAGCATCTTGCAAGTGTGGACCTTTGAAAAAATAAATTCAAGTTATTACTGGACTTATAAGCATGTCCTATGGCCACACAAGAAAGCAAAAGCATTTCTAGTAGGACATTTTTGTGTTAGAGAGGTGATACTCAAAAACTCAAATAAAGAATTAGGACACGGTGCAACTAAATAAATTGTGACTGAACTTCAGTCTTGAAATCCTGTGTATTTATGCCTGCATAGATGTGGAAGTTACTTCAATGAGCACTGAAATGAAACCCCTTTGAGATCAAATATAACCAGCACCAATTACGTACTGCTATGAATTATTTAAGACGCTTCAGGGTGTTTTTCACTTAAGAGCTTTACATTTAAATGCATGTTTACAGAGAGAGGGAGATAAAGAGGGAAAGACAGTTATGATAACCAATACTCACTCACTTATTCACCCTGCACCTCATATTCCTTCTCTGTAACACAGAAAACAATCCCATGCAAGAACTCTGTAGTTTAATTAATGTCTGTAAAATGTTTGAGATGTTTGAAAGATGCTATAGAAAATCAAATTCAACATATTAATAATATTTCTTTCTTAAACAGGTAAAACAAGAACAAAAGAAAAGTACCGAGTTGTTTACACAGATCATCAGAGACTAGAATTAGAGAAGGAATTTCACTGCAACAGATATATTACAATAAGGAGAAAGTCAGAACTTGCAGCAAACCTGGGACTATCTGAAAGACAGGTACACAGAGACTTTCCATCATTCGTATGCACCTATTCACCGGACACTGCTACTGCCAGAGGACATGAGCAGCATTCATGTTCTGTATCCAAAAGTAGTGCGAAGGCAACCACGGTATAGTTTCTGAATATATTTGACACACAGAGAATATACTACGCAAATACAAATTAATAGGCTAATTTCACAGAAACCTCCAAATATGGGTAACTAAATGTTAGGAATTTATTTATACTAGAAGCACTTGTTCTTACATGCCTAATGGCTTGCTAGACAGCTAGAATTTGAACAGTTAAGCTTAAAATTATTTTAGCTATGTTCTCAATAGTTATGACATTCAACATTTTACTACTTCTTGCAATCACACAAAATTGTGGCCAGAAAAAAACCCAAAGCATTGGATATATTTCAGCTGTAAGCCAGGAAAATGAAAACTCAGCATTCAAAGAGCAACCAAATAAGATATCTATGTATTTTTTTGTTACAGATTTATTGCCTCTATTTCCATAGGCCACAGTCTTCCTCAATCTGCTAAGATTTCAGCATATTTTAAGGAGTTTTTTACAGCCTTTGATTTTCAAGTCAGGCTTTCTTTTTTCTATTATGTTCACAGGTACTTCACCTATAGTAGTAGTAGTTCACACCCACTATATACAAGATGCTTTAGGCTGTAACATTTGGTGCCAAATTTTTTATGCCTGTTATACACATATATGTAGCCAACACTCTCTGTTCAGGAAATTTGCAAGTGCATACTTAAATCCATTTCTTCTTTGGAAAGCAGCTCTGCATTCATTCATATCAAGTACGTATTTAAGCTCTGTCCTGAATAAAGGTAGTCTCCTGAGCAGGGGCCCAGGTATCTTAGCTGGGTTCATAGAATACCTAGAGGAATTCAGGTTAATGAATTTCCTAAAATCACTGTGTTGGAGAGCTCACTTATGAAGCACAGCTCTGCAGTCTGCAAATACAGTAACTGTTGAATGCAACCCTCCTTATACAACAGAATTGCAATGGTTCTGCTACAGTTGGAGGATAAGGGAAGATCTGGCGATACTGAATAAGGCATCTTGTATCTTAGCACCCAGATTTATTGTCCCCAGGTACATTTAAATAAGAGATACTTCTTTTCAGAATTCTAAAAACTTTTGTTCTTTCTGAATATAGACATTCGGTTCTTTAAAATACTCTCTATCAGTGGCCTCCTCTGCCTCTGCATTCAGTCTGTTGAAGAACATGGAATAGTGAGGGACCAATTGAGGCTGGAATTGTAAGGATGCATAGATAAGCAATGGTATTTTAGGATCAAGCACTGGATTTTTATAAACATACTGTAGTGCAGTGATGTTCAATTCTAGGCCCAAATAGTACATAGATTACACTCTGCAGGCTGTAAGTGGCCCCAGAAAGTAACCACAAAAAACAAGTCCATCATTGATGGACTGAAGTTTGTTATACAGTAGGATATAGCTGCATTGGAAAATTTTCAGAGAACTTATGAAAATGATGAAAGATTCAAAACCTCCACCTTAATGTTATACAAGCTGGCTGATTTAGAACACAGACATGCCTGGAACAACCAGTCATACCACATAAAATAAGCAATATCCTTTTACAAAGCTGTTGCTCTCAAAGCCGTCCAATTTTTGACCGGTAAATTTCCTTCAAGTATAATGTAGACAAAATATAGATACTTAGATAGATATATATATATATAAATATAGATACTTAAACTAAAAGTAGATTTCAAACAGATAGGAGTCTACATATGCACGATTAGCCTGGGAAATTCACTGTCATGAAGTAATGCTGATGTACTCATCTATACATGACATAGTGTATATATATATATCTGTAAAATACATATACATAGTCCAGTAACAAAAAAATTCAAAACTTTTAAAATGCATAAGAATATGTATACATACAGAAATTACTCACAAGATAAATGAAGAAAAAGAACCCTCACTATCTGGGTTTGAATTAATCTGTAACACAGATGATAAAGAAATCTTCAAAATTATTCCATAACTGCATCTTCCTAAAGTATGACACATGTCACTGTCAAAGCTTAGATGAGGAATTAGGTGGACTCTGAGTCTAAATGAGTAAGTTGATTCCTATGTTCCTAAACGTAACACAGCAAATTCCCTTTACGCTAGGTCTAAGAAAACAAAGTAATTTTCCACTGATTATGATGGAGAAAATGAATACAGAGTAACTAAAAAATTGTTCACTGCACAAGTCCACTGTTTTGTTTTGCAGTTTGGTTTGGGTTTGCAGTTGGAGTGTTGTTTTGTTTGAGGTTTATGGGGTTTTGTGGTTTGGGGGGGGTTGTTTTGGTTTGGTTTTTTATAATTTTTTTAACGTATCTATATTTTAATTGCTATTATTACTATAAAAAGTTGACCACTACTTTGAATTCATCATATATCATTTATAACACCACAGGTTAAAATCTGGTTTCAGAATCGCCGAGCAAAAGAAAGAAAAATGATCAAGAAGAAAATATCTCAGTTTGATGGCAGTGGGGGCTCAGTTCAGAGTGACTCTGGTTCACTCAGTCCAAATGAAATATCTAGTTCTCTGTTCCCACCATCACATGGAATAAATGGATTACAGCCTAATGACATTCATCAAGTCATAGTTTCAGAATGAACAGAGAAAAAAAAAAGGAAAAAAGAAAAAGCAAGAATGGATTTCCCTGACACCTCTTGAAAACTTGAAAGCTCAACTTTGCAAAGGACCATTCTCACTTAACTGTCTTCAGGATCTGGGACTATTATCAAAATATTTTAATTATTGCAGAAATCTCAGGGAACTTGCACCGCTAAGATTCATCACTCAAAATCTTTGAGTAGGAGGTAATTTGCTTCCGACATTGACACAAAGAATGATAGAACTGAAAATTCAAGTAAACATAGTTCTAGTCTGATCATATATATACACAGAAAACTAAGTGAACTGATTATAAAATAGAGTACTATTGCATAAAATGTAAGGTGCTGGGTGTATTTGGTTTGTTACATTCTATATAATTATAAGTCAACCGTAGTTGTTAATAAATATTGACACTTAAGTGTACGGAAAAGAATGCTACTTTTGAAAACAACAAAAACATTTAAAACACTTTTAAACACTCAAGAAACATAACAATGTTGCTATACCAGCATGCTGCATTTAATTAAACAAATCTTCTTTGCCCTATGTAATTGAATTCAAGCATGCCAATCTCATAAGCAATAGTTACAGATATAAAATATCATATCAAACCTGCCAAGATTTGTTCAATTGTAAAAAATGCAACAATTTGTCACACCCATTAGTAAATGCCAAATAGTTTGGATGATAGAAGTATTACTTCGATCTTCAATAAATGCACATATTATTGCTCAAAAATATAAGCACAAAAGTAACGGAAACAGAACTGTTACTACCAGCAAACCACCAAAATGGAAATAAAGAATTTGTGTAATGTCTTTAAACCTTTTAAGTGAAATAGTGGCAGTCTCGGGTCACTGATTTTATACATGGACACTTATTTGGGGCTAAAGGCAAGAAATACCCCGAAGTAGCTGACACTGTATTTCGAAGCTGTTATCAAGCAGCTTAGCATTCACAGTCACAGCAAGCATGCAACAAAAGAAGTGTTTGCTCCATGTGCACTCCCGGAAGAGCACAAATTAAGCATAAACATGCTTATGGTGTGGTTAGCTTTAATTATTGGTCCATGTTGGCAGATAAGAAGGTAGCAATGGTATGTAGAAGACAACTGATGAGTCTGGAAAAAGTAGAGAGAAAACCAAAAGCACTAAAAAACTCCCCAAACCCTTCAGTAGTAAGATACGATATGTACGATAGCATACAAGTCAGTCCTCTATTGGAAAACAAATTAATATTGCTGAAAAGGTCATCAAGAACAAAGGTAATAAAAAGGGAAAATAGAAGAAAACAAAGAGAAGACACCATTACCTGGCATATGAAAAGTCATGCATCAGTTATTTCAACATCATCAAACTCTTGGTCTCGGAAACAGCAGATCAAATTCTGCTTTTCTTAGTGTCAACGAGCATTGATAATGTACTGAACAACATGGATAGAATTTGTCAAAGCACTCATCATGTGGACTCAATCAATTCGATAACTTAAATTTGAAAATGTGCCTTACTGTTTCTAAATAATTTAAAAAGTAATGGAAGTAATTCTATTAGGAGTTACAAGAATAACACTCTTAAAAAATAAATACTAAATTATGTAACTGTAGACACGAATGTCTCAAGCTAAACTAGGAAGAAAATATGTAACACAGGGTAAGATCTTACTGATGCTCAGCATTTTGTGGATGGTTCTCCAATATATTTCTAATAATCTCCTATTCATATGGTTAAAATAAATGGGCATATCTTAATGCAAACAAACTGTAAACAGAAAATCCTGTGTATATAAATACTTCTATAACTCAGCCCTATGAGAATTTGAGACTACATCTGCATGGCTTTAATTCAGGATCTTCCAAAACTGCTCACAGATATTATAGTGTTAAGTGATTGCATGGACATTTTAGAAGACAGAAGCATGTTACAGAACATGCACACAAACAGATCTACTTTTGTTTATATTAACAGAAGTATACATGCTACATACAGCAAGATACATACATGCAGCTCTACTTTTCATTCAAAGAAATCCATACATTTGCTTCATAACAGATTTGGGAGAGGGGTTTTTCCCAGTTCCACCAGCCCCTCTACCTGTGTTGTTCTTTTATACATGAAGGCTGTAGAAGATAAAATAATTTCCCAAGAAACTAATGAAGAAAGAAGCTGTAATACTTTAGACAGAAGTAAAAAGGGAAGAGGACCTTTACCTTGCTACTCAAATCATCAGAAGGCCTACCTCTATGAAAAAGCAGGTGATGGCTTTTGTGAAGGTTGTCAGTGACAAAAAAACAGAGAGCGAGAGAAAACTTTTTTTCTAGTTTCAAGATATTTTTTTCTGTGACCAGTTTTCAAATCAACATGGAAGAATGGCAAGTAAAGAGCTGTAACATACAACACATGTCTCATTATATTTGTATACTAGAAACGTGCGGCTTAACTTAAAATTTCTCTTTCCTCCTAATTTATGTCAAAATTGAAATAAAAAACTTACATGGTTATTTACCAGGTTCACATTCAACATACTCAAAATTATCACTTTATAAAGTTTCTGAACAAGCTCCGGTCTATCTTTTTGAATTGCCAGACAGTCAGGAAACGCCATGCTGTTCTGACAAACCAGACAGAAGAGCCACTGAAGCCACTGACTGTACTTAGAACAACCACTGTCCATAAACATTTTAAATGAGACTATTGTAGATACCAAATGCGAGTTTGAATGGGATACAAAGCACCTCCTATGACATGTTTAAAATCAATCTTGTCAATAAAAAGTGTTCTCCTTCTTCATGATCTTCACCTTGAATTTTTTCCATTGGGTCTATTTAAAATGTATCCAAAGCATATATTATTAAGTATTTGGGGGAGACAGTCTCTTTCATGCACTAGATAATTATCTCTAAGCCTAAACACTGTATCAGATTATCTTCTCTGGCTACAGCTAAGTCAGATGAGAAGTTATTCCCCCTATCTTGTACTGTGCATAACTACTCCCATCTAGATCATAATATCCCTTTAAATCTAAGCGCAGTGGCACAGCTGTTTTTCAAAATAATCTAAGGAAAAAAATTATTAAATTATTTTGGACTAATCAAGATCATTTTGAGTAAACTTGATTACAGAGTGATTAAATATACAGTCATATTACCAGATCAGGAGGATGGTAAACCATAGAAAGGGGGAAATGGCAAGCAGCTGAAAGAAGAAGATTCTTACTCTGTCTCTGACCGGGTTTGGACACTGTATCTTACTGTAGCCTACACCATTTTTTTTGCCAGAAAACATCATCCCAAATCAAAATACAATTCAGGACTACATGCTGACACATTTTAATGGCCCATTAAAGACTACATGACAGCCTGACAGGAGTCTATCCTATATTCATGTTCTGCCAAGATCAACACAGGAACACAAGGATCAGGATATGCATTTGGGTGGAGGCAACACAGCCATTACAAAGTCCCTACATCACTATTATTTTCTGGGCAGCTGTGTTTGACTCTTCTATACTGCTTATGTAAAGGACAAGCTTCACAAGATGTGAACCAGCCCTTATATTGAATATTTATGTTTATGTGGGTGAGAACAAACACTAAAGGCTATAAATAACATTTTCCAATATTTATCTTTCATCCTTTGAAGACTTCTCCAGGGATTTTAATTAAACTCTCCCTTAGTACTATTAGGCAATTAAAATAATGATAAATCAAACACGATCCTTCTCACCCAGTGGGTATCTTCCACAAGCTCTCTCAGTTTCCTGTCTTTTTCACTTTATGTAAATAGAAAACCATCACACTGCTTAAATTCAGCTGTTTGATTGGTGAGCCACTTTAACACCATGCTGATATCAAAAGAAAATTCTGCACCACACAACCGTCTAATTCCAGCAGCCAGAAAATCCCTTCTGACATTTATTTGAATCACCCTTATTCTTATGAGAATACTGTAGAGGTGCCAAGGCTTTGGGAACAATTGCCTTTCTCAGTCCCACTATCTATAAATACTTAATCAAAAAGGAACACTTTACCCCAAACTGTTTATGCTGAGACTCAATGTGGCAGCACAGTGATTTGGCTTCATTAGCTAACTTCTAAATATTGATCTGTGGGAGAAAATAAAGAAAATTACAGGTTTATCTGTAGTTACAGTAATGACACTTTAGACCAGAAGTTGGAAAGGACATTATTATCAGGTATTTTTTAAAAATTGTAATTCACAGAGAGTATAATTTAAACACCTAATTGGCTGCTTGTAGGTAGTAGCAATACAAGTCAAATAAAAACCTGAATCAGAAACTTAACAACCTCTTGAAACTAAGATTACTTTTGAAAACTGATCTACCTCTACATTAGGCATTTTCAGTGTAAGCAGCACAGAGCTGTACACCCTTGCACAAAGCCAAAAACCTTCTAGACATTACAAAATATTTCTATCACAAAAACAGTCTCGCATAACTCTTGACTTGCCTTACTTCAACAAATGAACATATCCAAATTTGCCTAATGAGTTATGCATTTCTACTTCTAAACAAAAGAATGTGAACTTGCAATGAGATGCTGGATGCACCTGAAAGGGGAAAAAGAATTCTGCTAAATGCAACAACCAAACCCACAGAAATTACCCAGGTCTTTTTCTCATAATAAATTCCACAACATTAAACAGGATCACCTATACATTGGCTACAGCTCCCATTCAAAAGTTATGGTTTTATATCCTAAAGATGAAACTAGTAGGTAATGCTAACATTTTGGGAGTTA
>JANZLQ010000040.1:2461857-2496381 GCA_026212715.1 Elanus axillaris
TTCTGCTAAATGCAACAACCAAACCCACAGAAATTACCCAGGTCTTTTTCTCATAATAAATTCCACAACATTAAACATTGGTTACAGCTCCCATTCAAAAGTTATGGTTTTATATCCTAAAGATGAAACTAGTAGGTAATGCTAACATTTTGGGAGTTATTTCAAAAAAGCCTCAGGTAGTTATCAAACAATCTTAAAATGCGTGGTTAATATTATTTTTAAAAGGAAATATTATTTGCATCGAAGGAATGATTTTTACTCTTCAACGAATGCACTAAACACCAATGATCCTACTGAAATTATCTGCAGCATATGGTATCATGCTGTTTGGGTAAAGGTTTCATAATTTTAGAGTGAAAAACACTATCACAGGTGAACAGCTCAACAGTGGGCTGAATGCTAGATGGCCAAATTGTAATCATGGATCCCAAACCCATTATTAGCTGCTGCTTCTCATGTGCAATTGAGGCTAAAAATGTTTTAAATGCCTATCAACTCTTATCAACTTAATACTTTGATCCATTAACTGAAACTCCCTAGAGCCTGATATTCTTCCTATCACCCCAGATATCAAAAGTAGAGCAAATAAAACATGAAACATTAAAATTAGTGAAAACTTAGAATACTGCCTATGGATACCTCAAAGAGACACAGGCTATAGAACAGCAGGCCATTAAAACTCTCAACATTTCACATGGTTGTTTTCTACTACAAGTTGCAGGAATACTCTCTGAAACCCCTTATCAATGCCAGTTTTCAGGCAGCCAGTGTAACTTTCTCTGAATGAGGCATAGCTCTGCCTCAAGACATTGGCAAGAACATGCACTATTTTAGCAGCATGCGCTGGGCGTGCTGCCACCTGATAGCTCTAGCTCTTAAAGCCAAACACTGCAAGCATCTAACGAGGCTGACTACAGCAACCAGAGCAGCAACAAACACATCTTCCCCATCTCACTGTATGGCTGAACTAAGAGGCAACAAGAACACAGTGAGGATGAGAAGGATAAAAACAAATTCAGACACATACTTCACAAAAGAGTCTTGAATTTTCAGTGTTTGACAAAATTCCAAACTGAGTGATGCAGCCATGCAGGCCTCCCAAATTTCATTATGCATCAGATGCTATTAAAAGCAACAGTCCAGCTTCTTAATGTTTCTCCCTACTAACCACTTATCTGTTTTTCATGGAATAAATTAAATCAGATTTCTTTATCAACTTGGGAAATGAACTTGTATTAGTGGGAAAATAATAGTTCAGCAGTATTCTGGAATTCCAAAATAGCTAAAAACATTTTCATTAAGATCTGGGCAGAGCTTTCCAGTACTGCAGAGCTGGTTCATCAACACTAATACTACTTTACTAGTCCAGGAGCACAGGTCTCCCTACCCCATTAGTGAAAGTCATTGAATCACACCCTTCCTGCAACAAGGCTCAGAATCGATAACTAAAAAGAAATTCAACTTCTGATATAAGCTATCATGTTGTTTAAAAACTGTTTAAAACTGTGATGAGGTTTTCATCATGTTGTTTAAAAACTGTTTAAAAATGCAATGAGGTTTTCAATGACAAAGATCATAAAAACAAATGTGCCGTCACTTTCTGTGCCTCAAAATTCAGTGTGTAATTAGAACCATCCTAAGCTCAGTTATTGGTAAACCTGTTTCCATGTTAAAAAATTCAGCAGTTAAGCATGAATTACTATGTTCAGGAATAAGCCTGCCCTAGGTCTGAAGTAAAAGGGCAACCCAGTAAAACCATGGTTTGTAGTAAGGTTTATACATACTGTGCACTGGCAGAGTTAGAAGCAGTTGGATATGAAAGAGGACATTTTTTAAAACTGGGTATGCAAAGAAAAATTGAAACACAGAAGAAAACGATTCCAAACTTATGATCTAAGTAACTAGATAGAAGTGTTCTGGACAGAGAAACACACAACTGCCACTAGGCAGGCATTCAGTAGAGATTCTTTTACTGACAGAAAGAGCATAACCACATACTCACAGGGCAGTTGGCAGTGTGAAGGCTCTAAGGGGCAGAAGGCTGCCTGACAATGTGACATTATAATATAGCATTCAGTTTGGCTTTTAATGGCTCTCATCCTCCAGAAAAACAAAACAGACTCTGGCTTTTTGGTGTAAACCTCTATGTAGTCATTGACCTCAATCTTTTTGACATCTAGTTCCATCATCCACGCCCAACACAAAACACACCTTTACATTCAGTCATGTGTAAAAATCCTGTCCAGCCCCTCATACCACAGAGGGATGGCTGGAGCACAGCTAGACTGCTGGTTTTATATTTAATACACTTGCAGACCATTTTCAAGCTTTGTCTTCATGCAATTCTGTATGCATTCTGCTACTGAGTCACTGCCTGCTGCCACGGAAAATTCCTCAAATGTGATGTGAGTTTTGTGCTCTGACAGGACCATTTACTGCATCCTCCTCTCTTGGAAGAGGAGAAAGTGCAAAAATCAGTTTGGAAGGCAATCTAAGTCACCAGCAGCCCAGCACATGCAGGGCAGCCAAGAAAAGAGAAAGCTTAACTGAAAGAGGTTTGAAAGCAGCACTGAGAGAAGGTGGTTGTTTGCCAAAACACTACAAAGCATGAACACAGATGTTCTGGCATTACTACAGCTTAACTTACTCCTGTGTCAAGTTAATCCTGATTCCAACTGAGGTTAAGTTCTCCAAAGCTGCTCATGTGTCACAAAGGTGGAAACAGTTCTTATGAAAACTGCTCTTTTTAGACCAATGATTTTACATTAATGGAAATAATTTGTAACAAAAGACACCTCATTACTAACCATCACATCCTACCAGTTGATTTCTTTCCAGAACTTTTCACATTAGGAACTGAAGAAACAAGATAACCAGGCACCTTCTCCCCACCCCCCCCCAAAAAAATAATCTCAAGAGCTTGTACTCTGAACTCTCTCTCAAAAAGGAATCAGGAATCTCAGCCTGTAGACTGACTCAGGAATGGGGTGCTTACAGGTGAGGTCCAATACTGTTTATTCTGTTCACTCTTTTTGAAAAGAAAATACTTCCACTGTATCAAAACCAAGGCATTCACATCTCCAGTGAGGCCCTTAAGTTCTGAATCCCCTCCACTTCTTGAGCCGATGTTGATCAAGAAACATGATGGTTCATCCAACAGTCTTAAAATACATTCTCCAAACTCCAAGAGTATATTCCTATTATCCAACAAACTCTTCCTTTGTTGAAACACCTAGGTGTCTGAAATGAGTGAATTATGACAGCCGACATGACATCTCTTGTTGCATATTCTTCCTTCTGAATAATGACTGTGTGGTGGAGATTTATATGGAACAAAGAAGGAAAAAATAGATTGGCAGAAGACTCAGTATCTCTCAGGCCCACATTAGCATTCACTTTCCATGTTCTCCCAATAGTGCTTTCATTTAATACTGTGCTTTGTTTTAACTCCTATCTTTCCTGCATCTTTTCCAGTTTCATGCTCTATATAAGAACACTTTTTATTCCAAGAAAGAAAGTGATTTGGGTGCATAAACATCGCCAGTGACCATCTTCTCTCCATAAATCTTTCAGGTTTTATGACATAATCATTTCATCTAATAAATGGCATCCTAAAAATATGTTGAAAACGAGGCATCTAAATACTTCTTCCTGTGAAGCCATAAAGTTTGATATGTTTCAGTATGATTATACTGAAAAAAATTCCCTATAGTATTTACATCTGAAACTCAATACTAAGCAGGCATCCTTCAGATACAGGTTACAAAAGGTGTTTTTCTAAAATGGTCCATTTTTACCCAGATAGCCATCATTCCTGCCAGGACAGACCCCAACAACAACAAAACAAAAATCTACTGAAACTTCAGCTGAACTTTAAACCTATTAATTAAAAAGCATAAGACGTTGAATATGAAGCTAGTATAGCAAAGTATCTTTTTCAATTAAAGAGACTTCCTTCCTTGGTTTGCTAATACCCTAGACACTCATTATAAAGAGGTCATGCATACTTATTTGACATATTATGCCAAAACTCTACACTTCCTCATTTTATACTTCAGTTCAGCAAATTTTGCCACTTGTTTCAGCACCTAACAGAATTCATGCCTTAATTCCACCAAATGCTCACTTCTGTCACAATGTCCATTTAAATATCTGTAACATTAGTTTATTTATTAAATGAGAACACAAGTTGCACTAAAACATAGGCTTTTCAATTAAACATGCACGATACTGCTGCTGGATCTCTTATTGTTCACCACACCTTTCCCTACCACCTGCATCTTATCATTGTCATATCTAATGTTAAAGCTGTAAATCCTTGCAGACAAGTACATTCCTTTATTTCACTTTATAGGACACATACTGCTTGTCCCTCCTTTTGTTTCACCCTTCTAAAATTTTCAACAGTTTTTTATCTGAACAAAACTGAACACATGCAAGGAACAGGAAGCGAGCATGGCTTTACAGCATCCAAGGGGGGTTCTAAGCACTCTAAAAAAAATCTAGCACAAATTTTCTTAAAGGGCTTCATCCACATCCCAAGTCAGTGCAGAAGCGCTTATCCTAGTGAAAGCTGATTCATGCCAGGAGGGCACAGCATCATGACAATGTGAAACCCCTGATTACAACCCTCACAAGTTGCCTCTTTTGCCCTCATTTATTCACATAAGCAGGCTCCTTAGCCACCTGTAATTGTCTGTTCCCATGGTTTGTTTACCTTTCTCCCTTATGTATTATAAAGTCTTATGCAAAGCAATATGCATAAATTGTAAGACAAGGCTGAAACACGGTTAACTCCCTCATCCTCCCTAGCTCTGTGCAGCGTGGAGCCAGTTTTGCCAAAAGACAGCGAGACATCTCAGTGGCAAATTTTGCCACCCTCTTACTCCAAATCATTTATAATGATGTTGAACAGCACTTACAGCTACTGGACTTCATTAGTAATCTTTCCATGTTGTGCACGCTGTCTTTATCACTACATTTTGTTTTCTATCATTTAGCTGGTCATTAAGCTATCCTTCATCTCAAAACAGCTTGGTTTCAGCAGTTGAGACCTTTTTATGGAAAACTATTATGAAATCCAAATACTCTATATCAGTGGAATCACCACCCAGTGTCATTTTAGTTTTATAAAAAATATGCATAAAACCACAGATCCTTCAGCAGACAGAGTCAGGATCTCTCAATTCATAAGGTTACAGAGATTCTGTTACAAGTGGTCAAGAAATCCTTGCTACTGATGTATTCACAATCGCATTAACGGGAGTACTGCAAAGCCACGGTCCAGATGAAATAATGACAATAATCAAGAAGTACAGGCACTGATAGTTAAACACAGAAAAAGATACCAAGTATGTTTACAAACATGCCTTAATCTAGTTAAGACAACACATTTCATATCTATCTTGGTAAGAGTGAGAAACCCCACCTGTGGCCCTCTATTCCTTTGAGTAGGGAAGCACCTGCAAAAACTCTTCTCTTGTCAGCTTAAAGTATTCTAAGAAATGGAAACAATACTGCAAGGTTTACAAAAATCAGTGGTTATACAAAGCTTTAAGAAAACAAGTAGTGTTGTAGCACTGTGAAGAAGTTAAAGCAATTAAGTTTAACATTATTTTATTCTACAAGGACAGTGCTGGAAAATGCTTCCATAATAAACTAAGAACACGTTCCATGGATTGTTCTGAAACAGTCCCAGAGCTGCCTGACTTCTGCTCAGCAGCAGCAGCATGTAGCCTTGAACTCAAGAGCTTGCGTTTAGCTCTTACAGGAAATGCTGGCCAAAAGGACAGCAGGTTACATCCCCTGCAGTTATATTTTAAATACAATTACTTTTCTCATGGACAGTTCACCAAAGCTGCCAAGAACTAAAACAATCTCAAGTAAATATTAAAGCTTGTAATCTCAATGCACTGCATCATACCTGTAATTTCTTTAAGTGTTCTCAGGTCTGATTATAAGTTTTATCATTTGGACTTTCACATCAGTTAAAGCAGACATCCTGAATTTAACAGAGAATAACATAAAGGCCAGTACCTCATTAGCAACTCCATATATAACTTTATTTCAGTGGTTTCAAGACTTTCTTTCCATGGGATATGAAAGGCAATCATGTATATACAAACGAAGATGAGTGGAAAAAATATTAGATCCTCAATTCTAGAATTATTTTCGTTTATTTTATTTGTATGCACTGTTGTTTCTAAATATGACATCTTTTTAATATTTGGTCAATGACATTGAGATATATAGTGTCCCAGACTTATTTTCTCTGCAATTTATCGACAATATTCATCACTAAACAAAGAAGAAAAATTTTGACAAAAATAGAACATAGAACATGTATTTTAATTTCATTTTATAACAATATCTTGTCCCTTAGTTATGATTTTTTTCTCATCATTACAGTGTGATTTACCTGCAAGTCCATATAAGGTGGATAACATGCTGAAGTAAGAGTATGCAGCACTGATAAAACTGTAGTTCATATAATTTTGCTTTCAGAAGCAGCAAAAATTTTCACCATCAAGCCATCTGCATTTTGCTGCAGTCTAGAAAGTCCTGAAAAACAGCAAAGATGATTAAGAACAGCAGACAGGGACGGAGACTCATTCTTCCTCCTTTATGAGGTAGGGTCCCTTCCTTACAGTAGCTGCGGGTCAGGAATTCAGATTTGGCCACACACCGGACCAAACACACCACTTCATAGTAGCGACAGTAACGATAAAACACCACCACCACCCCCCAAAAAAAACCCAAACCCAACACCCCACCCAAAACCTCTCTGAATTTTATTTCCAATTCCTGTATTGCCATTAAGAAGAGCGATACTTTTTTGGCTCACCTTCCATTTGCAGTAGGTGACTAATATAGTGCTTAAACTCACCTAACTTATCATTCCTTACACTTGGGGGCGGGGGAGAGGGGGAACGGGAGGGAAGGCGGGCATTCTTCTGCTATTCTGCTTTTCTTCCCCAATTTTGGGACACCTATGTGGATTTTCTCCCCATTCACCATCCCATTACACTGCCCAGGACTCAACTCGATTTCCAAATCGACCAACAAACCCCAGACAGTCGTGTAAAGCTTCGGGAAAATTCAATAACCACTGCCCTCGTCGTTAAAACCATCCCCTCTTCCTTCACCTCAGCCTTCGCGCCCCTCTCTGCCTACAACGCCGTCCCCGCGCTGACCGGCCGGAGTAAAACCTAAGCCCGCAGGCGGCTAAAACCCAGAACTGACACGGGGAAGCTATCTACCCGGCTGTTTTTATTAAAAACGCCACAGAAATACACCTGGAAAAGAGGTAGAACAGAGAGGAGAACCACTCCCCCATCTCCCCTCAGCAGCCCCCTCACGGCGGCTCGCGACCACCGCCCCGGGACGGGGAGGGCGCGCGCACCTGCGGCGCGGCAGCCTCCTGTCAGCTGGGCCGGCAGCAACTCCTCCCCCACGGGCACCGCCTCCCGACGGACCGCGGCAGCTGCAGGGGATACACCCGTCCCCCGAGCAGACGCTCCCGCCGCAGGCGGGCTGGGAGAGAGGCCCCGCCGTTCGCCCTCCGCCCCCAGTGAGGCGCGCTCCCCTCAATACTCTCACAGACACAGGCGCGCACACGCCGCCTACCGGGCTCCACTGCGCTTGCGCATCAGCCTCCCGCCGCTGCCGCACGGGGCTCCGCCCCCCCGTGCGCAGTGCGCAGGCGCGCGGCGAGGCGGCGCAGGGGGAGGGGTTGAGATGAGCGTACTACTCCCCAATATGGCGGACTTCGACACTATCTATGAGCTGGAGGAGGAGGAGGAGGAGGAGGAGTCCGAACCTGTGGTGCGGAGCCAGGAGCTGCCCCGGCCCCGCGATGCGCCGGATCCCGTAGCGGTACGGGGCGCCGGGCACATCACCGTGTAAGGAGGGGGTGGGGGGGGCGGCGGGCACGAGGCAGCGTGACAGGCCGGTGTGGTGTGGTGTGGTGTGGTGTGGCGGGGCGAGGGAGGCGGCGGCTGACCGGGCCGGAGCACCGTGCTGCGGGAGGCACCGTGCTGCCGGGGACACGGCTGCCCGCCGGCGGTGCCGGGAGGGGTAAGGTCGCGAGGAGGACTGTGCCCCGACCTCTTTTTGCCCCGAGCCCCTCTTCCCCCGTGGAGGGGAGCTGCCCGCCTTGCCGCTGTCTGCAGCCCTGCTCCCTCTCCGCCTCCCCCCCGCACCCCGTCACCTGGTTTGTGAGGGGGAGTTTTCCTTGTAACTTGTTAAAACGGGAAACTTCGTGTTTTCCAGTAGCTCAAGGCAACCCAGAGTCCTGAAGGAGCAGCTGAAGTTCAGCTGGCTGTTCCGTGCAGAAGCAGCAGCTAATCAGCCCTGACAGTCCTGGGTGTACTTATTTTTCCAAACAATCTGTTAGTTAAAAAGTAAACGCCACACGGTGCGAGGATGAGCAGGCTGTTCAGACGATTTCGCTACGACCCATCTCTGTCTCAGCTGAGCCATGGAGCCCCCCCCCGCCCCCGCACTGCAGAGGAGGTACATGGCTGTGTTGTAGTGTTGTAGTTTATCTGCTCCAAACTTAGTTGTGACTTTGGTTTAGGTTAAGTGTTTTTATCATTTAAGGCAACATGAGCCAGAATGTTTGCTGCTCACTTAAACAGTTGGAACAGAAGATGAGCAAACTCTGTGATCTTATAAGTAATGTTTACTCGTAGGGATTTTCTTAATATGCCTACTCCTGCGAGTGGAGGGATTAATATAACAAAGTACATCCATAACAAGCTGTTGGTCGTTGCAGTCATTTTCATGGCAGGCAGGGAGGTATTGGAATTTTTTATTGCAGTGGTCCATCAAGCTTGTGTTGCTTTGAGTCTGCATTTGGATTGCATAAAAGAATGCACATTTTTCTCTGTAAATAGGTGCAGTGTGATCTAGCTATCTGCAGCAAAAGCACTGGGTGGGGAAGGCTCTCATCCTAAGAGAACTAATGTTGGATTTGGTTCTGTGTCCATCATGTAAGTCTAAATCAGGTTTGCATTGAGCTAGTGCCAGTGGATAGTTGCTCTGCTGCACCGCAGTGTACTTGCTTGTGTTGATGGCATTTCTTTCTGTCCTGACCCCAAATAGCATGTGGCCTGCCTAAAGGAGGGATGTAACACAAGCAAAATGATCAGAATACCCCATACCCATCTTATTAGTTACCTGGGTTTAAGCACTAAACTGGAAAAAATGTTATGCACTTACTTGCTTTGTCTGCTGTGGTGCTTTTTGTGGATTAGTGATGTTCCTTAAAGCTCCTTCTTGGCTCCAGCATCTTTTGGGGATGGGCAGGAGCATCTCCAAGAACTCTGTCAACTAGTGATATCTATACTGAAAGAAAACAATACTTGTAAGTGATGCAGAAATCATGGGCTGGCATACATGCCCTGGTAACTTCTTGAACGGAATTCCTATCCACCTTATTTTCCCTTTCTTCTGCTCCTCCAAGCTTTCTTCCTGTAACAACTATAACCACCTGAATGGTAGAAGGCAGCTTTTATCAGTTCATGATGTATTTTTAAATCACCTTATACTGACAAAACCAGTGGATGTTACCAAGAAAATGCAAGTAAACTCTGGACAGTATGTACATACTACATACAGTATGTAATCCTAACCTCCTTATTAAATGGGAAATATTTTGCTTCTTAGAGTTTATGGTTAGTATGTATCAGCTCTGAAATTCTGTCACTTTTTGATCACACAGATGCTGCTGCTTTTGAAATGTTTTGGCTTCAGAAGCAGCCTGCTCTAGTTACCAAAGTGAGATACATCATTGAGTGAAACTTATGTTTGTTTTCTGAACCTGTCTGGAACATTGCTGATAAAAATTTCTGTCCTGACAAGTCAGACACTCGGGNNNGGGGGGGGAGGGAAGGGAAAAAAAAAAAAGTAAACCAGTTATTTTTAAAAAGCCACTATTTTCCTTGGGTTTTTATTTCACATGCTTTCTGTTCCTCATCTGATACTGGCCTTCTTGGATACTTTTGGTATATAGAGAAGGGATAATTCTCTAATTCCAGGGTCATCTTCTGATCCAGCTTTTCATGTGCAGTCCTCTTAGAAAACTCCTAAGTTACTAGATTCAAACTATGTATTTCTTGCATGAGAGTTTTTATTCTTATGACCTTGTCAGTGAGGTGCTGACCCTAACAGACTTCTACTGCAGTATTCAACAGTACTAAATATAAATTCCAAGAATCTTCTGAGGGTTTTTAGCAGGATCTTGCTTTTTCCACTGTTTTGCTAACCCTTTTACCCCTGTGCATGGTAAGAGTGATCATGTAAAGTGTATTTGGTTTATTTTACTCAGAGAAAGAATGTATGTGAAAGCAGTTAGCAAAATTTATGCTCATCTTGTTCAATGCTCTTTCACTCTAGAAGATTCTTGCTTTGAAACAACTATTCATATTTATTGTTTTCAGAAAGCTTTTGGATTTTAATACAGAGAAATTACTAGGATCTAGTATATGCCTTTGCTTCTCAAATTCCATTTGAATCAGTTATAACTCCATTGTTCACTGTTTCTTGCATAGTCAGTGTGACTCTGGTTGGTGTATCCAAATACCTCAACATAAACATTTTTAGTGAAGACTGAGTCATATGCCTACCAAAGCAACGGCAATAACTTTCAAAAACAGAGCAGTAAACAAACTCTTAACTTGGTTATAAGTTTTTATTTATCTGATGTAATTTTTCCATATAATTAAGTCCATGTTGATGGATAGTAATGAGGTAATGAAATAGCCATTAAGCATATTTTTCCCTTAGTATGCAGCTTGTGATTCCTGCTTAAGTCTGCAAACCTCCTAGTTTTGGATACAAGTTAACTTTTGTTATTCCATTGTATTTTCTGTAGGAGTGCCCCAGGGGTCTGCAGTCCAGGTGCTAATGAAAAGCATATTGTTGTCAATTAGGGAAGGCAGGGAAGAGCCAGGTGCTCTCAGTTGTGATAAGATGACATTTGATTATTGTCTGGTATCACTCCACCTTCTGCATATTTAAAATGGCAGATTCCACATGTTTAAAATAGCAAATGACCTCAGGCTTCTACTAGTTACCAAAAAGTTAGTTTTCGAAAACATCACGTGCAGGTAAGGATGTTCTTCAGTAGTTCTGTTGGCTTGATAGGAAAAGGTCCTAGATGAGGAAGATAAATGTTAAGTGTTCAGAGATTTCAGCTCAGTGCTCTTGATGAATGACTTCTTTATTCTCTAATGCTGGACAAAGCTTAGATGATACCTCATAAAGAATAGTATGTAGGATTTGAGTTCATCTGTTCAAGATAGGTTAAACCTAACCTGGATTAGGTGTGGGGAAAGGAGCTATGCTGAAAGGAGATTGGAGAGCCTATTGTACAAGAGTTGACTAAACGGGTTTAGCTTGTGTAGTCTAGTAATACTGATTACTGTCTATAAATACAGCAGCTGGATAAATGAGAACGAAGTGCTATTTAAGTCAAAAGAAAAAAAAGAGATAAGCACTTGTACATATATCTGTTCTAGATATGAGAAGGTGTTTTTCAAAATCTTCCTCTTTCATTCTGGGATCAGGATATGTTACTTCCCTATGCTTTGTAAACTAAAGGCAAGAATTTTATAATGTGATACCTGTTGCAGGTGGGGTTTGCAACTGATGATTCAGGGTGTTTGTTTCAGTCTTGAATTTGAGGGATTTATGAATGTATCTTATTACAGCTCCCTATGAGAAGTTGCATTCTCTGCACTTTACAGATGGGGGAAGAAGAGGTGTAGAAGCACTTGTATGATGCTATACATTAAAGCAGGGAAAGAGAGATACAAGAACTATGAAGTGAGATCATCCTAATTCTATTCCAGTGTTATTGCCTATAGGAAACAGTGCCTTGCTTTTAGAGATATATGTTACCCAGTGAGAAAATTGCAACTGAAGTAATATGGATGACTTACCTGAATTTCTAAATGTTAGACTTTGGGCAGCTTTCACTGAGGAGCCAGAGAACTAGCCCAGAAATAAGTTGCCACCGGCTGATATTTTAAATGATTTAAAGGACAGGTACTGGAATTTATTTTACATCGTGATTTTTAAATATACTGAATTTTAGAAGACTTTATAGGCCAAATCATGCTAGATCATTAGTCTGTTGTAGAAGGTCTAATGAAGTTACTTATCTCTTAATCAAGACTTTGGGTCTTAACTTTTTTTTTTCCCCCTAATAACACTTCAGTACTTTTACAAAGTTGCTCACAAAGCTGTAGAACTATACAACAGTATGCTTTAACATTTCTAAAACAATTTTTTTTTTTACTTGGTTCTTGAATTCTACCCCCCCACTCCCCAGTCTAATAGGGGTTTAATGTTTCTGAACTGTGTGGTAAATCATCATGAGGATAGTCTGTAAAACTTCTAGAGATACTTTTGTAAAACTGTGCTAAAGGCCATCAGTGATGCTGACTAAACATAGTTCTATAATGCAGTATAGTCCTATTTTCAGTATAGTCAAAACCCTTTATATTATTTTAGCCATTTGCAGGTGTCTGTGTAAAAGAGATGCATTTCTGTAACTGAGGTTTCTTGAATGTGTTATAACAATGGAATGTTTTGGCAGCTGATAAAAGTTTGGGGGTTTAAATACATTTCATGACATCAGCCTTCAAATTTAATGTAATAAAATACATTGTGGTTTTGTATTCTTAATAGATCTAAATCAGAAAGCACGAGTTTATGTTATTCTTTATGGAAATTGGTGGTTCAATGGGAATTTTAATGAGTATATGTGACCAGTGAGATAAAAGACACTACCTATGGCTTAGGAATTTTTGAACTATGAATTGTTGAAGGTCAGAAGAGTATTCTGGGGAAATGCTATTACATGTTAGCTTTTTTTTTTCTTTGGCTGTTTCCTAGGCATCTGCTACTGGCTGCTACAAGAGTCAGTGTTCTGGACTAGGTGGACCTTTGGCATGGTTTAGTGGAATTAGTCTGTTATATGGGTAGAGTAAATAATTCTGCAGTATTGCCTGAACTTTCCACTAGTTCATTTATTATGTTGTCTCATTGCTGCAACTTTGTGATCATTTTAGGTAGTCTCGTTGCTGATATACAGAAAAGTCCGTATTCCTCAAAACAAGCTTGTGTATGTGCTTCATATCGTTAGTCTTTAAAGGATTTTGTAAAGACTGGAAAGACTACATCATTTCTCTTCATGTCGTCTTAAAAATAAATATATAGTATAATAAGACTTGGAAGATTTCAGTTTAAAAAGAAAAGCTAAGAAGCGCTGACATGCCAGATTACATTCACAGAGAATGGAAATGCGCTTTTATTAATAACCTTTGTGCTTGCCTAAAATCTTACTGGTTTTACTCTTTGTTTTTGTAGCATTAATTTAACAGCATGGCTTTCCAGTTCACTTCAGTATGCAGTAGCCAATGCTGTGCTGATGATCAGTTCACTCACATTCATGTCTAGAAACTTTTCTGTGAAAATGTTGAATGAAACAAACACAAATAGGTGGTAATTGGTTATAGTGCTTAGAATGGCTTAAGAGACAAAGGTTGAGAAAACACTTCAATTAACATCTTTTTTTTTTTTTAAATGTTTTACACAACTAGTGCTCCAATATGCTGCTCTTCATAAGAGTCAAAGCTCTGACATAAATTAGCCATTGAAGAACTTGACTGGACTTCACCAGCATTGTTTGCAAACATTTTAATTAGCTTGCTGGATTTCTAGAGACAGCACAAGTTATTTTATTATGCTTCTCTCTAAGGTTTATTTAACATTTTTATATACTTATAAATGAGTTGCATTGCCAAGTTTGGATATGTGAATTACTACACTGTGCTCGTGAGTGTGTATGTATTATATAATGATAGGGAACTGATGACATTTCAGCAAGACTAGTATTTGTACAAGTGACCAGTAAGGAGTACTTCAGGTGTCAGTTTGACTCAAAGTAAGTTCTCTCTCTCCGTAAGGTTTGTTTCTACAATGACTATTACAGTACCAAATGTATTTGTGCTTGTCTTTTTGGCTGTGATCCTTTGGGGTTTTTTGGATTTTTTTGTTGGGTTTTTTTTTTTTTTTTGAACAAAAATACTCAGGAGATAGTTTAGCAGAGCTGACAGTGAACTTGATGTACAGTGTATTTAACTTTATGTTTGAACAGAGCTTAATGTTAAGTTTGTAAAGGTTGTTAAATTACTGAATTGTAAAGGTTAAAGATTTCAGCTAAGGTAGAGGGGATGGAAGATCAGAGTTCTTGTTCTGCAGAAGCTAGCAGGTTTAGCATTAGAGCTTAGTTAACTTCTTGCCTACTTACATGCTTTAAGTATAATAAAAAAAAGTCAGCCTGCACTGTCAGTGTCCTGCTGATCTAGAACACTAGCTTTTTGGAAATTTCAGTTGGTTCAATAGTTTTGGGACTAGGGGTAACACAGGTCTACAAGCAAAGTCTAGCTCCCTGTAGGTTTCACTGGTTATAATGAAGATTACCTCTTGCTCAAAACCAAGAGCACTTCAATGAAGAATAGTCACAATGATACCTAAGACTTCAATTTTCTTGAAGTTCATAGTTGTTTTAAGACTGTTCTTTGTGGGGGCTCTTACACGTTTTGGATGAGATAGTTTAACTCAGCCCAAAACAATTTTTTAAAACTATGTGGTTATACATTTCTAAGATGATGATGAATGAGTTCCTTATAACTAGCTTTATCTGTTGCATATGAATAAATTGCATAAGTAAGAAAAATAGCAGTAAAAGGATTATTGAACCTAGTAAAACTGGAATTTAATAGCTGGAGGTTTTTTATTTCTTAAAGAAAGTTAAGATTGAAACGTGCTGCCATCCAATTGTAAAATAATTTTTGTGCTTTTAATGACTTGAAGGTATTGAAGTAAGGCAACAAGCTGTATTTCTCTGCCTTATAAATGACCTTATGAATGATACACGAGAATTTAAATAAACTTAGGTTGAAAGCTCATGAAATAATGTAAATGTAAGGACAAAAGAAATTAATAGTTTGGTGCTTTTTTTTAAAGTACAAAATCTATTACATTTTTTTATTAAGGGAAACTAAATAAGTTAGGTGGAATATATTTTGTTTGTCTCTTTTGTTTTCAAGGTTTGGCTTGAGCAACAAGTTTGATACAGAATTTCCTTCTGTTCTGACAGGGAAGGTAAGTGTGAGATTAAACTGTTCTTTTAAATGGAAAGATCCAGTGCATCCAGTGGTTTCTGTGTTACAAGTAACGTGCTCATGAATCCGCAGTGCAGTGCAGGCCAGTGCTGCATTGGAGACAGTTTGAACTGTAGGAACTAGCTGGTTGATGACCAGTCCCTACAGTGTACTTTGAAAGAAGAAAAAATTATATGCAGTGATTACTATCATTATTGACATTCTAAACACAGAAAAGCTCGACATGACATTATACTGTTTTCCTGCAAGCAACCTACATGAAAGCAAGACTCACTTAACTTTGCCTTACAGATATCTGGAGTTTGTGCTACCTTCTGTGTGAATGAAATTATTTCAAATATTAGACTTCTCTTTTTAATATGTTTGTCAAGCCTTGAGTTTATATTTAGATCTCTGGAAGAGAATCTGTTTTATCTGAAGCTTTAAGGAACAAAACATTATAGTGTTAAATCTACAGATCAAGTAGCTTTTTAGTACATTTTCAGAAATACAATAATAGTTTAGTGTTGCCAGGTCTCTTGCTTTCTCTGGAGTCCTGTCATCTTACTAAATGCAAGTTTAATAAATACTCATTTGTAGCTATTAATGAAATCTGGTAGCAAAATTCTTGGTTATGGTTTTAATTTTTTTTTTAAGATTTTTAATTCTTTTTGTCTTGGACCTTTTTTATTTCTTTCTGCTGTTTCACTTTCTGATGCTTTTCTTTTGCTTCATTTCATATCCCCCTTTGTGTACCTTTTCCAGAAGTTATGAGAAAAAAGTTTATTTGGCTCTTACTGCTTTCTCTGTTGTCATACCATACAGCTATGCTATCTCTGTAGCCTCTTGCAGTAGCTGTTGACTTATATTAACAATATACTAAAATGCAGCTGGATGGCATCTCCTGGTTCAGCCAAATTCATCTGGGTTTTTAATCCTTCATTTTTACCCCACAGTATAATGAATAAAACAGTTGTGTTGAATTTGTCCAGCTTTTTTGACAGCAGTACAATTGAAAAGCAGGTTGCTATTTGGGGATTTTTGTTGTTAAAAGACAGCCTGGGAACTCTGGTCTTGCTTCAGAATCTCACAGAGCTCAAAATGAAAAGTCTTACACAGTCTAATGTGAGGGCTGGCAATAACACCATTTGCATTTCACTACCTTGCATGCCTAAGGTTTATTCTTTTCTGTGAAGCTCTTTCTGATCACCAAAAAGCCATAGAATACTTTTTGGAAATAACAATTTTTATGTTCTTTTAGTGAAGTTGTAGTTTGTTATAAATAAGCCTACAGAAAATACCTAGCAGGAAATGTTAAAGCTTAACTTGATTATATAATTTAATCTCTTTCTGTCTCTCTAAAATACTTTTGTGTGTATTAAAAAACCAAAACAAGCCAAACACCCCAAACCTACACTATTTAATACAAGCATCAATGCCTACCACATTTTCCACTTGATTGTCTTCCTCTTGTTAAATAGACGGTGAAGAAAAGTTTAATTTAAAGTTCAGTTGACTGCTTGGATTTAATTTAGCAAAGAAAGGAAAGAGGAAGTTCTACTTGGCATTTACCCTTCTTGTTCTATAGATCTAATCACTGACAACATAAGTCACACGTGAGTAGGGATTTGCTCTACATTGGTATGCCTCTTCCATTGAGAATCTTGATATCCTGTTATCTTTTTCTCATGTGGATTTGAGGGGGCTTTCTGAGTAAGAAGACCTTGAAAATAAATTAGTTCCCTTTTGTGAGGGGAAAACTCTGATCAAATGAGATAGTAAACACATTTTTCTTACTGCCTGCCACATACTGCCATGAAAGACATTAAAAACCACAGTTGTGGGTTTTTTGGTTTTTAATGCTTTCATGAGTTGCAAGAAGTAAATAATCTGCTTCTTCCTCTGGTTGTGGCAGTCAATCATGTTTATCCCTATTGGAAATGAAAAATCAGTCAGGTTTTTCCAGTAAGAAGGTTTTCTTCAAATACCCTGATAAATAATTCACAATAATAAGCATTGTAGTCAATTGATACTATCACCACTTTAAGATCTTTTACTGTTCTTAAACTACAAATTTTTACTTTTTATGGAGTCACAATTTATGAATAGCATAGTGACTGTTTATATTAACAATTTGTGATTAAAATGTTTACTATGAACTTGCATTAGCACACAGCTAGTATAAGGCAATGTCATACTTTATTCAGAATGCCTGTGTAACACTAAGTTTAATGGCTTTGTTGTCCATTGTGAATTGATACTAATAATATCAATGGAGTGTAAAAGATGAAACCATTAGGTGGGGTTGATAGACTTCTCATGGTATTGTTTTTCTTTTTAATAAATACAGATGAAGCTCTAGCTTTTTAAGCACAGTATGAAAATCTATCCAATGCACAATAAAAACCCTAAATACATAAAAACTGTCTAGCTACACCTTTCTCCCAGAAGCACTAACTTTTTGGTTTTACGCCACTCTCTAGTCCTAGGAATTTGCTTAAGATTCCTGACCCTCAGTTTGCCCATCTACATGATGAGGATAGTAAACCTTCTGCTAATTTTCTTTTTTTTAAATCTGAAAGACCCCTCCTTCACCTGTCTCCCCTACCTCCTTGTCCCCCCAGTTTTTTACAGAGTCTGGATAAATAAATAATAATATATAAATAAATTAACCTAGACCTAAGATGCATGCATGTAATTACATCTTCAATATTTAATTGAGACTTGTTTGTTGCTTTTTTGGGGAGAGGTGAATGTATATATTTGAGGATAAAACATGGGCAATAAAACAGTAAAGAAAAGGAAAATACCAGGTGGGTCAGATGTTGGGCCTAGCTAATTCAGTTAGATTGACTTAATATACATCTTGCAGGATGAGATGCAAGCTTCAGCTGGTTTATAAATACTGAGCTAGGCTTTAAAACAGTGCATTCTCTTAAACTGAGTATTTTGAGAAAAGATTTGACTATGCTTAATACAGAGGTGATATTTAACTTTTAATAATGTGATTGGGCTTTGGCCTACATTTAAATTCTGGCTAAATTTAAATTCTGTGGGCTACAGTTTTATATGATTGTTAATTATTTAAATGCTTGTTTTAAAAAGGTTTTAACAAAATACTTTTCGTGATGTATCCCAAAATAGCACACACTGTTTCAGGTGACAAGAAAATGATGGAGGCAGTGAACCTTAAGGAAGAAAGTGGAGTTTCCTGCCCTGATCTTAAAACAACAAGGGTCCTATACAGAGACTACTGTGCAATGCAGGGAGACATAAGCCATAAAATGTGGTCTTGGTATTGTGATCCCAATGCAACATGTGATGGATAGGGTTTGTGATCATGATGATTGAAGGAGAAAGATCAGGCCTGCTGGGCTTTACTTGCTCTCTTCCTGTGTTTGTAGATTCTCTTGCATCCTGTTGTAAAATATTATGACACCCCCTCCTTTCCTTTTATGTTGCTTTGGGGTCTTCCCCTGCCCCCCACCTCCCTTAAAGACCTAAAAGGAACTAATGTCTCTTTACAAGGTGTACTGCACAGCCAGGAGCTATGTACTTATCTCATTCTTTTCAAGACCCAGACAGAAACTCTCCAAGAAACTTTCCAAAATTACTTAAAACTAGACTTTCTTAGGGAGCTTTCTTTGTACAGGAGGTGCTGTTAATTCCCTGCTTGTTTGAAATACGTTAGTCATTTCACACTAACCTTTCAATATCTGTACTTGCGAGAAAGGCATGATTTAAAATTATGTCAGAAAATAAAATTCTCTGGTGACTGTTTCATTTGGATACCATTTTATTATTAAATTAGAACAGGTTTTTTATTTACAGATACTTTGTTCTTTGTCACTATGTAACAATGCTTAACTGTCACTGAGCTGTAAACTGAGAGCAACAAAACTGTTTTGCCTCTATTTATCACAGAACGAGCCTTATCTTGGTCACCAGTTCCTTTAGTTTCAAATGAAGATATGTCATGGTCTGACATTACATTTCCTAAAGGGAGAAATATATCCAGTAGTTTGGGTTAGCCAAAACCAGCTTAAGTAATTTCATCTTATGTTGCAGCTAAGAGATTCAACTTTACATGAAAGTATTTGGTGCATTAGCAGGTAGTAGTGGTGCTTTTATAATACTATGTTAAGGTAAACATCATACCAAAGTTTCTGAAATAGAAATTTTCTGTTTCTTGGTGGCATCCCAAGTTGGTTTCTAGTTTAGCCATTGCCTGTGCTGTGCTCTACAGGAAGGAGAGTACTTCAACGTTGTTCTTATAAAGTAGCATCAAACTGTTAACCTGATGTGAACAGTGAATCCCTTAAAAGTAGCACAGAAATAGGGAATCTCATCATCCCAGTGCTTTCTTATTAGGTCCCAAATTTTTCTGCCAGCTGCGATCTAAGAATCTGGTCGACTTTTCATGTTGGATGTTATCACTGATGATAAGGTTTCTTCATGGTAAAGTAAATTCTAGACTGTGCGATTCCATTGTCTTTGGTAGGTTTCTACAGCTGTATTTTGGGGTTGGGATGTGTTGTTGTCAAGGTCCAGTAAACTTTGTGCCTAATAGAAAAGGAAACATTCTGTTTTCTTAGTGGGATTCATTGCAGAAGTACTAATGGGCTCAAGAAAAAAACATTTTTATCTTTCAAATAAACAGATAGAATGATACATGTACAAATTTCAAAAGACTTCTCAAAGAAAGTGCCATTTGTATATATCTAAATGTTAGGAACATGTAAACTTCCTTAAGAGTTGAGAGTGCTAATTTGTTAATGTATGTAATTGAATTTACTTTGAAGCATGTCTGACTGCAGAAGCTGTACAATATTACCCATACTGCATACAACCACCCCAGTTGTACTTTACTACAAAACATTTTCCCACACTGAAGATGAAATGGTCTTGCTCATGTGCATCTGATATTTGTTAGAGCCTAAATACAAGAGCCAGTGTTGGCAAGAGATCTGTAAAATCTCCTGTTTCTTCAGATACATGCAAGTACTAGTTTTCCATGTTACAATGTGATTTTTTTTTTCTGTTCATTGAAAATGTCCCAATGGGGGATCTGTTTCTTTTTGCCATTTTCTTTCTTTCTTTCTTTTTTTTTCAAACTAAGGTGTCTATTGTAAAATATATTTAAATGTTGATGTTCCAGTCAGTCTAAAGAATTTTTTTTTACTTGTTCCATTTGTATATATAAAAAGAATTATAAGACAGTCTATTTAATATGGGGAGGGTGGTGCCTGTATAATTGCAAAAGAAATACTCTCTGTGTACTTATTAATTCCTGCTATAAAATAATCACAATGTTAAATTATGTTCTTACATTACTAACTGTAGGCCTGGCTTGTGTAAAAACCCAGATGACCTCTGACTCTATACTGCATGGTGATCTGAAAAGCCAGGAAACAGATGTTGTATTTATTTACTCCCTTTCCTGCAACGTTTTAATGAATTTAGGTCTTCTGAATAGGCAGAGGTAGCAGAATCAGGTCCTCTCCATTTCCTGTCCCATAGTTTTGCTCCTTTGGTGAAAGGAGTCTTTGTCATTAAATTAATGCTTTTGTTGTTGTTGCCCCTGTTTGCAGAATCAAATGAACATAGTTGGTCTTGCTTGGTTGAAAGGATTATGTAGTAGTTGCACAGCTTTTTATACAGACTAATTATAGAGGGTTTTTTTTCAACATGGCGAGTAGTTAGGAAAGTCTTTATATATTTTTTAAAAGTTGTTGTGCCTGACTGGTCAAGTCGATTGAGGTTGGATCTCATTGTGCTGCTTTGTGTGTTCAAATGCTGGATTGTGTTACAGTTAAGAGTGCCATCTTGGGAGTCAATACCACGAATCCATATTTGACTTGTCGAGTATAAGTTACTTAGATTCTGTAGAGAGGTGAGGGATCTGGGGTATGTAAATAGGTAAGTGCACTCAGTTGTTTGAGAGAAACATGCTGCTATCAGAGGAAGGAGCTTATTTCTCATAGAAAATGTGGTTTTTCACTGTGACTCTGCAGTGGCAATACATAGCAAATACTGAGTAAGCTCTGCTGAATATTCCTTAAATTAAGTAAGTTGTTTTCAACAGCTAGGCTTTATTCATAACCCTGTACAAGATGCATTTCTTTGCCTTGAATATAATCCCATATATGTCTCTTCAGCCTTCCCTGTTTTAGGAAGTGGCCACAAGTGAAGTTGTGGCCTCATGTCAGTATGGACCACTTCAGGAATTTATCCATGGACAGAGGTCCACCTTCACCCAGGCACAGTGTAGACTTGCATTGGTATGAAGTGAATTTGGACAATATTACCTTTTTCCTACGTAAAACACAGGTGTTTTTACTACAAAGCTGCCCCACATTCCCTTGGAAACCAGATATTTGTCATTCCTACTTTTTTTTTTTTTGGTCAGCGTAGCCAGTGCATATGTTGCACAGCTGTCTCCAATTTCTAGTTTTGTTTGGGGCTGCTATATTATCAGGACAATTGACTTATTAATGGTGCAATAAATAAGGATGAGGCTGTTCATCTAAGCAATGATTAGATTTTAATGCAAGGTTTTGCAAAGCATGCACCATAAATGGATTTGTAACAGGAATGTGACTTTTCATATTCACTGGGTGGCCAGTGTTTTAGAAGATGGGGTCGTGTTGTATAGTGGTATTATGTTTCATTTACATTTTAATCTGTAGAGGCAATTATTGAGAAAATACACTTGTAATGGCTTTCCACTGAAGTTCAGCACTTCTTTTGCAGGTTGCCCCAGAAGAATTCAAGACCAGCATCAGTCGTGTGAATGCCTGTTTAAGAAAGAATCTCCCTGTCAATGTAAAATGGCTGCTTTGTGGCTGTCTGTGCTGCTGCTGCACACTGGGCTGTAGCCTGTGGCCTGTAGTCTGTCTTAACAAAAGAGTAAGTACATGTTGCATTCTTCTTCTATTTATTTTGCAATTACTGGTAACGTTAAATAACATTTAATAGTATCGTCCCCATTTCAAACCCCTTTTTTGTCTCACTTGCATTCAAAAGGTTATTCCGTTTTCCATTTTCTAGAAAGCAGAAAAAGTGTTTGTTAATGAAGTAAATGATACCAAATTACCAATTAAATTAATAGTTTTAAGAATAGCTAATCCCATCTCGATCAGTTCGAACAACAGGATGGAGTATATGATAACCTAAATTTTCAGGATTTCTAAAGGTCTAAGGATTGAATTAAATGAAACAAACACAAATTTGTTTTCTATTTGGGAAGTTTAAAGGCTTCCCATTAATTAATTAATTTTCTTTCAACAGAAAGTTGACAATTCTTGTAATCAGGTCCAAAGTAATAATTCTGAAAAGAGCTTTAGCCATATCAGGCAAACATGATCCTAATTACCTCTATGGTTTACATTTAGAATTGATTTATCAGAGCAGTAAATGTTTAGGAAATACATAAACAGATATAGTATTATGATATTCTTTGCAGCTGCATAGTCTGTAAGACTTGTAGCCATAAAATATTATTATCCAAAAATGTAAATAGTATGTAGGTGCACTAGGGAAAAAAACTCTCACACTTGTCAATTTAATTATAGTAAAAGATCTTAAGTAAAAATCTGTTAAAAAGTAATACTTCTGGCTTTTGAAAGTTTATGATCTTTAATAAAACAATCTGAAAGCAAAAAACAGGGAACATGCATTGCTTTTCAGAGAAAATAAAATAGTAGTGTGTTGCCAAACTTTCCAACTTGCTTAAAAAAAAACCAAAACAGTTGCATTGACTGGTATCAAGGTTTTGGTTAAAAAAAAAAAAAAACAAACCCAAAAAACCCCAATGAAACATACTAATTGCATAATATGTGAACTTGTTAAACTGCTGATTGCTGAAGCCTGTATCACTAAAAAGTTAAAGGACGTGTTTTAGCTCATTTTATCTGCCTTTATAAATGTTATTGCAGAGGAATATACTTGAGATATACAGATGGAATATTTGCAGTTTTAAAAGCATACTTAATATTCCTGTGCTAGTGAAAATCTAAGTAAATGGCCATGTGACGTTGTAGCATTAATGCAATTCTCAAGGGTACAAACAATATGTACCCAAGTAGGAGTAGGGAGGATCATGTTAACTTCTGTGGGTATGTGTGTGTCTATATATTAGAGCAATTTGATCACTCTTAACAATCACAAGTATGAGATGGTTCTTAATTTTCTCTTGTGGTGGGTTGAACCTGGCCAGCAACTAAGCACCCACCAGCCACTTGCTCACTTAGCACCTTTCCCCTGCCCCCAAGTAGGATCGGAGAGAGAATCAGAAGAGAAAAAGTAAGAAAAACTCATGTCTTGAGATAAAGACAGTTTAATAAGTGAAGGAGAAAAAGGGAAGAAGACCCAAGTGATGTAAAGGCAAATCGGTAGCCACCTCCCACCAGCAGACCAATGTGCAGCCTGTCCTTGGGCAGTGGGCTACTTTGGAAAGAACAGCCCCCAGTTTTATTGCGGAGCATGATGTTGTATGGCATGGAATATCCCTTTGGTCAATGCTGTTCAGCAGTAGCCAAAACAACACTATTTTGATCATAGATCTAAAACACAGCACCATACAAGCTGCTGTGGAGAAAATTAACTCCAGCCCAGCTAGTCCCCATACACCTATTTAGCAACAAAAGGCATTATGAGATCCAAAAGTTGGAATATGAAACTAAGACTACTGAAACAGGAAACAACATGTACTTTTTAATTCCAAGGATAGCTTTGTCCCTGGAAAAACTTACAAAGAAGTGGTGGTTTCTCCACCATTAAGTCTTTGATTCAGAATTGGGTAGCATTGTATCTTTTTTTTAATGAGATTGTGTAGCTCAAATTGGTGGATGGAATTCTGTGGCGTACCATGCAGGAACTGGAGTAGATAATCACGGTGGTTTTTTTGTGACCTTAAAAATCACTGAAACTCAAAAAATCTTCTCCTCTCCCACAGTTGTGGAAAGAGCAGACAGAATATGAAGGTCATATGCACTTTGCCTGTATTTTCAACTCTTGGATACCACTGTTCGTTGTGAACTGGAGTTCTGTGGCGTTGAGATTTTTTTCAGGATTCAGATAAGAATTACATTAGCAAAATTTGGAAATTACATGTGTTTAAACTGTGTTGTCAGTAGACCGCCTGTAGTGAGTGCAGGATTTGGCCAAGAGAATGTGGAAGATTCTGTTTTGGCTTGGCTGTGGCTGGTAAAAATACTACATTCAAAAGGATCTCTTACTAGTAAATGAATTCTGGGAAAGGTGCAGTCCTAAGTTAACAAAAAACACATACACATGCGTGGCTTTTTTCTGAAGATCTAATGTTGCCGAGTGGGGAGTTGAAGTGGTAGGACTTCCATTCGTAATTTCTCTTTTGCTTGGTTCTACTTTTATAAAACTAACTTATTTTAAATTAATCTTAAGCCAGAAATGCAATAGTAAGAATCTTCTGGTTGAGGCTGGCTACTGAACCTTTTATAATACAGTTTTGACTTACTTTTTAGACTAGAAGATCAATTCAGAAGTTACTAGAATGGGAAAATAACAGACTGTATCATAAGGTAAGAAAAGTTAGAGTGCTTGGTTTTTTCAGCTTTAAGAATAGTAAATTTTTTTTTGCATAATTGGCATGTAGGAATTTTACAGTCCTGTTATAATTCCATACCTTATACTGATCTTAAACCTGTATCTGAAGTGTTCTAGATCCTAGTAATTTGATATTGCTAATGCTTGTTATCTTACTCATCAAAACAATGCTGTGGTATGCATTAATCCTTTGATAATTACTTTCTTTAGCTTGGTTTGCACTGGAAGCTGAGTAAAAGGAAATGCGAAACTAGCAATATGATGGAATATGTAAGTATTCTGTTAGCTGTTTGGTATTCAACATACCTATGATTTTATAGAGAAAATCCTTGACTTACTAGACTGTCACCTATCTAAAAAAACTCTCAAAAAATGTGCAGTTGTGTTTGACATACACCCATGAAGGCCACTTTTAACAAGAGCAGCCATGGCATATATTGAGACTTGGAATTTGTCACCATTAAACATGCCTTCTTTACATAACAATCCTATGTTTGCACTGCAGGTACACTTGTTTTGGTCTCTACTTTGTAATGAGGGAGATCCACTGGGACTTTGTGCATTGGTGTGATTCCCACACCAGGCTGTAGTTGTTTAACGCTTACCCAGCTTTTCCACTGGTATTCATAATTGCTTTGATTCAAATTCTTTGTGCAGAAATACTGCATTTTTATAGTAGTGTGGGTTTTGTCTGGATTTTTTTTTTTCCTTTTTGCTAGCTCTGAATTTCATAAAGTTTTAACCAAGACAGACAGTCCATTTAGGAAAGCAGAATTCAAAATATTTCTGTGGTCCTACTATTCCCCATACATTTTCACGTATAGCTGTGAAGACTGTGTAGGCTTGAAGAAAAGAGATAGTCACCCCAAAAAAGTGAAGTGTCCAGAAGCCCTGTATTTCAAAAATGACTGAAATCTCTGCTTTGTTACTCTGTAAGGAGGGAACGTTTCCCAGAATATCTCAGATGTTTAGTCTTACGTACTAGCTAATGTTGCATGGAAATTGTGCTGAAGGTCTGAACTTTCTGGTTACTGTGTTCTGTTCTTGTCTTTTTCCCTTCAACAGGTAATATTAATAGAGTTCTTACCAAAATATCCCATATTTCGACCTGACTGAGGAACAGCATTTGGTCTTTCATGTTACCTGTCATTTTCTACCCTTAGTGCCTTGTAGATGATTTTGGAAAGAAGATGGTCTACTTTGCTGTGACTTAAAAAATGTTCTTCAGTAGAGTATCTTCCTTGCTATGTTACTTTTTTTTGTTAAGAAGAGAACAATTTGCACATTTTTTTGTTAAATGAGGCTTCTATGTTGCACTCTGAATTTTTAACGTTAACAATAACTGATATAGTTGCCACTAGGGTTCTAACATCAGTGCTGCTTAAACTTGTTCTGAGCATGCTGCCTTATTAATTTCTATATTTGCTGTCCTCAAACATGCATCCTAATGCCATGTCATACTATATTTCATTCTAAATGTCGCAATCCTATAAACCCTCAGTAGAAATGTCCAGGTAAGCGTCTAGTAGTAATGATTTTAGTATAACTTGCTTGCATAGGACTTGCAATCAACAGCACTGGTTTTGTCCTGCACTTTGCAAAATCATCATTTACATTAGGGGGTTAATTATTTTACCCACTATGGATTTGTAAATATTGACTCTTTGCATAATGTAAAGTGTGGTATGCCAAGGTTTACAGAATGTAATATAGCTCTTATTCTATTGCCAACAGTCTGACATCGTTTTATTCATTACATTTGCTAGTAACCCTCTGATTGTATAGACTCATCCACATGCTGTTTTTATGGTAAAGCCATAATAAGTTTGTACATACTATCAAATGTGTAGGGCTCAGTTGCACTTTCTTTAGTAAATGGATGAAAAATGCTTAGCATTTCTGTCGTCTTTTTTTTTTTTAAGTATTTCAGGTGTTTGTAGCACCTGAAATAGGAAGTTTAAGTACTGTTCACTTTTGGAAAAGTTGCATTTGTGGGGTAGATGGCAGCTGCCGAATTATCCCAAAGCCTCTTTTGAAGTTAGGAATAGATGGATGCCAAGTTTTGTTTTTAAGTAAGGAAAAAAATGTTTCATAATTGGAGACCTTCATTGCTAAGGAGAAAAATTTGGAACAGCTAAATCAAAGCTGAAGTAACACTTTTGCTGTTTTTGTAGTGTGATAGTACTTCAACATTTTAACAGTTAAGTGACACGGCATCCTTTCCAGTGGAAATAAATTTTATCTAAATCAGAGTAGTGTTTCAAAATATGCTGATGGGAGGAAGTGAACCAGTTGAAAGGGTTCGTGCATATGTTTTGACATTTGGGTACAGTCTGGAGCCACAAATGCCTTGTGGAATTCACAAGTATTTTTGGATTCTTCCCAGTTTGCCCAATCTCAGGAAGGGAAGTACTTGTAGAAAAACTTCCTGTAATGGCTGGCTGAAGCAAGACCACTGGATAATAGTAAGCAAATGAAAACTGATGCAAGTTCCCTCCCTTTCCTAACTAGAAATAAGAAATTGGAGAAAAAAACCAGCAGCTGACTTGAGTATTTGCAAGTTGTGATGAATATCATCATAAACGTCCAGGCATTTCTTTGCAGCAACTTGACTCCTTGTGACATCATTCCAAGATGCTTTTTAGCCTCAAGGTGACTTGGGATTTCCTCTGAATGTATTTGCATCTTTTCAGTATGCAATATTGTATGAAAATATAGTATTTGTAAGACCATTGCGTTCTAGTAACTGTAGTAGGCCAGATTTCTTGTACGCAGTGTTTACAGAAGGCCAGTTTTATGCAAGTTGTTACTTCGAATCAAATTTCGTGCTGTTCTTACTGTACAGCTGAGGAGTGTCAGACTCCAGCGTTTACAGTAGTTTCCAGTCACAGACTGATGCTTCAGATGCTGAAATCTGTATACTTAGTGCAGAGGTTTCATTTGACTGGTAGGTTGGTGACAACTAATGTGTAACTGTATTTGTAACATAAAGAATAAAAACCTACTGTGTTTAATTTAACATTAGCTACACGTTGCAACTCAGATTTCTATCACAGAAAGCGTTCTTTCCAATTTATTTTTTTTTTAGGATGAGTGTTAACTGGAAGCAGACAAAATACATAATGGCAGAAAAATGCAGTGTAAACCAAAATTGAAATAGCACATCCAATTCTATGTATTTCCCTTACAAATCAGTTTCTGGAGTAAATGAAGGGAGCTTAGCTTAATTAACAGAACAATGGAAGTTTCTTACTGTTATGCCAGAACTTTGTTAGTAATTTCTTTTTTTTTTTTTTGTGTGTGTGTGTGTAAGAAACTCAAGAAATCTCAGCAGGTTCTTATTTTCTTCTTTATGTGACTATATTTTCAAAATGTTCTTTTCCAACTGAGAAAACAGGCAGGCTGAATTGAGAGCTCTAGTAATTGCCAGTGGTGAATGCTGAGCAGTCTTCAGTCTCACTGCTAAAAGAAATCCTCTTCAGTCTGTGCTGACTTCATCGTATTCAGTCGAAAATTTCTCAACCTGATTTGTCTTGTTTCTGTGAAATGCTGTGCCAGCTGAGAGAATACCCTGAGCTACAGGAGCCCCCAGTCCCTCTGGGCTGTTCCCTGGCCACCCTGTGCTGTGATATGACCAGAGATCCAAGGCAGAACAAGATTGCAGGTTTTGCTTTCCCACCCTCATCCCTTTGTCTCCTTCCTTTGGGCCTGGCCATGTCCAGTGCCACAGGCTGCTCTGCCCATAGCAGATTGTCTGCCCCTGAGTCTCTCCTGGGCACAAAAGCACAGAATAATAAGGTTTTAAAGTTTACATTTTAAGTATGTAAATTCTATACATTTTACTTTGTCCTTAATTGTTAATTGTATAGTCTTCAAACCATGAAAGGGTCTCTTCTTTTTGTCTTTTAATAGACATTTAAGTATGTGGCCATAAAGCAACTAGTAAAGAATGAGAGCCAAAACTGCCATTTACAATAAGCTGTAACATTTTAATAAGTAGATAAATTTGCATTAAAATGCAAAACCAGCAAGCAGTATTATATTTGCATCTGAAGGACACAGGTTCTGTAGCTCATTTAAAGATGAAGGCAGCTGTAAGTACTGCTCTGAACTCTGCACTTCTACTCTGCCTACGGGTTCTTTTTTGCCTGGGCTATCCTTTGCTTTAATATAAAAACATTCAGGTGTAATTGTTTCTCATGAGACTGAAAAATCTCATTTTTGACAATAAGAAGTCAGCATTAATTGGTAAACCTATTTATGGAGGATACTTGTTAATTGGAGAAAGAATTTGTAGCAATATAACAGAGACTAATGTTAGCAAAGTGTAGTGGAAGTGGTAAAGAAAGTGCCTTGACTGATTCCAACAAAAGAGAAAGTGTTGTGCAGAGAGTGAGGAGAAAAGGGAACTAGTGTCAGTAGTATGAGTTTGCAGCAGATCTTTAAAAGCAGTTACTGTCTACCAAATCAATGTTTAATTTTTCATATAAACATGTTGACACTGACTTTCCTTTCTAGTTTTTACCTAGGAAATACTTGGGTTTGTATCTAGTAAGTTTTGTATCTGAGGAGTATTGAAGCATTAAAGAATACTGGCAGAGCATCAAAGCTCTTACCTACCGTTTCCCCACCTGCATCTGTGAAGTTGTTTTACCACAGGAGGAAAAAAGTGTTCCAAGGCATGCACAGGCAAGTCTAGGAAGTGTGGATTGAGTTGTACATGGGTGACTTTAAAACAGGAAACATTTTTGCTAAATCTGGTGTCATCTTGATAAATAAAAAAAAAAGTTCCTATGCTTTTCTTGACAGGTACAAACTCCATATGCAAAAAACATAAATAGATGTATATGATTGTCCCACTATGACAGTTTTTACTACATTCACTTGTCAACACACTACCATTGGAGCAATAAAAATGTCAAGCTATTAATACTCAATGTAAATAATTTATCATTTTAGTAAGTAATGTTATGTGATTCTTCTGCCTTTTTTTCCTGTTTTTGGTGTTCTTGACAGTGTTGTAACATTACTTGTACTGCTTAAGAAAAGTGGTTTTGTTTAAGCTGTATGAAACTTTGTGTTCTTAACGTTTTTATTCTGTTTACAAGTGAACAGCCACTTTTTTAATAGGACCTCACATCTTGAGACTTTTCTGCTCTTTTTTTTTTTTAAATTAAAATAAAATTCTAACTGAGCTTGATTTCTACAATTTACTGCACTGGCTTGTGCCATTAAAAGAAGCTGGAAGTCAGACATGCTTAATCACTTTGAGACATGTTTCTTTAATTAAATTTAAAGATGAAAACCTTTGAATAGTGCAATGTGTTTATGGATAAAAAAAATCTTTTGCGTCTCTCCCTGTAGCAGTGTGCTGATCAGCTACGAATGGAATGGCAGTAGTGGTAGGTTTTCTTTAAATGAGATGCATTCCTGGTAACAGCCAGATCAGGTGCTTGTATTGGGACTTTTAAGTGTGGTTTGCGTGGTTTAAAGAACAAGACTTGGAAAGCTGAGGAAGGCTTTCCAAAAAAGAAAACTGCAGAATGATCATCATATTTAGTCTTCCAGTTAATTTTGGTTGGCTTACCAACCTTTCCTGTAAGGACTTCTTGTAGGAGTCCGTTGCTGCAGCGTTCCTCTCCAAAAAGCAGAGGGTTTTCTCCTATGCTGTCGTAGTTGCACCTCAGAGAGCCTAACCTGAGCATGGACAGTGTGTGTTAGTGAAATGAATCATTGGCTTATATAGAGGATTGTGAACGTAGGACAGTGCAGCCTTTTGTTTGTGTTAACAGGCTAGCTTTGTAGCTGTGAAAGCAGGATTTAAAAGTAAAGCCTTTGGCTCATCCCTGAGGGAAAAAAACTGCATTCCTGAAATGGGCACGTGCAATGTTTTTGTTGAAATTGGTGTCAGTTGTTTTGGACAAATATAGGAGCATCTGGGCTGACATGCTGTTTAAGCATGGAACTGTTACTGAATATTGTTTGAGAAATTTAGAGAATGTTACTGTGGTGTTAGGCCAAATATGGGAACATTGGGCTGAGTCATGAAGCTAATACCCTGATAGGGTTTATGAGATATAATTGCCTAGACTACTAGCAAAGATCCATTTTAAGAATATTTGGGATTTGGCCCTGACTTCTCCTATTGGAAGGTAGTTTTAGAACTCTTTGGTAGTGAAGCTTACTATAATGTCTGTGCCAGTGTATGTATAATGCGATATGTCTGTCATGTCGGTATTGTTCTTCACCATAAATAGCTGAAGTGTTACAGCTGTGTTTCTTTTTCTACTTAAGCTTATAGAGATTTAAACCCTTTAGTCTTCATCTGCTAGACAAAATGAAATATGTTAGTCTCCTCTCAAAAGCAAAGTTCTCTGTTTCTGATCATCCTACTTGCATTTATTCCAGTTTGAATTAATTTTCCTTGAATAGGGGTGGCCAGAAGCAATCGGATATTCCAGATAACGGCTCATGGCTAAGGCACCAGGTATTTCCATGTAGATAGTTCCCTCTCTTCTGTGAAAATAATGTGATCCCTTTAAATTTAAAGGATCACATTTGTCTTCTTAATGGCTGTATTGTCCTTCTGATTCATAGCCATTCTGTGATAAATTTGGGACTTTTTTTCTCTTCCGTTTCTTCTAGTTTATACAAGCTCCCAACAGACACTCTCATTACTGGTCCCATCAGTCCAGACTCATTATTTGACACTTTGTACTGTTGAATTTCTTGATACTTGTATTACAGTAGTTCTCCTAATCCTCCAACTCTTGTATATGCACTCCCATTCCTCCTGTAAAAAAAAATAAAAATCTGTCACTGACTGATTCCATCTACAAAGTTAACAACAATGCTTTTACTAAAAAGATTAGTTCCAAGATTGATGCTTGAATTCTGCTTGTAATTTTCTAAAAGCCCTTTTACTTAGTCCCTTACCTGATTTAAATTTTTCTATTATTTCTCCATTAGACTGAACGAGTAATTTCCTTGCCATAGTTTGTCTGGTAGATCTAACCTATTTGGACTTTGTTGACTTACACCTGTTCATTTTGTAAACTTGTGAACAGGGCAGATTTGGGGTCTAGGCTAAACTGAATTTTTGGCATTTTCTGTAATCACTGGATCTGTTTAGAGAACTATCCTTTTAATATATTCACATTTTATTTCACATTCTTTACATGAAACTGTATGTTCCATAGTAGCCTTTTGAACAGTAAACTAAAATTTCTGCAGGAAAGAGATTTGTGTATCTACGTTCACTGATAACAAATACAACCTGAGATTCCTGCTAGAAAAAAACCCCACTTTTTAAGAACACTCTGGTTAAGATGGGATATCCAAAATTGAAATGAATTTGGGAGGAGGAGTTACGGTAGTCTCAGAGTAAAAAGAATTTAAAATTAAATTAAAAGGTATATATTAAGCAAAAGGTAATGAGTGATCTGTATTTAGTGTAAATTATGTGATGTACAAGCCTAAACAAGTAATTGAAAATTACTGGTTCTCCAGACAGTACCTACAAGGATACCCTTGGACATTGATGACAACGAAGTGCCTGAATGTTGCCTGTTGAAGGGCAACAAAAGTAAAAAGGAGTTCTCATTTTGGCGATATTGTAGACAATGCACTAACATGCATAGTGGTTGCGACAGATGCCCTGTTTGAGGTTTGAAGCTGTATGACTTGCAGAATATGGTCAATTATGACTTTCTGCAAACAATAGCCCTGAGGTTGAGTGCATAAAATGGCTCAGGGTACCCAAATAATAATGGGAATGGCTAGGAGAAACCACAGCAATATGGTGTAGCTCATGAACTTAATTCCATACTAGTTTCCTACATACCTGAACATTTCATCCTTCATCAATGATGAATTTATTTTGACCTTAAAATGCTAGTCTATTGGGTGGCGAAATCCATAGCCCAGAGGGTCAGTCCACATCTTAATCTGAACTAGATTATGAAGTGCAAAGTTGTAAATTGAAAACTAAGAAGCCAGTTATCCTAACTGCTGTTTCCATCAAAGTACAAATAAGTTACTTTCCAATATAATTGAATTCCTATTGGGTTGGGCTTGGGTGGGGTTTGTTTGTGGGTGTTTTTGTTTTGTTTTTAGAAAATTCTCAAGTGTTTGTAAGGTGCTGTTTTGGGACCATCTGGAAAAAAAACCACAGAACTATTGTAAATCCATTAATAGGCAACAAGAGTTGTTGGCCACTGCTGAGGCTCTTTGTATGAGTGGCCGTTTTCTACCTCTGTGTGAGTTAATCTGAAACCACTGGTAGTGTATAACCAGGGGATCTCAGGGGTCGACTCTCAGTATATTTTGTGGGTCCTGTGGAACAGTTGTCTAGTTCCTATTCCAATTGCTACGGTGAGTGTTTGTTCAGCATTTCTTTCCACCTGTAGCAGAAAGCAGGGGACATGGAGGAGGAATGGATCCTAGCCACACTTGGGACCATGAGGAGAAGAGACATTTCTGAGGTAACTTTTTGATAAAGATATTTTTTTGTCATTGTTGAGTGTATGGAAATGGTAACTTGCTTTATGACTCTTTGTAATTTTTGACAGCATTGAGTAGTGCTGAAAATCACATTGCTGTAAGCTTCCATGGAGTACTGATGGAATTAAGAGCTTTGAAACTCAGAAAGGGTGATACTAACTGGTACAGCTACTCTAAAGCAGAAGCTACCACATGGCTTTGAATTGCAGAAGAGTAAGCATCAGGTGCTTCACTTGGGAGCTGCAAAGCCAGAAACGGCTTGTGTAAATCCCACCCAGAAAGTACTGAACTCTTCGATAGTGTCACCAGCTGTTCTGTGAATACTGCTGTGTTGGCAGGACAGCTCTCGGGACTTGTGAAGCGAACATAAATAGCAGTGTTGCTCACCTGCGGTCACTTCCAAGAACCTCTCTGGAAATGGGGCCGGCCGGGCTCCTCGAGCCCTGTGGGGGGGAGCTCCTCACAGGAGGCCCATGAGTGAGCATCAGGCACAAGAGCCACCCACAGTGGCTGTTCGTGCTCTTCTGCTCTCCACGTTGAGGCGATTTCAGCAGCTGAAACTCTCCGGAGTCTCAGTCTTAACCAGACCCAGTGTAAAAGGTTGAAGAAAATTTTGGTGTTCTAGAACAGTCTAAAGGTGATACCCAGGTGGCATCCGTGCAGGTGCGTGGCTCTGCATGGGAAGCAGTTGGTAAACCCGGCGTGTGGTGTGGGTCGAGACCTGTACGGGGACGTGGCTGTGGCCGCGGAGCACCACGCCGGCTCCTGTCAGCGAGATTTGCGACGCAAAGATTGGGTGGTTGGTGACAGGGAAAGCCAGCGCCGTTCACCTGCCGGCGGGCTCTCGCCGCAAGGCTCGACTCTGACGGGGAGGTGCAAACCGCCTGTCCAGCGGACAAGCGTCTGCTGTGGCCGCGGGGCAGCCACCCCGGTAACCACCGCCTCCGCCCTGCCCTGCCCTGCCCTGCCCGCCGGGGTGCGGTGCGGCCGACGGTCCCTCCGCCAAGCGCGGCCCGAGGGAGGCCGCTCCCGCCCTTCCCGCACCGCCGCCTCCACGTCCCCCGGCCCCCCCCCCCCCACGGCGCATGCGCCTCGGCGCCGCGCATGCGTTCTCCACCGCTCCGTCCTGCGCCGCGGCGGCTCTCTCGGGGCCCTGCGCCTTCTGGCACGGCGGAGCGGGCGGCGCTAAGGCCCGGCGGCGGCCTCCGCTCCCACGCCGGGGGGTCTCGCCCTCCTCCGCGCCTCCCTTCTCCCACCCACC
>JANZLQ010000040.1:2499496-2516064 GCA_026212715.1 Elanus axillaris
CCCCCCGCCTTTGGTGTTTTTTTTTTTTCCTTTGTTGCACAATGAGAATATTCCTAAACGATGAGCTGTGGGGTGTTTTAAGAAAAATGACTCTTTGTTTGCTATGTTGTTGATGGCTGCAGCTCCAGGGTTACATTGCTGGCTTGTCTGGAGTATTTGTCTCTATCCGTGAAGCAGAAATCAGTGTAGTGCGGGATGCAGTGTCCATTAACATTCCTTAGCCTAAAGGATGTATTAAATACCAGCAGTCTGTGCAGGATGCTGTTATGCCCACAATGCACAGAGTTATGGTGACATTCTGGGGAAATTAAATAGCTGCGCCATTTTTTTGCATGCAGATGATGGCTGTGGACCTGTCAGATTGTTCATTCCTGGGAAGCAAACAGGTTAGGGAAAGACTGTTACTTAGCAAATGTTTATTTGAACTCCGATTCATAAATTTTAATGCACACCCACGGATACTTCATGTGACTTGAAGCTGAAGGTAATACTTGTCACTGTTCCTTAATTCAGTCATCTTGGATTCTTAAGAAAATTCTGGGGTTGAGGTCAATGTTATGAGTTGCTTGGATTTGGCAAACAAAATGCAAAAGGTTTTGGAGCCATCTGTGAGATTTTCTCCACTGGTACCTCTTTTGGTCCTTACGTAATAGCCTGTGTCTGCAACTTTGAAATACTTTTAGAGGCTGATTTTCCCTTTAGACATCTTGGCTACTTTTTATAACTTAAAGTGTCTTCAGCTGTCACCTCAGGAACTTGGCAAAAATGGGACCTGTGCTTCCTTGGTTAGCTGCTGAACCTTCATCCCTTCTTTTTGATCTTGGCTTGATTGTTGAATTTCTTTGTATATGGGGCTTTTCTAATATGGGAGCTTCAGGAACTGCTCAGATTGTTCTTGTTCGTTTGTTCCCTTTTTATGCTCAGTAACTGCTTTCTGAATTGCATTAGTGTGATCTTTTTGCCTTATTTTTTGGTGTTTCCTTTCCTGCCACCTCTGAAATGGCTTTAATCTGACCGGTGTTTGGATTCTGTTAGGTGTTACCTATGTTTCTTTTTGAAGATAATCTCGTGTATGTTTATTATCCGACGTGGGGTTTTAAATTAGTAGCAACATCTCCACAAAGTACTGATGGAGAATTGGGTTTCCTGGACCTGGGCTGTTCTAATTGTCTCTTTCAAAAAGCCAGAATTATTTCGAAGTTCTACTAGGTTTTACCTATGACATTAGAGAAAAATTATCTCTCTTTGTATTTTAGTTTTGTAACACTTAGCATACTTTTCTCTAACACATGTATACCAATTTGACTTTCTTGCTTGGCTAATGCAATAAACAACGTTAACACTTGTACAAAGTCTTTAACTGGAGGGAAATCTGAACCTGACCATTGTTGCATAGTTAGAACTAATTTGTAACAAATGAGAAGATTGGATGGATAATTATCTGTGGTCTTTAACTTTTAACTACTCATTCATATGTAAGCTATTTGTAGAAACAGTGAAATCACTTCTTCCCTAATTTCTACGGGATAGATGCTTACCAAAGTTATGTATGATTATTAGCATCCTTAAGGACAAGGTGAAGTTTTGCTTATTATGGTCTTATTCCTATCAGTTGTGATTGTGCCGAACCAAAGCTGAAAGCTATTATGGCTGTCACTTATATATTACCTGATGAGTGTGTTTGGCTAGGCAGCCATGCTGTCTGTCAGGCACTCTTTGAAAGCAGCAAACTGATGCTTTCCAACAAAAGCAAAGCCAAGCAAGGGTGGTTAATTTTTTGTCGTGTAGTTGAGCTAACTGCCAGCAGAATAAACACACTATATGAATAAAGCCATTATATGAAAGTCACCGGGATGAATGCTTTAGAAATGTTTATAGGTGAACCTCTAGATTGGGCTTGTCCACTTTCTTTTATCTGTCACATTTACTAGACATGCAGAATCTTCTCATCCTTTGCAAGATGTTCCTCAGGAGAACCGGCCTGTTGGCAATGAAGACCGAGAGATGTCGCAACATGTAAGTGTTCCACTGCAAATGGTAGACATAGATACTTTTGTGCTTCTCAGTACTCATGGATAAAAAGATGTAAGTGTAAAGATGCTGGTACTACCTAACATGTTACATTGGTACTGTAGGGGTGTACTGATAGTCAATTCCTAATGCTAACTACAGGAACTGGCTGCGAACCCTGATCTAAGTATTGCTTATGCCCACTGAAGAGGCAGATGAGGGCCTCTGATGCTGCAGCCTGGCAGGAAAAGCAGAACATGGTGTTACCTCTAGCTCAATGTTTAGTATGACTTCTCGAGGGTTAGTAAAATATGGGAAACACTGGGATAGAAAGCCCAAAGTGCTGGGAATCAGTTTTGATTCAGGCTCAGACCTCTTAGAACGTAATCTCATGGCTCAGTGCTGAAAGAGTAAGAAGAGGCTTGCTTCTCCACCTCCTCTAGTCTTTTTGATGGGTTTATTTTCTGCCACTGTGGTACGTTAAGAGGGCTCATGCAGAGTTCTACCAAGCGTGAGTGCTGTGGAAAAGGAGGGAGGATTAGGAACACCTTCCTCATACTTTTTTGAGGTGGTAAGGTGTTAATTCAGCCTATGCGTCTCGCAAAACTGCACTGCTGGATACCTGGAAGACTTCCTTTGCTTTTGTGCCCCAGCAGTGGTGCTACACTGGAGTTGAATCAGCAGTTGTAAAGTTCTTGTGTAAAGTTAAGTGACTTGGGGACTGATTGTGCTAAGTAAGCCAAGCCAAGCTCCTCAGCAGCTTCCTACCACAAAAGTTGTGGTGAGAGAATATTAGCTCCAAGGTTCTTAGGTGAAGCCTGGTGAATGTATTTTGGTGATTTTTATTTGTGATTGTATACTTTCACTATGGACCTGTGAAGGACATGTGTCAGAAAAGCCCTAGCTCTATCAGAGGGAGTAGGGGAGAGGAACTCTGAGACGTGATGAAATTCTTAGAACTGAGCTAAACCTTCCCCACCTTCAGAAATCTTATCCTGATTCTCAGGTAGGGTCACTTCTCCAGAGGACATAGCAGTTTCTTTGTGCACACCCGTCCATTTACGCTGAAGGCTTGTTACTTCCATGTTTTTTGCCTGCAGAGACAACTTTGTATGGCCTTGGAGTGCAGTAGAAAGTTATGCCTGTATGTGAGAACCATTCTTTCTAATAGTCCTTCACCATATAAGCTTTCTAAGATTTGGTTTACTGTCCTGGGGAATTTATCCGTTTTATGTATTAATGAGCTCCTGTGTGCTTTTACTGTTCCTAGGCCCTTCCAAGTGGTGAAGATGATGAAGATGACAGCGATAGCGACAGCGATGATGATGACGTAAAAGTTACTATTGGCAACATTAAAACGGGAGCACCATCGTACATGTATGTGTTGCTGATTATGGCATTGATTTTTGATCTGAGGTAGCTCTGGCATGTCGATAGGGGTTGAAAATGGGGATGAGAGCTGATCTCTCTTCTGGGAGACGCGGAAGTAATGGCTAGAACACTGAAATAGGATTAGAAGCTGATGGGCAGCTCTGTCCTGCAATTGCTTGTTAGAGAATCCATCTATAAAATTGGAGTGATAATTCATGGATCTGCTGTTGGAAAAGTAATCAAATAGTTACTGTGCTTCATCAGACAAAATCAAAGGTGTGAAGTTACATTTAACTCCTCCTCTGTGAAAACCTCAAGCACCAAAACTGTATTGATAAGAATTTGCATAAGCGGTGAATTTACTGTTTTTCAGCTGTCTGTTTTTTCATGATTCAGAAATGGTGATGCTGGATTTACAAACCAGGAAATTATGTCACTGACTTAAAATTCTACCTAATTTGCATTGAATAAAAGTCCTAAGACAGCATTTTTGCTTGCTGCTAGCAGCCTTCCTCTTAAGGAAATGACTTGCATGTGCTTTGCAGCATATTCTAATTTTTCCACTTTATGGATAATTTCCTTTTCTTGTTGTAGAGGTGGTTTCAGTCTGATGGATTACTCTGAATAGCAATGCTCCATGCGTTAGCAGCTCACTAGATTTTGCAGATGTGCTTTTCAAAATCTGCTGCTTTCACCTTTCTCTCCTTATTCTGTGATCTATGTGCAGCTATGCTTTCCATGTTGTTCAGTTCTGTTTAAATACTGAGTACGTTCCTGGGCAGAATGGTAACTACCACTCTTTGAAATAACCTTTCCCTTCATATTTAAGACAATCCTCTTGTATTCTGTTGTTGGTCAGTAAGTTTGTTCGCTGGGTTTCTGTAGGGTTAGAGAAACTTAAGTGGCAGATGAATCTCACTTTTGAGGTGTTGAAACTTAGTACTAAAAATTGTAGAGAGGCATGAATAAACCCAAGTGAAGTAAGCATCTTCTGAAGGGTGTCAGGGCTTGAGTATATTTTGCATTAAAATCCTCACCAAGTAATTTGTTCAAATACCAATGTAGTGATTCTTTTCCATATAGGGGAACTCCTATGAATCTAAACTTAAAAACGGGTAGAGGCTATGGAGCATCTGCTTCAGGTATTGCTGTTATTTTTATCCTTCACCTTTTGCAATATTTCACTTATCTGGCACGGACAGCTGGAGCAGCTGTGAGTCTTGGTCTCTGTTTGGAAGGATATAAAATTAGTGTACCTTATTTAAACTAGGATTAGTAAGCGCATTTCCTAAAGATAAGCGCTCCTAGGACAGTCTGGGGGTCCAGGGTGCAGTGGAATGATTTAATTACCCATCATTGAACAAGCTGATTATAATTCTATTTAAACTAGAAAAAAAAATACATTGATTATTAACTTTCATAGTAAAAAAACCCAGAATATTTCTAAACTCTATTGTTGCACTGGGGCCAAACTTGCGAAACTGCGTGGAGAAGAACTTTAACTCTCTGGTCAGTACACTGAGCTACTTGCAGTGTAAGATACTAAAAGAAACAAACTGTGGCCTTGAGTATCAGCTGTGCATATTTCTGCAGGTGAAATTTTCCCCACCATTCAGTTTATACTATGTATTGAGACTTGGATTCTGTCCTTCCTCATGTGTGAGACTGTCCTTTCATGGGCTTCATGTACTTCCTTCCATTAACTTCTCTATGCAAATGACTTATCTTCTGATTGGGAAAATAAGAACAAATTCCCCTTGAAGATGCTGTACGCAGCAGATTTTTGCTGACTCCAGTTAGTACACAGTCCACTTAAGACTGATCCTGAAAATATCTTGTGTTATGAGAAAATGTGTGTATCTTGGGAGGGAACAATAACAATTTTGTCTGGGGAGAAAAATAATTTTTTTTCATTTGGGGTAAATTTCATGCATGCTCTAATAATTTACTCTGTTTGTCTGTGGTACCAATCTGGGTTGAATTTGCTTCTCTGCTGTCAACTGCAAGTGCTGTATACCCTGGCTATTTATTTATAGAGTGACTGAAGTAATTTTTGTTAAGACGTTGATTGTGGTTACCTATGTGCTATAAAGCCAGCAATGAATTCAAAGTAGCGCTTTATTTTTGACTGGAATAATTTGCTCAGCAAATTAGTGGATTAAAGGCATTGCATTAAAAGTAGTAATGGTTTCTTTCTCTCCAAAGCCAAGTTGCAGCCCAAAGGTATCGACTTGGATGCTGCAGGGAATATAAATGGATTGCCTGTTATAGAAGTGGATTTAGATTCATTTGAAGACAAACCGTGGAGGAAACCAGGTGGGGCCTCACAGTTTCTTGTGGTAAATATTTTCTGCAGTTTTAGCTCTCTAATTTCACATGTAATTTCTGTCCATTTATTGCTGCCAGGCAACAGGAAAGTCAGAACAATGTGTATTGCTCAGCCTCTGATGCTTGTCTAGACAACCAGTGACATTTACCAATTGATGAAGCCGTGCTTCTACTTAAAATTGGGTTGCACTTACTCTATTAATTTAACTTGCATAAAGGGAACAACTCCTTTTCTTTAATGTTCTATTTTATTAATTCCCTAGTTTCAGAAAATATTGCACTGGTATCAATACAATAATGTTTGTTGGCCTTTAAGTCAATTGAGTAGGATCAAGACTTGGTTGTTGACAACGTGTGGTCTCCTCTTCATGTGCAGCAGCTTGCTTATTCTGTCTCACCATGGCCAAGCTCAGAGTCATCCCCATGCACCCTTCTCATCTGGGTCCTGGGGATGTCCACCCTTCTTCAGGAAAGTACCACTTGCAGAGGGCAGCGATGGTCAGAATTACCACGTGAGCACATGTCATGATAGGAAAGCCATCTTTTTGTGTTGAAATCTCCGGCTGCAAACAGTTGAATAAAAGGACAGAAAACACTGGCTACTCCTACAAGAAAGGCTAGGATTTTTTTTTAAATTCTTTCTTTCTTTCTTTCTTTCTTTAGAAAAGCTGCATTGCCTAACTCTTTGCTAGATTCTGCCCCTAGGTGCATAACTGTGAGTGAGTAGTCCCCCACTTATTTCTTCTGGACAGTATTATCTAGACTGTGTCCAGACAAACGGTACTTGCACAGCAGGTTTTAATATGTATGTGGTCTCTTTTGTCTTCCTGATTAGTATTAGGGAGATTTCTACTCCGAAGCCATTCTTGCATGACAGCTGTAGGATACTGCGAATAAACTTCTGTTTTTCATCTGAATTTGATACAAAAGTAAATGAAGGAACCAAAGAGATCCAAATTTTTGTTGTGCTACTCTCCGGAAACATGCTATCATGAAATGTTAACTGAAGCAAAAAATCCAGTTGCCTCTTCTCAGAAATAATTCTCCCTACCAGCCCCTGTACATTATTTATCTTCCAGAAATACTGCTGTGCTAAGTAGTGCTTTTATAAGGTGGTCTGTGGTGTGGTTTTGGTATCTCTTGCCCACCTGAAATGAAGGGCATCAGAGTACATAACAGTGCTGATAACTACGTGGGCGTGTCATGGTATCAAACCAGCGCTAAAGCACTCTGTGATGAATAGTAGTTAGTACAGACAGAAAACGTAGCCTTTCTTCTGCAGGGGATTTCCCATTGATTGTGAAGTGAGAAAGAGGGGGCTGGGAAGAAAAGAAGTTAGAAGGAAAACAATGGAGTGAAGTTCAGAGATGAAGTGTAGAAATTGCTGTGCCCATGCTGACATCCCTGGACCAGAATGAAGCCAGCTAGCCTTAAAACAGTGTTAAAGTACAAACAGAGGAAAGATGTCTGCAGATGTGTATGGCCTGTAAGTTTATTTTAGATGGCAAGTTGCTCAACAGCCTTTCAGGTTTATATCCTTTATGGGTAATTGTTCCGCAAGTTGGTATCTCTTTAAGTGAGGGAGAGGAAGAATAAATATGGTGTGGAAGAACTGATACAGGGCTGAAATGTAGGCTGATAAAATAGATATGTAAAGATCATGTTGCTGAGTCTGTGTTGGTGCAATTTCCATATTTGGGTGGTACAACAGGAAGAGTGGCCTACCTAGAAGATAAACTTAAACCTCACTGTGTAGATCCAAGCTCAGCGTGATCGCAGCGTTTTGCTTAGCCCTGATGTATCAACTCCTTGTTTTAGAATTGGTCTGTCTAGCAATACCTTTGCGAGGGGGATGTTTGAGGGACACCTCAGCAGGGCTAGGAGATGCTTTGTAATGCTTCCTGTTGTGAGGTATGCCTTACAGAGTTAGAGCTCTGTTTGTCCCTCTGCACCTACGTTTTCTTGGCAAGCAGTTTGTGGCCACCTCTGTTATTCAGAAGTGCTTGGCTGAATTGGCACATTTCACAGAAGACTGTCAAGGTAACAATCTCAGAAGGCTATAGTTAGGATCGTGACTGAACTGTAATTAATTGTGTAGTCTGAGGCATATCAATAAAATACTTCCACTTTAGCCCTGTTTCGCCAACTGGGTAAGTCCTGGCATCTCTTCTCAAAACAGCAAAGGCAATGATGGTCAGGAGCGGAACGTGTTGGTTTAGGTCTGCCAAGAAAAAGGTTCTGTGGCACCATCCCATTTTTGTGGTCATAACTGGAACTGTCATTCCTGTGCTGTCCCCAGCACTTGACTCATTTGGACAATTGCAAGAAACCAGCCTGAAAAAATCTGGCTGGTAAGTGGTTGCAAGCATCTCTTTTAATAGCCTGCATATGTGCTGTATTTTATGTCGTAAATGGTCCCACTGCTGTTCAGGCTGTAGTCCCCCTCCCACCGAAAGATGCATCCATCCCCACTGTGGCACGCAGTGGCTTTCTGACAGAATGACATGGAGATCAAGCTGTGCTCTCCAGAAGATTTTTGTTTTCTTAACTCTTAATTTAAGCAGTTAAAGGACAGTTTGAGAATGCAAGTCTGCTAGAATCCCTATGTGAACTTCTGCTCCCTTTGTCAGGTGCTGATCTTTCCGATTACTTTAATTACGGATTCAATGAAGAAACATGGAAAGCTTATTGTGAAAAGCAGCGACGGCTTCAGCTTGGACTGGATCCTGCTCCTCCCATCAGCACTGAAAATAAGATCACAGTAGGTGACGTTACTCCTGCATATGGCTACAATAAAACTGTTTTTGTAATCACAGAGATGAGAGTGTAAGAGCAGAAGATACATTAATACTTAACTGTTGTGTTCCTTTCAGTGATGAGAAATATAAAAATATATCTGTAAAGATTAAATCTCTCTGCTAAAAGTCTTTATTGAACGAACAGTTCCAGCTGCCTGGCAGGTTTGAGCCACTACACTAGCAAGACTTGCGTGAATTTTCAGTTGACTTTGAGGCTACCCAGCTATAGGGGTGTCTGGTTGGAAGATCCTTTGGATGCGAGATGTGTAGAGAGGGGAGCTGGGCATCCATGGCTGTTTCGCTTGTTGCTGTTGACTGTTGCAGTTGTGTGGCTGCCTTTTGTGCTTGGAGGCTGCTTTAGCCACCAACTTTTGCAGAAGTCCATCAGGGGGCCAACAGGTGTTAATCAGAACTTCAGCCAAAGAGTCAATACAGCAGGTATTACTATTTCTAGTTTTGACTTAAGGACTACATGAAAAAGGATATGAGATTATTAAACTTGTGGACTTTTAATGGGGACAGTGGACAGCAGGCTGAGGCTGGAATAGCCAACTAGTTTACAGAAATGTCTGCTGCCTTGACTGAAGAATAGGTCTGCTTGTTTGCAAGAGCCCTGTGATTGTTCCTCAAGGGAAAATTCTGTGCTGAGGGTTAATCTCTGATGCTACATTCAGTTGCAAGTAAGCGCATTAAACCTGTGTGTTATGTATTGTCTTCCATAGGTTCAGCAAGGAAGAACAGGAAACGCTGAAAAAGAAGTGGAAAACAACATCATCAAAACAGAATTCAAAACAGACTTCTTGGCTCTGGTGGGAGGACGCATGAAGGCTGGGCCTCCTCCTAACAGGTAAGAGATGATGCAGACATAAAGCTTGGGTGCGCTGTGTTCTGCATATAGGAGTGGCTGGGATCCACCTGGGCCATATCTGAGTCTCCTCAAGCCTGAAACAGAAGAAGCTTTTGAACTTTACAGGAAGCTGCTGTGGTCACTCGTTAACTATTCCGTTCTGCAGTGCTCTCCTGAGGGTTGTGCAACCCCTACCTACCCATTTACCTCTCGTTGGTGACATCCTCAGTGTTGTACTACACAGAGAGGGAAACCTATATCCCAGCTGAAGGGACATATCTCTGGGAGGAGGAAAAAAAAAAAGAGGCAAATACCTCAGCTTTGAGGGCTTACATTGCTGGCTGCTTGTGCTTACTTGGCTTATTCTTACTCCCACGATCTTAATCTTTGCCTCCTTAAGTGGAATTGGATTACATGTTTGGCAGCTGATAAGAGGAGCTGTGGGTTTCTGAACCTGTATGCTGTGCTGCTTGGTGTATGCTAATTAGTTATTTTTTCCAATGAGAAAGAGGATCCACAAAGCTGGATAAAGCAAAACAATTGAGTCATTTTGATTGGCAGCTTCTGCTGGGAAAACCGCTTTGACCTTTATGAGGTTGATGGTTTTTTATCAAAAGCTTCAGAAAAACAAAGCTATGTGAAGCCAGAAAAGCCAGAGCTTTTGGATCTGGGTGTTTCTGTTGCTTTATTCACATTATATCTTTTGCACACCTGGCTTGCAGAAATCAGTCTTGCATTCCAACTTTCCACTTTGAGAGAGAACCAACTATATGCTTCAAGTATAACCTTTAAAGCTCTACTTAGTCGGTTTGCATTTGGTGGCACTTCTGTCCCCTTTCATAGTGCCGTCAGGTCAATCAGGTTTGTTTCCAGCTGTTACGCCTGTCTCCTGAGACTTTCGAAAATTTACACCACTGCAAAATAAGCTGATGCTATTGTAACTATACAGTATTTTTGTCCATTTTAACTTGCAGTCTGGTTTTGAAAGTATTGGCACACAAGATTGTGTTCCTGCAGCAGAGCTTTTGGTCAGGACCAAAACAAGTATCTTCATACACCACAGCAGCATCAAAACCATGGGCTTAGCAATGAGTTGTTGGGTTTGGGGGTTCTTTTTGTTCAACAAAGATTTCAGTGAGAAAACTTTGTCTTGACAACTAGTCAGCATTTTTATATCCACTTTGTCTAAATTTCCTACTGAGAGAGAGAATTCTGCAGTCTAACTTGAAAAAAGTGCTGATGTTTTTCTGTCCTAACTGCAGGAAAACATGTCTAAGACTATACCTACACAAATCAATTGTTGCATGAATATAGGACAAGGGATTCTTAAACTACAGTTGTGGGTGCTTCTCTCTCTCACAGATATTTACTTGTGATGACCTTCAAACAAGCTCCTATAAAAATGTTCTTCCCCTAAGAGTGACCTGGGTATGGAGATAAAAGATGGAAATGGAAAATTGTAGGTTCTGTGACTGATTTCTACTGGTGCATAGACAGCACTGTTTCTTGGCTGCATTAATTTTCTTTTTTTTCAGGGATCTAGCCTTGATTTCTTTGGAGGCAGTGGCAAAACTTTTGACTTTAATAAAAACAGAGTAGACTCCAGGGAGGTGGGCTAGAAGGTGTCCGAGAATCTGATTTGTAAACAAGTTCAGTGGTATCAGCAATGCTTGGAATATTGGACAGAAAGTAGGAAAAATTTGGGCTGATAACATTAAAGGCTTCTCCTGATAAGTACTCTCCACTTTCTCTGAGCCTGATCTGGGAATGATTATTCAAACCTGGAGAGTGAGTAAAGGCTTTCAGCTGTGAACCAGAGTCTGCAATCTGTGTTATTACAGGCGTATATGGTGGTTCTTTGGATCATGTTTATGGATGTTCAGAGACCTAACTCACCCCTGCCGGCAGAGCTCAAATTGCTCAAAAGTGAAAAAGGACTTCTCATCCACCTCTTGTCCAATTTGAGTGCTGCCTCTAGAGACTTTTCCCTGGTGGAAAAGAATGTACAAGAGAAGTCTGTCTAATAGTGGGGAAAACTGCTCCTTCTAATGTCTTTGAGCCTAAAAAGATGCATCTGCTTTGTACCAGGAAGCTGGGTGGGACAATTGATGTGATCGGTGGCCAGGCAGGCACAATTAGGAGAGTAGAAGGAAGACGTCGTGATAAGCATGCCTCTGAGGAAAACCCAATTCAGGTAAATGTTTTGCACCATCTTGACAAATTTCTGATTTCATTGCACTTCTAGTGAACCCTGGGCTGTCTGTGGATTCCTGACCTCCCATGTCACAGTTTCTAGCTGCAAAGCAGTAGGTAGTATATCAACCCTATCAAGGTGTATGCATGTATCATTCCCTTCCGCAGGCTGAGTTAACTTCTGTGTTAATAAAAGCTTTATCTTGCTAGGAGCTAGGGATTGTCCTTTAAAGACTAGCCTTCCCATCTGAATGGTAAGGCCCAAACTCCTCATCAGCTCTCGCAAAGTATTCCTCGGGGTGCGTAGCTGGGAGGCTCTTACACGGATTATTCCCTTCCCCTCTATTGTTGGGTTGGAATCTCCAGCTCTGCGGTGGAGGACTTCTACCTGGGCCTTGCGTTTCTTTTTGCTTTGAAGTAATATTTAGTCTAAGCTTCATTAGATACAGCCCATGCTTCAGGCTTAGGGTGGGCCTGTGTTACCAGATCTTGTTCCTTATAGGAAATAAAAGCCTGGGGTTTAAAACTGGACTCGGTTCTGATCTTGCATGTCCAGTCTATGACCATGATGTTCTGGTTAGCTTCTAGGTAGGAAGGTGCTATGTGTAGGGTTTGAGGACTATCTGCTGAGAGCTCTTCTCTTCACCACGTTCCTCCTACCAACCACAACTAACTCATCAAAAAAAACCCAAATACGGAACCTTTCCCCTGCCTAGACACAGTTCCTGGTTTTGGTTTTACATGTTGTTTTGTGGTCTGTTTATTTTTATAGTGGTGAATTTTTCAAATTTTGCCAACAATGGCCCAAAAAAGAGTTTGCTGAAGAGAAAGAATTTGCTGAGAAATGGTAGTTGTTCCTCCCACTTGCAAGCGTTGATACCTGGATTTCCAGGTCATTCTGGTATCTCTGTGTGTTGATCATTCCTTCAGCCATAGTGGGTATGTGACCTGCTTTTGTCAGACAGATCTGAATCCGGTCTTCCTTTGACCTATGTGGGCACAATATAGAGCAGAATTTGGCCTCTTGCTGCCCTTGGAAAGATAAATTGGGCTAAATAAAATAAGGAAGCACTACTGTGTCACCCTCAAATATGACAGCTTTTAATCTGAAGCCTGTACCCGTGGCAGTTCCCATGAGCAAAAGGTGTTCATAAGACTGAAATGTCAGCTGTCTTGCACAGTTGCGTATACAGCTAGAATCTAGTCTGCCACTGTTCTGCGTAAGAGAAGGTACCTTGCTAAGCATATTGATTTTCTTTGATCAACCTTCCTTCCTCCCCAAAGATACTATCCCCTGGGTAGAGCATAGCCTGGTCTTTCCAGGTATCGCAGTGCTTCCTGTTTTGGTGATATGCTCCCGTTATGCCAGCACAGTGAAGTCCTAGCTGCAGGAGCAAAGAGATTAAAATGCTCTCTTCTTGTTCCTCTGCCTTCGAAGGTCCTTGGAGACCACGGAAGTAAGCCACAACCCCCACAGCAGCCCCAGCAGCCATCACAGCCCCAACAGCCACCTCAGCAACAGCCGTTTGCACCACCAGCAGGCCCACCGCCTCCCCCGCTCGCTGGGCCACCTCCACCACACTTCCTCCACCCTCCTCCACCAGTTACTTCTGTTCCACCTCCCCTGCATCCTCCAGGTACGTGTTCACACAGCAGTATATAGCAGTCTGAAGCTGCAAGTTAGGACGTCCCAGGCTTGGAGCAAATCAAAGGTCTAATCAGTAAATGCTATGGGACAGTGGAGCAATCAGTTAACAGGCAGGTCCTTAGACCTGGCCAATCTTTGTTCAGTGTCTCCATCAGCCTATTTAACGTTTGCCCTTGAATACTTGAAAAATGGCAGCTGTTCCTTGAAAAAAACTCTAGGCTTTGTTTATGTGAGAGCGCCTTCGGGTGCTACTGATCCATTTGCTTTATTGATAAATGTAAAGAAATGGATTCCTGTTTATCTGTGGAGGAAGCTAAGAACATAGAAATTGCTACACTGTGTCAGATCAGTAGGCTGTTTAGTTCAGGATCCTGTCTGGCTATGACTGATTCCAAATGCTTCAAGGGTGATGCTGGAATTAGCAATTCTGCAACAGCAGCTTTAACAAACAACTTTCCTCCTAATCCAGGTCATTTCTTGGTTGGTTTATGCCCTGAAATACCAAGATTTATATCTTTCTGTGTTTGTTTCTGCATTGTATTGTACTGACTGCCACTGCAGGATGATTCTTGCTGCTCCTAGACTAGTCTAGTGTCCAGTGCGGACATTAGAGCAATGCTTTATTTTAAAAGCAAAATAGAAATAATATGAGATCTTTACCATGGGTTTCTAGCCCACTGGGTGTCCTTGGTCCTTAGCCTTGGCAAGTTTGTGGGCTCTTACCAGTAACCATCGTATTGTGCTAAGAGCACTTGGCGCTTGAGGAGACACTGTCGAGATAAGTCCTGTGTCTGCAGGAATGCCCTTTGTCCCTGCAGTTACAGACTGAGTCCTGAAACTTATTGTGACAGTAGAGGTAAAATTTCTCATTTTTTTCTACTTTGTTGTCTTGAGCACCATGTTACAGAACAGTTTCGTTGTCTCTTCTGTGCCTGTAATAACTCCATTTCTACGAGGTTTCTTAATGCATCTGCAGCATGGAGGCCAGTACTACTCTTTCTGGGCACCAGGCAAATTAGGGCAATACCAGCAGAGAGAACAAAGAACTTTGCAACTGGAAAGGCCAAATACACGCACTCATGCAGCCTTTTCCAGGTGGCATAAGGTCATTTTAACGTTGACCCTTTTCAGTGCAAGTTTACAGACATACTGGCCGTGGCCTAAGACACGCTTTTCTGTCTTCCCTTCCTGCTAAGTCTGTGCATCTTCTGATCCGACACGAGTTGTGTCTGTGTCCCTGTTGCTTTGGGCTTAAACAGTGCATTGAGGTTGATGTGAAAGGCCACACACTCTGGGCTTTCCCTGGTCCTGTAGGCAGCAGCCAGACTCTGAGAAGTCACCAGGAGCATGTCATCCAGTAACTCCTATGTTTTGCACTGGCTCCACATGCAGAAGATACAGAGTAAAAGATGCAGTCAAGGTTTTTAATCTGAGGAGGATTATTACTGCAGTACTCGCTGGTGGACCATGGTAGCTTTTCCTACTGCCTTTCATTAAAACGACTGGCAAAATCGAGATAAATTGTTCACTCATTCTTTTGGTTGTGGACTAGGGTGTCTGATTTCACTATGCAGTTATGACTGACTTTTTTTTAAAAAAAGTTTTTTAAAAAAACAACCAACAACAAACAAGCAAAAGGACACACTGGCAGCTGCAGCAGGATCTCCTCTCCAGCTCCTTCAGTTGTTCTGAAGGCCAAATCAATTGTTCGTGTGCTGACACTTGGAAAAAGGAATTCTCCAGTGTAAGAGAGCAGCAACATTTAAAATTATAATATCAAGGTAAAGAGATCATCATTTGGAAAAATGTTATAGTTTGTAGGGTAGTTACTGCTTAATAGCACCAATTTTTCTGCTGGCCTGTTTGTGCAAATATGTGAAATTAATTCACAAGTGTGTTTTCAGGTTTAGCTTTAGGTACGGAGATGACATGCTTCACCTGTTGTCCTCACTTGTTTCGCTTGCTTGTTTATTTCCATAGGTCTGCCACCACCCGGTCCTATTCCAGGTAGGTGTTAACTTGCTCTTAATAACAACAGTGATTCTGAACACACAGATGGCCCTATCTGAGCATTTGGATACATGAGATAGGATGACACCAAGACCCATTTTAGAGCACAGTTAATTTAAGGCTAATAAACTCCAATGCAGGGTAGAACTCCAGTTGCTTATCTTATATTCTGGGCCTAAATAATAATCTGTAGGGCTTCTTAATACTATCTTGTTTTGTCTCTGAAGACCAATCTAGAAAGTGAAGTGGAGAACTTCAGATGGCAGAAGCCAATTAGATTTGAAATGGTTTAGTTCTTGATACAACATTTGCACAGCAGAAGTCTGAGTGACAAATCGGTGCTTTGTATAGGAATTTGGAGTGTGAGACTGAGCAGAACAAATGCCATTTCCATCAGAAGCCTTTGCTCCCCGGTGTGCAGTAGAGATGGTGAATACTAATAAAGAAATGTAACAACCAATCCTGTGCATAAGTTAAGAACCCCACTAATTCAGAGCTACTATGGAACTGAGTTTCCTCTAGCTGTGATTTTTTTTTCTACTTGAAATTTTGCCTAGTCCAAGGAAAACAAATTTAGCTGTTTCTGTAGCAGACCCTTTGGAGGGATAGTTCTGACTGGATGCTGTACATCTGAAAATCCAAGGCTGATGGTGACTGTGTACATGCAGTCAGGCTACTCACTGCTTTTGTGTTATAGTCTATACTTGATTCATGTAATTGCAAAAGGTTTGCACCCAAAGCACTTTGGGCTTGATGTGCTTGTCCTTACTGTGCATCAGACATGTTGGACTTGATTCACAGCTTTTGTGTCCATGCTTTTGTATTCATGCTCTGCCCTGGGCTTCCCAAATGGAAATACGGAAAACCTACACTAGCTGGGCTGTCCCTCAGACCAAGAAAATTCCTGTGTTTGTTAAGATGTCGCTTTTCATACTCCTCTCAATGTACAATAATATTGCAGAGCTGGGTTTTGTTGTACTAGAAGGAGCTTGCTTGTAGTAAGCTTGGATTTAGAAGACTGTATTGTGAAACTGGATGCAAACTGGTCTTGATTGTAGACATTGCAGCGCCCAGTTGCTAGTCAAGTGCATTTAGATTAAAGTTGCTTGGGAGGAGCAAGGTGGATGAAATGACCAGGCTGTTGCAAAGAACTTCCACTTCAGGTAACTCGGTTGGAAAGGGAGATGAGGGAGAATACATTTTAATTATGATAATGATGGTGATCCACCACCATTAGAGTTAGGTGTTTATAACAGTAGTGCTTTGAAGTACTTGCTCTTAGTGAGCAGGTGTGATTGAAGTGCTCCAGGCATTGCATTTTATTGGAACATCTTAGGAAAAGTGGGGGGGGGGGGGGGGGGGG
>JANZLQ010000040.1:2516164-2556323 GCA_026212715.1 Elanus axillaris
GGGGGGGAGAAGGCATCTAAGAGTGAGTCATGTCCCCCAACTTGTTTGCAGCTTACATCTCCACTAGCTGAGCTGGAGACTTCAGGCTACCTTTTTGCAGTGAGATGCTTCTAGGGAGAGGTTCTCCTGACCCATTTTAGGTGTTGACAGTAAGAGGTGATGAATTGTCCCACGGTTTCATTGACTATGCTGGCTCAATCTCGTTGACTTGAAAAGGAACCTGGAGCTGCTAGCTTCAATGTAAATGACTGCAGTTAGTCAGAGGAGACCTATCCTTTGTATCAGTACAGTTTGCTATTTGTTTGTTGTTTTTTAATGATTAACAGGAATTTTTATGCAGTCAAGCCAATGGGTGGTTAGTCTGTTCTTGTTGGCATTGGTAATTGCCTGCAGAAGTAATGGCTGGTTATAGTTATGGATACAAGTTTAAGAAGTTCCCCGTAGCAGCAGTCAGCATGTCCTTCTTGCTTTCACATTGGTCAAGGCTGAGGACTTTGGCTTCCAATGCTTATGTCACTTCCGGAAGTGGCCTTCATAAAATTCTGTTTAATTCTGCTTTCTTGAAGGTAACTGCCTTGTGGTTTTGTATACTAACTCTTCATGTGTTGGAGATTGGGCCCATTTTTCAAGTGTCAGACATTCAGACGACTTTCTCTGCATTGTTGGTGCTATGTCTTATCATGATTTTTAAATCTGTATGTGCTCAGAAAATTGTCTTTCTTTAAAAACAAACAAAACCAGGTGAATTCTGTTACATGCTTTGTAAGAGACAAAGTTACTCATTTTAATCAAGGAGCAATAAAACCTTTGCTGTAGTTGCAACACGTCTGGATCCCAAGAACCGGACTTTTCTGTCTTCCACAGGACTGTAAGGGTTAATGTTTACTTTTTAATGAATCTTATGTTTAAGATGAATAAGCCAAAATAGAAGGTAGTTCCTCCTTTATTTTCCTTTCTGTGCCCCTACAGAACTAACATAGCTGTAGGGTTTTAATTGTGGTAGGAGATGCAACCCTGAAGGAAAATTATTTCATTTCAAACAGGGCCTTGTTTAGAGAAAAAAGATGCTTTAACTGCTCTTAACTGTAAACAGCAATGAAGTCTTGTTGCCTCATGGCAAGCTGTGAGATCTTTGTGATGACTTACACGTCTTTGTCTAGGGTTGTTCCCGCCTCCACTGGCACCACCACCAGCTCTCCTCATTCCAACCTTGGATGGGTAAGACCACACCTGGGCTGAGCCGTCGGTACAGCTTCTCTGTAGTGAGGAGGGGTGGAGGATAGGTCTAAAACCAGTGCTGGTAATTCTTAGTCTGGTCTTCAGTTGGAGTGGGGGGTGAGAGCAGAGTCCGTAGGGCATCCTCTGTGCATTTACCATGATTTATAATATTCATGACACAGGAAGGAGTCAGTAAAACCTATGCATGTGCTTAGGTCTAGTGCAGAGTACTTGATAGCATGTTATGTTACTCCAGATGTTTTCTGTAAAGCTTGTCCAGGTACTTTCTAAGCACTGGTTATTTCCGAGGAAGCCTGCCTGTTTTACAGAAGGGAGGGGTAAAGCAGGGCAAGCAATTGAGTTACAGCAGTTTCAGAAGCTGTGGCAAAGCAACTGCACCTCTATGCATTTTTGATAGTTTGCAGTGCGAAGTGAAAGAGATTCACTGAAACCATGGGTTTCCCATGAGGATGTTCCCCAGGCCTTCAGAATAAATGGGGTAAACTTGCAGCACAGACATACCTGCAGGGGGTCACTGGTGTTAGTAACTTGCATCCTTTTCTCTCTTTCCAAAGCCAGCCAGCCAGCTACAATAACAGGCAGCCTCCTCCGTTTGGCTACAACTCTGCAGGTGAGCACTGAATATAAACAGTCAGACTGCTTAGATCTCTCTTCTCTGGTATTGGGTAGTTTAGGCTTTTCTTAAGCTGATGGACATCATGCTTGCTCTAAGTTTAGGGTCTTGCTTGTGCCCCAAACTACCCCAGTCACTAGGCACACATGCTGAGGTTGACTACACCATGAGGTGTTTGGAAAGCTGAATGTTTTGCAGCAGTGGTGAATGCAATTTTGTAGTTGAGTGCTAAGCCGCAGATCTCTGTTTTCCGTGCAGACACCCAGCAACAGAGAAGCTTCCCCCACATGCCTCAGCAATATGTTCTTGTCCTTGTTTGCACACATACTTGCTCACACTCACACTCTTCCTTTTCCCCAACCCTCAGCTTCACAATCTCCTCCCTGAGCTTTTGAATGCCCTTCCCCCCCCCCCCCCTACTTTATCATCTTCCTTGCCTACAGGCATGTGCAGGCATCTGTCTCCTTTTGTTTTGTAATGGAGAAGGCAGTGCCAGAATTTCAGCAAATTCCCTTCCCTGTTGCAGCCCTGCCAGCAATGTCTGTGTCCTTTCCCATTTTCTTAGTGACCAGCACTTGGAGTGGCACCTCCTCGCTATGCTGAGCAGGCAGAATTGCCGGCAGCCCCACTCTGTCTCCTCTGCAGGAGGTGGTTGGAGGAGTGGGCAGCATGAGGCCTTCCTGAGGAACAGGAGCCTCGAGTGCTATCAGATGTGCAGTGTTTCAGCAGCTGGTACTGCTTGGGGATATGACCTCGCTGGTTCAGCTGAGCAGGCCCTGGCAGGTCAGCATCTGGATGGGGATGTGCTGGTGGCTCAGGGCTCATCAGATGGCATCCTTCATTAACAGCTGGTGCCCCCAGCCCTCCCCAGCTGCCACCTTAGGTGAGAAGGTAACTCGTGAGAAGTGAGACCTTGTAAGGGTGGCCAAGAGCCTAGGGCTAACTAAAGGCAGCTGGCTCGGCAGCAGGAGAGGGCTGCCTCAGTGTTGCAGGCACCTTTGCCCTCTGAGCCAGGATGTCTGGGAGGGATGGATTGAAATCTTTCTCAGTGGAGACCTTAGAGCAGGACCTATAGAGAGCAGGAGCTGGGGGAGTGCATAGCCCTTGCAGTAATGTGCTGTGTGAGGGGCTAGGGAGATTTTGCAGTGATGTCTGTAAATACCTGGTCTTGCTTGCATCTTCCTCAGGGAAAAGGTGTTGACATGTTCTTGGCAAACTGCTGGCAGTGAGAGTGAGGACAGGTGGGAGATGGGCCATTGTCGTCTTGGATTCAGCTGTACATCCAGAGGGTATCTTTGGGAAGGGAGGGACAGGGAGGATGCTGTTAATGCTTCAGATGAATAAGGATTCTGCTCTCTCGCTGCAGATTCAGGTTTCATCAGCTACCCACCCATCTCCACGTCCCACACGCCCTGGGTGACAACGGTGGACAAAGGCACAAGCAGTTCCAGCAGCAGCCATTGGGAGTACTCAGGCTCGAGGCGCGAGAGGGAGCGAGAGCGGGAAAGGGAAAGGGAAAGGGAGAGAGACAGAGACCGCACTCCAACCACTAGTGAATACAACAAGTGAGTGCTGATTTTCGGCAGCTTCTGCTCACAGCTACCCAGTAGGAAGTTCTGGCCTTGCCCTGGAGTGCAAGAAGGTGTTTGGTGAAGGGATGGGATTGTAGATTTACAGTGGTTTAATTTTCTGCAATGTCTGGGGAAGAGATACTTTGGATCAATAACTAGAGGACGAACTAGGAGCCAATGTCACTGGCTGATTTCCTGTGTCTGTGTTTTTTTTGTTTAAATCCAGTAGAACCAGTTACACTTGCTCTCCCACCTGTAATGTGAGGCCAGTAAATGAAATAGCCCCTCTCTGTTTACCAGGTATTTCACAGCTCAGTGTGAAACATTGGCCATAGAAGCTGCTGCTTCTTGTCTTCTAAGTGCAACTGTCAGATCAAAGGAAAAACCACCTGTGCTTTGCTCAGCTCTCCTATAGAGGCTTTCAGGGCAAGGAGTGCCCTTCACCAGGAGTCAGCCATGAAATGTAAATCCTTAACCAGGCGTTTCTGCGAGCAGTGCTGGAGACAACCGCCTTGGTGGGAACTGATGTGATCTCAGGTGACAGCAGTGCTGGGAGCTCTTGGAAAAAGAGGCTTTCAGCCTCCCAGTGTTAATCTAGAGAGCTAAAGTGAAGGCTACGCTGCAAAGACTCTTTCTAAACCCATCACTTTTTTGTTCTGTCACAGGCAGCGTCAGTGTTTTGCAAGCCTCAGGGTCAGAAATGCCAATAGTCATTCAAAACATGATCAGAATGCGCATTCCCAGCAGAGGGATGCTGCCTGCCAGGGAACTTCCCTGCCCAGGGGGTGAGCAAACAGGATGATGTTTTCTTAACCTTTTTTTTTTTCCTTCTTTTCCCCCTCTTTTTTTCCTTACAAGCTTGTGGGCACTGTGGGTGGAAGGGGGAGGAACAGAAGAAGACAAACTTCCTACAGTTTGAAGAGCTCAGACTTCCACACTTCCTGAGCAGGTTCATGCTGTGAAGTCCTGAGCCAAGTCCTGTGATCAGTGCTCCTGAGCACATCGTTAACATTTCTGGGTGCTTTCGAGCATGCTGACCTCTTAAGATCATGCTTGCCAAAGCAGGGCAAGAAGCTGTGCTCAGTGGAGTCCTTTGGAGCACTCCCAGATGATTGTTACTGGACATTTGTTTGTCTAGGTTGTGAGTGTTAGGATGATGTTTCAGACTTCCTTTCTCTGAGTCTGAATATTGTTTCCCACAGTGGGACTTGTTAACCCTTTAGATTTTGGCTTCCAGAAATTGAATAGGGACTACGAGATGTACAGGGGAGTGTGGGATGTATCTGAATTTGGGGTACATCGTGCCCACTCCTGTATAGGTGGAAAGACCATGTCAGCTGTACTCGCAATTTGAGTCTTTGAACTCGTGGGGAAGCAAATTGTCCCTTAGTCTAACTCACGCAAGAATTACAGGTCTTCTGGGACAATAGTGTTGTGAGGTAAAATCCAACACCAGGGGAGGCAGAATGATGAGAGGAGCACGTTTCTGTTGGTTTTGAGCAAGGTAGCTGGATGTCCTGGACATATTCCAGAAGGATTGTGAGGGCAAAAGCCCTGAGACACTGGCCGCATGCCTGCTGCTAAGGTACTCCCTTGGCAAATCCAGAGAACAAATTTTGTAAACCCTTTGCATTGAGAGGGCTGGGAAAAGCCATGATGTTCAATTGTTTGGGCTTAAGAGCGATGTAATAGGCAACTGGAGAAAGTTATTTTACTGTTGTTAGAAACTGGGATTGGGTTGCAGCTTGGGTTCAATAAGCAGCAGCAATTTATTGTTAAAGGTTGTTTTTCAGGAGCATCACGAATACCTCAGCCTGTTGGTAGCGTAAGAGGTGACAGATTTTGCTGGTGAGGATGGGGTTCTACAGTCCTGTAAACATAGCTCCTGACTGTCAGGTCCACAAGCAGTGTGTTCCTGTGCCTCACTTCTCCTTTCTCTTCTTAAGTGATGATGAACGATACCGCTACTACAGCCGAGAGCGCAGCTACGACTTTGAGCGTGACTACCGCCGGAGTCGAGATCGCAGCAGGGAGCGAGAGGATCGACACCGAGAGCGCAGGCACAGAGACAAAGAAGAGAGCAGCAAGCATAAGTCTTCAAGACGGTAAGAGTTGTCTAGGGTTGAGCTGGGCTGTTGATGGGAACATACCTTAGCTGCAGACAAGAAGCTTGATGTTCTCAGAGTGAACTGTTGCCCTGGGTCATACCAGCTTCCTGTGACCTGCTTGCTGATGTCCTGACACATGGCGCCCAGGCAGAGAAAGTGCTTTCGGGCATGTACCTGGGCAGGAGGCAAAACTATCTGTAACAGGGAGAGGAGCCCTTGGTTTGTAAGTTCTCAGTAAGGCAGCTGGCAGGATGTTGAATCACTGCCAACAAAATTGCAGCTCTGATTGACAAAGGAAAGGTTAACCTGTGCTAAACATCACATCGGAACAGCATAGCTCCCACTGCTAAGAAGGTACACACAAAGTAAAACGCAAAACCCTAACAGAAGCATCAGCTTTCAGTATTATGTGTTGTGCAGAAGAGAGGAGCTCTCTTCAGCCTGTAATATGAAATTGCCTTTTGGAGCAGGAGTCTGAGCGCTGCTTGATGAGAGCTCTGTGCCCAGTGCTTCTGATAGTGTGGTTGATGATGATCTGGACAAAGGTGAAACACTTTTGGAGCAGAGCAGTATGTCCTAAAACCCCAGCTTTTCTGGAGCAAATGTATTAGCTGCAGATGATCTTCCTGTGAGAGCATTCTTCTAGCAAAGTAAGAGGTCTGGTCTCTGGTCTGAGGCAGTGCCCAGATGCTGTGTCAGTTTACATCCTGCTAATGATGAGCACTTGTTTGGTGTTTTTTTTTGTTTTGTTTGGGTTTTTTTGTGCTTCAACTTACTTCCTTCTTTTAGATGAAATTCATGTCAGCTCTGTAGGTAATTGCCCTTATTTTGAAATTGGTATCAGAAAAACTCCTGCGTAGTGACTGGAGGTAAAACCCTGTTCTCATCCTTAAGGAGATGAATAAGTTTTCAAGCAAGGACTGATTGCTGAAGGGTTGGAAACAAAGTGATGGGAAGAAAGGCCAGGACCAAAACCAAAATTGAATGCAAAACAAATGGAAGTTGAGCTGATACCAGACTAACAAGCCAGCAGCTTTAAGGGCTGTTTCTCAGCTTCCTCTACTCAGAATTGAAAACTAGTATTAGATCCCTGACTGCACGAACAGGACGGAATTCACCAAAGCAGTGTCAGAATCTGCTTGAGAGCTCGATTTACAGAACTGGGCTACTGCATGAGGTGGGAATGAGCTGACTTTTTTCCTCTGCTCCTTAAACCACACACAGATGCTCTCAGTCTTGCTCAGAGTGGTAGGATGGGAAGTGTTTGTTAGCAAAAGCAAGTGGAGGAATACTTTTTGTTTAAGGCCATTTCAAGTGCATATCAGAGTCCCTGCTTGAGGCACTTTGAGATTTGAGTCTGTTTAAGGCATTTGCAGGAAGATGAAAGGGTTTTGTTGTAGTTTCCAGTTTACTGCAAATTGTCCAGTCTGAAGGAAATCACTGACGCTTGTTTAAATATTAAAGGACAGTTGTGTTGTTCAAGCATAAACCACTGCCATGTTGCTGTCCACAAGGTGGCTGAAGGTGTGTTAAGAAGACGCAGCAGCCTTTTTTTTTTTTTTTTTTTCTCCTTTGCTTTGGGTTTTTTGGGGTTTTTTTGGGGGGGTGGGGTTTTTTTTGGGTTGGCTTGGGTTTTTTTCATTTTAATGACTGTGAAACCATTTATTAAACAAGACAGAAAATGACTCAAAGCCAGGAGCTTTTTCAGCCAGGGCTTCAGTGGTTCAGCCAGTTAGGTGTCTCTGCTGTTAAACTGGTATTCCAGCTGTGGTAAGAATTTGTCTCTACACCTGACTCTGTCCCCACTCGTGGAGTTGTGTGTCTGTACTGCGTGACCATGCTGTGATAAATTTAATCTGCTTTTTCCTGTACTCTGTGCTGTGTTTTAACTCTGCCACCTTCACACCATGGTTAGCTCTGAAGAGCTCACTTGGTTTTCAGCCTGTGAGGAGAAAAAATTGCATGTTTGAGAAGTCTCGGGAAATCTTTTCCCAAGAGGGGCCGAGAACCAGAGTTGGCAAAACCAGAGCTCCCACCTTCCTACTTTCCCAGATGGAAGCACAGCCTAGACAGAGTTAATTCTGGCTGGGATTTCTCCCACATCACAGAAATCCTGCATGAATTTCCACAGCTATCCAGCTGTGTCTGGAAGAAATTCTGGGTGAGGAGATAGAGGAGTTTTAAAGCACAAAGCTAGTGTAGTGCCAGGTCATTTATGTGTAAGCAGAATTAGGAACAGGACCTGCCTCCCATTAGGAAACCCATGTTTCTCTAGCTATGTTGATCCCTTTCTTGCCTCTAGTCCAGGGATTTCCCAAAGATGCTCAGAGGAATGAAAGTGTCAAACACCTCTCAGATTTAGGCCGCTTCCTTCTCTCAGCAGCCTCAGTGCTTCACATTGAAGCTTGAGATGCATCAGAATCGTTAGAGCTTCCCTAGGAGTGGGAAAGACACAGAGATATTGCTTATAAAAACTATCTGAAAATTATTCTGAGAGCAGTCTGTCTAGAATGCTGCCTGCCTAGGCCATGTGCTGATGCAGCGTGCGGTGTAAAGCAACCACCTCCAGCGGCTTGCATAACCTGCCCTTGGGTTCAGCCACACGCGATATCAGATCGTCCCAAATAAACACGATGAAGCCTTTCACTGGCACGATGATGCCCTCAGTGCTTCTGATTGGCCTCCTGTTTATTGTAGATCAAAGCGCTCTGTCCTGACGCGTGCCATAGTCAGTGCGTTTGGGTCTCCTCTGTGGCAGAGCTGTGCTGATGCGGGCTCTGATGTAACTTTCTTTTCCCCTTTGTTCCCCACCACAGCAAGCAACATGAGAGCGAGGAGGGGGAGAGTCATCGGCGTCACAAGCACAAAAAGAACAAGCGTAGCAAAGAGGAGAAGGAGGCCAGTGAAGATGGTGCCCAGGAGGGAGAGGAGCAGGATGCCAAGGAGTAACCCAGGCGCACCGTCAGCCCTCAGGAGGAACTTACTCCTTTTGAACCAGCGTGGCATTGGTGATGTTTTATTCCAGGGGGTTGATATTTTTTTTTTTAATTTTTTTTTCTCAAGGGAAGAGAGGCTGACTCTGGGGGAGCAGTGAAGCATGTTGCAGTGGTTTGAGAGCTGAGGCTGCACATGCAGTTAAACTTTTTTTTTTTTTTGATACCAGATGAAATACAGCAGTACTAGTATACAAAGCACTGAGCTACTCTACTCATAAACATCCCTAGGGAGAACTTTGTTGTATCAGATCCTATGGTTTCTGATGGAAGATGGCTTCAGCTGAAACTAACGCATTTAGGTAATAGTTTTTGTTTATTTTTTTGTCATCATCATTCCTTTTTGAAAAATAGGACAGTAAGTGTGACTTGAAATTTATTGTCCAAAGAAGAGTGTGATTTAGATCCTGAGAGGCAGCTTAGAGTCTGGCCTCAAGTAGTGAACAGTCTCTTCCCCAAATAAATTTCTTTATAGCTACAAAAATATCTTCTGATCTCTCTGTGGCCAGCTGGGAAGCATGTGAGGAGGAACTGCTTTTACTGGTGGGTCACAGGATCCTGCTTTGGTCTGATGGCTTTGAGAAGCTGTCGTGTGTTTACACAGGGTGTGCAAAGACTTCAAACCTACCCTTTTTTTTTTATCCATTGCAAAAATAGTTCTATCATGTTACACCTGTAAGTGGGAAATCAGTGGAAGACCCACAGTAAGAGCGTGGGTCTCTCTTTTATTAGTTTTAACTAACTTTTTTTTAAGAGTTGAGCTGAGTAGTCTAGCGCAGTAGAGAACATGAAGTCCCAGCTAGTGGTTTGCCCTCATGGGGTGGGCTTATTTCTATTTGGTTATCACCAACACTCCTGTGCAATGCATTCCTTCCCCCTAGATCTCGAAATAAATTCAGTCAAATTCCAAAGTTTGTTCGGACTTAGTATTGGTTGGGGAGGGTGGCAACAGAGACGCTTCCGGGTGGGGAGAACAGGGGAAATCAATTCTGAGGGGTTTTGGTGTGTCTAGTACTTAGGATACTGTGCTTCTGTTTGTGCGAGTCCACAAGTGACTTATTTTTAAGTATATTCAACTAGTTTGACTTGTTATTTAAAAGTGTCTTAAATCTTTGCCCTAAAATCATATGGTTCTGAAATGCTACGTATTTTTTTTAATATTGTAATCTTGCAAGCCTCAGTGTCATATGAAGCTTACAACCTTAGAGACTTGAGCCAGTGTAGCACTATGACAACAGTTTATATGCTATGACAGTGCATTTGATGAGTCACTAACTGCAAAACCTGTGGGGAAAAGAAAAAAGAGTGGGACTTTGGTTTTAGTTTTTAATGTAGCTATTTATATGTGCTTCGAGATCACGGGAAACGTGTGTGCAGTGGGGTGGTGTGCGCACTGAACCAGAGTTAACGGGCAGGGCTTGGAATCAGGCTTCAGAGTATTCCTCCCTCTGCAGCCATGTCAGAGTTCTGGTAGAAGACCAGGATTTAGGAACACGGCGTCTCTCTCCGGTCACCTCTTTGGGCATCAGACAAGGGCAGCGGTGCCTGGCTGAGAGGCGAGCTGTGGGAATCCCAGCTCCTGGCACTGAGTGGGTGGAGCGAGGGGAAACCTCCCGGCGTGCTTCTCCTGGGGTCAGGGTGGCGGGTTTCAGCTGTGATTGCCCGATGGCTTTCAGGAACTTGGAATTAACTTGCTTTTATCCAGTTGTGGCATGGCGTGGGCAGAGGAGAAATCAAAACAAAACTGGTGAGAAGGATTCGAGAGTGCTTTGTACATGCCCCCTGGAAACACTTGTCTGCAGTGCAGTGACAAATGTGCCCGCTCCCGTTTCCAGAGCACGGGCTCACTTGCACAACATGGGAGTGTCAGGTGGGAGAGGGGCCAAGCATCCTTGCCTGTGCCTCCATAAAGAGCCTGTATTCTGTAATTAGGATATCTGGTATATTTTTTTTTCCAGAACATGAACTCTGCTAGGGCAGCTAGCACCAAAGGAAAGGCCAGGCAGTGACCCCAGACCAGGCTGGGCTGGTTTTTGCCTGTCTTGAATCAGGAAAATGCTGGCAGTAGATTTTTACGCTAGGGTAAGTGTAGGGTTCAGCCTCCAGGCAGTAGTATTGCTTCCATTTTTGCATGCTAAGGTGTATGTGGTGCCTCTCCACAGGTGGGTAGAGCTATCCTACATCTGCTCCCCTAGTCTCTTGCTCTGTTTGTGGGGGTGACAGAAGCAACTCAACCTGTAAATGGCATAATTAATGGTGATGACATCCAGTCTGCATCTCTCTGCACCTGGGCTTATTGGTGGTGGTGCAGGAGAGGGGATGGAGAATCTTGTATTGACAAGTCAGGGCTGCAGCTTCCTCTTGGGTTTTTTTGAATGTTTTTACAGATGGACCCAAGTCCTTCACTGATGTTAGCAGGCTGTGAATTTAAGGGAGATAGTTTCAAATGGTTTTATTTTAGCGAAATAGAGGTGAAATGTTTTCCTTTCATGTATTAGAGAATTCTAAAGGTGGGGCTTTGGAAATGATCTTTACTTGCATTAGGTAACTACTGCAGGTTTCACGGTCGTGTTCGCTGGCGGTACTGAAGGGTGACTCTAATAATTCTCAGAAAAGAAGCCAGTTCTTGGACTGGTGGCATCGGTACTTGTACTTGTACTGGCCCAAAGCTGGAGCTGAGACGTGGGTCTGTGCGTTACTGAGTGCAGAATGCCCCAGCTGCCAAGTATTGCTGAGAGGGTGAACTCCACAGCCAGAGGAGCACTTGCACAAGTGTTACTGTGCAGGTGTGAGCCAGCTTCACATGGCGAGAAGGCGTAAGGCATCTTGAGGAGCCTTGGGCAGGTCATTCAGCTCCTGACAGTATGAAGGAGAAGAGAGGCTAACTTCATTACGGTTGTGCAGCATATAGTTAATGGCAATGATGTCTTTCTCCCAGACCATCGGACACTGCCCTTTAAGTCAGGGATGTTTTGTGCTGCCTGCGCTGCAGTAGTAGAAATCGCAACAAAAGCAAACCCAGCCCCCAAGCCTGCATGTGCAATTCCTGTGGGAGCAACAGCAGCAGCCCCAGTGTTGCCTCTTAGTTGCTGAGCTGTGCAGCACGCTGAATGAGGGAGTTAAGCCTCATTAAATAAAGCCTTATTTATTCTCCGGGTTAGCTTTTCAGTCCAGTCAATGCTGAGCCCCACAGGCACCAGTGGGCTGCAGCCAGTCTCAAAGACAGGAGCCGGGGCACAGCTGAGAGGAAGGGGCTGTGTGGGACTTACTTCTGTTCAGGTGGTTTTTTTCCCAGTCACAGCAATAATATATTTCAGGATAGTGCAGCCCCTTTCCTGGGAGAAGGTGGCAATTACACTGTTTCCTGCCTCACAAGGTCAGTTTCTTGGAGGAGTGTCTGTTGTTGAGATGACCTAGTGTGGGGGCATGAGCTGATACATTGGAAACACAAGTTAAAAAAAACACAGATAATACATGTTTTTCAGTAATAATACAATAATTTATGAAGGCATCAAAACAAATTCAACATCTACTAACAAGCTGATCTTGGAAACAATACTTAAATTACTAGGACATTTTGGTGAAGTTGAAGGCACCTTGCAAACAAGATGAAGTAATAGTAAAAATCATGCTGCCTTCTGCAGCATCCTCTTCACTTAAACTGTCTGACCACCAGCTGCATGGCTTTTTCCTACTGTGCTTTATACAAATGACATTTGGTACTAACAGTAGGAATTGTCCTCTATCTAGCTACATAAATATTTACTGTTCCATACCGGGCACAGATTCTGCATATTGATTGGAAAGAGACAAAAATTGCTTCAGGTTTTTCTGTTCCTTTGTTCAGACAGAAGTCGAGTGACTAGTTTTCCACAGGCACCTTTCTGACTTTTGTGAATTATTTTACTCTCAGCAGTCAGTAGGAACAACAGGAAAAAAAAAGGCCCCAGAGCCCAGCTGGCCATGCACTGTTTCTGCTGTCAAAGTCCACAGCAGTATTTATCAACCAAACAAAGAGGCCCCACCATGTGCCAGGGAAGCTTTTGTGAGGATTGGATCCTAAACCATTTCTGTATAATAGGCCCTGCTATATACTGCCTTAAGCTAACAGCCAAAGGAAGTGAAGTCACTCTGTATGTAAACAACTAAGTCATCTAGCAAGGAACAATTCTACTCTGCAGTAATAGCTAATTAGGCAGTAGCCAGGCCTAAGAGAAGCACTGCTTAAGACAATGATGGGCACTTACCTTCAGTCAGCTTACTAAAACAAGGAATTAAACATTTGTTCTAGGTAGCATTTTTACTGGGGCTAGAAACTCACTTGATTCTTAGTCTGAGCTGGCCTCGTAAAAGGTACAGCAGAAACAACGTAAGAGGAAAGATCTCTCTCAGTGCAACCTGGTTTGAGAAAGATTCGTCATTTCTACTGCTGATTAACAACTTTCTAAAAAAATGGAGGGAATTGCTTCATGTGGAGTTTGCAGGTAGGAACTTAGCAAGGTGTGTCATAGGTCAAAACAACCTGCTTTGGCTTCAATTCTTTTACTGTAAATGTTAACTATAGAGTGGGTTTGGACTGAAGCCAAACTGGGCACACTGTCCTTCTGGAGGTAGCTTGTTTCATACGGTTGGTGCAGCGTGGCCAAGGCAGGCAGCAGCCCTCTGAGCACACCTGGATCCAGTGAGTTGGTAGTTTGCTCCAGCTGCAAGAGGGATGTGTACAGAACTGCGGGAGCTCATCTCACATGCCTGACAGTACAGGTGCTGTGTCAGGTACATCCTCCTCCCCCTGCCTTAACTCTGCATCTGATCACTGGGAAACTGATAAAAATAAGACAGCATGCTGGTGCAGAGGTTTCTTGTAACAGGACTGCTTACTTATCTACCTTCTGCAGGAAAAGCTGGTTGTTTTATTAAGTCATAAAACCAGGGAAACCAAGCTGAGGAAGGGGATGAAAATTGAACAAATTCCTTATCTCTGGCCACTGTGATAGATGCACTTGAGTCCTTAACCAAACTAATGGTAGTTTGGTATATGCTGTGAAGGAGCTAAAGGCGTAAGCCATAACCAGACCACAAACTTCTCTAGTTTCAATCTGTTCTCTGAAAACCCACAAAGCAGCAGTGCCACTGTGAGAATCGATGCATGTGAGCTCAGAACACTGATCATGCGATTAACTTGTGCATAGAGGTGGCTTTTCCATACCTCATTTATCAAGGAACAAAGTTGTGGGGTACAAGGAGTCTCAAGCATAACTTTGCCATCGCTTGTAATTTGACTGCAAGTCAGCCGCTTTATTCTATAAATATGACAGCCTGAGTGAGCTGCCTTTGAGCTCTCCCAGCACTAAGCAAGCTGGCTGTGTGGTGGTGATCATCCTCCCTAGAGCTGGGACACCTCTCGCAGTCGCACCTTGAGGCTGAGAGACCTTTCACCGATGGCAGATCTTTGGTAAGCAGCCAACTTTGTATTACGGTAACCTTGATTTGTGCCTTGGTAACTTTGAAGCATTGTTATATCCTCTGTGCAGTGAGGAAGAGTGAACCTTGCCCTCGAGCTTTGTTAAAGTCGTGCTTTTACAATGTCGTATTTCAATGAAGCCACTTTTGCTGATCCCTTTGACAGTGGTTCTTTAAGCAGTCTAAATTGCCCATTTGCAACAAATCAGAAAGTGGGATTTGCAACACCTGCCTGGTGATAGGACCTTCACACAGGTCAACACAGCTCCACCATGCTAACCTAGCAGCTCTTCAGCTGTCAGCTGAGTTACAATTGTTTTTTTAATGTATAAACACATTCATTAGGTTTCAGTAACCTAAAAATACCAAGGCTGGTGGCTGTTGGAACTGCTTAATTGGGTCCCCATCCTTAAAGTTTTATTAGTGGCTTTTAAAAGCACGTATAAAATGACTTGGTGTCCAAGAATGGCAGTCAGAGATCAGTAGCAGAACTGTATTAAACTAGCAGGGGAAATCAGACAGTCAAGCCTGTTTAAACCTGTTCAAAATACTAAATGGGAAGCAGAGCTCTAAAACTGAGGAAAGTGCCTCAAAGGCAGCTTGTAGAGAAACTGGAAAAAGAGCTTTCTCTGTAATACCAATTCTAGAGAGCTTTAATGAGCCCAGGAAGCTACAACTGTTCAGATTAACTGTCACTTTGAATCCAGCAACCAGATTTGTTGATAGCATTTCTTTACTGTGCTGAGGTTTTCTGCCGAAAGGAAGCTAAAAGTCTTCCATGGCAATACACTGTGTAGCAGGAGTTCAGCATTCCCTTGGGTTATCTGTCACATGTTTAGCTTTGTGTGATGGCCAACTGATACCTGAAACTTGCATGTTTTATTTGAGCTTTCACACGAGGCTTCCTGGCCAGGACACCACAGTAAGAGTGACTTTGTTCCTTTGCTCCTTCAGCATTGGGATTAGTTCCGAGTTGCTCATTCCTATTGCTGGCACTCCATTTACTGCCACTATCTCATCTCCACACCTAATCAGAAGACAGGAAACATGCTTGTCAGGACTTAATTAATTATTGTTAACACTGCACCCTAGAACCCTCAAGGTCATTTAGCCCACCCGAGCCATGATCATCAACTCCTTGAAGCAGCTTTTTCACTTCTGAGTCAAAGAGGGCAAGGGAAAAGGAGGACGCTGCTGGTACTTGCGACAGCAGTGAAGGTCACCAGGAGTGTGACCAGTTGGCCAGTCAGCAGGGGGAAAAGTTACAGAAAACAAATTTTTGCTGATAAACACACTCATCACCAAGATCGCTCCTACAGCTACTTGACTAATAGTCACTAAGGTGAAGTGCTCAACAGGGCTAAAGCGTGCGGTCACGTTGTAGCTCAATACAACAGAGGTTTTAGAGCCCTGCTTGATCTGCCCACCTCCATGGCACACCAAGCTCTCTTCTGAGTGCTTGTACCCTTCAGCGGCGATGATTAGATGTGTGTCTAATGGGGAAAGCACATTGCTGTCCTAGCACTCAAACAGGAACCCAGCTGACCCCAGTCCTCCTGCTAAGGCTCTGACCTAGCTCTGGTCTTTCACACTGTTTTCAGGGGAGCAAAACCCAGCTTCCTGCACTGAACCAATGTCCTCTGCAAGACAGCAGCCTCGCTTCTATTTTTGCAGCCTGCTGCATGCTTGCTGAGAAGCCAGCCCTGCTGGTTCCTAGAGGTAATCCCACGAGAGTTCTGTGGGGTCCTCCGGCTCCACTATTCACTCCTCCAACTCGCTGTGATTACCAACAAACAGGTCAGCAAAGCTCCATTTAAGTTTCCTGCACAGGAGGGCTTTTGTTGCTTCCGTTGGGATACTCTCCCTAATCCAAGAGATTTTATACTCTGAAACCAAACATCCCCCTTCTACTTTTATCTAATTACTCAATTAAAACCTTTTTAAAAGGCTGTAAAAGTAACTGAATTCGTTTTAGTTGCATCTTTATAGAGAAACCAGACTACTCATTAATATAGGACTTAGTTTGTTACAACTTCAGTAATGGTACTAACTGCGCAAATGAGCGTCTAAGAATTAGAAGTCATTAACTTTTAGCTCAGCTACTTAAAAGGGGAAAAGACAGCCCCTCAGTACAACTCTGCATGCTGATATAAGTACTGATGGCATGTCTGATACAAACACCAGAGACCGGCAGGGTAGCTCATACATACTTCAGTTTCCTGTCTCGGAAGGCAGGAGTCCCAGGCACTATGGTTTTGATGAAGAACGGCTGGTTTCCTTTGCTTTCCTCAAAGCCTCCGACAATGCTGAAGCCCCAGCTTTCCAGGTTACCTTTACTAAGGACAATATCTTGACAGCAGTGAAGGTAGCTGTGAAGACAGGCACAGTCAAAAACAGAGAAAGCTTATGAGTGTGTTTCAAGGAAAACTGCCTGACCAAAAATTTATCTTTTCCCTTGCGGAAAGCAAAGCTATGTAAAAGCCTCATATTTATTTCCTTTTTTTAAGGATTCGCAGGGCAAGTTACAGGGATAATTCTTAAATCTGAAGCTGTCACTCCAGAAATCTTCTTTGTCAGTATTGTCAGTGCTCGTTTAAGAGTTAACAGAAAACTACCATTCTCTCTAAAGGCGTTTGTGACCTGAAAGATTCATGAATAACTTCATGAATTCTACTAATGAACATGCACAGTACTAGTGACAAAAACAAATTAATCATGAACAGCAGTTACACCCATGCAATTAATGAGAACAGAGCTTTTTTTTATTCTATCTGTACACTACACGCTTGGTACAATGGAGGCATTCAGCAGCTATGTATCACTGATGGAAAGCAAGCATATGAGGTATGGCAGCCTTTCTTCTACTGACTACCCAATCAGCGTATGAAAGGCCTTTCCTGCAGGACCTACGCCCAGGACTGCCGTGTACAGTTAAGATACTGGACTCCTTGGAGAGAGAGCACAGGCCCCTGTTTTGGAATGCCAACCCCTGAGGCACATCGTCTCAGTAAGCCGGGGGGGGGTATACTGCAATGTTAGGGCTGCCTTGGAGAATGCGATACGTATTCACGCTTGCTCCTTGCGCTACAAACTCAAAGACATGCAAAGCCTTTGTGAGGCGTCTGAAAAGGTGTGGCAGGAGCGCAGGCAAGCATCTCGAGTACGCTGGCTCACAGTCAGGTTACATTCTGGCATGAGGCCCTGCCAGAGCTACACTGTGTGAAGCTGCCGTTGATCGCCCCACTAAGGTATTCCAGCAGCTAAGCTTTTCCTAATAAACGTTTTTGCCTCCAGGGCTTTGCTTGAGCAGTTTGCAGTTGAGTTTCAGATTTCAAAAGCCTTCTCAGTTAACTTCTCACTGGGAGAAGGATCCAATTATCTACTTTCAAACTGTAATTTACTTTTGTTTGAGTTCTTCACACATAAACGCTGGAAGACCCAGCTCTAGCTTACCTCCATGGTTTTCTCCTACTGGTACCACACAAGTGTAAAAATAACAGCTGTGAGAAATGTACGTGGCAGCTAGTGCAAATAAATAGCCCAGAAAGCAAGAGTGGTAAGCAGTACATCAGCATAGAACATAAATAAAAACATTAGGCACGTTCTCCAAGAGCTGGAAAAGGCTGTTTGCTAGAAATGAGTTTTCTGTAAGGAAAAGGGTTTTTAGGAAGAGAAACATTCATTTACTATAATGGAAAATGACTGTGGGAAAAGAATTTTAAGACTTCACAGAATGTAAAGGTGCGAGTTTTATTCTGACAAACAACCCGCTGAGTTTGCAGTTCTTTATCCCTTTCAGAGTTTGTGGAGTGCAGCGCTCCAGTGGGGCCATGGCAGGGAGCACCTAACAGCTGTTGCAGAAAGAGCTCAGACTTCATGGAGGCCGGCTTCAGATAAACCTCAGGGAAGATGGCAGGAGGAAAACTGCTTTTCCACTCCCTGGGCATTACTCATCCATAAGCCACACTGTGCACTAGTCACCACTTTCAAGAGTCAAAGCTTTTACAGAGAGAAGATAAATCAATCTGTAAACTTTGTATTTCTAGTATCTTTAAGATTCAGTGTGCAAGGAATTGGGACACACCCCCCTCCAAACCAGCATTTTGAGATGGTATTTCATAATATCAGTAGCTGGTATTGATTTAACATAATACTATGAAGAAATCAATTAAAGTTCCTATGGTGTCTTCTGAGACATATACAGCAATGATGATAAAAATTCAGTAGCAATAAGTAGTAGCATACAATTAACTTGGAACACTCGCTGCCAGCATTAATAACAAAGCAAAGAATAGAGAAAGATTAAGTTTACAAGGACAGTAGAGCTACCCACAGTTGTAGTGCAAGACAAAAAAAATCCAAGATACCAGCCACCTGGTTCAGTACAGCCAATGCTAGTTGCCTGAAGTTAGACAGAAAAATATTACTACATCCCTCTTAGGGGGATGTTTGTATCCTCATTGAAAGCATGCAGCACTGGCCATAGTCAGAGGTGATATAGTCAGGAAGATGTTCCAAGCTTACACACAAAGTGCCGCAGTGTGAAAGTAGCTTTAGGAGCAGAGAGTTGTTTTTCTTTTATGAAGAATGTGACCAAGATGCTCACGTTACTCCCTGTGTTACCCAGGGTCCCACAAAAGGCACAGGACCAGGGCTGTCATCTCCCTCCTAAAACACCTCCACAACTGTAGTCTGGCATGTAACCCAAGTTCTGCAGGATGGGCTACAGGGGCTCCACATTTCAGAAACAGCACACCACCAAGTGTGCCGAGATGACAGACAGTATTTGACGTAAACAGAAAACCACAGATACAGGAATCAAGGCTGGAATTAAACACTGTGTGCTCAAAGTGCTGCAACGAGTGAATGCACTTCCCTAGCCATGAGCGCTAACTTCAACGCCAGTCCTTCAGCATAATCTTCAGCTTCAGACTAGAGAGAATGCATGGGTTTCCTCTAAGGAGGAAAGGATATTTCTGCTGTATCTGAGTAGTAACTGGAAAAAAAGCTCAACAAAACAAAATTGCACATATTATCAGCAACAAGATTTGAGCTTTCAGACTGTACTGCAAAATGTTTTAGCCTACTAAGGCTATGTCTGCTTTAGGAGGTCAGCCCAAAAGGGACAGGTCCAAGTGAAACAAGTGGTGCTGAAGACACAAGGTCTAGTTTTGGTATATTTCAGGGGAATTTCGTAATCTAGTTTAAGTGTGGTACACATTTCTGTGCCAGCATGCAATGGGCATTCTTCTGCAGCACTTCTGGTTTAGTTCCATTCAAAAGGAACCCAGTTTGTGCGGGTCAAGACCTCTCTGCAATGTGAACCAAAATACAGCAAGTGAGGACAACTGGGATCCCCACTTCAGCTGCATATTCCTGAGCCAAACTAAAATGCTAGTGTAGAGGCACCCTGAACATTTCCAGGTGACAAACAAGGGTGCCATCTCAGTTTACAGATTCTCAAGCAATAATTAAAAATAATCTGATTGGGCCAGCCCACAATGTCAAATATAAATACTCTGCTTAGCTGAAAGGCAGAATTTCAGTGGCTTTAGGGAAATGATTCATTCTATGGCCAGCCAGCTAGTTGCTACCAGGTCTTACTGTGAGCAGATGGGAAAATGAGTGAGGAAGTACAAGAATTACAGCCATTTTTATTTCTGGAAACAAGAAGGAAGATTTTGTCAGATGCTGAAGTTAAATAACCGTGCTTTGTGCCTCCTAACCACCCTCACACCCACAGAAGAATGGCAGACAAATTCAGATGACTGAATTAAGGTCAGAGTAAGAAAGGAAGATTGAAGAGCAGAACGGGCATCTGAAATCGTTGCTCCTTGCTTCAGTAGCAAAGTACAGTAACAGCCAAATGAAGGGGGCCGACATTAATACCAGCAGCAAAAGAATTTCAAGCAATGTGTTAAATGGCAGGTCATGTCAGTATACTCTTGAAATGAAGGCTGGTCACCAGTGAGCAAAGAGTGGACTCCAGTCCCTGTAGGAAAAAGTGTGGTGAAGCTGCAAGCCAGCAGACATCCAAATAAATTGGAAAAAGAAGAAGGGAGAAAGTACAGCCAGGTTTTGCCTTGCTATACTTCACTGCAGGAGCACCCATGAGGAACAAACAGCAGGCAGCATCTGAGAGTTTACGCTCAGGTTTGAGCTATCCAGGTGCAGCTCAGAGCTAGTTCATACTAGGCCTTCACAGAACAGACTGGCTGATTCCCTGGGAGAGCAGAGGAAACTGGTAGGATGGTGCTGAGTTCAAGCCAAGTTACAGCCGCTCGCAACACAAAAGCTACCTTCCTTGGGCTGTTTTGTTTAGCGTTTACAGGCTGCTAAGTAACACAAGGGTAACCCAACAGAGGCTTTGTTAGTATTTCTTCTTTCAGGTGCCTCAAGAAACAAGGCTATAAATAATCTGGGCTTCCCACAGAATGGTTTGGCTTTACTGTTCCATGTGCATCTGCTGCACAGTCCTCCTCCAGTCAGCTGGAATGACAACACTCTACCTTTCACAGCTGAATGTATTTTGATGAAACTGCAAAAGTGAGCAAACCAGAGCTTCACCTCTCCAAGAAGAAGATAGAAATTCAAGCTTTCAAAGCCCCAGTGCTGTCAACTGGAACTTAACATATTGCTGCTAAAATCTACAGCAAGTCTGTGGTCCAAATCTTTGCAGCAAGAAAACTGAACTATTCAGAACCATCTCTACTTTGTGCTAAAGATGACAATTATGAGAGCCAAAAAGAATTAGACTGACAGAATGCTTGCCCCTAAGTGAGATGATCAGATTAGAAACTATAAAACAGCACAGATATCTGGTGGCTTCTGCTGTGCGATCCAGAAAGAACCACAGAGTGATTTCAGTTAATGATACTTGAGCAGGGATTGTACCTACATTGACTATATGTCAACTCAGTGCCTCAAATTATATATATATATATATATATTCTATATATGCCTCAAATTCAGTCTATACTTCTTATTTTCTATGTTAGTTCTTTTAGAAAAAAAAGGTTTTCAGGAACTTCTGAAATACAGTTACTGTCCAATAGAAGTGGGGGAGCAGTGGGTCACACCATAAAAAGCAGTGGAAGTTTCTTATGTATTCATTATACTGTGATCTTGTTCACAAATAAGAGTTCCCACTGCCTTAGAGCTAAATGAGAATACCATTACTGCTTCCAAGTCAACCAACAAAGCAAGCAATTTCTAGTGTTCTAGTGAAAGTCAACTCTGTGACTGAACAGTTCTCTATACAGTCATGGAACAAACATACCTAGGCAATCCAAGCCATGTGATCCAGAGGGGAGACCAGCTGAATCCTTGCTCCTTGATGTCCAGAGATGGCTCTGGCGAGTTCAGTGAAATTATTTCCAAGGCTTTCAGTATGACTGAGTGGGAAGCTGCATTAGATTTCAGTGCTGAGACAGCTTCATAGTAGTTTAGATGAGTCAAATCAATGCCATTTATACTCAAAAGTACATCTCCTGTTGATTAAATAAGATAGGATTATTACGGACCTTTTGCTATGAAGCCCGTTTCTGCCTCAATGCCTCACGTGGAACCCTGTTTCCAGCCTCACTTTAGTGACCAAGTCCAACTTTCACTGAAAAAAACCCAAGCCAGTTCCTAAAGGATAAAGGGTCTGAGAGCCTCCTTACCTCGCTTGATTCTGCCATCCCTGAAGAGGCATCCAATGGGCTGCACGCTCGTTACATATATAGGGAGTTTGTTTTTGTTATCTCTTCCGCCTCCAATTGTTATTCCTAAAGATTCCTTTGGTTCCTTTTTTATTGCAACTGTCTTTTCATGGCTTATGTATCCCTGAGGTAAATCCTACAAAGGAATGACAGTACAAAATGCAGTTCATTAACGCAGTTAACATGAGAAGGCCAGATCTGGAAGAAAATAACAGAGTATCTTGTATCTTTAATCCAGAAAATTTCAGCAATGCTGCTGGATGGCAAAGTCAGCTTCTCACATGCTTGCTCTGGGTAGAAATACTACCCTGTTTCCAAAGTGATACCGCCACAACTGAGGCACTGCCTTCCTAAATGATCCCACATTCATTTGCTGTGGAGAAATGCTCACTCTGAGGAGGACAATTTTGCACTGAGGACCAAGCTATGAACTCATTTCAAGGCCATTCATATCCAGCAATCAACCTCTCTCTGACTACTGCTAAATGTTTAGGTTGCAGTGAAAGCACACATTATAGCATATGCTGTAGAAACAATATGTAAATTATATTCCAGGATTTAAATCAAGGAACCACACTCCAGCCATTTATGACAGCTACTTACTAAACTCCAGAGACATTTCAACACAGAAGCCTAAGCTGTCATAGCAATTTTTCTCACTCAAATGGAAATTCTAAACATAGAGCAAATCTCTCTTGGTACAACAGACTGGCGATTCTTCTCTTGCTCATACCTTTTCTTATAATAGGCAAACAGATGGCAGACACAACACAAGTCACAGCAGCACTACAGTATAATTTGTGTAGTTGCTACTTCTGTACCATAAAGCCCTCTAGCTCCAAAACAGGAGCATAACTTAGTGTCATTGTGCAATACCCTGAACGCATTTTGCTTGATGGATGTCAAGAAGCAACTCCCAAGCATCTCATGGATGGTAAATTTTCCGCTGCCCTTTCCGGACAAGAAAGGATTAAACACTGGTTCCACATCAACGTTAGAGACATTTGAAGAAATTTTTCCCTAAAACACATTTTTCCCTAAAAACTCTGTTTCCCAGTAGGTGACAAATGTACTGTTCTCCAGTACCAAAAGCTACAAACCTGCTGCTTTTCAATAGCTCAGGAAGAAATCGAGCTACTGATCATTATTACATGATAAATCACCATCACAGAGCAAACATAATAGATCTGCTAGACCAAGAATAACCAGCACTTTCGCCATTCCTTACAAAACTTACCTTTTGGTAGGTAGATTTTCGTCTATAGTGAGTCTGGTCTAGTCGTCTCCGATGGTGCACTGGGCTACCTCCATTGCTGCTGCTACTGCTGCTGTTATTTGATGTGCTGCCATCTTCTACTGGGTCCGACAGCTGTACGCCTGGCTGCCTCAAGATGACAAAGTTTACTCTTGATTCAGTGGTCTGCCAGGAGAAACAAAGAGAGTGTAAATAAAATGGAAAAATAAACTATAAATTAGGGACAGCCCCTGTCATTTTCTTGGGGAGAGAGAAGGGTTTGCATCCGTTTCTACAAAGGGTCTGAAACAGGGCTATGCAACATGATGCAGTGTTTTTTGCGAAGAGCCACAGAATCCTGTGGTGAAAAGGAAAAAGGAATTAGAAAATGTTAGTCAGAAGAAGAGGAGTAGAGGCAGGCTTCACTCCTGCCTCCCTCCCCTAATAATGCCAAACAAGAGAAAGTGGGAAGAGATGATTAATTCTACCACTTCAGTACAAATAACCAAAATAGTGTATTGTGTTGTGACACAAAATGAACAGAGCTAAAATGCTGACTGGTCCACACGATGGATGACCATGATAAGTACTGCATGCTTTTTCTTTTATTGTAAAGAACCTTGATAAAGCTCTTTCCCTCCCAGCTTATGTACCACATCTATTGTTCAGTATCTCCCACCCATTTTTTTCCCAGAGTACCTGAAGACATGACCTTTTGTCTAAGATTGCTGCCAATTAAACACTTAACCAGCTGTATGTCTGGCCTTGGCAGAACTACAGGGCAAGTATTGTTACAGCTCTTCTAATTTGGTTTGTTCTTTCAGATAATTTGACAAAACCTTATTGTGAAGGACTCCATTGGGGTAAGGCATATGTGCTTACTTGGGGCACTTCCTGCAATGGATGAGAGAAGTACAGTCACTCGCACTTCTTGACGTGGGACCCTGTTTCCCTGGTGCACAGCACCCTGGCAGCAGTGAATTTCCTGGCCTTGGAAGAGGGACTGTATCAACTGGTTTGTTTTTTTTTTTTTCTTTTTAGATGAGTACAGGAGAGTTGTTTTCTGAAACAGAATTTAAAAGCCTCTTGCCTCCAAAGTCACTTCAGATAGAGCAATTTTTTTCCAGACAGGTTGGCACACATCCATATCTTCATAAAATATATTGTAAACATTGTGTCCCAACATGGGGATTTGCCCTCCCCTTCAACCAGGAGTACCAGACTACATACAGTACATATGGCTGTGTGTGTATATATATATATATATATACACACACAAAAAGGTACTTTACAATACAGGTAGAAGGACTGTTTTCTGCAAATTGTTTACAATCAAAATTAAAATTACATTTAACCAAGACTCTGAATTAGCTCTCAGAAGAACAGATAATATTTGGAAGACTGTCAGTTTTACACAAATGTCACTTCAAAAGGAATTCTATCCCCAAACCTAATGAAGGTGTTTCTGAGACTTTGGTTACTGATTTCAGTGGGATCATGAAAGAGTTCCCCATATAGGAGTTAATTTTGCCCATTACAACAGAAATACAGCAGCACTTTTGGGATGCAAGCAAAATTCTAAAAGGACATAAAATGGAATAACATATATAACATAAAAAAGGATCTCAGTACTGGAACTCTGCTCTTTCCCTGCTTTTCTCCCATGCTACTGCACTCCTCTGCTGATTACCAGGAAGCGAACTGGCTCTCCCTCACCACCGACCTCAGATCCTTTTCAGGATATAAACAGTATGCGATGAGATGTATTGTGTTGGAATCTTTATATAAAAACAGAAACTGGAGGTCATTGCCTAAGGAGTTAAAGGATTTAAACTGATCTACATGATATCTGCTGCACACGTAACAATCCTTAATCCTTAACCAAAATTCCTTGCCTGCTCCTTTCACCAAAATATTTGGCATGCTGCAACAGGAGCACATTCCTATTGCACAAGGAATGACCACCTCTTTTCTACCCATTTAGTATTTTAGAAAATATTTTTAGCTGAGGTGCCTCATGTTTTTCTAGACTCCCTTCCCAAATACAGGTAAAATGGGAAGAGAGGGCTTTGAATCAGTCAGAAGGGTCCTGTTTGTGCTGCCAGTCTATCACGTCTCCCAACACCTTCAGTTTGAGTGTTTGAAGCACAAGAAGCTGTCCTAATCTCTCCCTGTCTCTGCTGCATGCATCTACACAGTGCGTACAAACATTCACTCTGCAAGAAAGGCTCCAAACACCACACCACAAAGGAAATCCAAATGCCTTAGCTGAACTAAAGTGCCATGACCAACTGCCTCACTTCAGACTTGTCAGAGGTGACTCACGATGGATTCCCACTCTTCATGTTTATCTTCATTTGGAAGCGGTGCTTCCCACACATCCGCAGGGAAGTCACTTTCCCAAAGAGATATTTCAGGGAATGCAGTTTGCTCCAGTGTGTTCTGTTAGCCCTTTGGCCAAAACAGGAGCCCTGCCATCAAAGCAGACAGTTGCAGAGTCATTAGCCGTACAACCTCACCGTGTCATACGTTACCTGGATTATCTGTGCAGCTGCCTCAGGTGTTCCTTGCCTCAAATCCTGGCCATTTATTGACAGGACTCTGTCATTCCGACTCAGCTTTCCATTCTTGGCTGCCAAACCTCCCTCTAGCAGATCTAGAATAAAAATCCCTGCCTCATCTGTCTTCCTGATCAGTTTGATTCCCAAGGGTTCAGATCGGTCCCTCTTTACCAAGGTAACATGGATCACTTCCCGATTTGTAACAGAACTGGAATCCTGCTGTGCAGTCTTATTGGAAAAACCCTTCTCCTGCAGGACCATGAGGTGGAGAACAGGACCTGGGTGGCGCAGGAAGGAGACAGCTTGGCAGTGAGTCACACTGCTGATGTTGACGCCATTCACCTAGAAAGACAAACAAACCAGAGTCACTAATCAGAATGTACATAATTTAGGCACTGTCCATAGTGTGGAACATCACAAAGTTGGAGACCGGATGTACAAGTCCCTGTGCAATGCTGTGACTGATGCAGTTGCTTCTGATGCATGTCAGAGAGCACAGTTTTCTAAAAGAGAATGCAGAAGAAAGCAGATGAATTTAGACCATAATTGATGGTGAACAGCTGAGGACAAGGATAAGACAGGACAACTCGCATAACTAACAAATCTGAAACTGCAAAATATTAAATCATTACATCCACATCCCATGGCGATGCAGAACTGGTTTCCCTTAACTTCCAGTGTTCAATACACACTTGCAGGAGAAGACTCGAACTGGAGACTACCCATCCTCACTTCTAAGTTGAAGAGTATGAAGAGTATGCAAGCTTCTGGAATCATCAGGCTTTTACCAAGGTAACTCTGAGAAGCTACTTTTCACTTTGTCTGTTGTCACAAGACTCTGTGCAGTCTTCTTTTAGGATGTTAATAGGGCTACTAAGTGTGGGGACCTGCCCTATTTACAGCGAAGCCAAGACTGAGACATGTACAATTCAACTGGATAAAACAGAATTTACTCTGTTGGTCAATCTAAGAAACCACCTCAGAGATTGTAGCAGCTACTTGTGCACGTGGGGCTGCCAGTCCTTACTGAAGTCCACAGTTCAACAGGATAATTAGGTCTTTATGGCTTGTCAAATGATTGGGCAGCTGTAGCCAGGAGGTGCTAACAGTTCTCTCTGCATGTAGGCTTTACTGCTGCATACAGGCTTCACTGTTGCATACAGGCTTCTGTCACCTTGATTAGCCCACTGTTATGTAGCGTGATTAATCTGGAAACTAAATCTGGCCATGGGTCAGCACGGGATGAGGTTAGTGCTCTTTATTACTCACATTACATATCTGATGCTTACTGCAAGTCGTAAGGTCTTAAACTTTGGACCTGCCCATTGAGACTATGCAGCTTAAGCAACATAGTAGAGCAAGCAATTATAAGACTTCCTAACTAGAGCACAGTCCTTTGGAGAGAAATGGTGCTACTGGGTGAAATTTATCAGATATAATCTTTTTAATTTATCCAAAATGGTCTAAATTTCAAAAAGCTCTTAAATATACAAGGTAAATATGAGTGTGACTGGAAGAAATCTCAAAAGTCTGCTTTTCAGCCCCAGCAGATACACAATGCTACTGACACACAAGTCTGATGAATGCTTTTAAACCTTCAGCTGTAGAGATTTCCCAGTTTTTCTAGGCAACTCTGCTCCCCCAGCACCCATCTCAAGTCAAGAGAAGCAATGAAACTACCAGTGGGGTTTTACATACCTCAAGAATATGGTCCCCAGGTGCTATTCTTCCATCTGTAGCAATGACAGAATCCCGCAAGACTTCCTGAACCACAATGTTTCCTAGTGGGGTGTCTTTACCCCCAACTATCCTCATCCCCAGCTCTTCCTCCGGGTCTTCTCGGTGAATTTCAATTGTGGTCGTTTCAGCCACAAGACTAGTTCTCTGAGGAAGGTCTGATTGAAGAGAAAAAACAACACATTAATAGAATTTTCCTTCACATAACACCACAAGATTTGTAACACTGGCAAGTTGTGTCCCAAGTAGCATCTGGAGGGAAAGCAGCTATCAGAAGAGGGAACAAGAGGTCAGATTAAAAACTTTAAAAGCCCCTGTTTCTTCACAGTTTCTCCAGAAGGCTTCCCATCTTCTCCTGGCTTATGGCAAATTTAAGCTTCCATTATTATTCCTTGAGTTTTATTAAAGGGCAGTCAGCATGTTTCACTTGCCATTTAGAGATTTATTTTTCTACTGTGACAGCTGGCCTACTAGAAGCACACAGAAAAAACGCCAATTTCCATGATGCCCATTAGAAAAGGGGACTACTGAGCTGTAATTAATGGTCTGCTGTGGCAATGACTTTACCACAGGCAGCTCACTGCAACTTCCCTCCTCTAATTTCCTTTCCTCCTCTTTTCCCATCCCCCTGTAAAACAGGAGTAATGTTTACCTATTTACAGCATAGTGAAGACTAAGCAATGCTTCTCAGACACTTTGAAGATGAAAGTTGTTGTTAGCAAGTTATATTAAATGTACCAGCACTGCAACATTTAGGCAGGCCCAACACTCTAATGAAGCCAAGCACACTGCCTGTCAGGGTGAACTGCAGTTGTCACACAAGAGATGCAAAACCTGCCCCAAGCGTACTTCAGGAAAAAGCCAACAGAGAAGTAAACTGACCTGTGCATTAACTCTGGCACAGGCACACCAGTTGCCAGCTCTAGCACCTGCACACCTGGAAACTAACGTTGTAACAAGGCACAGAGATTTCCACTCGGCTGCCTTCCAATAGGGGTTGAGACAAGTGGTACTATACTGAAGTGGAGATGGTTACTTTTATCTGCAAGGGTTTCATAACTGACTATTAATCCAAAAACTAAGTTATGCTATAAACACACTTGCTGCACACCATTAGGGAGGTACTGACCACTCCAGGAAACCGACTGTATATTTAACTTTCTTACCAAGATTAAGAAGAAGCTGGAACATTTCCTAATTACTAATTATCTGGCTTCTGCAAGTGCCTTAAGTCCTGCACGTTCCCATTGACAGGGACTGCCTTTGTTTCTGCAAAGAATACTGCAGATATTCACTGCAGTCTAACACAGATTCTCCAAATTGTTTTGCACAGACAGTTTTGTGCTTGTGAGCAGATCCTGCCACACCTGATGCATGTGAATGCATCTCTCTTCTGCTCAAGGACAAGCTGAGGAAAGAGATTACTCCGATGGCTACTAATGGCTTAACAGCATTAAGGATATCCAAGAATGTTGGGGACACTTTAAAAACTGAATTGTCTGAGATAATTAACCTCATTTTTATATTATAAAAGGTAATTAGATAATTACATTTCTGTATCAAGCTCTCACCTTCTTCAGTCTCCTCAAAAGCTGGATTAACCAGTCCAGGCTCTGCAGTCCCTAGTGATACCACAGCAGCTGCAGAGCTTTCTGCCACAAGTGACGATCCTCCACTTGGTACCTCTGGATCCTTGGGTGTGTTTGTCTCTATCTTGGTAGGAGGATCTTCCTTCCCTTTGGAAATGGGATTCTTTTTCCGCTGTAGTTCAGATTTATATTTCTTGAAACCAGGACACCTAGAGAGAGATTGTCAGTGACTGTAAGTGGCTAGTCTCTGCGTGTTTAACCCAGCACATGCAAGCTCTGACTGACAAAGGTATGTGATGAAGTGTGTTCAAGATCTCATCAGCTGCAAAGCCTGTATCACAGATGCTAAAATTTATTCTTATTTGATCTTCAGCTTCTACTTGTACTAGTATCAACTTAAAAGCAGGCTTGTTATTTTCTTACTTTCAAAATTATTAAGCAAATTATTTAAAAAGGAAGAATGTAATGGGAACAGGAGTCTCCCTTGCTAAATATTTACCTGGCAAACACTTGGTGAAGAAAACAATACCTCTTAAAATATAAGCAAATACTTAGCTCTGACCTTTTAGAGATGACTATGAACTGTATCTTTATACAAAGTGGCTCAAGTTTCAAGCTCAGCATTGAATTAGGCTTTGTTTTTAACAAACCAGTAACATGCAAGAGCAGCAAGCAAGGCTTGCTTTTTTTTTCTTTGCTGAAAGAGACTTGACTGTCAGATGACACTCCACCTCCAGTCAACGAAGGTGATGGCTCTTCTTGAACGGGAGGAATTTAGAGTTCATAATCTCACTGACTGCTCCCCACACATTGGTTCAAGAAGTAATTCTACATGCAACAAAATGCACTCTGTATGCAGCTACACCACAGCCAGTCTATCTCAGCAGAAATGAGTGAGGAAAAACAAGCTCTTTTATCAAGAGTAGTTATAAAAAAAGATGGCAGTCGAGGAGGGTGATGAATGCAAAAGCATCACTTTCAGAGACATGGGTAGTATTGGGTGTTTACCAGAGTCACTTTTCAAATTAAACTTAACTATTTACATTCTGGCTAAACAGGTCTCATCCCGGTATTACTTCCTCTGGTTTATTCCTAGTCATTTATTCTCCAAGCAGTAAGATGACCCTGAAGCTTAAAAAACAAGCGATTGATCCACTTGTGCACATGTCCCTCTTAAGATGTCGAGAAACAAATTCCTTTTGCAAAGGGCAAAGAAATCCCCCATAAACAAAAGTTGCTAGATGCTTCTTATTTCCGTAAGTCTCTTGCTATCAGTTAATCTCACTTAAAACTACAAAACAGGAACACCTAAATCCCAGTGTAATTTTTTTTTTCTCTTTTTTTTTCATTTTTCAGTCCATCTATGCTCACAGCCCAGGTGAAACAGCCCTGATTTTTAGAACACACCCTCCCCAAGTAAGATACAAAGAACTATGAAATGTGTAAGAGAATGATACAGTTTCCAGACAGGTCTCCAAGGTAAACATTTAAGGGTGCCTCCCTCTTCTGTGTTTAATTTCTGTGCCAGAGGGATTAACAACTGACTGAAGTTTACTGATACCAGGGTAGATTTACAGAGTAGAGAGGAAGGCCCAGCCCTGGTATGGGCCATGGCTCCAGCTACACAACAGCTGCACAGCTGGGCAGCCCTGTCCCTGCAGTCAATGCATTCAGCCCTGGCTGATAACAAGCAAGCAGTACAAAAAGCTAGTTCAAGAAAAAGGAGATTATAAACTTTCACAGATTGAGGGAAAGGGGCACACAAGCACCTTCCCTTGCTTCCCCTGGCTCCAACACAAGCTCCCAACTCATGGGTACCAAAGACAAGCAAGAACCGCAAAGACAGATCCTTGGCTGGAACTGCAAAGGTATCTTAAGCGTAACTGTTCCCTGCACACTGGTTGACCTATTTTTAAAATGTGTCATTGCCACAAAAAGCTACAACATAGCTGAAGGTTGCATTTCTCATTGGCCACTGACAAAATACACACTGCCAGTGAAGATCTGCTTCCACCTGCAGTAGGGCTTGTACTTAGCTCCCTTTCCTGCAATCATTAACTAGGTAGGAACAAGTGTTCTTCAAGCGCTGTGGGAAGAGCTCTTTGTCACCTGCACTTCTTTTAAAACTACAATATTCCACCTGCCGCCAGCTCAACCAGCAGTGGAAGCACCAAAACATATCTCTGCTGACAAGCACAAAAAACCAATAGTCTCCCTTCCTCTGCTCAAGGTGGGGGGAGAAAAAAAATATTTTTCATTTGCCTCTATTTCTCAAAAAAGAGAGAAGATAATGGACTTATAAGTAGGTGATTCAGCAACTGCATAATGTGCAGCTTGGAGGGACTTGCATTATTTGGATCAAAGACTTATGTATTGCACATCTTAATTGGACCAATTAAACTGGCAACACTGCATGATCCCTTGCTTCCAGAGTGTTGACTTTGTGCCTGTCTTTGTTCTCTGCGCAAGTGAAACAAGAATAAGCATGTTTATAATAATTTTCAGAGTCAGGTGCCCCAGATCAGGACACACAAATTTATATACATTTGATAGGTTTTGTGTCTGCAGACAACTCACATGCAAGCAGGAGAGCACCTCACCCTTCACCTCTGTAGCACATGTGAGCTGGCCTCCCTAACACACACAAGCACAATTACGCTGTCTTCACCCACCCACCTCTCTGGCCTCACCCTCTGTCATCTCTGGTGTCCCATCTCACCCCAGTTTAAGAACTGTTCTGAGAATGGATCTTTCTGGTCAGAAGCACAACAGACAGATGGCATTACACAAGGAGCAATAACATAACGTAAATGGTAATGCACCTGTTCTGCAGGTGAGCTTCTAGTTCACACCGCTGCATTGTCTGCTGACACTCTGCCTTGAAAGGACAGAAGACAATCAGCTTATCCAACAGGTTTCGTACTAGAAGGCTGGACTTGTGGCACTGCTGGAAAGAGAGCTTTTTCCGATCCATAGGACAAAAGTTATACTCCTGCATGAAGTTTTCAAGGCACTTGAAACAGTACGTATGTCCACAGGGGGTGTCCATAGGTTGGAGCAGAGGCTGAAGGCAGATATGGCAGACGAGTTCATCATCCACTTCATCCTGGAAGTTGTAGAGATGATTGTCCAGCAAGAGGTGGAACTGACCACATTCGCAGCAGAGTTCACCAGCCTGGGACGCGTGTTCTTCTGCTGTGGGATCAGCCATGATAGCCAGCATCAGGCGTTCTCAGCCCAGCAGCAAGGAAACTTGTCACGTAGTAGCTGTCTGACAGAGGACCTCTAGTAAAAGGGAGAGAAAGAGAGATTTCCAGCCAACTGTCTGCTCTAGATCTAGCCAGTTAAAAATTTAATTGCATTCCTGCCTTAAGTTCTCACTGGTATTTTCACCCCCACCTACTCCCCTTGGGGTTCTTCCTTCCAAAGTGACCCTGTGAATGATCAACGCAGGGATCAGAGAATGTGTCCTGGTTTTGGCTGGGATAGAGTTAATTTTCTTTCTAGTAGCTGGTACAGTGTTATGTTTTGGATTTAGTATGAGAATAATGTTGATAATACACTGATGTTTTCAGTTGTTGCTAAGCAGTGTTTAGACTAAGTCAAGGATTTTTCAGCTTCTTATGCCCAGCCAGCAAGAAGGCTGGAGGGGCACAAGAAACTGGGAGGGGACACAGCCAGGACAGCTGACCCAAGCTGGCCAAAGGAATATTCCAGACCATGTGACCTCATGCCCAGTACATAAACTGGGGGGAGTTGGCCTGTGGGGGTGGATCGCTGCTCAGGAACTAACTGGGCATTGATCACCGAGTGGTGAGCAACTGCATTGAGCATCACTTGTTTCGTGTATTCCAATTCTTTTATTATTATTACTGTTGTTTTATTACTGTTTTTATTATTATTATTATTTTATTCCTTTCTTTTCTATTAAAACTGTTTTTATCTCAACACACAAGTTTTACTTTTTTTCCCTGATTCTCCCCCATCACACTGGGTCGGGGGGAAGTGAGTGAGAGGCTGCGTGGTGCTTAGTTGCTGGCTGGGGTTAAACCACAACAGAATGCAAGGACCTCATTCAGCAAAATGTTTAAGCACATGGATAAATTGAAGCTTAAATTACTTCACACATACCAGTCACACAGACTAGATAAACCCCTGCCAAACATATGAACTAGAAAAGCTGAGGCAAAAGCTGCATGTTCTTGAGGGAAAACCACCCAGAGAGGGAAGGGAAAGAAAGAATAACCAAGATAGTGATTTTTAAATTGACAATTTTGCTCTCTGGCTTTCCAGATTATATCAAATATTTTAAAGATATGTATGGTGAAACATCAGTTTGGGGACTTCTAGGCTTTTGGTTTTCTGTTTTGTGGTTTAGGGGGTGGGCGGTGAGGAAAAAGAAGAGGAAGAAATTTCAAAAGAAGCTTAAATCTAAACTACATTTCCTTCCTTTTAAGCCCACTCCCTTCAAAAAAGTTCATTCTAGCAAACAATGCATTGTTCCCCATGCCTAAGTTCACCCATGGAAACAAATTTCCTATAAAATGACTAAAAATGACTAAAGCTTCCTAAGTGGAAAAATGTAAAGAATTGTCCACATCACAGTTCGTTGTAACATTACAGAAAGGCTTGAGCTTCAGCTTCTTACAGCTAGGGAGAATAAGATAAGGGGCAAACTGAGTCCTTTGCAGCTGCCATTCTACTGATTTTAATAGATATGTCTCCAGTCACATCCTTTTTGGATCTTGCCTATTGTAATTAAATATAAGATTCACCCAAGGTTGCTAGCAGATTACTCTACAGTCAGAAAGACTATGGCAGGAAGAATTTTTTTTTTTAACCTGGCAGTTATTTTAATGAAGTAGGAAATGAGGTACTAGATGAAGCTAACACTCGTTACACAGTTGGGGGGTTTGTTGTTGTGAGGGAGGTTTGGGTTGGGTTTTTTTTTCAAGTTTATGTAAAAAATCCCAGAGCCTTTTAAAACAAAGAAATTGCAGAACCGTGATGAAATGGAAAATTTCTGAAAGACAACATGGAAAATATCTGAAAACAATTGCTTTATCTGGAACAGGTAAAAGCCTAAGCAAGAGTGAACACTGGTCTGCACCGGTGCCTGGAGGACATGGCTGGCACGCAGCAGCAACTTTGGAGGAGGGTAGGCAAGAACAATAAGATAGCAAGAACGGCAAGAAAAAATTAGTCATGGGTTTCTAATAAAAATCATACATCACTCCAATTAATTGTCAAGCATAAGTCAGCTATTTAATTAAAGGGATAACATATCACCAACAGAATCAAGCCATTTTACAGGCGAATTTTTACCTAGCCATAGAAACTCGTTCACTTCAAAAGATTAAAACATCACTGTCACAGTTCCAGGTGGGTACAGGGCACAAGTTGTTTGCTTCTCCTCCTGCTGCTGCAGTGCCAGAAAACATCTTCCCCTTGAGGAAAGCACTTAGGCTGGATGTTCAGACCTAGCTCTTCTGTTTGCATTTACTCCTTAACTCTTGCATGACTAACTCAGTGCTCCCCCAAAAGAGAAAGTACAGTTCACAGACAGCACACAAACAAATCAAAGCAGTTGTATCCATGCCATACTCTCTTAGAAATACCCTGTTCTTTGGTACTTACCTCCATCTCAAACAGGCACCCCTACTGTTTGCTTTATAAAAAGACTTCATTTTATCTTGAATTATCTTACAAGTGAAAAGGAAACATTTCAGCATCAGACAATCACTTAATGTCACCTACCAATTCTAATCAATCAGCTCAGTTAATGAAACACCAAGCTTCCAAGGTAAACATCTACCAATAAGAAATACTTGTGCTTCGGGTTGTAGTATTTGCATAGAACTTTGGCAAGTGATTAAACAAATCTACTTTCTCAGCAAAAACAAACCCCACGGTAATTTTGCTGATAAAGTGCTTTTATATGGGGGTTTTCAGATTATTTACCAAATTCATTCTCTGCTCTCTATGTTTAAAGGTTATACAAGATGAATCCCATTTATGAGTCATTTCAAAACTCGTGGAAGATAAAAGTATCCCCACAATCTTGCTGCTTTTTTCTTCCCTGTAGTCCTAAACTGTTCTGCTCTCTCAATTCTAGATCCTCAAAAACAAGGTGTGAAGATTTCATTCAAAAGTGCCAAAGTAAATTCTACTCTTACACCACTGTCCTTTCAGTAGGGAGGACGCTCCTGCAGAACCTAAGCCTGACACCTCCGTGATGAAACCCAGCCCACACCCTTCGGCAAGGCAGCAGTTCGTGAGCAGCACAGGGAGGACAGCAGGCTCAAACAAGCCTGCCGCTTGTTCAGTGATTCAGTCAGAAAGCAGATGTTCTGTAAGAGGAAAATTGCTAACATCTTATTCAGCAAAGATGACTACTTCAGCGCAACAAGGCAGATTTTAAGTGTCTGGAAAATGCGCTGTTTCAACAGAACAGCCATGGTTCCCCTCAGCTTAAATAGACCAGTTTCAAGAGAGTCCATCTAGAGCTCCTAGGATTCTAGTTTTGGAGGTGAAGTTTGACATATACTCAGTCTTTTGCAGCTGCTATCAAATTTCATTTACTCATTCTGACCTCTGAAGGTCAGATCAACACCAACAAGCCCCTTTGCGTTTCTCTTTTTGCTACCATTCCCTCTGCCCAGCTTCCTTCCAACAATGCCACCCTGAGTGGCACATTCCCTGCTCCTGCCTTTCTCCATAGCACTGGGATCTCTCCCTAGGCCCCACACGTGTTTTAGCTTACACACAACACACACAGTATGAGGGAATCATAAAATAAGGATCTTAGCTTGGTCCCAAGCTACTACTTATTGACTATATGAAAAAGTTAAAGCCCGACATATACATATGTTGCTGCTCTAATGAACTCTGCTGTTCTGAAAGTATAATGCAAGGAATGCCTCTGGAGTCTGAATTATTCAGAAATTAATACAGCCCATTCCTATACATGACAAAGAATTAAAGGAAATAAGACAACAGAAATCTCTTATAGTTCCCTGTTTCTTACCCTGTGTGAGCTAGAGAAAAGATTTCTTTGGGATCACCTTTATCTATAGTGTGTTTTTTAATAAAATCACTGCTGGCTTTTTTTTTTAGAGTAGGATTTCTTGTACTGTAACACTGACTCAAAGAATAGAGTTTTTTTTTTTAAAGGAAGACTTATCAGGTTGTCTAATCTATTTCCCTGCCAAAGCAAGACTATTCCTGACAATATTAGCACATTGCCTATTCTTGTTTTAACTCTGCTAGGGCACAGAGCCTCAGATATACACCCGCTCTGCACATCGACAACACTGTTAATAACTCTAGTAGGGAGTATGCCAAGAACCACACCAACAGCAAACCACTCAGCACCATTCCTGACGGACAAACTCTGTTCAGTTCTCCAAAGCGCCCCAGACTTGTAAACAGAACTGATGAATTACTTCTACAGCTTTTTTTAAAAAATCCTTTTAAAAAAGCATAATTATCTAAGAAACCTTTCCAATGTCATGCCTCCGCTTGCACTACAGTGACTGAAAATGAACTGTGGCTGTGGTACCTGGCTACACCAAGAGCAACATCCCTGCTTCCAATCTTCTCATTTGAAGTCTCAGCGTTTCTGAAAGTAACTCTTGCTCCTTGTTTTTAAGGCATTTCACTCTGCCATTGTTAGCGTGGAGCACAAATTATGGCACAATTCCATCCAGGCCTGTCTGCTCATACAATTCCATCATTTGATACAAGTCACTTTCAGTCATGGACATATTTACCTTAATGACAACTCTTTGAGGTATAACATTGTTGCTATTCACGTTTAAAGACTGAAAAATGACATCAGGAGAGGCTAAAACACAGACCATAGAGGTATCAACTCATGGGAATTTTAACACTTTAGTACATCTCTGAATATGATCTCAAGTGACCTACCTAAGATCCCATAGGAAGTTCCTGGGGGGGAGGGGCATGGGGTGTCAAAAAGAAAATCAAGGCTTTTCTATTAGCTAACTGATTTATAAAACCACAGGTATGGTGAGTGAGCCAGAGCACATTCCATATTGCAAAATATAGAAACATGCAACCAGCATGCAGTAAGGACACAAAATAGAAGTGTAAAATTTTTCCTAACAGATTAGCATGACTAGAGGAATGTCTCATACTGCTTTGGTAAAAAATAATTTAAAAAGAAAAAAACACAAACCGACAGCAAATTACTAGTTTGCATTATTAAAAAACTACTGTACCATGGAAAATATTTTAGAAATACAACACATTCATGCTTTTATGCACCTGTAGGTTAGCATTTATATGTTGATACAGACTGTGTTGTCGAAAACCCCAATATAAAAGTCAGCTTTGAGACTGCAGGATGCATGCCCCACATATACAGCTATGTAATAGTTCACTGCAATAATTATGCCAGTTATTATATTTATAACTACATTTCCCTGGGAGACTGGAAATGCAACATTCCAACTAAAGGCTAAACAATTAATTAATTTTTGGGGGGTGGACAAAACAAAGCCAGCACATTCTAGATTAAGATGACTGAGGGCACACATCAGCAGGGCACTAACCCAAACCCCATCTTCGCACATAAAAACAAGTTCAAGATGGATCCTAACATAGCAAACCCAGTGCTCTAGCAATAAAACATAAGAAAAAGTGGCAGAAATTTTGCTAAACTTTTAAAAGAAAGTTTTCACTCAGTTAATAATTTGTGTGTCACAGAATGCTATTTTTTTTTTTCATTCCAGAGAAAAGTACACTGTGAAAGTGGGTTTTTTTGCTGAATTTCATCACTACTTTGAACAAGGATCTCACGTATGTGAAATTGGACAGGTTTTGTATGAAATGCGCTACTGTCCTGACTGAACGCTTCCAGTGTTCTGCTGCAGTGTTTCACAAGCATGAGTAAACTGTCCTTAGTTTACAGTAGAGACATAGAAAATAGTGTTGAAATATCAGAGGATTTTTATAAGCAATATTTAAAGTAGGTCAGCTTTTACAAAACCCACAATACCAAACTCAAGAATACTTTCAGGTGGTTATACAATGTCCTATTATCTTTCTTTATTATTTTCTGATATTGCTGAAGATCAGGCCACTGAATGTAAAAGTAGGAAGTTTCTGTAAGTGGTAGATTTATACTGCTAAATAAGAAGCATCCCTTTCACTAATTAACCTTGCCTTCAAGCCAAAGGGTTTCTAATAAGCCACCTCCAAGAGTAACTGCTTATAACGCACTTATATGAACACTTCTAAAGCAAAACTCTAAATCAAAGCTGCTTTACTGTTCTCAATATAAAGGAAGATTGACAATTTTAAAAGTTTTTAAAGTTGTCATTGCCCCCATCATTTATGCCCATGCTTTAACCATAAATTTGGAATTAAGTTGTATTCTAACTCCCTAGTGTTTCTGTGCTTACTGGAAAATTTTGTATTTAATCTGCTTGAACTTCTGGGCAAGTATCTGTTTTTTCAAGCAGAAAACAGAAAACCAATTGTATTTTCATTAACTGTAATCAGAATCATTATCCTGTTAGACTAGAAAAGACTTATTATTGCAGGAAACCCTATTCTGAGAGATGTGCTAAAAGGCTTGGTTAACTAGAGCCAGACTATCCCAAGTAGTTGTATCCTGAGAAACTTTTGCAATATGACGTCTCCAGCACAGTACATGCATTTCCATTTTTAACATAATGCACTTCAAGATAGATTCTTTAAAAAAAAAACCAAAAACCAAACTCTTCTGTTAATATATTTGAAAGTTCAACATAAGAAAAGATCTCTTAGCTTTGTATTACTTATTTTAAAAATCTTTCTAGCAATCAACAGCTTAAATTGCAAACATACACCTCATGTTAGGAGGAAGAAAAGCTAACATGAAAAATTAAGAAGTTAGTATTTAAAATTTATTTCTCTCGCTACCATATGCTCTTAACACTTGCTTCTCAGCTCAGTTAATGATACCACAAAACAGTACCGTATCACCAGCATGTTAAAGTAGCAGGACTACATAAACATAATTTCAACAATTAATCCCAATTCTTTCTACAGAGCAAGAGATTCTGGTGTCATTGTTCAATTAATATAATCTGGGTAACAAGAAGCAATAAATTTCCTCTCTCCTCCCTTCCTAAGGTATTAAGCAGTGGTGTAAAATGTTTTCCACCCACACTTTTCTTTCAAGGGGATTAAACAGTGACTATTTTAACATACTGCTGTGAAAAATGGATAAATTAAACGCCATCAAATAGAAGTGAAGACAAGTTCTGCAGAAAAAGCTGTTTTATTTATATTTCTTCCTGCTTTCTCACCTTTGCTAGATGTTTCCGCTATATCCACCATCCTTTCTACACCCCATTTTCCACACAAACATGCAAGTTGCTTGTTTTGTGCTTGCAAGAATTCTTCTGTTGTACCACTCACTCAAATCAATTTGCTTCTTTGCAGAATTTGACCCAAAGGCTCCTGTGGAAGTTTCACCACTGGCAGCACATGTGGTGCTGCTTTATTTTTTTTTTCTTTGTGTGTTCTTTATTTTTTTTCTGTCGTGTCTAATCATCTCTCTCTAGGAAATTAAATACCCCTACCTCCACCCTCACCTCACCTACATTCTGAATTTGGCAGCTATCTGCAATTCCATCCCCCAAAATCAGTTTGATGTTTGTGGGAGAAGTTCTCTATAGACAATGAAAGAAGGAATCCAATGCTATAATTTAAGGATAAAGTACCTAATCTGTAATTAATAACCAAAGCTTCTCTTGCAATTAAAGCAAAAAGCCCAAAACCAAAACAAAGAGGGATTAGGAGATTTGATGTTAAGATTTAGGTTCATCTAAATATCTGGTAGCACACTTGCTTTACAAAGTTTAGTTTGCTTTTGAGGACAGGAGGTAAAGATCATGTGTCTATTGGCTATATATGAATACCAGATGCTCTTACCATGTCACTGTCTTTGTGTCTACCTGTAAATTCCTTGTTTATAGAAAGAAAATAGCACTATGGTTTACAGGATCTGAAATAAGTGTAATGTGCAGAGGCTTGTCTTGGGTGTAAGCCTTCATAACTAGCCAGCCCTGATAGCTATTACTCTTGCAGTAGCCTGACAAAAGAAAACCTGTACATCATTGTCCATTTGTGTTCTGGGTGTTGTATTTGTAATATAGGTCAGAAAAAAAAGCAGATGCTTTCTTATCAGAGAATTCCTGAAGCATACAAGGGAAGCAGCAGACTGTGCTTTATATAACTGTGTTTTTAAAAGTCACTGTTTGAATATCCTTACCAAGGCAGTCATCATCATATATATATTTAAAAGTAATGTGAGAATGAGGGGGGGGGGGGGGGGA
>JANZLQ010000040.1:2561714-2614333 GCA_026212715.1 Elanus axillaris
CCCCCCCCCCCCGCCCCCGCAGCTCACCTGTAAGGCGCCGGGGGCGGGAAGGGGCTTCGCTCGCCCCCGAGAAGGGGAGGGAGGAGGCGAGGGAAGCCCAGCGCCAACTCGGCCTGCGACGGCGGCAAGCGCGGCTCTCTCCACCAAGTTTCCGGGCGGGGAAGAAAGTCGAAACCTACGTGAGAGGAGGAGGCAGCGCAGCCGCCCAGGTGTCGCCCGCCCGGCACGGTTCAGCCCTGCCCTCCCCTCAACCACCACCACCACCGCCGCCGCCTTCCCCTCCTCCTCGGGCCGCCCACACCCCCGGCAGCCCTGCTCCCGCCCTGCTCAGAGGGTGCCGCGGCCTCACGGGGCACGTCCTTGTCCTTCGGCCGCCTGCGCCGGCGTCTCCCGCTCCCCTCAGGGGGGTCTGCCCGCCCCCGAGCCCTCGCGGGGTCGCCTCAGCCAGCGGCGGGGGTCTGGGGCGGCCCCCCCCCGCTCTCTGGGTCGTGGGGCGGAGGGGAAGCTGCCGCGGAGGACGGGGGCTGGGGGTTTTACCTGGGGGAGAGACCCCCGCCGCTCGTCCCGGGTACCTGGGCCCAGGCGGGAACGGCCTCGCCTCTCGCTGAGGGAGACCTACCTCCGCTTGCTGCCTGAGGTGATTCTGCTCACCCCCGGGGACGTTTCCTCTCCCGCCAGTGTGCTTAGGCCTCTGCCTTACCAAAAAGCCCTGTGAAACAGAATAAAGAGTAAAACCTGATGCTGTTCTGAGAGCAAGGAGCAAACTGTAGTTCAGCCGGCTGGAAAAAAAAAAACCACAGAATTTGAGGGGAAACTATTTTTTGCATTTACATTCTGCCTGCTCTTCTGGGAGATAAACAGAAATACTGACAATTCAGAAGTACTCGGCTCGTGCTTGCATTTAACTTGTTGGCAAGGCAAATCGTAAAAGTCTAGGAAATCGGTGAGCCGGCTGCCGAGCAGCTGCTGTGCCGTGGGAGGAAGGTCTGGTGCTGTGGGACTGCGGGGAGCTCCACACTGCTTCGTGGCTGGTAAGAGCCAGGGAAGGGGTGGCACTGGACACACCAGAGTGCTAATTTCTGTGGTGTTACTATAAACTGTAAATAGGTCCAGCTTCCAGTGTTTGGATTTATGCAGCTCCCGGTAGCTCTCATGCTTCAAACCAGCAATGGGCCAAACCAGGTGGGGTCTAAAAGTTGTCAAGCTATGTTAGCATGATGTCCAAGCTAGGAATTCCACCCGAAGGAAGATACCTTCCTGGATGTGTATCGTGCCTTCCTCTGAGCCAGATCATTGTTTGGGTCCACACAGTGAAGTAGCACTGTTTCAGGTCAGAAAAAAAAACAAAACCAAACCCAACTCCCATAAAGCCAACCCACAGTATTTTCTGGGTTATAATTTCTTTCTCTGGTTCATCACACAGCTTTGAAAATACTCTTACTGCAGTCAAGAGGGTCATGAAGTAATAAAGATGACAACACTTCTGCCAATTAAGAAAAAAAACTAGAATTAATCCATAGTTTTAGAGGAGGATCTATTAGGAAGAAAACCTTTGTACATTAACACAGGTAATAAGCAGTGCAGGTGGAAGCAGCACACACCTGTCTGCATTTGATCATTTAGGCATGTCCCATAGTTGCTGAAGTAGGCCTAGACTGAGAGAGGAGTAAGTGCTTTCAATGCCCAGAAAACACCTTCTCTGCTTAGCGGGGCTAGGGATCTGTTTTATTCAAGAAAGACTATTGAAGAAATGTTGGTATAGAGAGAAGAGATCATCTTTTATTTCAAATGTGGACTGATTTGGCTCAATCCACCCATCCTGTGTTAAATTTCCTACGTAATCTTTTTGGTTCTTTGCTACCTCACTCACTGAATCCTTCTGTTCCCTGTTTTTGTCTGTTGAAGTCTTTTAATGAGGGGCTGTGAGCTATGCTTGTGGGTGTGTGAGAGAATCTTTGCAAAGACGAGACTGTAGGAGATGAACCACATACCAAAAATGCAACAAGGCCCTTTCTTCTTTTCATTTAGATCATTGTTGGAAATCTAATGGAACCAAGGCACGCCAGCAACACATCTGTGCTTAGTGAGATCTATGTTACCGCAGGACATGAAGTGTAAGGTATTTTTGTAGGGGTTGGCTGAGAACCATGATCTAGATTTGCAAAACCATCAATTTTAGTTAGACTAAATTAATTGTTTGATAAGATGTCCTCTGAAGCAGCAAGGCTGAGATGGCTGAGAAGGATGGATAGCATCACATCCTCAGACTGTTCTGAGCAAAAAAATATTTTACCAATAAAGTGTTTGACTTAAGCGACTGACTTGCAATTAAGCTCTTGTTTGTGGAAGGAACAGCAGCCAGCAGCAGGCTGGAGCTGTGTAATGGCTGGAAGTGCATTGCCAGCTCAGACAACGAGCACTAGAGCCTGGTGCAGAGACATCAGGCCATGTCTGCACTGTCAGCCGACCTCACACCAGAGCCTGTACTCATTAAGGCAGAACTCATTTATATTGAACACCAGCTTGTATGTAAACAGGCAAAGGCTTAAGCTAAGCTGTGGAGCTGAAGCACTCTTGAGGGGAGAGGTTTAAACCTTAGCACAGAACTAATCTCTCCTTCATGCGGCCTGCAGCTCAGTCGGTGAGGAGAGGAAATGTGTGGGTGAACTTGGGGTATTAGGAAGACAAACCTCAGGGAAATTTCAAATGGATGCAAATCTTTAAAATTAGGAATTCTGTCTAGCTAGCACTCGCTGGTGATTTTTATCATATACAATGACCTGTTTTCCTGAGTGGACAGTGTGCCCATATATAATTAAGGTATGGTGAAAGTTTATTGTATAAGTGTGCTGGAATTTTGGTTTGGCTTTGCAATAAAGGAATCACACTGAGTCATGGTTACTAAATGGACTCATGGAGGATACAGGTCTCTTCTGCAGAGCTAACACAAATGTTAAGGAACTGAAATCAATTTCTTTCCTAGTCCAGGCAAAAGCAGCCACGTCGTAAATAAGGCTGTGGCTTGATGACATGAAGTCTTTGCTGTATTACTGGTTCCTACCCGCTCCTTGTTCCTTCCCTTGCAACACAGCACACCAATGCTTAGCTGTGTCTGCAGCTCCTTCTGTGGCTGAACTGTGAACCAGATCAGGATGCTGATCCATCTGAAAAATAAACCAGGTGAAAATATCTATAAATATTTTTTTTAAATATATAAACATATTTAAAATAGATGCATGTATTTTTTAAAGCCAAATAGATCAGTTCCCCAGTCTAGTTTATAACTCAGAGGTTACGGGTGGATGGTATTCTTCCCTACTAGTACAGAGGCAAGCAGTTAGAAGAGCAAAGTGGCTAAATATGAAACTGACCCTGGTGAAGAAGGATCCCAAACCACAGATGACTATTCAGTCTGCAAAGCGTAAATGGATTGCTCCACTGGATTTTTGTGCTAGCAGTTAATGTATTGTCTAAATCCGAATAGCAGCTCCTGCAGTTTCCAATGTAAATATTTTGCCCGAAAAACATCGCAACGTTTAGGAGAGAAATAGTTTCTTGGGTAACACTCAAATTATAACTTCAGTTAACCTTACGTTGATCAGAATCTCAGCCTGCTGTCTCCTCACTGGCACTTCTTGGAAACCCCACAATCTGTTGCTCTTCAGTCTCTATTAATTTTGAAACACTGAAGTTGTTCTACAGAACTTGAGGACTTTTTATTTACTAGCAGTTCTGTTAAATTACTTGTGTAGCATTTGATAAACAAGAAGACTCTCTATAAAAAATAGAGCAATCTCAGTTCGAGCTTTTATCTGCTCTAACTGCTGATGATTTCCTGTGTGTGATGGTGTAATTGGTACAGTAACCGCTGTGATGCTATGTGGAGAAAGATTATAGGCCACATACCTGTGCAATGCATATGTCAGGATTAAAATGCCACTTTCTGACAAACAGAATTAGATAAATCAACTAAATATACTCACATGTTTACAGAATATTAATATTTTTTATTTCATATGAAGATTTAGCTTTTTTTTTGTAAAATCTGAAAAAGAAAATAGAAAATCAATAAGCAAACAATATGAAAAATAACAGTAGGCAAATTGAATGGGGAAGCAAAATCACATCAAAGTTTTACAGATTAGTTTAATCCCATTAACATTGCATAAAACCTGGTAACTGTGCATGTTTCTATCGTCCTCTTGTGGGAAGGTGCAAAGAATATGTGACTGACTGACACAGTATTAATTTGGGACTCAACTTTGATGTTTCATCACAAACAAACCTAAATTCCCAACCCACACACAAGAATGTAAACACAATTAAAAAACAAATCCCACAAACAAGGAGAGAGAGTCATCCCAGGAATTTATGATTAAATGGCCTGGAATCTCCCTTTTGTGGAAAGCAGAGCAATGGAAGTACGTGTGCATGAAGACACAGTGGATTCTGGTAAATCCAAGGCCCTAAGCACATTGTTTGGATTCATTCTGCCGGATTCTATAGTACTTTTGTTCCTTTGCAGTATTTTGTTGTTTGCTGCAAATTATTGCTACATATGCATTGAATATTGTATACTTAGAGGAAGTAGTCAGAGTCCTGGTGCTTTAAATTTATAAATGGGAGCAAAAAGAATATTGAGAAATATAGTATAAGAATCTTGTATGTTTTGGTAATGACTTAGGACTATTTTACATTATCTTTCCTTGTGGTGTTTTATTAACAGTGCTCAGTTACTAACAATGTTAGAGTATTTTATCTGATGGATCTGTAGAATGTTTTCATTAGAAGTAAACACACTGATTCTCTGCTTATAGAAAAGTGTGTGTTGGCAGATATCAAGAGGGCATCTGGCTTTTCTTAGGAGTAGAATAACCCATCTGGGTTTTTACAGTGGAGCAGATATAATAATATAAGAAGAAAAAAAAGAAGGTGCATGAAGCAGATCACTTTCCTGATTTGCTGTTGTGAATAATATTGATGGCTATTTCACAATTTTTAAATGATACTGTTGAAATGTTGCAGCTGCTTTGTAAGCAACAGAGATTTCTTTTTATCACAATGCTTCTGTTGCGGTATTTTTAAATGAGACTTCAGAAATACAACATCTATCATGAAAGATTTTGTAGCAATAGGTAAAATAACATTTCATTAGGCCAATTTCAGGTCCCACTGAATTTTCCATTATTGTTTTACAGGACTGGATTTGATCTTCTGTGATGCTGAGCCCAAATGCCTTGACTCCTCTCTCATTAACTTCTGAAAGAAAAGAGATAAGGTACCATCAAGTTCTAGCAATTATTTTTATAAAGCAAATATGATGTTCAGTTTACTTTATGGCCTGCAATTGCAACACTGTTCTCTTAGTTAAAACTGATAACAGATACTAAGTAGACTTGATCCAATTCAGGAATATTATCTGTATAATTTTGTGCCTGGGAGGTACTGCTGCTGTCTGATATAGAGTATTAACTAAACAATGTGTTTCTGCAGGGTTTAGAATTTGACCTCTAGCCACTTTTGTTCTGTTAACTGTTTAAAAACAAATAATGACTTTCTGCCATCTGTGTTTATGAACACTGCTTCTCGGACAGTTGGGTCAGAGGAAAAGGCTGTGTATGTCAAGAGGTATTATCCTGTCCCTAACAGGAAACTCTGTCCCCTTAAAGGGGACTTAAAGTCCCAAGTGAGACTGCAGCAGCTTGCTGGGGTCTTCCTGGAGAAGTAAGTCACAGGAAGTCTGCAGCACTACTCCTAGTGTGTGTAAACTCCCTGCCACAGTAACAGCAGCAACGAGTATGTCTGGGTTATGGAATATAGAGCATAGTCTGGTATTTCTGGAGTATGTTCAGGTTTTGTTTATTAATTATTCCAAGGTCATAGACAGAGCACTTTATTTTTCCAGCATGTGTAAAAGTAGATATGAGTTTGGGGATTTTAATCATCTTTCATTTTGAATTGTCTGCTAGTGGGTACTCTTTGGATAACCATAGGGCCAGTCCCCTTCTGGTCTTAAAAGGTGTGATGGCTGCTTCATCAAGGTTACTTCTAGGCCAAAGGCTCTTTGTATTCTGCTTGGCCATACAGTGTTCTTTGCTAGGAAGACATCTACATTTGGGAAACTAAACCAGAGATCCCCTTGGCTCATGCCACCACAACATCTTTGAAATATTTTTCAAGAGCAGTATCTTTCAAAATGTCTGGTTTTGGTTGTATTTCATCCAGCCGTACAGATGCAACCTACAGCTGGGTTCACGAAATTACTGCATCGAGTCCTATGTGTCAAACTAGCCGTCATCACTGAGACAATATACTTTGATAGCTATGCAAAGAATGTTAAAGAATAAAAATGAAGATCCTAAAACTCATAAAGTCTGGCAGGTTACATTCATCAGTCCTCTACCAGCAGCTTGCTGCAAGCAGCTCAGCACAGCAGGTGCCAAAGCAATTTAAATATGTATGTAGAAAATATCTCCATAGGGACTACTGCATTGTTGCCTGATTTGCAGCCACTTCTGGAATGGAAGATGAGACTCAGCGTTCATCTTTTTAATAGTATACAGCACCATCCTACAAGAGAGTGAAAATGCATCTCAACATCAGGATGTTAGAGAGGCAAAATGTACTGAGCCACTTTGTCTTGTCTTTTCTCCCTGGAGCTTTTAGTTACTAAAATTGCCCTAGAACACAGTTGGTATTTACAACAATCAATTTTTAATAACAGCAATATACACCCAAAAGAAATGAAAGGAAGAATGTGGGATGGCTGCAAGTCTGATCAAGATCTAACACAGATCTGGACCCACACTATTTAAACGTACTTGTTCTTCAAAACCCTTTTCAGGCAAAGTGACATATTTCCGGTGAGACTGTTCAGTCTACACCAAGAAAAAGACATGTCCTGAGGAAAAACAAGATCCATCCAAAGTAATTGCTATGTGCTGCAGCTGGAGCTCTGTTTCCAGAAAATAGCTAAATATAAACATTCCTAACTGAATGGGTGGGAAGACAAGACCGCCTTGCAGCAAAGATACCCACTAAATAGGACTACCTATTAACAAGTTAATCCACAAGAATTCATTCTGCCACAGCACTGAGAAAGAGATCAGAGAAATAAGCAATATAGCTGCTTATAGTACAATTATACCATTAATCAGACTTTTCTGAAAATGCCATTGTGGCATCTGGTATGAGTTATTTCTCACATTCCTAGACCAAGCTACTCCATATCCAAATCGTGAGGTTACATTTTTTTAGCTGACAGTTAGGAACTCTGCAGACCATCCCAAGGGACCTGCAACTCTAGCTGTTTTCTTCTGCTTGTTGCAATGCCACTGGAAATAATGTAAGAAGGAAGGTCAGCACAGACAATTTCAGGGGTTGTGACCCAGATGCTAGCTTGGAAAGGGCACTGCAACCCCGACTATAGGGCTTTCCATAATCTTTGTGCTTGTAGACCACTTCTTATTTTTTAGGTGAACTCTAGAATAGAAATCTGAAGTGTCACAACAATAATACAGCTGTGAAAATAGAATAGACCTTTCCTAGGAATACTGTACTTTTTAAAAATAATTCTGCCACAACTTGGATCTGTTACCAGGCTGGTTTTTGGCAAACCCAGTTGTTAAGTCCTACATGCTTCTGTAATGTGTACTTTAGGCTATTTTATGGAGAAAGGTCATCCTGCACAGTTGCCACCTTAAATTCTGGACCGGGTGCCTCAGATTTTCCAAGAGTTTTCATGGATGTAGTACACGAGTTTCTTGACCATAATTATGAACCTTTGCCATAATGAAAGTCCTCTTTTGTGCTTCCCCATTAAGCTGAATTCTGATGCAGGAGAGAGTGGTAAGTTCAGTAAAAAAAAGGTCCTTCCATTTGACACAGAACCGTCCAATACTAATTCTCTTCCAGCGAGTTCTTGCCCTGAACACTCAAGTCATCATGTGCAGAAACCAACCTTTTTGTGTTTCTGTACGCAAGAATATTGACTGGTATTTTATGGGTTCATGTTGTCAAACAATGTAAGCAGCCCTGGGAGACTGTCTGACCAGTTTTAGCAGCCTGGCTTGAATTTAAGCTATGCATGACTTAGGAAGAAGGACCTTGTTAAATACATTCCAGTGGTGAGTTAACATAAGAAAACACACGTCTTCCACAGAATGTTAGCAAAAGCACTACTAAATCAGGGTTTTTTACTATTAATAAGTTGCTTGGCTCAAGTTATTAAGACTCTGTAATCTGAACATAATAAAAGAGTTTTGGGTAAGGCATGACTCCCTCCAGCTTGGTCATCCATACTTGTATGAGCTTCAAATTACTGAAAGAAGTAAAAATATTTTTACCAGAAAAATTAAGGAATCTGGCTTTGATGGGAAGGAGTTACTTTAGGAAATAGAATGTCTGTAACTGCAGTCAGGTATTTTAAATAGACTTTCACTGGAAGAGCTTTCATTTGTTTTTGGCCACCATGTTCCTATGATGGACCTAACTCTGAAAGGAGGCTGCTCCATGCCAATTGATGATATTAGTCTTCTCTCCTGAATTAGATTCATTAGTGCATACAGTAAGACAAATCTTGCTGCCTGTACTCAGGAAATACCCTTAATAATAATTTTAATAAAAACTCAAGAGACGTCAAGTGAAACGGAGCATAGATCTATCATACAGTATTCATTGAAGTACATACCTTGCACTCAAATTAAAACTGTTCCTTTGGTCATAGCCTACTTTAAGATTCACTTTTGTTCAAGATCTGGAGCCCTGCTCTGATTTCGTAAGAAATGCAATAGCTACGCTGTTGGTCCTCCTCAGAGAAGATGTATTTAAGAGCCAGCTGCTCTGGGAATGTAATCTGGTATATATCCTAGTGTATTCTCTGATATGAAGGGAATTGATAGTAAATCTATTCAACTATCAAGACCAGAAATCAGAGCTCACTTCTAGTACTATCCTTTTTCAGCAGATTCAATGGTCAAAGTAATGATCCTTGTAAATTAAAAAACAAAACAAAACAAAAACCAAGACCATATGTGCTGCATCCCTTCTTGAGTGACAGACATCCAAATTATTTATCTGTATACCAGAGTTTAGCTAGTTAAGAAGGACTTCTTCAACTGTAGGACTGAAATATATCTCAAAAAAATGAATTGCCAAAACAAAATTTTCAACTGGCTGCTCCATCTCACAGATACAGCAATTCTCTCCTGTGGCTGAGGATGCTTTTCTTTTGTTTTTGCAGCTTGCATGACATCTTTTGATTTCTGGTCTAACTACATTCCTCATCTTCCATGGAAGTTCCCCTCTGCTGATGAGTCCACTGGCAAGTTTGCTTTCTTTAGTCATAATAGTTGGTCCTTCTTAATTTCTTTTTACCTAATCATCAAAAAGCAGTTTGCAGATATTAATTTGCAGATTTGCCTCCTGGCAGTCTCCCAGTGTACAGTTCATATTACCAATTTAGAAACTGAGGCATGTAGAAGTTTAGTCACTGTAGCACTACAAAGAAAATCTGCGTTTAATAGAACTGAAGGGGCTGCTTTAATTCTTCTTTACATGAGCTTGTATATTTCTTTATTCTTTTGATAATTGTGCAAATTGGTCCAGCAGTCATTTTGCTTTCTACTACTTTTTCTTGGGATTCTTGGTATCAAGATGTTGCTTTCACGTACCTTAGCTCAGAGCAGTGTGTATCTGTCATGTTTTTGCAATCCAAAGCAAAAAAAAAAAAAAAGGTGGGGAGGAGGAAACCAAGTAGTATTTTTGTTCGAATAAGATAATAATAAAATTTTTAAAAGGGACAGCTATATTAATTATGGTTAGTTCTGTATGCACAAACAAAAAATACTAACATACTTTCCTGCTCTTCTTTCCAGTACAGGATGTTCAACAAAGGTCAGCTACTTTTAAATCAGAATTTGCTAAAGTTGTTCAGTACCACCGTACCTCTGCAACAGGTATGTTCTCTGCTTGACTAAAACAACATTGCAAGTAAGTCTGGGTAGTAAGTTAAGGAGCAGGTTAGATACCTGTCCTTATATGACACCCAGCTAAGTTAGAAAAAGAGTCCTCAAGCTCTTACTATGTGTAGTCAGACTACAACAAATTAAGATGAGATTACTCTAAATATGGCAGCTGATGTCCAAGTTGGTCTTAAAGGTATAGATCATGTAATAGTTGAAGCATTAACTTTTCATATAGCTCTCTGCTCTCAGGCTGCCTTTATAATAAAAAAATCTCAGTGCTTAATTTCCCTTTTACCTGAGGAATGGCTGACTTTTTGGTCTGTCTTTTCACTGAATATCCTGGCTACTCCTAGCTCAGCATCTGCCCTTGTGGTGGAAGCTAGGGTCTCATGGAGAATGTGCCCTGCTCAAAACCCAGTTTTCATAGTGGTGTCGCTGCTTCAGGAAAAAGATTTGTGGGTTTTTTTCATATCCATTAATGCAAACAAGCATACACAGGTAAAGTGTGCTTATATTCTATTGTTTATTTTCTGATCTTTCACTTGTATGAGCATGTATACACCAATAATATTACTTACACTTGGATTTGTTTTCCCTTAACTGTAACTTTTTAGCTACAAAAGCATAACAAATACATTTACGATAGTTTCATCAATCTAGCTGTTTTGTGGTAGTTATGACCTTCTGCTTGCCCTAGAAGACTGAGGGTTAAAGAGCAGCTTTTTGGAAACAACCTATAAATCACTGTCTTTGGCAACATTTTCAAAGTTTGATTTATGTTCTTTTTCTTGCTACATTACTCACCGCTGCTCCTAATGAAGCTCTTTAGTGACAGGAGAGTGGTGAGCAGCTATGGGCATTCTTTCATTCACTTCAGTACTTGCTTATTCTTGAAGGTCCCCTACTGTTCTCCAATTCTATCCCTCCAGCCCTCAGGAGCATTACAGTGGACAGCAGCACTGGGATGTTCAAAGTATGAGTACCCTCTGGTGGCATGTTTTTGTACTAGGTTCTGTCCTATAGCTCTTCAGTCTGGTTGTGCTGATGCATAGTACATTACCCAGTTATCTCAATATATTAATTTTGTAAATTTATTTCAGTAAAAAAAATTTGTCTTTACTTAAAATATTCATGATGAAAAGCTATTTTCTTTCTTCATTTCTCTTTATTACAAAAAAGTGTTTTATTGCATTAGTTCAAAAGTTTGGTGACATCTTACTACATTATGAAAGATGCCATTCAAAATAATATCAGTGTTCAGACACAGAACACTGTTAGGGATAGATGTCCCTCCGGAGGCATTTTTGTAATTAAGTTTTACTATTCTACCTAATTTATTTTTTTTCATCAGTGTGTTGCACATAGGTCATTGTAAGTAATTTCTTTCCCTGCTTGGCGTTTAGATCCTTGACATTAATATTTTCCTCAACAATCAGCACTTGAACAAAACATATTATCATTTGGTTTTAAGTACTGATACACTTGATACCATGCACGTTACATGCAACACTGACAGTTTGCAGGGATTACAGATCAACCAACAGTGAGAATCTTGAGGAAGAAACAGGCAACAGAAATACAAGGGGGGAGGTGTGTGTGAGCATTGTCTTATTTTCTACCAAGTAAATAGCAAAGAAGAATCACTCTTCTGGAGAAAAGACTAGGAAGAAAAAATTGTCATGGGCTAGAGGTAATATTTGGCTGGAGGATCCAGGCCCTGTTTAGTCACTCTTAGCTGGAATTCAGAGAGGAGACCCTGGGATCTGAGCCTTTTGGTGAGTCTTGAATACAATGGAAAGTTAGCATAGCTGGAAGAAAGGAGTAGCTGCAACTCAAGATTAGAAATCCCCTGCAGAGCAAGGGAGAAGGAAACAGAGATTGTGCTGAATTTAGTTTGCCCCATATCTGGTTCTGACCATAAACAGTTCACTACATCTTTAGGAAAGAAAAGCCCAAGTTCCCTCAGGCCCCTAATTGTCCTGCTGTGTTTAACTCGCCTGTTGTCTATGCATCTGCGGCATATAGGAACCAACTGCCTTCTCTGCGGCCTCTCACAGATGTTTTGTAGGCTGCTGTATAACTGGACAGCTGTTGTAAGTTCATAGAAACCCATGTAAAAAACCATGACAGTTGCTTTTAAAGCTACTTTAGTGACAATTGTCTAAAGCAAAACCTGGTACCTCTAGTGTCCATAAAACATCAGACCCATCTAGAACAATAAAGTTATCACTGAGCAAGCAACACAGAAGAGATCCTGAAATAACACTTTAGCCTGTACACAAAATAGCAAATTAATGTATTTCTTTTTTGTTTATCTGAAATAGTCCTTTGGAAGTCTGAAACAAAAGCAAGGCAGTGCTTGATAGGTGCAGGTCCTTTGGGACTCATTCCATAGCTTCACCACGTCACCCATCAATTGGGTAACAACTGAACTGAAAAGCAAAACAAAACAGCTTGATTTCCTTTCCTCTCCTTGACATCTGGGGGATCTCTGATGACTAGCATGGCCCTGCTTGGATGTGTCACCTTATGAGACAGCAGTTCTTGAGTACAGCACCCTCCAGAGGGACTTGCAACAAAGAAGAATTCAGTTCTGCATGTCTGTGTTTCTACTGGTTAGTATTGGCTATGAACACTAAGCCAAGAACGCTTTGCAATTTATGCTGCAGCCCAAAATTGCATCGTATTTCCAATTCTGACAATAATAACCATTTCAAAATGCTCTGACATCTACTTTTCTGGAGAAATGAGATCTGCTTTCTTTTCCTGATAGCTCTGTCAAACTGTGAAATCTAGCTGTGAAATACCTGGTGGTTTACAAATCCGCCACAGTAGTAAGAGTTTGCAAGTCTGCAGCTGTGTGATTATTGCAGATAGAGAAGTCTGTTAAACTAATAGATTTGGATTTTAGTTTCTTTTTCTTGAAGGGAAGTTGTACTGTTTGGTTCGCTTTGCCTTGCTGCTCTGATTCATATTTAGAGCTAGACATCAAGTATAGCTTGTCTCAGCCCCTTTCTTCTTTCAGGGGTGATCTTGGATTCAAAATCTTAGTTATTAAAGTTGCAGGGTTTTGACTTAAGATCATTCGGTCTCTTTTCTAGGGTCTTCTGATTTGAATGATTTGTTTTCAAAAGGCTTTATCTGTCTTTAATTGTACTTTGTAAACTGAGTGGTCAGATCCAGCTGAGATCAAAAGGTTCCCATCAGATTAAGGAAGGTAGGTAAATAGCTATTCCGAGACCCCTTTCAGAATTCAGAGACACAGACAAAGCTGTGTCATTAGCAAAGCAGACAGTTGGTAGGATTTCTGTTCTCCAGCCCTAGCTATTGCCCCTTTCACACTTGCATGTGGTTATCAAACAGGGGCCTTGTACCATATTATGATGCTAATATCTGATCCAGTATCCTGCTGTCATTTGGACAACCACAGACTACATGGAATGTGTTCATGTGAAGTACAGAAAATAGAAATGGGAAATACCTGTTAAGGTATTTGTCCAATAATGGATTTGTTAGCTGTTTGTCAGAAGAGGGTAGAAAAACAGTTTGGTGCATCTTGGCTTGACACTTTCTAAAACCTTCTTTCATCTCCCTCTTCTTCCTCATCCTCCCAGAGACAACCCTCACATCAAAGTGCTTTGACTGCACAAATTTGCAAACTTGAAATACAATTCCATGATTTTCACATCTCCATCTCCAAAAGTCTCATCCAAGATCACCTAAGCTATTTCCTAAGTATATGCAGCCCTCCCTTAAAATAAATGAACACTGCAAGATGTTCAGCAAATTTGGAGATTTGGATCAACCTGCACTTTTCTGTTCTTATTCACGATGTAGTGTCAACAGTACAGTCTATATTTATCATTCATTTTTGGCTATCAACAGGCAGTCGCAATATTTGCCCAACTTCTTAAAGTGATTGGAAATCTTTCAATGCTACGTATTAAATAGCTTATTTTGCCAGGTATGTGGTAAATGAAATATGTATAACTGCAGTGCATATTGTCCAAGAGACTTACATGCATGATTGCCCTTACATTAAACAAGTGTTCCACTGAGGCTTCAGCCAGGAGACAGAAAGCGTGTGTATGTCTGGGAGAGGGTGGAGTGGAATATTCATGCCATTAAAAAGACTCATGTTGTTACTTAACTACATTAACCTCATGTCACAAGTCATGACCTTGTGCTGACCCTGGCTAGCAAAGCAGCCCAGCTCTGAAGTACAAAACATGAAAGTGGGAGAAGTAAGTAGCAGAGGAGGAGAAAAGATCAGGTCTTCATGGAAAAGGCTTCCAAACCTATTCAGACAAAACGCCAAACAATAGCTGCAGAGGGGCTGTGCATAGGCCATCTCCACCCAGTCACTCATTCACTGTTGAAGTATTCTCATGGTGAGCCTTTCATAGCCAGCTGCAAACTGACACGACCTTTAAACTGCAAGATTCCTTTTAATGTAAGGCACCCTGATAAAGCAAAGGGAACAAGCCTGAGTGCATAGAGTCAGGAGCCTTTAGATCTCTTGTTTCTGTCCTTCTCCTTTGCTTTGCTGTAGAGCCCTGTTTGCACAAGTGTCTGCATTCAGAGATGAGCCTGGAAGCTCACCCCACCTGAATTTTCAAAATTTGGGGAAGGGAAAAACTTCACTAACCGAAGATGCTTTTTGCTTAGCTTTTTGGTCCCTGGAGTCTTTTTGGTAGCAACGGCTCTGCTCTGCGATGTCAATCGCCAGGAAATGGGCGAAATGACCCCCTTTTTAAGGGACAAGGAAGGAGGTGGGATGTGATTGGAGAGCAGAGCAAGCACGGGAGGGCAACAGGAATTTGTATTGCAGAGCAAGAACTGTTGCAAAAGTTCTGTGGGACCTGTAAAAAGGTACTTTAAAGGCAGGCTGGCAGCCTGAGTGAGGGCTGTGGAGAGAGAATTGGTAGCATGATGAGAAATTTTTTTTGGTGGAAGGGCTCTGGGGAGAAATATCAACACACAGAAGCTCAAGCAAAGTGGTTTTTTCCCCACTTATTTTCTAACAGAGTAGCAACAAAAGTGGTGACAACACAGGATTGACATGGGTGGCTTCAGTGAGCCTGTTGAGGAATTATTCACATGTTTTGCTGACCACATAATTTGGTCGGCAGGCACCTTAATGTGGGGAACTGCTAACCCATCTGACCAGTGGCTCATTTACTCTTGTTTGCCATCTCCAGCAGATGTCAGGACAGGGTGTTTCAGAGGAATTTCTATAAAGAGCCTTTCTAAAATAACCTACTTCAAAAAGAGGCTCTTGGTGCAAGCAGAGATTGGCTTATGCTCTGAAGCTTGAGGTTTATGAAAATTGGTGTTTCTCTTTGATTTTCCAGTAGTAAATAATTATAGGTTTGACATCCTCCAGCTCTTAAGTATCATGAGTCAGGCACCCAACTATGAGATGGTTCATAAAATTCTCACTAACCTAAAAATAATAAACATTGCATTATTCTTGCTTTCTTCCTGGATTTTCATCCTTTAGGGTTACAGTTTTTGGTTTTTCTTCTTCAGCTGTTTAAAGTGTACTCCTTATTATGAAGGCTGAGGACTGTATATATGCACAGCAAATTCCACGAGTGGGGTCATTCAGAGAAGCTGGACAACTCTCAAGAATTGCAACAAAATCCCGACAGCTAGCAAAGGAGGTCTGGCATGAAGTCCTATACGGTAACCTTGTGCCAGGCCAGGAAGTTCCCAAATGTATATAGTCATATATTCTCAAAGGGGCTGTATCTTTTGTTTGATCTACAGAGGCCAGCACCAGATAGGCCTTCCCTTTTGACAACAGCCAGGCCAGGCCAGCTGTGCCACCGACCCCTCCCACTTCCATCTGCGGATCCTGCATTCAGCTCAAGGCTGCTGGCCCAGCTCTCTGTTTACATGTTTCCAAATTCAAGGAGGAAAAGTGAATATCAAACAGACCTGCACTCTTTTGAAGTGGCTAAAGGATGCTATCAGGTCTGGGAGTGTGTGTGTGTGTGGGGGGGTGTGCCTTTGAGGCTTGTTTGTCTTTCCCCGGTCCTTCTGTCCAGACCTTTAACCGGTCATTCGAATCTTCAAAGCCACCGTAACCCCAACAGTGCAGCTTCTTTAGAGCTGGCACCATTACCAGGGCTAGGGTGTTTTGTGTTGCACCACTTTTCTGTGTGGTTTTCAGACATGGAAGTTTCTTTATTCTTTTGAAATAAATAATTGGACTGAAATTAGTTATTGTCCGACAGGAAGAAAATAAGGTATTTGTTTTGTTTTGAAAGTAGGAGGTTTCGTCCCTCAGTGGTGAGCTTCCTTCTTTTATGTCAGCTGCAATGATTGCCGTTTGGAGAGCTTTTATCATACTTACACATCAGTAAGTGATGGACTTAAATGCATCCTACTCCTTTTCTCAGCTTTAGCACTTTAATTAACCAAAAGCTTGCTGTGGCTTTGGGGCTGTGTCCTCAAATTCTTGTCAGCGTCTGCCCTCTACTGGTAAGTGGTTGAAATTGCCACTTGAACACATTAAAACGTGTCGAAAGGAGAGAAACTCAAAGCACCTGAGATTTTTTTGTTCTATTTTAGGACTATCTCACTTTGCCAAATCTCTTTTAATGTAAAAAAATCTTTCCTTTTATAAATGAAAGAAGTGCTTTTTCTAATCAGAAAGTAGCGAGGAAAATCAAATTTTGAAACTCCAAATTCTTGGAAGTAGTTACTGTTTTGAATATCAGTATTAGAAAAAACAACAATAAAACTATTTTAAATTCTTTACTAAGAGCTGTTTTTCTCCAGGATCTCATTCATAGAGTCTGTTTATAGGTTTTCCAAGAACTGGACTAAAAGCAGCTCAGACATAGAATCATAGAATAATTTAGGTTTGAAAAGACCCTTAAGATCATCGAGTCCAGCCATAAAACCTAAAACTACCAAGTCCACCACTAAACCATGCCTCTAAGCACCACATCTACATGTCTTTTAAATACCTCCAAGGACAGTGGCTCCACCACTTCTCTGGGCAGCCTGTTCCAGTGCATATAACACAAAGTGCTCTGGCTACATACAACCGGCAAAAGGTTGAAATACCTTTACTTTGATTCCATGTACTGCTGTGTTGTGCTACCTGCAACATAAAAAAAAAAAGTTAAAATCAATTTTAAAAAACAGTCTGAAAACCAAAATAATCAACAATGTCTCTGAAGAAAAAAAAAAAGAAAAAAAAAAAAGATTCCAGACATTTTTCTGTTTCTTTTTCCTGTTATTTTTTCACTTTAAAAATACCAGAAATATAAATTCTGTTTATATCTATCATCTTAGATATTTTTGTTTTCTAGACAGCAGCAGAACTGCTAATTTTGTGTGTAGATCAATTAGTTATGCCCTAAATGGAAAGTAGCAGAAATTTTGCATTCTTTAACATTCTAGTCAGTGAGTCCAGGTAACCACGAAAGGTGGCAGTGTTAAAGTTTTTTTGAGATAGATTGTTTAGTATCTGGGCTTTAATCTTATTGTGAGCAATCTTTTGGTTCTCATATCTGATAGGCCTGATGAAGGCAAAGCTGGCTTTCAGCTCTCTGTGCTCTGACTTCTGGAGCTTGCCTGATTTGTGGAGTAGCAGAAACCAGCTTTAGATCTGGCAACTCAGAATGACTCCCTGAAAACCATTCTCAGCCCAAATGATCTATTTATCTAACTTACTATGGCAAGACAAAAATTTTTATGCCTGGCCAAATCCTTCTGCTTTGGAAGTTGCATGTGAACGTGGTTCCTTCATAGAAGGGGAATCACCCTCCTTGAGAAAATGCACCTTTAATGAATCCTCCTGCATTTGGTTCTTTAGAGCTAGCAGGGCAGTATATATGGCTTAGAATACAGCCCAGCACAACAGGTCTCTGCATTCTAGAAGGTCTTTCTTCTTTGCTTGCCAGATGCCTTGGACACCTCTGCAAAGTTTATAGTACAGCAATAGGGAGGAAAGCTTCTTTATGTCCTCTACCAAAATCAGTTTCCACATCCCTTTCCTTACGTAGTAAGAGCTTCCGCTGTTGTTAAAAATCTGTGTTGGGTACCATTCAAATGATTTTCATGTATGAACAATTTTATAAAGGTTTAGAGACCTGGTGATTGCACAGGGTGTCTATGACAGACATAGTCTGCAAGATTCAGGTATTAAAATGGTCAGAAATCTTAATGAGATCTTTATGTTCTGGTATGCTTTATTCTTAGATTTTGGTGTATGATGCTTAGGATGAATGGTTGGAAGCAGCCTGAGATGGCCTGGCCAATCTTCCCTGAACTGCATGGGCTGCTCTATATTGAATCCTGCAAAAAAAATAAATCTGCAGATTGCTAGATTTTGTACTTGCCTACTTACAAAGAACGGGTAGAGATTAGAGAGTAATCTTTAATTGGATGCCTTTTAAGGGTGCAAAAATGTTGTGTGAATTTTTTTCCTTGTAAGTATTGTCTTATGCCAAAATATTCTCCTTCCCTATCTCCTGTAATTTGTCATAAAATCGTTATCCTAGTCTTAGGGACATGGTGATAATTTCCATGACAACACAGAAAGATTCCAGAAACAAAGATTTCTGACTAAATATATGAAGGTTGTTGAAAAGCACAACTGCAAGAATTCTGCCTACCCACTGTAAATAACAGACAGAAAAGTTAAAGTTACATGATTTCATCTTTTGAAACTGAAGTAATCTTAACACCATGTTGATTTACTTAATGTTGGATTTTTTTAATTGGGTGAACAAACATACAACCATAGCAATATGCCCTTAATATGCAGATCCACAAAGCCTAGCTATGGGTCATAACCTTAAATCGGTCCTGATTCCACATAAAAATACACAGAAAAAATACCCACAGAACTGAGGTTTTATGAAAAGATGGCTAGAAATAATTGAAACACTTCTAATCCAACAGTTTGGTCCAAACATAAAACTGTGCTTAGATCCTAGCCTGCAGTTTAAATCTCTCCATATTAAGCTACGTCCTCATGCATCACATTTGGAAATGTTCAAAAGTAAAGAGACTTTGACCCTGAGCTGTCATTTCCCATATTGACTGATCTACTTTTGATGGGATACTGAGTTGTCCTGACATCAAATGGGGTTTCCCCCATATTTATAGTTGTTTTCTGGGATTTTAACCATCATTCGCTATTATATGAACACCAACACTGTGCTTGGTGCATTATGAGACAGGGATCAAGACAAACCCTGGCTTCAGCAGGTAGCAGCTTAAAAAGAGAATAAGTCACTGTGCCTTGCCCAGTGGTGGTATCAGGGTCAATTAAATGCAAAGCAGTTATTCTTTGCACTGTAGTTCCAGTGTTGGGTAAGGAGCTATCTTCTTAATAAATTTGTTTATGGATTTAGAAAAGATCTCACTGAACGTGATCTTGATTATTCTGTGTGTCCTGCACCCACACAGTGACTAACAGTTTCTAATTCATACTAATAGCTTCTCAGAGTAAAATAAGATGGTTGGCCCTTCATACTGCGTTGCTCTTTTATTGTGGTTCCTCTTTATATATCAACGAGCAATGCAATTTAACCTGCCATGAGTTGTTCCTTAGAGAGAATTGGCTGTCCCTACCTTTCTGCTTGCTTGATAAATGCTCCATTTGCATGGAAAATAATGCAAATCAGTTGCTGAATTTTGCCTTACTTAATTGCAAAGCTGGTTACTGCTCTGTGTAAACAAGCTGATGGTGTTTTGTTTGCTAACAGAAAAAAATGAATTGGGACAGTTTATATTTGGCAATGCTTATTTTTTGTGGGTGGCTTATGGCCTAATCCTGATGGAGACATTTGGTTTCTATTGTATGCTCAAAAATAACAAGATTTTAGAAAAAAATTCTGCATCTTCTTGGTGTGAAGTATTTGATTCAGCTCTGATCTCCTGATTCCTCTTCTGTTACATTAATAAAACCTGAAGTAGCAAGTGAAAACAGATTTAATTGCATCCGGCAGCTTTCATTCTCTGTTTTCCAAAACCTTCTGATGCTACTTATATCACTAAAAGGCTGAAAATGCCACAATGCTCTATTGGTGAAATTTAATTTGTTTTGCCTTTATTTATAGAGGTATACATAATTACAAAAGGTGGAGGAAAGGGGACTTTTGCATGTTAGGTTTTTCTGTGTCAAGTTTTGCACCCTGAGAAAGTCCAGAAACTGCATATCTTTGTATATGGCAGAATCCAGGGACACCATCATTCTGTCTACAACAAAGCGAAAGAATAATGCTCAGGTTTGGAGCTTGAGGGGAAAAAATACCTGAAAAGGGTTGAAGGCACATGCTGTACTATGTGAAGTACTGGCCTTTGCCAAGTAATGTCTGGTTCTCCTGAATAAGTTCCCAGCCTTTCCTTGCTTGTTTCCATATATGCCTCTGGATGCTTTGCTGTATTGTCTCTAATAAGACTTTTCACAAAGTTTCTTTGAGGGTGCCTGCCACACTCTGGGGCGTTATGCAATAAGAAACATAGTCATTTTCCCTGCAGCCTTTGTGTATGTGTGAGAATGCTGGTACCACGTGTAAATTAATGAGATTAGCATCTCCTGGTTAGCCCAGTCATGCGCAGGGTTGGTAACTGGGCATCCCTCTTCTTACTTCCTTCAGGAACTGGTGCAAAGAGAAACGCCTCTGCAGTAGTTTTATAGAGAACTGAATTCTTCCCTCACCCAGGTGCTTTCACTCTTTGACAGCATTTGTCCTGATGAGTTCTGTGTGAAGGATATATCTCCTAAACTTTGAGAACACTAAATTCACATCTAGTAGATCTCTGGAAAAAACTTTTCAAGATCTTCAACTTTTATTGAAGTGACATTAGCACTAACCCCACTATCTTTTCAGCCCCCTGACTCAGCTAGCTCCCTGTCATACTCTGTTTTCATTCACATTTATCCAGTGATCCCTGATGTGACAGTAGTGACTTGTGCAGGTACCTGGGCTGGCTGTAATACTAACCCACACCCTGTCCCCACATTAAGCTGTAGTCTGAAGTAGTTGGTCCTTTAAGGTTGTGCCAGCTAGACTGCTGGAGAGGGGAATTTAAGCTCAAGTGCTACACACAGTGGGGATGCAGCAGCTGAAGTTGTAATAGCTCATCAACTGCTAATTCAGTCGGGCTGCTAATCCAGTCTTTCTGTACAGCTAATCAAATCACGCTGTGTATCTTGAGTGTTTTTTGATGGTGACTGCTGGTTTTCAAGCTAACTGTTGCTGTGAAAACAAGAATTTTAATTCTGGCAATTCATGCAGGTAAGATAACAGGTAGCATTATTCTTTCACCCTTCGAGATGCTACTGTCTTATGTGGCTAGACAAGTTTTAATAATAATGTAATTTGGGGGAAAAAAGAAATCCATCTTTTCTTAGGACAGACTCTTAAATTGGATCAGATTCTCAGATTTTCAGTGATCCAGAGGACGTTGGCTTAGTCTTGTGACTCCTTTTCATTCCATAATAGCTTGTGGTATTTTAGTGATAGGGAACTGTGGGGAGCTATATAAGCCTTGTCATTCTGGGCCAAAAATATTTTCACAAGAAGTGACTCCTGCCAAAGAATTGGTTCTCTTAAGTCGCAGACTTTGGCCTCAAAGTGTTGTGGAATGCCGTGAGCTCTAAATGCAGGAGGAAAAACATATTTGCAGGCAGAGTTCTCATTTGATTATATCAGTGGGGACGCCAAGTAGTATAAATAAATGAATTTCAAGAACAGACTGTATTTAGCTCTAATTAAAGGAAGATTTCAAAATTTGCCAAATTAAGTAAATACTATATTAGCTCTCTGTTTGTTATAACCATGGACAAACTAGTCCATTTGGAAGCGAAATTGTTTCCTGGAGGCACATAAAAAGATAGAGTGTTCTATGTGTTATTTTACCATAGAAAGTTTTGGATGAGCAAAATGCTACTTATGCCCAAATTAAGGGCTCAAATGATGCTCTGCAGTCTGTGATGGCTTTCTATGCTGGGTAGGAATTGCCCCTCAGTGACTCTAGTTATATAGCTCCCAGAAGCAGTATGCTTAACGCAAGGGAAAACTTGTAGGAACTGCTGTAGGAAGTTACACCTGCAGCTGACTTTGCTCCTGATGTCTCGAACAAGAGAGACCCTTAACCATGGGGTGATTTGACAGAAAAATAAGACAAATATGATGTAAACACAATGGGCTCCAGTAGTTGTAGCCCTCATCAGGCACTAGCACTGCCTCTGTAACAGCTCATTGGTACACCCTTGGCTGAGTGGTTTTGTGCCACTGTCAGAGACACTGGGGCTTTGAGTGCCCAGTCTTGGACCATCCATTGTTATGGGTGTTATTTGTCCCATTTGTGTTAATCAAAGAGGTAAAAGGTATGCCTTAAAATATGTGGGCTAATGTGATCATAATATATCGCAATGCAATACCTACTTCAGCTGAGCATTTAATTAAAGAATTGTAATCTGTTCATAAAAGGAATTAACAAGGCCTCTCATTATGCCTTTGCAGTAGAAGTTCATGCTATGTACAGCAAAGGCGGTTACAAGAAGGTCTCTCTCTTAACGTGAAGGGAGGGAGTTAATCTCTCCACATTAGATATTTGCCAGGTGTTTGCCACATCAGATAGTTGTCTCGACTCTCCTTATAGGATCTTTTATACAGGGTTTTTATATCTATAGTATAAGGTTGATACATATGGTGTCTCCATATAAGGGGAAAAATAGGTTCTTCCCTGAGGCACAATTCATCTCACCCTGGCAGAGATATTTCCAGATGTCTAGGATGAGATGAAGTATGCCCTTCAAGTATTCATTTCTCTGAGTTATAGAGAGAAGTTGGAAAACTAGCCCTCAGATATTTATGTCTACTCTGTAGATATCCAAAGTTAATGAGATTAATCTAGGCTATGTACTCTTCAGAGATGCCAACAGATAATCCTTCTGTCCAACCTTTCACTTATTTACAAATACAGAACAGTCTTGCTGTGGATTTTCTTTGATGCCAATGAATAATTTTAATCAACTGTTACAGTCTTAGAAATAAATTAGGGAACTTTCATTATTAATGCATGGCTGTAGTGCCACCCAGAAATATGTTAGAAAAAGACAAAGGAGACAATTTAAAATTTGGGACAAATCCGAAGAATTCAGTAAGAATCTCTCATGTGGCATCCCTGAGTCTAATTACTTTCTTTGTATTTTTTCTGTAATTTATGGTACCTTGAACAAGCATTAATCATTCTGCAGTGTTCCAGCAGATTGACAGAATACATAGTAAAACCCATCCAGGTTGCAGAACATATGCAGTTTCTCCCTCCTAATACTCCCTTTCTTTCCATGTTATTTCTTCAAAATTAGAAAGCCTAATGCTAACTCTGAGCTGAGGATTGAGACTTTTCACAGTTTGGTCACGTCTCCGGCCTTCCTTTGGTTTGTGAAGTGCTTAGTCTACCATCAGTCCTCCACAGATTTGGTGGATATATTTTGTCAAAGTCTTCATTTTAAGGTGGGGAAACAAAGGGTTCTGAAGGAAATGTACTATCACTGGCTCTCAAACTTTCCACTGTCAAGTTCTAAAACAAGATTTTTATCAAATATCATTGGTTTCCCTTGCTGGCTGCAGTGGGACTATTTTATTTCAAGTCATGCTCACTTCATTTCAGCATTTCACAAGTGATCTTCTAGGTGTTATTGCTGACAACTGCAGACAAAAAGGGTCACCTTCCAATGCCTTCAGAGAGCCATTGATTAGGTGCCAGGTGCCGAGGACTGCAGTTTAAGGGCAACTCCTGTCCTGTAGGATAACAGAACTGTTAGTGTGGAAGTATAGGAGTGGTCCAAGAAAGGTCCATGCCATACAGACCTGCTTGACGTGGCCTGAGGTGAGAGGAGTAATGAGGTCCCAATGCCCACACACATTAGATGCACACACTGACGTATTTCCTCATGGGTTATTCAGCTCAGAACAGAAGACAGAAATGGTAAATCAGTGGTTTGCAAGTAAGCCAGGCTAGACAGAGCACAGCTTCCTGCACTAGGATGTACAAACCCACTGTGGTGAACTGTGATGATGGAAAGCTGGGATATAAAAATAAATCTCTTTTAAGTTTGGAAACAAGCAGGCTCACAAGGTTTGTGAGCAGGAACATCTTTGATTGGTTACCAGTAGGTGTCATTGCAGGTTTGTGGACAGTGGGAATTCATTGGGGCCCCAGCACTTGTAACATGCACCCAGACCACAGCCATGCTTCTTGGATAGGCGTGCACTAAAGGAAATCTCTGCATCATCCCAACTTTATGCTGCAGCTTCAGGGTGGTGCAGAAGAAAATCCTGTTTTATTCCTCGTCTATCATTTTGAGTCGAATTTTTCTCTCTTTAGGATCAGTCACCCTTATTAGATCCATTTCTTTTTAGACATAGTGGCCAGCTCCTCTTTTCTGTGTATTTAAAACCATTGCAGTCAATCTGTCTAGGATGGAAAACTTTAATATTAAAGTGAAGAAAGCTATGGGGTTGAATGTGGTGCAACAGTTCAGCAGAAAAGATTAGGATATGCCCTTCTCCCACTTACTTTAGGACTTGTTCCTTCCAAGAAGAAAGAAAATCTCTCAAGCCTTGTTGTTCTGTCCTTGCACATTGTGTGGTTGATCTGTCCTGAGATAGTTAAAAGTGTTGATAAACAATAGTGGTGAATTTTGCACTGTGTTGCAAAGGTACAGAGTGAAAAAAAAATGGCCAAGATTTTTTATTTGTGTAGAGAAACGTGGTGTGCTTTGCCACACATTTTACTGCATTCTGTGACAAAGATTGTTGGAGGAGAGTACTTAACTTTTCGATCGGTATGTGCCAGGTCACTGGAAGGGACCTCCTTGGTCACTTCCAACTGTTGCAAAGCTGTCTTGTACAGTCCCTTAAGGGGCAAACCTCCTCTTAAAACCAGTTAAAGTGTTTGTTCCCCACTGGAAGGGTCTTCCAGAACTTCACTTGTTTCCATGGATAGAAACCAGCTTCTAATTCCCAGGCTACTAGAAATTCATGGCCACTTTCTGCTCAGTGATGTTTCTTAGCTAACAATTTTTTTCTTCACTGATCTAATGCATGTGTAACGAGTAACTTTGTGTCTTTTCAGTATACTTTCTGCAAGCGCCCATAGGGCACCTTTGTCAAGGCCTGCCTCTACAACAAAATGCAATTTCACCAAGATTTCCAAGTCACCATTGACTGAGCAAATCTCAGATTGCAAAGAAGCCCAGACTTATTTGACTGTCTAGAAACTTGATCTTGAAAAATGACGTTTTTATTGTTGCTGCACTCTTCTTTGGGTGGATCCATTTTCTACTCCATTCCCAGGTGACTGCAGAAATGTTTGTGTCAGCATGATGGAGAGAAGCACACTGGGGGGGGGGGGGGGCAAGAATAAGATGATGGAGGCTCTAGTGGGGGCACAAGAACTCTATATATAGTCCTACCACCAAACATCCAGTCACATCTGAGTTAATATTTGTGTGCAATGTCCTATGCCATGTGGACATGAAAACACATTTGTAGCTTGCTCCAGGATCTTTGGAGGCCCGAGATAATAAAAATACAACCACAGCTTCAGCCTCCTCTGGTTTCCCACCCTCAGTAATTCCTCTGCCTGCACCTGTCCTATGATGAATATGGGTGACCAGGGCTGTGTGCGGTACTCAGGGGAAGATCTCAGGCAGCTGTGTATAGTACCACTGATATGCCCAGCCTTTGCTGTGTTTATTTTGCCCGACACATCCTCAGATCCCATTTCCTGTTTCAAAGCTGCAACACAATGATATCCATACATGCTACTGTAATATACTTCAGCCTTTCTCTTCATGTGTTGCTTCTGACTGATTAGAGGATAAATTCTTGTTTTCAGTCCTTTGGCATTTGCTCTTGCATCCTATTACTATGATTCAATTCCCCAGAAGAATGCCATTCTTCCTGGAGGACACTCTGATCCTCCTGTATATTGGTGGTGCCTCCCAGCTTTACATCATCAGGAAGTTTTACTTGCATGTTCTGCCAGTTTGTGCCAGGGTCATTCATAAAAATATTTAAGAAGATTGGTTCCAAGTCTGATTCTTCAGAAATTCTAGTATTTGGCCCATACCATTCCAATCCTTTTTCATCCATTCTGTTATCATTTCTCTTTTAAATAGTTCTCTATCTACAGCAAAATCCTTATACCAAGCCTTGTTTTCTGTGGTTTAACTACTAATTTCCCAGCTGATATTTTGCTGAATTCTACACTGATGTCCATATATCCTAGACGAATTATATGTCCATAGCCATCTGATGAATAGCCATCCTCTTTCATTAAATCCCCAGACGCTTATTTGGATGCCTGAGTGGGGGCAGCTAAAGCACATAGTTTGGGACTTTGGTAGTGGAAAATGTTGGCCCTAAAGTCTGGTATAAAGCATACCCCTCCACACAGCCCTTCTGTCACTCAGAAGCGGTACCATTTAAAACTGAGGTTTTGATGACACATAACTGCCTCCACAGGGTATGTAGAGATTATGTTAAAGAAATTAGGTACAAATGAAGAACTGAGAATAATAATTTATTATGTAATATATTAACTGGCTTAGTAGAATGCAAAAATAACTTGCTGTTATCCTGCCTTTAAAACTTAATCTAGCCTAGACTACCAATTCCCAGTGGAACTGTGGAGCTGCAGAGTGCTGTTAGCCATAAAGAAAAGACTGCAGATTGCCATGTGCCTGCCCAGCATTTTCAGTTGAGAATTTGAAAAAGACAATGTGGTTCTGCAGGACAACTGCATGTCTTTTATCATGGCCTTGTAAACCATCAGTGATCTGGGAACCACAGCTATAGTGCTAGACAACGTTCAAGTTCCTTTTCCCTGCTTCTTAAAATTGAGGTTAAAGTATCTTCCTTAAAAGAGGCCAGAATTTTGAGGCAAAAAAGTTATTCAGCAGGCTGATCCACTGAAATCAAATGAAAAATCTCATGCATACGGAAGTACTAGTAATAGGAAAACAGGTTTACAGTGCAAGGCTCTTTTTTTGCTCTACATTTGCCTGAAATACACTGGTACTAAATTTATGTTTTGTTTTTAAAATGTTTGGACTTCATAAAAGTCACATAATGGGCCTAGGCTGAGTGACTCCTTACAATTCATTTTATTTCCTGCTGCTTACTTTACAGGTAGTGATATCTTTATTGGGGCATACGGACTTACTGGAATATTGAAAGGTAAATTGGGCATTGATAGTCAGAAGAGCACTCAAAGATCTTGATGCTTATGTAGCTGCCATCATCATTAGAAACACCAGTAAAGCATAGGGAGGGAAACACACTAAAGAAGGAACATAACCGTAAAACTGGATTTAAATAGTATGACGTAAATTTTCCATGACTGCTTTCCTCAGTATCTCTTTAATTGCTTTTATGCCCTGCTAAATAACTGGGCAAGAGAGTCCTGTTTATTTTTATGTGATAGCTCTTTCTTAGACCTGGATTTCTGGGCATGCACTGCAGTGGCATAGCTACTGCCACCACTCGTTATAATAAATGAACATGCTTTGGTGAGCTTAGATGTTTACAGAACACTGTCTGTCACATCTCCAATTCACAGCACGGTAAGTGTGCAGCAATTGTAAAGGCTGTTCATACCATAGAGCATTTATTAAAAACTGCTTGAACTTTAAAAGCAGAGCAATGATACTCCTGATGAATTTAGGCTTTGTTTTGCTCACTGAATTCTTGTGGCAAGATTATTTACTTTTTTGTGCTATTCAAAAGCTGTGGGGAGGTAATTCTTTTTCTGTGTATTTCTCCAATGATGTTGAGCAGTGCTGTATGATTATATGGGCTGTGCTTTGTTAATTATGACCACTTAGGAAAAAAAATCACATTGCATTGTTTCTGTGCTGAGTGTATGAGTGTACGAGCATTTCCAGAACAAATACCCAGCTGTATAACTCTAAGGGCATGTCCACATCACACAATAGAGTGTGGGGCATTGAGTCCTCAGTTAACGCCGTCTAAACCAGCTCCAAAACTGGAAGCAGCAGGGCTGTGTTAGCATAGTCCTACATTTTTGCAGTTAAGCAGGGATTATTAGCTAGAATGCTGCTTTGTGCTATTAGAGCTATGCTGCTTTCAGGTCTGGGTCTGGCATGGCTGCGAAGGCAATTGCTGTGCTATCTGGATGTACCAGCATGGCCAGTGGTAGCTCATGACCTTCTGTACCAAGCTAGAAGGAACTGGCCCATCTATAAATAATCCTTTTGGATGTTGCTGGAATATCATACTTGTTTTATGATAGTCCAGTAGCCCACAGGTGGATCAGGACTCCCACATGCAATGTAGTAGTCTGATGCTGCACAACAGAGTAATTGATATCCTGAAGACATCAGTTGTAGTCACTGGGAACTGTTGTGCCAGGATGAATCGCACTGGGCTATTCTTGGAAAGTGAATGCAAAATATGCATAAGGAGTTTAAAGCAACTCAGAGGGACACTAAACATGCAGAACTTTTGTTTACACAACTCTCAAAACTTTTTCTGTGTGACTTAATGGAGACAACCAGCAGACGCAAAGGCTACCTTTGCAAAGCTTTCTCTGCAATTGCAGAGAACCTGGGCTTTGAAAAGATGGCCGCCCTACTTTGTCTGTGTATGTGAAACTACCTTCCTAGCCTCAGAAATGGTTTTTGCTGTGGGTGATTTTTAGGCTGGGTTGAATCCTCAGCTAATAAAAACTGACAGCTGGATTTCTTTTGATCCACAAGACTCTCATGGTGCTATGGCAATTTACACCACTGGAAAATGTGGCTTAGGCACATATAAAAAAAATCCCAGCTGCCTGATGTGGAGCCTGCACAGAGCATTTGCAACAGGAAACCCTGTGTCAAAACAGTTATGTTCCAGATCCGTCCCTTGGAGAATATTCACAAGGTGAAGAGGAGGCAGGCTGCCAAGCTTGACCTTGTTTTAATTCAGCTCCCTGTGAGACATCAATCTGGGTTTCTACTTCTGGGATTCACTTTCCTTAGAAACAGTTGTTCATTCCTAGGTTTACCCAGAAGCTACAGAGCTCTTGTAGCTTTTGTTTGTAATTAGAGAGCAAAGTTTAATCCCCACTTCCTGCTCTATTAATAACAAACCATCAGCTCTTCTCCACACAAGGGAGCAGCAATAGGATATTGAAAACAGTATGACACCTGGCTTACCCACAGGAGGTTTAATCAATAGATCTCAAAACACTTTAAAAAGGAAGGAAGTATCATTTTAATTTTATTGGAACTGAAGCATAGGGGTGGGACAACCTGAGCAACACCCTGCAGGGGTCTTGGTCCCTTAGATTACATTATGTCTTGTACTAGCAGGAAAACATGCCCGAGAGACAGGGTGTGTGAAGATATGGGACTGCAGGAACTGGTAGTGTCCCACAAAAGATGTTCCAAAATACACATAGTAGCATTAAAAAAGGGGCTTAAGTTGGGATCTCTCAGTTCAGTTCGAAGGCTGAAACTGTATGCTGAAAACAGTAGGTCTAACCTAGGGAATTTTCATGTGGCTCGTTCTAGAAATAAAATGTTTGGAGCAGTGGGCAGGAGTTTGACCTTTTCCTAAATCATAAGACATTCTTTTCATGTAGAACTCCTAAAAAGACTTCTAGAGTCCTCCTCCTTGGAGAAGCCTGCATCTTTATCCTGAAAGCATTAGAACCCACGTTTTCCTGATAGCTTTAAAATACGATTTGTAGCTATCAGCCCACTGAAATGCTTGCTGACCAGCTTTTCTGGCTGTATCATTCACCAGTCAAAATCTACTGTTAGCAGCTCTGTTATTTAAATCTTTCTGAATCCTGGTGACAAACTGGCCTGAAGATTTCCTGCCATGAAAGGAGTTTGTTTTTTTCAGGCAGCTTAGGGGCAAGTGGTGTTGAGCAAGAGGATTTGTCAGCTGATTCCCTTCAGACATTTGTTATCATTTGGTGGGAAGATGCAGAATTTACTATTCTCAGCAGTAGGCTGATCTACCAAATCTTTGTGTTACTGCCATCATTTGGGGAGGGGGTTGTCCTTATCTTTGCTACTTGGGAGAAGTGTATTGGTCATAAATTGTAGGGTTAACTGCACTGATGTATAAGCACCCAGTTAGTGCACGCCAGGCGCTGCAGAGGTGACCCATGGGGGAGATGACCATGAAGTGCCATGTGCCTTCACCACCAGCTCTGACACCCACACAAAACCCCACTGCATGCCAAAACATCGGCCTGCCAAAGGAGCACATGGTGCCTTTGCTCAGATGTGTTTAAGAAAGAGAAGCAAGGAACTGGGGTGGACTGAGTGTAACCCGGGGTGAAAACAGGGAGGTCAAGACTGTTGTGTTTGGCTTAAGCAGGAGGGATAATGAAAGAAATGTGTTTACTTAAGTGTTGGTGTAATTGTTTATGTTTTCTTTTTTTTTCAATCCTTGTATCAGTGATTAGAAGTTTATATTAATTGGCAAGGAATTAAATAAGTAAAAATTGCCCAGATGGAAACTTTTGCCCATGGCAGAGGAGGAGAAAACTACAAGGAAAACATGTGATGCGCTGAACTGTAGAAATGTATTTTGACATCATGATAGTCATGAATGAGTGATTACTTTGTCCTTGTAGGAAGGCCTGCAAATGAAATCAAACCAGGCCTGTCTCCCTTTGTGCAAGAAGTGATCTGAGATCAGGTTGGTCTGAAAAATCAAATTAATTTGAAAACTGATGCGTTTTTAAACTGAAGTTTGCTGCATTGGGTTGAGCCCTTTGGTGTACGAAACAGATCTGGTAGCACAGGAAAAGATCCACACAAGCAGGAAAAATAAATATAGCAAGCAGTACCCCTAAAGGAGTCCCACCTCCTGAATTTGCAGGGTGCAGGAAGGACTGAAGCTGCAGTTTGTGTCTGGGCAGAGATACTGTGAGAAACTCAAGGCGCGTTTTGCAATGTAGCGTGGGAACTGTGCCCAGAGCAGAAGCACACACACATGGGAGAAGCAGAGGCAGCCCGGAGCAGGAAGTCCTTAAAGTCATACACACTTTGCCTATGGCTCCACCACAGCCCTTCCAGCTGGGTTGAAGCTGCTTGAGAAACCATCCTTTTTATTTCTCTGGGTGTCTGTTTCTCTGAGTTTACTAGCTCACCACTCCATGCTCCCCCTCTTTTCTCCCCATCTCTCCCACACTTTGACCTCACACCATGAAACTGTCAGAATGAGGAAGCAGTTTGAGCTGAAACATTCATTCCACATTACGTGATTCTAGATTAAAGGCAGGAAACATTTAACCCTTTGACAGCCTTCTCTCCTCATCCTGTGAAGCCTTGGGTTTAAAGCTCCTTGCAAACCATGTGTAAATAGGTGGTGAGCACTGATGCTTTTTAGATGTATATTCTTGTCTTACCAGTGGCTCTTACCAGTAGGCACAGCACAGGGATTGAGGGGTGTCTGGGCTTTGCAAACCAAAAGTATTCTCTCAGCCCTATTCATGATTCTTGGTTCTTCCAGTGTTGAGATGCATTTGTAGCGTGGTGTAAATGTGCATTGCCAAACACATAAAGAGATGAACCTTTGGCTTCATTTGTTTCGCTTTGTTCCCCAGTGCAAGGTTCATAAGTGCAAATGGCTAAAATTAAAGATACAAAAATAGATAAAATAAGGAATGGCGATGATAGCACTCAGGATTTAGAAACAAAACTTCTTGCTTTCTTTAAAGCTGCCTAATAAATAACGCTAGTAGAATAGCACTTACACATAAAATGTATCATTTCACAGTCCTGACACAAATAATGTATTCTGGGTTTTAAAAGCTGCTCTTTTGGCAGATTATGGCTCTTCTGAGAGCCAGTTAGTGCTCTCCAGCACAGACTGATGAACACTAGTCAGATATATTTGGTATTTGGTACTCGCTCTTGGACTCTGGACTTCATAGGTGGTCTTGGCAGTTAAAAGGGTGGATAAGACTGGCAACTCAAACCCTCTGTTCATTGCTGGAGCTATACCAGTATCTACACTGAGACCAGCAAGACTACTGTAGTCCTTTAGGGGAAGTGACTTTGAAGTAAGCATAATGTAACCACGTGGGCTGCGATGTCATGAAGACGCGGTTTTCACCACTGCTCTGAAAGGATGTAGATGGGAAATGCTAATTGCTCTCCAAGGCCTGGATTCTGGTTTTCCATTTCAGCAGAACACCTCTAGGCAAGTAGTTCACAGAAACATCTTTTTGGTTCTGCCTCAGAGAACCCATGGTTTCCCAGTAACCCCTTGCACCCCAAGAACACTTGGGAGGTTCTTCTCACAAATGTTGACCTCCCCCACCATACCCAAATGGAGGGATTGGAGCACAGACTGTTGAGCCAGAATTGCAATCACCACTTTCTCTATATTCAGCACTGTCACCAGCCTATTAGCTTTCCCAGTGCTTGAGGGAGAGTCAGTCTCTCGTACTGAAAATGAAATGCACACAGGAGCATAATTTAAAGACGTTATGCCTCTCTTTCCTTCCCCTATCCAACTGCTCTTTACTGACAGTCACAGAACTGCTGAGGTGTACAACAGTATATCTTGTTCTGCTAGTTAAATAATGGAGTCCTGTTCGTTTGAAATAATAAATACCTTTGCTTTTAGGGCATGAGTTCTAGTCCCTAACAAATATAAAACCAGCTCAGACACTCATGATCTTCATCAAAAATAGGAGGCAAGAGAATAGGCTGTTGCACTTTCAGTGTGATATACCAAAGTTGTTTTGCTTTTTCATCGTGGTGTAGGAAAATAGAAAGAATTTTGAATTACAATGCAGAACACTGTGAAGAGTGGTGGCTCCTGCAAGCATCTGGAAACCTGGATCACAGTCAAAAAGTGACATAATTCAACTCTCTTTGTGAGAGTTCAAAGGCTACATCAGAAAAAGCCCAACCCCTGCTTATCTGGTGAGCTTTCTGACCAGCAGAGAAGGTACTGTGTGTCTCCAGATTCAGCAAACAAAACTAATATATTTTCAAAATGACCAGTTACTGATTGCTAGCGTTCTGCATTATTGCCCAGAAAGAAGAAAAACATTATCCTTAGGAACAGTCTGCACAATCATCCATAGTAACAGCACAAGGCATGCATACTTTCACCCATCATATTTAGAAAATGTGCAGCTTCCCGTTGACCTTCTACAGAGGAGACAGTGTCTATGTGATGAGATCCAGAGGCTGTATCTTGAAACCCATTTGGATAAAAAGGAAAATGTAAAAAATGTATCTTCTAAAGACAAGAAGGTTGGTATGACAGCTCCTAAATGAATTGGATTCAAGGGCTTACAGAGCCTATCAACTCATCTCTCTGCTTCGTATTTGTTGGTTTTTCTATCTATAGGAACCCATGCTGAAACACTATCATTTAGGATAAACTTTGTGCAGTTCATGATGGATAAAATTATTGTCACCAAAGGAGGTTGACAGATGAAGGGAGACTAGAACTGGGTTTGCTGCATCACTCTCCATGCTCCTGTTTATTCCAAAATCTTCAATAATGGGCAAAAATCTGACAGAGCAGAAAATCACCAGCTGTTCTGAGCTCATCTACCACTTGCACAGCTGCTTAGAGAAGTTGCTTGATTAAACCAAAGAGATTTCAGAGAAGAGCAGTAAAACTTTACAAGAAATAAAGAGGTTCAAGTAAGCAATGACTAGGCAATACAAATGAGCTCAATATTGTAAGCACAAAACAAGGGAAGGAAATATTGGGCTAAGCCAGTGAGAGCACTTGGGGAGAAATAGCATGAATTCAAAGGTTTGTCTAAATACAGAGCTGTACTGACTTCATTTAGATGTGCTTTAAAATGGTTTAGGTAAATAAGGTCAAAAGGCTAAGGAGACGCTCTTCTGCTGTAAACCGTGTTTGGAGTTAAAACATTTGGAAATAAATTTTTAAACTAAACAGCAAAATATTTCTAAACCTAAGGAAGAACAATTGCAGAATTTTTTGCTTGCTAAATTAAATGAGAACAAAGGCATGGAAAGCAACTAGGAAGGGCAGAGCCAGTGAGAACAAGAGTCAAAAATTATCAAGGGAAGAGTCTTGCTTTGTCTCCAGAGGTGACAGATTGGATTGTCTTTTTTAGCACCATTGCTCCTGCTTTTGATGGTTTTAGAGTGAAACTGGAGATCTTTTTAAACTTTTAATCGCATGGCTTTCCTGTGCTAGCCCCAGAGGACACAGGGACAACGCATAAGAACTCTGAAAATACATGAACAACTAAATACTAGCAAGTATGTCATTATGGTCTGCTGCTTCAGGGTCATGTGCTGGCTCTGCAAACATAGTTGCAGCTCTAGCAGAGTCAGTGTGATTTTGGCCCCAAGTCTTCTAGCTTGCCAGCGGGCAGAGGGAAATCCAGCAGTAACAATAAATTGGCAGCCTTCCACTTTGCCTTGTAAAACAATTAGACAACCATTTTCTGGTACAGACTAAGCTTCTTTTGATGGCTCAGAAAGTTACTCTTTCATTTGTACACCTGACATAAATGCTGTGAGTAGCTAGGTACCATGGATACAAATATTTCTATCTGAGCTGTTCCTTGAAATCAAGATGTGAATTTTCCATTTTGTTCTTATGTTTCAAGTGTAAATGTGGGATCCAAACAACTCTGAGTCTAAGGAATCTGGAATCAAGATGTGAGTTCAGATGTTAAGATTTAAGCCATCCCTACTGCAAATGCGGGCAATTCCTTTATTTCTCATGTTGATTCTCTCCTGTGGATGCTAAAGTGCATGGCAAATATGTCTCAAAAGCCTTCCTCTTGCTTACAGACACAGTAACTCGATTAAGAGATCTGGCCAAGATCATCAAGCAAGTCACAGAAGAAGTTAAAAATAGAGCCTGATTTTCCTGTCTCCCAAATCACACTGTATTTCCATGGGGAACCACTGGAAACGTGCGAGAAATGCAACTGACAGAAATACTGCAGAAAATAACCATTTACAAATATCTTCAATAACTCATAAGCCAGTCTTGGTATTACTATAATTGTGCACAGTGCTAGCATGTCGGTAATACCTTGCTCAGTCAGTTCCTAACATAGCTTGTAATTTAAGTAACTTTTTCCAACTTTTAATTACATTCTTGTGTAATACAACTCACTGTGCTTTGTGCATACCTTGAGGGAGGTGGTATGGTCTGGTAGTTGTTGTAAAGAGTTGGGAATTAATTACAAAGGACACAGTTTTTGAGTTCCTCTAAAGTACTTGCTCAGCTGTGTAACCTTGGGGCAAATCACTCAACTGCTTTGTGCCCAAGTAAACCCAGCTGTAAACCATCTTGAAAACCAGATGGTGCAGAAGATTTAAACTGCTCAGGAGAATGAAGAGGGATGGGAAAAAAAACAGAAAGAAAGAAAAAAAGAAAGAAAGAAACAAAGAAAGAAAGAAAGAAAGAAAGGAAGATGTGAATTCTACAGCTCATTGTGGTTGATACTGCTTCCAGTGGAATTAATCTGGGCTTAACCAATATAACTGAGAAGAGAATTTGCCTTGATACCAAAAAAGAAATCCCTACTCTCAATCCTTTTTTTCCATTCCTCTCTTGACTTTATGTCAAGTACCTTCTCTCTAGAGGCTTAATTTTAAACCTTCAGTAGAATGCATGTTTTTTCCCTTGGCAGCCTGAAGATTCTAATTCAGGATCAGGTTCTACATGACTAATCTTTGATATTTTACATGATTATTTTTAGGCACTTAATTCTATAGTGTTCTCTTCTCCCTGCTTTTCATGCTACTATTCTCCTTCCTCAGCCTTGCTTAGCTTCAGTGGCACAGTGGTGTGTTCTAGTGCTTAAGTACTGCACTGCTAATAAAAATGCTGAGCTCTATTGTCTTCTGTAGATGGTATGTCCTGGCTTAAAACCCGTATCAAAGCTACTACAGGATTTGTATTGCTGGTCAATGAACAAAGGAAATACTATACTCAAGTTTCTGTAGCAGAATAAATGTTTGCCACATGTTAGTATTTAGGAGAAGACTTAAATGTTTCAATATATTTTGGCTTAATATAGACATTTTTTCCCCCACTGGTGCTGCAGGAATGTGGGAATACTTACTTATGTAGGTATACAAATGTAGGAATACTTGTCTATACTTCCAAAGCAGGGTATATTCTAAGAAGGGGGAAAAAATTTTTTTAGTCTAGTACAAATAAGGAACATTTAAAGATGTGAGACGTAAAAGATGCATTTTATACACTAGTCAGGAAAGACCTTGCATGTTTTTATTAATCACTGTTGAAAAAAAATATTGACATGTTTGAAATTTGTTGAGCTTTCTTCCCAAGTAAGAAAGGATTAGAGCTGAAAGAGTAAGTTACAAATTTAAGAAGCTAGAGCATCTAATTCTCTTAGGCTCTTATGAAAACAAATGTTGTCAGCGAATTGCCTTCAGCAAATTTAGCCCTTGTTATACAGTGCTGGGATGGTAAAGTATTTAATTGCTATTCAAAATTGGTGATCATTTTTCCAGTGTAAACAATTTTCAGTTTGTGTGTCTCTCCCAGATTGTTTGCTCTATTTCATGTTATTGAACCTTTAGATATGATATTTGAGCTATGCTATTAGTAATTTAAAATATTGAAATTCTGTGCTAATAAACACCATACCAAAGTCCCTGTGATGAATAATGACACTGCTCAAACATCAAATTATTAATTAACCATAAGCTAAAGTAGAAATCCTCTGAATTTGTTTGAGTCCCTGTTTGGATGATCTGACTTTCCTTTTCCCCTCCTACTACCACTTGAATCTGATATTTAAAAAATGTGCAGTTCCTTTATGTGAGTAAAATAATTTTAAATTAATCAGAACCCAAGACATTCTTAGATTACCAGCTGTGGAAAACAATAAATAAAACAGAACGTGAACTGTAAATAGAGTGAATCTAGGTGATAAGGAAAATCATGACTAGAGTTGTCTAATATAGGGACAAGAAAAATATAAAATACATTTTCAAGCCCTGAGCTATATAAATATTCATCAGACTCAATTTACATTTTTGCTGCTCATAATGAGTAAAAGGTTGATTAACACAGTATCACCAGCTGAAACTGCAGCTGGGAGTATTTTTCTATATGCATCAAACTAGGGTTTTCCCTTCTGTGTTCCTGAGTGTAAATCATTGAGCTTTACTTCATTTCATGGTCCTGTGAATTGCTCACATGGTCTCTTTAAAGAAAAGATTGTTGCATCATGACTTTTACATGGTCCAACCCAGTTTCTTTCCATTCTCATTGAGAACAGAATGCTTCGTGTTGTTGTTATTGCTACCATAAAACAGGCCAGCTCACAGGATACAGCTTCAAATCCCTTTGTACATGCTGAGCCAGAATGCAGTGAGATGCTGCCAGTGAAATATGTATTGATAGACTGCTGATTTGAATGCATTGTGAGGTATTGAGTAAAGTCTGGTCTTAAGGCAAACAACAAAATGATGAATTCCCAAAGCCAGAAATTTCAGGCATCATAAAACCTTTCCTTCTTCAAAAAAGATCTAATGAATTAAATATACTTTATGTGAAGGCCTTGTTTCTTTAAAACAATATCTTGAACTTGAAATCTAACTAGTTTGGAAAAAAAAAGTTAAATGGTTTTAGGTCACTTCCTTGCTCTTGATCAATACAGTCCATTTTTCTGCAGATTTTAAACCAAGCTGCTCTATTTGTTCTTCTCTCATTGCCATGTAGAAAACCTACAGAAAAATTAGAAGTAAGCCATTGAGAAACTGACTACAAAATGCTGCTACAAGTATGTATTTTGCCCATATAATCACATTTAGAAACAGTCAATATGCATTTTAAGAATAATAATCTGAAAAAATAGTGATTTTTTTAAAATCTCCCTTTCAAGAGACACTGTAAGGCTAAAGCTTGCATATGAATAAATCTCTTCCCAAGTTGCTAAGAACACTTTCTAAACTGCAATTTAAAAGCTTTCAATTACTACTTTCCACTATTTATGCTCTTCCTTTACTTTTTACCTTTATTTTCCAGTCTTGTGACTAAGGAAATCTGGTAAATTTTGCTTGCTCATTAGAGCTCATGTCACTCTCCTTGTGTCTTGCTGTAGCTTATTGCCTATGTTTGGGAGTACAACCATCCTCAAGAGAAGTCACTTCTCTTAAAAGTAGTATTTAATTATTTTTATAATAAAATCCACATTGTAAGCCTAAACTATTTGTCTATGTTCATTTCAAAAAGGAAATAATTTGGGACAATCTATTTTTTAAATCACATTTTCTAAATTCTTGCCCAAAGAGCAAATTCTGTAAGTTCCTTTGCTGAATGAACATGGAATATTTAAGGAAGATGTAAAGACCAAATGAAAGAGCCTTTCACACAACCTGATTGCTGAATTTCAGTGATGCCCCTTATTACCAGCTTATTTTCTTGCCTTTTTTTCAGGGCTGTGGAAAACAATTTCTGTTGGCTACATCAAAGCGTAGTGGCAGATTTCCCTTTGGAAGTCAGAGCCTGTTTCAAGCGTCTCTTTAAGTCTTGCATATTTGGTGACTTGGGTCGGACAAGGTGGAGGCCTCTTCGTTTCTCTCCATTGCAGCTCCCAATCATCCTGCTGACCTCCTGGCAAAGCTGCTGGAAGGCTTCATGCACTCCCTCACAGTTCTCCCGGGCTGAGACTTCATAGTAAGTACCTCCCAGTTCACTGGCCAGCTGGAGTCCTTCTTTGGAGGACACCTGCCTGGCTCGCAGGAGGTCTCCTTTGTTTGCCATCAGAAGCAGGGGAATGTTAGCATTTGGGTGAATCTTGCGGATGTGCTGGTGTAGGGGACGTATGACTCGGTAGCTCTCATAGTCTGTGATGGAGTAAACAAAAACGAAGCCATCTGCCCAGTAGATTGAACGGTTTATCTGCTCTTGGCAGCATATGCTGTCAGTGTCATCCTGCCATCAAAACCAAGAGGTGTGAGATTAGCAAACTGAGAACTGGGAGCAGACAGAGCAAACAGTCATACAGCACCGTTAGCTCCTCAGAGCTTTGTTTTAATGTGTCACTGTTTCTCCATGTACAGGCAGAAACCTCTCTGCTGGGAGGGACAGGAGAAATTTCCACTGTGTCAGTAACGTATTTCAGGTAAGCAATAATGTGGACTGGAGAGGGCTCAGAGCAAATTGGTTGAAAATAAGAGAACAGCCAAAATACTGATATTGAAAAGTTTGTTCTGTATTCTATGGTACTAAACCAATATGACAGAAACCCATGCTTTTATTGTGGATAAAATTGTGATGGGCATGGTAAAGAGCATTATAAAATTCAGCAAGCTAGTCATGCTACTGCAAGGGAACGATTGTCCCTCAAGGTGTATTTTTAGGGGCTTTTTCCAATTCTGTATTCAAATGTCTCCATGGATGGGGGTTCTCACTAACTCTGTCTGGTGAAGCCTGACAGGTTTTTCTTCATGTAAATAAGTCTCCAGATAGTCAAAAGCAAAGTTATTTCAAAAAAGCAATTTGTTACAAATAACCGATTACTAGAACTGAAAATGAAGTTAAATCTCATTGCTCATTTGTAGAGCAGCAATGGGCTTATATTATTGTTTTGATGTTCACATGTTTGTTCAGTCCATCACCACTCCTATTCAGACAGCCATAACAATCACCAGCATTGGGAATATAAAACTGAATACAATACTGTGGGGCTTGAAAAGAGATCAGCTCACTTTTCAAGATGAAGCTATTTTCAGCTAATCCTCTACTCTTTGTATCTGTGCTGGCATGTAACCCAACCAGATAGGGAGATCACTGCTGCAGTTATTGCCAGTGTGCTTGGTTTGTAAGAACTGACATTCCTGTCAATATTACAGGCTTTCTGGAACTTTGTAATTTCTTTCATATCCAACAAAACACTAAGCACATTCAGCTCTTGATGAAGTTGGTAGGAATTAGAGGCTTTTGTGTATTTTAGGGGGAGTTCAACATCATGAATACAGAAGCCAAACTTTTATTATTATTGCTAAATTCTATTCAAGAAATCTTCATCAACTTCAGTGAGACTGTTAGAACATATGTTCCATTATCTTTAGAATATATATTTGCCATTCACATGGACTTTAACAGAATTTGCATGTGCTCAGCAATCTCCCCAAACAAATTACTTTTATTTAGACACCTAAATATGAATTATAAAGCCTAACTTCAGGAAGCAGAGGTGGAAAAGAATGAGTAAAACTGATCAGTTGTTTTATGGTAGATCAGACAGTAAAAAAAGGAGTACCAACAAGGCTCTTCTGTGAGAGGAAGGAAGCAGAATTTCTGAAGGCTCAGAGTATAAATTAGGCTTACAACTTTCAACAGTTGTAAGCTAACTAACTAACTGTAGCTAACTAACTGCCCTTTGTAAATATTTCAATATTGCCAATAGAGACACTGGTGCATCATACCTAGTAGTTCTTTGCCCTTGCCAGCTCCCAGTAACGCTAAATCCTGTTAGCAGTGAAATTGTTTAACAGATGCTCTTATCACGCCTCTCTCTCCCCAAAACCCTAAAACCCCAAAACCCAACAGAGTTGCACATGAAATGAAGAGGGATCCTCACTAACAGCCTTATTTAAAAGGTTAATGAGTGTGAACTCAAGCCAGCCCAGGGCAGACTGTGGGAAGAAGGGCAATTTGCACTGTTGGTGTCTGGGTTGTAGCCAATCTGTAGATAATTAGCCACCCTCCAAGTCCTGCTAGCCCCTTTTCACCAGCAAACTCCTTTCATAGGGAAAAAGAACTAATTGCTCTGGCAAGCGTTTGAAAATGTTTTTGGAGAAGGTATACATTCAGAGAGCCCTAATGAGCAGAAATTCTCAGTTACTCCAGCTAGGCCCACCCAGTAGTGAGATGGATGGATAATCCCCAACGGAATGCTTTATTCAGGAAAATCAAAGGCTAATGGGCTACTTTTTAAATGGAAATCTCTGCTCCAGGATGAATTTTGAAACACACAGTCATTTGCCATGTATAGACTAAGCAGCAATGAATCACCTAACAAAACCAGTTATCTCTTTGCTTCTGTTTCTCTCTTAAACATTAAAATTTCCGGTGTGGCTAGAATCCTGAGTGATTCCACATGACTTCCTCCCAAAACACTGTACTCAGCCTGCAGAGTGCAAGAAACTCTCTTCCTTAAGGATTTTAACAGGAAATCCAATGTATTCTCTCAGTCTTAGCAAGTCCTGTTCAGAAACAGTCCCTTCAAATTATTTCATATACATCATCTGATGCAAACAGATACAGGCTAAGATAAGTCTGTCTGTGGGAACCGTTGAAACAGTGCAGACCTTTGACTGGGACAAAGAAAATGAAACTCCTTCCTAACTAAATTAAAATCGTTTCTGACTAAGAAACCTGAGCTGCTGGCATTACTAAATTTTGTAGGGCTCTGACTACAGTCAGAGAACTATAGGTCACAGTCTTAATTAAAACAGGGGAACCAGAAAATAAACATAGATCTGGTGTGAAAAAGGGAATTAAATTCTTTCACTCCCTCCTTTCTCCATGGGATAAAACAGAGAGGGGATTCCCTTTGTTAAGTGTTTATCAGGCAGTCCCAATTGTGCCTAATCACCACCCACAGCTTCTCTTTGCAGGTCCTCTCTAAGCAAGCTGGCAAAGGGCCTTTGTACCATTAAGTCCCACTTGAATATTTGGAAGTCTTCCATAGCAGCTTTTGTTTGCTTTTCAGTGTCTAGAGTAAATGAGGGGTCCTCTCTTCTGCTCTGTGCACCCCCAGCAGCAGCAGAGAGTATGGAACCCTGTCAAAGCTTTCCGCTTAAATCTACTTCCAGTCAACAGAGAAAATGGAAATAGAACCTGAAGCTGTGGGAGCTTTGCTTATCCTGTTCTGTAAACTCAGGATAGAACAGCTTTACAGCACAGAAATGAACCCATGCACACATGGGTCAATGCAGACAAAACAAGGTATATAAAGCTGTCCAGGGCTAGCCCGAAAGAGGATGCTGCTTTGACACTATTTTCATCCTCTTGTTCTGCATGTGAAGACAATCTTCAAAAAAAGACATCTTACTCTTAGATCCTGCTTGAAAAAATATTTCCAGAAACAGGTTCCTAGTCAAATATTAAATCTAGAATACCTAAAACACTGATAGATAGAGGAGTGTAGATAAATGCTAACGCCTTAAAAATAAAGAATTCATTAAAAAAGCAAAGAAGTCAGGAAACCACTGAAAAGCACCCCAATTGGAAATGACAACTGCTGTGAGGCCTGTTCCCTTGGAAACAAACACCTTTCTAGAGAAGAGAGATTCTGGGTGTGTAGAAAGGTCTAAGCTGAGCCAGCTGGGCCTCTAGGCAGGTGACGTGCAGGGACAGAAATCATTTGACAGGAAATAAAACAATCAAGGAGTTGGCAGGAGGAAGCCAGATTATGATTTTACTGCTATTTAGGCTTGGGGTACAGTAATGTGTTTGAAATAGATTTGTTTTAATTTTGATTTACTCTTAAAGGAGCCTGATTTAACCTCTTCAAGGGCTCATTTTGGTGGGGCTTAAGGTATCCCCAGTAGTCTTCATTTGGGTTTGAGCCCAGATATTTTTCTGCTGCTAAGTGGAGTTACTTACAGATGGAAGTGCTGGCAACAAACAAGAGACAATAACTGTGTTGCAAAGTACCAATGCACTGAGCAGATGTTTTACCTCCAATGAAACAAAGGGAGTATCCTGCACCTGTAGAGAGATCTGTTCCCCATCTATGGTGAACTTTCTTGAATACAAAGCACCTGGTGGAAAAGCAAGATCATTAGAGTCAGTGACTGTAACAAAGAAGAAAGAGTACATAAAGGTGAAATGGAACTGATGAAATCCAGGTTTTTGAGGCTTATGATATGTAGCTGCTTACAGAAAAGTGAATGGCACCAGAGTGGTTGTGTGGCTGTTTACTTAAGTAAAGTGGCTTTGTATTTGCTACATGGTCAGATGTTTTGAATGTATACCCAGGATGGTATCTGGGAAAGATGGTGCTTTATATTGAATCAAATAGTCAAAGCAGGCACATAAATCCCATTCAGGTTTTCAATCCATATTGTTAACTTTTTAAAACATGGACTGCATATATTTTTAATCTCAAACCAAGACATCCATGTGTTGTCCGTAAAAGGAGTGAGCTGTTTCCTATTGCATTTTTCTGAAAGTTTTTTTTAAAAAGGTAAGTATCCTAGTTTTTGATACACAGCAAGTGACTGTATGTATACAAATCATTCAGGTGCTCTTTGGAATTTGTGTGACCTTAGCAGTCAGAGTTTGGTTGAAATCCCCAACAACTAGACAATTTGAATCTGACTTCTGGTTAATCTGAATGACACGTATTCAGGGCCAAGTACTAGTTCAAACCATCTAGAACTGATCCAGCTCTAATAAAACCATTGCTATTCTGGGCTTGAACTTTATTTCATTACTGGAGTGCAGGTTAAGTGACGATGAAAACTTAAGTTTTGATCTTATGAATTATCCATGCATGTGATAAGGACAGGTTTAGAGATTGATGCCATCATAATTTTTCTTTAGAACTTAATGCAAGTCACATGGATGTGTGAAGAAATGTTATATCCACAGCTGTTGCATACAGCCTTTCCGTCTTGTCCAAATACAATTGTCACTGCTGCATCTAAAACAACGTACTTCATCTCAAACACAGAGAAATCCCATCTATTGAAGAGTAAGGAATTCAGATTAACAGGGAGGTCAGTTAGTGACAGTAATGCCATCCCTTCTGAAAATCATCTTTGGTTCAAGGAAACAGGTGTGTTTATTCCAGTGGAAGAGTCAGAGCTCATAGAAATATTTCCAATATAAGGAAATTTAGTATGGCAGAGTTTGCTGCATCCAAATCCAGCATTATCATATTATGTTTTGATACTGACTCCGTGAGGTGATCTAGCCCTTCTGCGATTGTTTTTTTTGTTTGTGTTTTTTTTTTTTTTTTTTTAAATGGATCAGATTTAAAGCTGAAAAGATAGTCCTGTTTTTTGGGAAGATACTGCACCCCTAAACCAAGACCAGACAACATATTATTCCTACTCTGTAATGCATTGCAGAAAAAAGAGCAGGTACTTCCAGGCACCGACTGTGCTCTCTGCCTTATACCCAATTGAAGGAGAAGCATGGTTGAATGATCACAAATACACTGCCACCTGTTTCTTATTTCTGGCATATTTATTTCCTCTACAGCATGGCTGTTGGGCTGCTAGCTTAATGAGAAAAGCATGTGGTTCTCAGCAATGTCTCTGGCAACACTCCATTGCAAAGCTCAGAAGTCTAGCTTGACGTACAGTCTCCTATAGAAAAGATGAAGGAAAAGAAAGAGAAATAGTGCAGCCAACCATCAAGGTTACTTAGGGTCAGTGAGAGGGAGCTGTAAGGAGGAGCTTTCAGATTGTATTTCATTAGATAGGCAGAGATCAAAGGTGTCTTGTACTGCCATCTCCTTTCCTAACTCATCATTCTAAACTCAGCATGCATCTCCAAAGTGAAGCAATCACTGCTTTGAATCCTGTCCTCCTTCACCCCAAAACTGTGAGATGGCCTACATGTGGGATGTGCTAGTAGGTATGAGCATGGTGTATGTAGATCCTTTCTACAGCACTGGCCAATACAGTTGGCACTTTCTTGGAACAGAGGCTGTGAATTAAACAGTTCACGTGAACACATTCTCTGAGGTGTCAGGATTAAACAAGAAATACAGCAGAAGCAGTTTGTATGGTCACTTTGCTGATCTTATGGAAAGAAGACTTCAATTTGGAAGTCTTCCTTGTCATAAAAGCTACTGAAAAAGGGAGTACACAGAAAAATTTCTGAACTGCCTTTTACGCACTTTGGAATTCCTCTGGCTTCCCTGGGGTTGCAGAGAGAACAGCATTGGGTTTCCGTGGTTTAGTCGAAATGCAAGTTGTTCCTTGAGTCTGCATTTTAGTATAGGTATGTCCTCAAGCAAACCTTTTACTCTGATCCTTTTCCATCAAGTTGGAAGAAAAATAGCTAAAAGGATCATAAATAACAAGCCTTTGATTTATTGCTTTCATAGCTTGAGGCTATTAACTGAAAATATGCACCGTATGGACATCTAACACTGCTTGGCTTTCCTGTAATATGCACCAGTCACAAAATACAGCAGATTTCTTTTCAAGCTATCTGCAGTACTGCAGTAGAAAGCAGACTCACCAGTGTTGGCTTCATAGTCTCCAATAAATCTCTTTGTGAGAAAGCGCACAACCAAGGCTGTAAAGCAATGAAAAAAATATAGGTCTTTAATGTGAACCAACATCAGTCTTTGCAGAACATATGTAATATCTTACTGGAAGAGTTAGTATAATATGAAACCAAGCTAATCTTTGAATTGCTCACATATTATTCTGCAAATGCTTCTCTCAACACTCACAGAAAAAGATCTGGGGCCAGGCTGTGATACCTAATTCAGAGTTTTTCATAGCTTGTATTGGAAATTACTCCTTAGATTCAGTGTGGCTATTCAGTGTAGAATATGGAGGCTTGTTTGTTGTGATTGCAGCTATAACAATCTGACCTTTGGTCTGAAATAATTTAGAAAAAGAGTAACAAGCCAGTAACTGAAACTAATCCCAATACCACATTTAAGACCTCAGTGTCATAGAAGAAGTGAGGCTGATGGATTTAATGGTTCTTCCCAGCCTTAAAAATCCTCAGTCATCCTCATGAAACCCATTAGTGATACCTAATCACATCCAGCAAACACACTGCATGTGCTCTGCACACAAGTCACGCTGCAGCACCCTGGGCCTTCTTATTCACCTTAACCTGGGGTGTTTTCTTACACTGTTGGACTAGAACATCTTCCTTTTTCTTGATCACTATATAAGACTTAAAATACCATTGTGGCAACAGTAACTTATATTCCTGTAGTGTGTTCATCTCAGCAGATTCCTAATCATTTGCAAAACCACTTAGTTAATAGCTAAATAAAAGGGTTTATTCTGCAAACAAGTCTATCATAGATTTGATTTAAAATAATAATTTTTCTCACAGTGGGTACTGGGTCACCTCTTCAGTACCCTTAAATGAAATGGACTGTGCAGCTATTTTCAACAAACTACTTAAAAGTAATATGAAAATGTGGCTGCTTCAAATCCAAAACAATCAAACATTTTACTGAGTCCTGTGGAACCTCAGATGTAGTAAAACAGATCTGGCCTTAATAATTTCTGAAATCATGAATGATATATTCAAAAGCAATAATGTTCACTTTACCCTCCTTTCTTCTCTCCTTTGGAGAATAATACAGGAAGACACATCTTGTACGCTGTTATTTTTCTGCAGAGCATAAAACATTTACAACAGGAGAATAAAAACCACTAGTCCCATTTTTGGGGTGTGGAAATTTAGACACGGTTGAATAATTTGCACAAGACCAAGTAGAATAATTTGTGAGTACAGAGCTCCCAACACAGCGCCCTTTCCTCTTAACTGCCACCTCACATTGGCTGCTCACAAACACCTACAGCAAATCTGCCTCACAAATTATTCAGTGAGTTTTCAGAAAAAAAAAAAAAAAAAAGGTAACTTAAAACGTTCAAGCTGCAACAGTTAAGAGTTTTCACAGCCTTGGGTCTATCTGAGCTGCAAATGAGCTCGTAAGTACAGCAGCAAGAAAAAGCATGGAACTACACCTGTGGACTTACCTGTCTTGCCAACGTTACTGCCACCCAGTACCACAAGCTTGATGATTTTGTTGGGCACGCAGTCTAATACAGGATACTCTGGTATGGGGAGCAAGAGAAAGTTAGTAGAATACTGTGACATAGTATCCTGAGAGATGAGACGCATGCCAGAAATGAGAGCTGTTCAACTCCAGTAGGAGTTGGGGGAGAAAAGAAGGAAAACAGCTTCTCGGCGTCTGTTCTTGGCTGTATATCCTTGGACAGAGAAGCCTTCTCATTTCATTTAAGTAGCTTTCCTGAGGAATGTTAGAGCGACTGGCCTCTTCTTCCCGATGCCTTTGCTCAGACAGCAACTTTGAAAAGCAAAAGGGAACTTTTTGATCAGCCCCCGTGAAAACTGACTCCTCCATTCCCCAGCCAATCACGAGTGAAACCATGACATTCCTCCAGCCGGGCACTGAGCGTGTGCCTCCATCAACCACGCTCCCTCGCTCGCTCGCCGCTTTATCTTTCCCCGCTGCCTGTTTTATGTGCTGTCCCTTGGCTCTTTGCTAAAACGAGATTCTTCTGTTTTACAGTCATCACGGTAGTGTTTTCAGCGAGATACGGTCACCCTTATGCTCTGCTCTAATTCCACTTTGAATAATCCTGTTCTGCCTGTCTAACTTCTTTGCATTTTCAATTGGCTCCAACTCCATGCTCTGTTGTTCTCCCTGTCCTATTGTGTCCTGCAGTTGGGCCCCTTCCGAGTGCAAAAGCTGATGGGACAGTCCTCTTCAGTGAAACAAACACATTTTTCTCCCCCCACAGATTTCAGGCAGCTGTGGGTTATTCCAAAATACTAGCTCACATCTGTGTCCTCCAGGATACATTTGATCTGCTGGTTTATACATGTTGTTAGTCTTAATGGCCTGCTGGAATGTGGGTTAGCATTGGGTTGGGACTCTGCAGTTTCTCCAAACATGGAAAAGTGAATTTAGGGCTGGTGACAGACTTGGGAAGGCTGAGGAAGGACTTGGTATCCTTCAGTAGGGCAAGCCAGACAGAGGGAATGAAGAAAGAATGACTTCTACAGGAAAACTCAGTGTAGCTTTCAGACAGCTGGCGGCTGCAAGGTCTGTTGGGATGACAGCATGTAACTGTACACTAGCTACAATCAACTCTCAGTTATCAAGGATAATGGGGAGGGAAGCAAAAGGGAAGAGTGGTGGGGAGGGAATGACCCAGATAAAGCAAAACTGCAAATAATATAAAACAGATGTAAATTAAGCTACAGAAAATACAGTTAGAGCATTCATCTTTGAAAAACTTCTCAAAAGGGGTCTGCAAGAGGCAGGAGCAGCTTTAGGCAGCAGTGGCAAGAGGCAAGCCTGGTGCAGGCAGCATACTTCTGAGACATGTTCTCTGTCACGCAGCGTGGGAGACATGGATGTTAACAGGAAGTGGCACCACAAGCTAATCCACCCACAGATCATGGAGACCTGAGGATGCAGATTCTTCCTGTCTTCTGTACGGTCCTAGCAGGCAGAAGGTAGGCATGGCTCGTTATGTAGAGGCTGCAGCCACCAAAAGACTTTTTCTGTCCAGCTGCTTTTACACCACTGTGTTCAATCACAGCATACACAAGTTCTCCCCAGCAGGTTTCAGAGGCCAGGGGTACGGTTGCAAGCTAGCACCAGAGGATGGGAAATCAGGTCAGGTCTCTAGATTACTACCCCTTCCCAAAGCGCTGGGGGCCAGGTTGTCAAACAATCTCAATTTCCACACCAGCATCACAAAGGATGTGCTGAGTGTGAACTGGCTTTAGAAAAATCCAGCTTTGGTGCACAGCAGTCCAGTGAAATAAGTGCAGGATTCAGAAGATTTATGGATGTGTCACTTTTCTAAGGCTCTGTTTCCTTGCTAAAAACTACTTCTGAAGCAGTATTTGTGCAGAGTTGCTGTGTCAGCACTAAGTGTTATTGCTTTGACCATCATGACAGTCAGCTGATGAAGAGGTGGAACAAAATGTCTGGAGGGCTACCCAGCTCATGGTACTGGGAGAGAGCTGCCAGATCATGTGTCTTTTGGGACATGGCTCCTATGTGAATGATTTTCAAATCTTCCTGTGTAAATTTGCTTCCAGATTTTTGCAAACACCCAAACACTAAAAAAATCTTTTCCAGGAAATTTCATTACCAGGGTGCTTTAGTCTCACACAAGTTTTGTAAGAACAGGCAAAATGAGGGGAGGAGTAGGAAAATACTCAAAATCTTGTGGTCAATTAACAGGGCAGTTTGAAATGTGTTATTGAGCTGGACACGTTATAAATTTGGGGATTAGCTAGCATAAGTATGTAACTGTCTGCCTCTCTAAGTGTAGGATGTTGGAACCTTTGTTACCATTTGCTATTAAAAGCATATGTTAGGGAGTAATATAAAAGTATTCATCACAATAGCCCTCCTGTAAAAACAAACAATAATATGTCTATCAGCTTCTAGGTGGCCAGAAGAGTTTCAGCCCAGGAAAAAAAGCCAGATAAGTTAGGCAAGGTCATGGAGAATATTCTATATGAGCAAAGATATTCCTAGAAGAATACAGATCTGCTGGCTTGCTCCAAAAGAGAGGCAACACAATCAACAGAGACAAAAGTTGAAGTCCTTTTGGGTAACCAAATGTGCCAGTGCTGAGGAACTCCAGAAGGATCTCTCAAAAGTGAGCAAGTGCACATAAAGTCAACAGGTGAGCTTTAGTCTAGATAAATGTAAGGTAATACATCTAGAGAAAAAGAATATAAGCTATGCTTAAATGATGCTGAACTTGGACACAGCACTCATAAATTAGGAAAGAGATCTTAGAGTCATCACTGGCAGTTCACACTCATCAGCTCAGTCTGCAACAACAGCAAAAAAAGCCAACAAAATGTTGGGTATCCTTGGGAGGGGAATAGAGAAGGAAACAAAGGGTAGCATTTTTCTGCTTACATAAACCCTCAGAGCACCCCCATCACCAGTGCAGCATGCAGTTCTCGGCATCTCAAAAAACATAGTGGGGTCTACAAAGGCACAGAGTGGGGCACCAAAAACGATCATAAGCATGGAGCAGCTGCTGTATGAGGAAAGACTGGAAAAGCTGTTTACCATGTGCTTGTACGGATGCTGGTGCTGACACAAGAGAGGAGATGCGTGGGGGCAGGAATGAAAGACCAATGGTAGAGGAAATGTTGAACTGCTTCTTTTGGCAGCTGTGATGGCTTCTGGTTGCCTAAAACAAACGTGAAAGCAGTTTTAGACTGCATCTTGGAAGCAGACCAATCGATTTCTAGTTCCTTTGCTAATATGGTTCAGTCTAAATTTCTTATGCACTAGCCCAGGCTTCTTGTGCTTCTAATGAAAGCTTACTTCCACTGTGTGCAGAAATCTCTGTCCAGAGAGAATGGGGATTAATAATAATAAAAAAGCAGCATATTCTCTGAAAGTTTAAAATCTATTCTTAAGCTCCCCCCCTGCCCGAAATCATAAATTTTAGGCTCTAATCCTGAAGGAATTTGAGTAAGATACAGAATCAAAGCCAGAGGTTTTCAAATCTGATCCTTATCTGATTTTCTAGATTGTCAGAATAGTCTTTTCACTGAGTGAAACCATGCAGAAGGATTCACACTATTTGAGATTGTATAACCCTTGGCATGTAGAATAAGAATTGTTTTTAAAAGAGATTTTCATTGTTTGTGCACAATGGACTTATATTTAGCTAAGAAAACCATGTCTTAAATTCAAATTCTCTTGGAAAAACAATAGCTTAAATTAGAGGGAGAATGTTTGCAAAACTCAGAGCAACTTTGGAAACATTTGGATGATTCTGGAGATTTTACTAACCACTCCTTGGGTCACTCCATGAAAAGATATGTGCCTTTGCATGTTGCACAGAGATTATGTTATTTCCACACCAAATTTTTTACAGATTTATTTATTGGTCTATGTTGCTTTTGGCTGCGGTTTTAATAAGATTTTCTATTTTTATTGTTGTTGGCATTCTTACACATCTTCAGAGATGAAGCATTCTAAAAATAAAAATATTTGCCATTACCATAGTGCTTTGCATATGAGGATGTCAAATTGCTTTTAAAACTGGATTAAATTATTCCTCATACATTTTACAAAAGGAGTAACAGATGAGCAGAGCCAGAGTGATCTTGCTAAGACCCCAGCATGCTGGGGAAATGGCAAGTGTTGTCATTCTTTCCCCTTCTTCCTAGCACTGGCAAAAATGACCTTTCTTCTAAAAGTCTATTTGTAACGGTTACATCTGCCTTCAGTCTCTCTCAGATGTTTTTGTACGGTATATTGACATTATGGCGACACGGCTGGAGAAGTACGGCTCATTTCTGAGCAGAAATGCTAAATGTGGTGCTGGGGAAATGCCAGTTGCTTTGGCAGATGCTGTGATAAAACTCGTAGCTGGCGGCTCATGTACACGTCCCCCGCTCCTGAATGTATTCCAAACAACAACAGATTGATCTTTGCAGCTTTGTCTGACTGTCTTTGTTCTTTGTTGCAAACTTGGGGCCCAAAGGCCAGTTCTCACACTGCACTAAACAAAAGTAGTGTTTTAACCACCTTTTTGCTCCCAGTAACTAAATACCCTCTTAGTTGGGAAAGGCAAATAAAAAGCATCGTTGCAGGAGATAAGAAAGGAACAGAACTGAATGTGATGTGCATGAGGAGCCAGTCTTTCTCTGTCTGCTTGGGATTTCACCTTGCACGGTGCCTGATCATGGGTAAAATGCGTTAAAAATTCGGCCATGTACTTTAGCAGTCACCTCAGAAGATGTTGTTTGGGGACAAGACTGCCATTTTAGCACCATAAATGTACCCATCACAAAGTTGTTCTGATCCTGAGGCCAAAGGGGAAGGAAGCGTCCTCAGATGCTGTTGCAACAGCCGTGATAAATCATACTTGATTCTATTTTGGGATGTAAGGGAGGCGATCATGTAAATATATAGTTCAGTTTGGTTAAAGACTGTACAGATTCCACTATTTCTGTATTTCCTGTCCCTAATTTTGTTGCATCGTTGTTCATGGAAACCCTGTAAGGAGCACGTGTCCTTTTTCACTTCTGGCATATTTTGTAAGGATTTTTTTTTTTAGGTTGCCAAATACATTCCCTTGGGACCCTGTAGTAGATGACGTGGGAAGTACAATGTGTATAAGAGAACATCGCTGCAGGCGAGCAACTCAAATAGGATGGAAACATCTTGGCCTAATAAAAAAGTTTGTGCTTTGGAAACTGAACTGTCCTCCCTTCCTTGCAGATGTTCCCACAAGGTCAGGGCTGGAGTAAGGGGCAGCGTGTGGAAACAGTCCTGTTACCACTGACGGTGTGCTTCACGCACAGCATGAACAGAGAGGCTTCCAGCCACCTTATTCAGCACTTTTCAACAGAGCTTGATTTATTGTTAATATGAAATATCAGCCAGGCTCCTTCCATGTTTGACACAGTTCTGTAGATCTTAATCAACCAGATGACAAACATTTCTACCCATCCCTGGCTTCCCAAGGGATGTTTTCCTCTGGTATGTATTTGCTTTTGGTATGCACTGTGTGAAGTGCTATATGGCGACCCGGCAACATTTTTCATTCCTTTTCCTCCCAGGTTTACAATAGACACTGCTGTCATTCGTAGCACTGTGCTCTGGAAGAGCCCTTTTTGTGATTTTGCTGAACGGGAACACAGGCTGCAGAACAGCAAAGGATTACTTGGTGCACAACCACTGTCCGACTCCGCCATCACACCAGGCATCGTTGTAAAAACCCATTTGGTTTGCGGGTGCTCACAGGGACTGAAAAGAGTCTCTGGAGAGGGAGAGTTTCAGCGTGCCCCTTCGAGGTGTTTCGGTGCTTCTGGTTTCCCTTGCTGGGGGGTCTGGCGACGTCCCGCAGCTCCCCAGCTCCATCCCGGTGGGGACAGCGCCTTC
>JANZLQ010000040.1:2615214-2647727 GCA_026212715.1 Elanus axillaris
GCGGAGGGGGCGGCGGGCCGCTGCGGAGGGGCTGTGCCAAGGAAGGGGCAAGAGAAGTGGTGGTCGCCGGAGGCAGGCTGAGCGGGGAGTGCCAGCCCGGCTGCTCAGCGCCGCTGTTTTGAGGGTTTGGGGGAAATTAGGCCCTAATCCCGGGTGGGGAGAGGTGGCCGGGGGAGCACAGAGCCCTTCGCAGAAAGGAGAGCTCGCTCACTTCTAGTGGGTGTGTCAGCTGCCGGCCTGTTTGCAGAAATATGTGTAGGGCAGGTGGATGCCTTCTTTCAGAGAGGGAGGCATTATTGAACATTAGTTCTTTTTCTGGTTCGGGTCACAGTCATTTGTTGTGATAACTAGGCTCAATTTAAAGGTTGTTATAGTAGTTTATAAAAGCTCTGTAATCATTTCACATGAATGCATATAACAGGGTATCATCCATATTGCCAGTGAAAATCCAGCAAGAGGGAGACTAATAATTGCATGATTATGCAGAATTTTTAATGAAGTTACATTGCTGCGTAAATAGAGGCCAGCAAGTGGTTTGTCTAGCACTAAAACACAGCTGACTCATAATAAAATATTGTGTCTTGTTAATGATATGCTATCTAAACATTTCACAGATTCTTACTGCAAGGAGTTTAATCAGTATAAACTATGGCAGGGGTTTGAATTGCCGAAATCCAAGCTGGAATCAGGCTGAGGGTATTAAATTTTCGTATTTTGTTTTTCATAGTCCTACATTGTAATTGCTCCAAGTAGTCAAACTTCAGTTTTAGATCTCATTTGAAACAGTAGCAAACCAGAGAGTAGGCTGCAGTGTGGAAAGGGGCTTTTGCATACTGACTTGCTGAGACTGATTTCACATGCGTGTAAAGCGTGCAGGGTTTTTCAGTTTCTTTTCCATGTAGGTACTGACTATCGGTTTTGATTAACTTGAGCTCCAACTGAACAGAACCACAGCAGTGCTGTACAAAGCTGAGTGTTTGGAGTTTCCTAGTAATATTCTTAAAAAGAGATGTTAATTTTATTTTTAATTTGTGGCAAGGGATACCTGATCTTAAAGTTTGAAGCTCTGGGAAGTCTTCTGCAATACTTAATACTTCATTAATCTTACTAGATTTTTTTTTCAATATAGTTTTTATTTTTAATTGCCTGTCACAAACACAGGTGAAATTAAGGTCATGAGAGATGGCTGAATCATGACTTCGTTGTGGAGTTCTGCACCCCAGAGGCAAGTGATTGACTCAATCCCATATAATATTTTGGATGCATTCCTGGGATCAGCTGACTGAGCCTCAGATTAAGAGGGCAAATGTAAGGCAATGCATTTTCCTAGGAGTATGTAGCCAAACCTGAGTACAGCAATTCCAGTGTTTGTGATTTGTTTCTAGGGACTTTGGCTATATGTACTCAAGATTGGATTCATTTTTGCTCCTGCACTTACTTTGATTTTGTTTGGGATGGTAGAAGAAAGCTAAGCAGATACTTGTAGCCTACTGACATCCCTTCTGAAGTATTGCGGTTTTTTTCCAAGAGGAGCCTTTTTACAGTATTGCAGCTTTGAGGAAGCAGGTTCTCCTTATTGTTTTTATTTCAAGCAGAGAACTTACTGTTTCATTTCTCTGCAGTAAATGTTGAGCAGTGCTGCTAGCACTAAATAACTGTATGAAACTTGCTTCTGAATTTCCTATATAGCTGTTTAAGCAAATGCTATATATTTTTTCAGCATCAGTGCTTTAGGTGCATATATAGCTTGGCTAAGCTTACTGTAAATCTCACTATATTTTTCTTCAGGTAGCCCAGGAAAATTATGGTCTGGGTGCTATATTTTAAAATTGAATCAGTTTATTTGCATCTACTTCAATTAATGTCTAGTAACTAAAAATAGTTTGCTTTGTCATAATGCAAATATGAAAAACCTAAGCCTTCTTTATAAAAAACATTTAATTACGTTAACAAAGTCCGTTTGAGAAACTACTTTCTTCAGGATTATGCTAATATGAAGTGATTGTACAGTACTTTGCATCTTTTTAGTAAAATATGCAGTTTTTACCAGCACTTCTAGTCATCATCTGTGCCTCAGGCTAGAAAGCTGAAGCACAGGTTTATGACATTCTCAGACCCGTCACTCAGTCAGCATCACAGGGACTGCTGTTTCTGACTTTCCATCCCAGACGCTCCACTCTTTTGCAGTATCTGTTTAAAAATTAAATTCAATGCCCAGTCTCATTAGTAGACAGTCATATAGTTATAACTTTAATCATATCCCCCTCCCTAAAATAACTTGAGGCTTTTGTAGTGTGGGTCAGCTTTCCTGTGCCTCATGATCATTGCACTTCCTTTATGTGAGCACTGTCCCTTTTTCAGTGATTGCATAACATTCATGTGGCAACTACAGATTGCAAAGGTTGCACACTCATAGGAAAATACTTGTTCATTTGAATATGATTCATTGCTTGGTAAGGCTGCTGACACCATATGGCAAGACATGTCCATAGCCAAGAGCTACTAACTAGAGCTCTGGTTCTCTGCTGTGTCCCTTTGACTAGATTTTGTTTCCTAGCCCTTATCTTTACCGTGGACCCTAGGAGTTTTTGTCTTTTTAAAAGCAACTGCAGAATTAACTGGGAGAATGAAATAGAAAGCACTATTGAGGCATTTTGTTACCCTTCATGAAAAATGCCTAGCTCCTGTTTCAAAAATATTTAGAAGTGGTATCTTTGTAGTTCTGTAGCATATGCATGGTCATGGACAAATCCTCTTTTGGCTAAGGAGGGCTGAATTTCCATGGTCTGACTGCGTCATCTAATCCAGAATATGACTGATGCACTCCGGGGGCCTGAGACAGTCTGTTGTAGAACTGAGTTTTTAAGTCAGGAGTTTGTTGCATTGACCGTAACTTTTTTTTTGGTTGGAGAAGCAAAACAGAACACTAGAATGGAGCAAGGTGTGAAGCATAGATCCGACCTGTTCCTTTCTGACAGCTAATTTTGTGAATTCTGTAGTAAACTTAGCAGAAATATTGGTGTTTCTTGGTAGGCTAATTAAGGACACTTCCCCTAGATTCATGTCTAATTATTTACTAAACCAGTAAGATGTGCCTGAAGAACTCAAATCCAGTATACAAATTGGTGGTAGTCTTATTCTACTCATCTGAATCAGTACAGTGTGGATATAATCATGAACTTCAGCACTAGAGAAGAGATGACTGAATCATTTGTAAGTAATACATTTCTATTTGCCACCTGAATAATTTACACCATTCTGTTCAAGCAGGGCTTTCGTGTCGCTGATGTATAATGTTTGCCTTACTGCTGTTTCACCTACATTCGTAGAATTTTGTTTTAGCTTTATCGGAGAAATAGCGTTTACAGCTGGGAAAGTATCACTGAGGAACTGGAAAGAAGGGAGGATAAAAGTAGAGCTAGCTAAGCAGACTTCTGTTTCCAGCAGTGCTCTGCTTCTTGATTGACTCGTTAAGCTGAAGGAAACAACTGTTCATCTTTGCACTTAAAACCCAGCTTGAGAATAACCTGCTTTGTTTTAGGGGGGAAAAAATGTGTGTAACCCTTTGCAAACCAGTTAGTAGGTCACTTGGGGCAAGGCTTCTTCGCATGCTGTTTGTACTCCAGTACTGTGTGTGTGATGGGTGGTTATTGATGCATTCTCCAGATTTTGGACATGCAGCGGTTTGGAGATGTAAGCCTATGCAAAGCAGCCAGCCGGCCTGCAGTTAACAGCCAGCTCAGGTGGATAGTACACGGGTTTCCTTTGAATGATTTTTAGGGTTTTACAGGGGTCCTGAACTACCACGTGGATGAGTTTTTCTGCTCTTCTGGTGTCTGTTTTGATCCCAGATTGTCTCTAAACTTTAAGATTTCATGACTTCATTGTCCCTGGGAAAATGAGAGATCCTAACTGTGTTGTGCCATGGAGTACTGAGGAAACTATGGGCAGTATATGGTTCGTTAGTTGAAATTAGATATTAATTATACTAGAGGACCTCTACTACAGACTGTTACAATTTACAAATGAGGCCTGAATACCTGGGAAAAGATGTTAAAATAACAGGGTGTAGGTAGTTCAAGAGTTGCTCTGTATTATTGAATCTTTATTGGTTTGTTCTTTAATCAGGATTTAGAGCAAATGCTTTTAATACATTGAATTAATCTGTGTTTATATGCACATCACTTAGTTTCTTGTTCCTATTAAAAAATAAATGGCTTTCAGTATTTACTCTTTACAGATGTCAATTTGGGAGATTCCTAGACTTGTTGCCAAAATAAAGGGCTGCACTGTAGATCATTACGTGTTGTTTCTTATGTCATATTTTATATTTTCAGCTCCTTTCTTAGTAAATACTTAAAGGAGGCTGGTAAGAAAGATGGGGACAAACTTTTTAGTAGGGCCTGTTGTGAAAGGACAAAGGGTAATGATTTTAAACTAAAAGAGAATAGATTCAGACTGGATAGAAGGAAGAAATTTTTATGATGAGGGTGGTGACACACTGGCATAGGTTGCCCAGAGGCATGGTGGATGCCCCATCCCTGGAAATATTCAAGGTCAGGTTGGACGGGGCTCTGAGCAACCTGATCGAGTTGAAGCCGTCCTGGCTCATGGCATGGGGGTTGGACTAGATGACCTTTAAAGGTCTTTTTCCACCCAAACCATTCTGTCATTCATCCACTTGACCTCTCGTGCACCAACTTGTGAATATACACACATTCAGACGCATTGATGGGCCCTGTGTCTGATTTTTACTGCCATAGCGCTATGCCTATTTAACCTGTACAAGTGTAATGTCTGAAGTTAGAACCTATTCATAAATCTGTAGTGTTATGTTTTGCCTTCCATCAGCATCTACTTCCTCGCTCTTTACACTATTGTTCCTCCACTGTTAGGTGTGTGAAGATAATGATAGAATCGTATTACCAACTCACAAAAGAACACTACTGGTAAACACTGGGCCTTGAGCACACCTGTAGATCTGTGTTTGCTCTTCTAGAGGGCCAAAAAGCTGTGAAGTATCTGAGAGCTGTCCTAGCAAGACATCTACTCGTACTGTGTTGCTACGTCATTTGAGAGAAACCCAAGGTCAGGAGAAATCTTGCGGAGCTCTTCTCAGGTGGATGAACTACCTGAGAACACTTTGGTAATCTCAGAGACAGTGGCTAAGAAGGGGTAAACAGGTTGCTTACAGTACCACATTACAAAGATCAAGACTCTTAAGCAGTATTTTCTGTACTTCCTACCCTTACTACAGCATCCTTTCCATATGTTCTTTTTACTGGAGCCTAGCTTTACTGTCTAATTTTAAAGAACATAAAATTACAGAATTTCACAAGTGTATATGACTTGCTTTACCTCTGTGAGGCATAGATCTTGTGGACCTTGCAAGACCAGCTCCTAATTGAATAAACATTTATGTGAAACAGTTTACAAAGCATTCTGTATTAATTTATTTAAAAACACTAAGACTTAATGTTTTAAACACTTCATAGTAGTAAACTTATTTTGAAATACAGCACTTCCTAATTTCACTGTGGTGTCCATGATATTGGTAGTAGCCAGAGTGCTCTGTAAGCTTTATTCCCTGTTGAAGAGTAGGCAGGGCCAGCCTTTCTTCTGTGCACCGAACGATTAAGAAGACTCTGTAGTATTTGGAAGTGTGAGTCTTGGAAGGTCTGTGACACTTACACCTGCTCCTTTCAAGATTATCAATTTGTTTTGCCTGCGTAAGCACATGAAGTGGTGGAATCCAAAGATCAGTTTACTGTAATTTGCTATGCCTGGAGTGGCAGCCTTCCTAGATGCATGAAAAGGGATAATTTCAAATGCTAAATCATAGTGAGTGATAGCAGAACTGATAACTCTTTTTATCTGACTTCAGTGCTACACAGCCAAGGAGTTTTAAAAGATGGGGAAGCAACATCTAATTCTGTGTTTAGAAAATCACAACAGTATGTTCTGTAAACTTGCAGAAATACAACCCCAGTTCTGCTCCTTTCTGCACTCCCCCACACGGTAGTTTTAATAGTCCTGAAGCTGGAGCTATTATCATGGCTAATACAGCAAAGTAAGTGCAGGCAGACTTTATTAAATGAATCATCTCATTCACATTTCTCTCCTGAAAGGTTTTAGGTAGCTCTGGCTTGGCCTACTTGTTCTCCCTGTCCCTATCCCACCCCCTCACCCCTTTTTTGTTTTGTTTTGGTTGGTTTGTTCACTCTTTAAAACTCATTCTTCAGTCATGCAGTATATTTAACCAGCTTTTCTAATCTTGAAGGCTGCATGATGGTGCCCCTTGGAGCCTTTCTACACAACTTGAAAGCTGCTTCCCAGTTTTTTTTTTTTTCAAATACTAAATCTTACCCTACTCTAATTAGTTGAAAAGAAAGAGTCAAATGAATAATTAGAGACTTCAGCAAGACTTGTGTACCAGATATGCTCTGGACACAGAAATACCTCCTAGATATCTTTCCCTTTTTTGTCTTTCTTTATGGGAAATGTCTTTTGCAGGCAGGTGCATGCCGTGCGGTCAGTGGGAATAAGCTGGTTCCAATCCAAAAGCTGAGTTAGTATGGTGTTGAGCCCAAGCCTAGTATATCATAAGGAATTTTTATTTCAACAGGCTGTTATACCAACCATGCTATGCAGCTTCTGGGTGTGCATGCAGCTGTAATAAAAGTTTAGGGATATCCTAAGTTGCAGTGCTTTTATTACTTCATTTGACCTGAATGATATTAATTGTAATTGTAGAAGGATAAAGGCTTGTGTAAAATGCATATATTGTGGAAATTAATACTTTGCACTGAGCTTAAAAAGATAGTAATTTATCCTGGAAGAAAGGCTGTGTCTTCAGATTTCCATGGACCATATGGAGAGTGTTTTAAATTAACTGATTCTCTGTAGCTCGTTAGAAGTAATCTGGTGATGAGATTAGTCTTGTGTGTATTTTAGATAGGGCTAAAGCAGCTGAAGTGTATAGGCAAGCATAGGAAACTACAGATTAAATATTATACAATGTACAGATAGGAATTTTTCTGGAAATTCAGACGCAGTAATACATACACATCTGGATTTTAAGAGTTCTGACAATCTCCTGCTGTCTACAAATGAACTGTAAATGGAGCATCTAAAATGGTGGAGTACCCCAAAATAAGCACAGCAATGACTTGCTCAGACCTCTTGTAGATTTTGTCAGGATCATTAGTATCAAAAAAAGAAACAAACTTCAAGTTTATGGTTGTCTTTTTTGAAAAGATGAGAAGGGCTTCACGGTTCTACTTACTTCATTTTCTTGTACTTTAAGCAACTGCTTCATTCTTGTTTGCATTTAAAAAATTCTAGTAGCATTTGCTTGACAGGTGTTCTGTCTGTTTAGGTATCTAAATTTCCATGTCTTTCTAAGAAACCAGACAAATCTTTAGTATTTTGTTCCATTATGTTGAACTGGTAATGAGTGGTTATAGAATGGTTATAGATCCATTGACAGTCTGCTGTTGCATGGATTTTCCTGTGTAATTTCAAAACACTGTATAATTAGAGCACATCAGAAAAGCTGCTTGCACTGTAGCCACCTTCAATGACTGTTTTAATGGTTATATTTTTTTTGTATCTTCATTTACTATCCCTCTCCTTTCACGATAGTTTCTTCTTGTCTTCTTACTGTGGATCTTTCACTCTTCCAGCCTATCCCATAAGTATCACACATCCACCTCTACGGTTTAGAAAATACACCCAATTGCTGATAGCTAGTGGATTGTGCTAATGTGAGACACTCCCGCATTCAGTCAAAGCAGATGTGAAACCAGCACCCTCCAAAATGTGCAGGACAGCTGCCTGAGCCCTCCTCGTATGCTGTCTTAAAATTGCAGTTTAGCAATGGTAAATGCAATAAACTACTCTGCTTCTCCTCACCCAATCTCAAGGCTGTTGCAAAGAGTACAGTGGGATCTTCCCACTCATAAGCCTTTCCCATCATCTGCTTTGTGGTTTTTTCCCCCCTCATTTTATAGCTTCGATGCCTCTCTGTTTGCTCAAGCAGCAGTACAGCATTGACCTGATTATTTTTGACAAGAGCTCTGAATAACAGCAAGGATACTGACCCAGTGTTGTGCTAATTTTGATCCTTTTCTTACAGAAGCTACAGCAGCAGCTGCTTCATGCTCATAAGGTCTACTTATCAAGATAGTACAACATTGCTTTTATAACCATTCCCTCATCTGCAAAGTTACCTTCATAGCAGCAAAAAGTAGATACTTATAAATGGAAGTGTGAATTCCTTCAAAGTGTGAAAGTGTTAGCTCAGGATAAAAAATGTCAACTGGTAACGCTGTTTAGTCTGTAATAATAGTCTGCTTATTCTCAGCCAAGTTTTGCGGAGGATTAGGACTTCACTGAAACTTAGTAAAATTCATAGTACTAAAAAGGGAAGAAGTTATAGCTTGAAGCAAGAACCGTGTGGATGCCAGACATGGATTTCTCTCGTCAGTTGACCATAGTTCATGTTCTGAGCTATGCAGTCATTACTAATCACTCCCAGCTGTTCCTTCTGTTCATCAATAACTCCAGAAGAACTCTTCAGTTCTGGGCCTTACTATAATTTCTACCATAAAGCTACTTATGTATACTGAATAGAAAAGTGATAACTTCAACTTCCAACAATAATTTCTTCTTATGATTCTTGTCAGATAAGCGAATGCAATCTGTAAGCCATTTGTCTGTATGAATAATTACAAATTCAAATAAGTTTAAGGGCGTAGAAGTATTTAAACCCCTGGAAACTGTTGATACATTTCCAGTTTCTGAAATCAATTAAATCTAGACTAGGGAAAATACTCATTTTCTTTGCAGGAGTGGTGCAAAATGTAGAGTTTATAAGAGACCATAATGCCTAAGCGTATTTCTTTCTTAGCTCGTTTTGGTGATGCAATGAGTTAGCAGTGTAATCTGGCTAAGAAATAGAAGTCTGCTACTATTTTTTTCCACTTGCATGGTGTAGTGAACTGAAAATAAGTCTTTAAGACTTTGCTACTGAGCAAAAGGGTCTCACAGCTTACAAGTTGGAAGACTTGATAGATCTCTGCTCTGGTTTTAATGGGTTATTCAGTTAAAATTTCAGCTATACTATGGGGTCCTTTCATTTGAGATGACTTGGTTAGACAGCTACCTCAGGTAAGAGTTTTTGATACTGGTCTTTCGCATCCCTTTTTATTTTTACCATCCCTTTTTGCTTTACCAAACTCAGCAAAACCTGCCCTAGAGATCTTTTGGTGTTCTTTGGGTAAATACTAGTTTTACTCAATTGATCCTGTCTTCCCTGTATCTCATACAGTTGGTGTGATGTCCCTCACTGAGTTGGTATGAAAAATGGAGGAAAACTTGAATATTAACAATTCCCTGTGCTTTTGTTTGATACTTTAAAATTTAGTATATGAGATTTTTTTTTAAAAAAAGGTGTTCTTTGTCTTTTCTGATGGAAATCAGTGAGCACAAATGTTCTTGGGTAGGTCCCTTTTTTAATTAGCTAATATGCATAAAGTAAAATTACTGCAGTTATGACAACATATTTTAGTATTGGTCTGTTGGGGTCATCTTGGCCATTGTTAGCTGTATCTATTATTCTGAACTGCTAAGATGGTGATAATTCAGATGGGCCAGGCAGCTTTCTGTTTTTCTGTTTGACTAATCTGCAGAAACTCACTGAGCTAAGCTTGCTCACTCTCCAGATTCAAACTCAGTTCTGCTAGTGGAGGTGTGAACAGAATAGGGGAGCTCTTGAAAAGTGCAGCCAACTGCTCAGACAACATTTTAAGTCACAGTAATTTCTAGAAAATTGCAAATCCTGATTACAAGTTGCTGAAACTTTAGTTGTCACCTCCCCCACCAATATGGAAGTATTAAATTTGCATCTTTCTGAGAGTCCAATTATATAAGTAAAACAGTATTACCACTTTAGTTAAACTAGGGGGATGTTTTCCTTGTTGGGTAATTATGTGTTGACTGTATAAATTTGTGTTTTGTTCCTCCTCACAGAACTGTGTACAGAAAGTTGTATCATCTCTTCCTGAACTGGAGTAGCAGAGCAGTTGCTTGAGAACATCTTCTTGGGCCTCCTAGAAGTCTCAAGGATGTAATTCTGGGCTTTTTATAAGATGTATTTATTTGTCTCGCACTAGCAATGAGAAGTCAATAATAATCTCATGCATTAAGCTTTATATTTAGCTGTACTTTAGTGTACGTTATTTGCTTAGCTTTTATATGCCAAGCAAACTCAGTTGGTTTGTATTAGTGATTTTTTTTTTTACTTGTCATTTTTTGTTGCTCCCAATGTGTATCATAGCAAAACAGTATTGATTTTCTTATGTTTTTAGATGTGTAAAGTACTGTAAGATACGGAATAATTTGTCTGTGGCACCCCAGAAGAAATGCATCTCTCTTGATTTCCCAAATAATCAAATATAAATTTTCATTCTTAAGATACTTGCCACTTGGGTTAGATTTTCTTTTTCCTAGATGAGAAATGTGACTTTTATGTTTGCAAAATTACTAAGTGTTTATTGTTTCTTATGAGCAAATACTTATGTGATCTGAGGCAGAAGTATTTATCCAGGTGGAAAAATTCTTTTAGTAGTGGTGGGAAAATGTGTATAAAGCCTATCAGTCTGAAAACAAACCTGCTTATTAGGCTTCATTATAGCGTGACACAGTTCATGCTGCACTGGATTTGGTCTCCAGTTGGTTAATTTGCTATTTGCAAATTTAGTTGCAGACATCACGGATTGTGAGTAGCTGAAGTTTGATTCCAGTTATGCAGCCTTACTCACAAACATGTCATGTTTTTCCATCCTGAAACTTGACCAAGGCCAGTTTGTGCTGTCACCATAAAGTGCTTTCCCCCCCCATGTACTCATTGCCTTGTGTAGTACAGTTCTCCTGGACATTGACTCCCATGATAAATCATTCTATACTGTGCAATGTAGTTATTTTATCATGATATGCTAGGCCTGTGCATTTTCTAGAGCTTCTTCAGTATGTTACGTATTATTACTTGCCCAAATGTACAAAGTTTTGGCAGTAGATCCAAGGAACCATTTGAAAAAAAGGCACATGTAACCTGTTAGAATAAATGGGGAGATACATGTTGGAATACAGGTTGGTGGCTTAGTTGAATTGCAACACTGGTTTATGGTAGGTTATTAAATTCTTTATAGCATAGTCTTATTAAAAATTAGAATCCTTACACTTTTATTTTTTTGTTCAGATATTTATTCCATATGTTGCTTTACAGACTGGAGTATGCGGGCTGTCTAGTTTCACTAGTTCTGTAAGTTGTCGTACATGCTTTAGTTGTCTGTTTCACCAGCGTTTCTCTAATACAGTATTGGAGATCATGGAGGAGGTGAGCAGACTGTTCAAGGAAATTTAAAGTGAACTTCACAAGCTTACAGATTTTACATATATCCCTTCCTTATTTTTGAAACATGCAGAACGTAAGAGTAAAGGAACCTCACTTAGCAGTCAGTTCTGATTTCAAGACTGAAAATTTTTCAAAACCAGCATCATCCCTTCTTGTGCATTTACGTAGCACATAGGTTATAATCTCCTATTACACTATTACCTAAAGTCAGTGTTGATCAGAACAGTGTAAGTGAAGAGCTATAGTAGCATTTGGAGAGAGCTGTATCAGCAGTTCTTTGCAGATAGCTATTCTTATGTCTAGGATTGGTTTGAGTTTTTTGAGGGGAGATAGTGGAGGGAAAAAAGACGTACTTGGAGGCAGGGAATGAACACAGGGAAACAAATGAGAGGAGCTACTTGAACTGGCACTGAAGCCTCAAAAAATTTCTGTGTAATTGCTGCTTGCGGAGAGTCTTGCTTGTAAATCTGTCAGCACCTAGTGAATGTTTTTGTGTTTTTTATAGTACCCAATTTTGAGCCTTCCTCAGTTTCTGTCTTTTTTGATATATGTAATTCATTGTAAATCTGACGGGGGAGATCCAACTACAGAGTTTCCATCCTCCTGTTAAACTAAATTTCTTGGTTTCTTTCCTGTTTCTCAGAAAATTTTTAGTTCTTTGCTTAAGACAATCTAGATGGAACTGTCTATACAGTCTCCACTTGTCTGTGGTTTATATTAAAGCAGAATGCTAAGGGAAATGATTGAAGTACGTGCTCAGCAATTAAAAAACATTACTAGCTTCAGAGAAATAGATGAACTGAATTTTGCTGGACTGTAGTTTTTGTTTGTTCAGTGCTTTTCTGAGGCGTTTTAAGATGGCTCACCTGTGCAGAGGGATTGCTGTTTACTGTTTGTAGAAGGTTATAGGTGGAGTGAGTTGGATATTTAAAACAGAAGTCAAGAATCCAGAGTGCTTGGATTCTGCACTGACTGATGGTAACTCCTTGGATAACAGCACAGATGCAGCCAAGGACTGTTGGAAGATCAGCAAGAAACACTAGAGAACAAGATGGAGTGGTATGAGGGAAGGTACCAAATCCCAAGTGGGAGCTCAGCTATAAGGTACTGGTGGATTAAAAAAACGGGGGGGAAATGGAAAGAGATGCATAAACCACTTTGTATTTGAAGGGGACAAAGTTAAAACTGAAACTAGGATTTTGGTGTGCTTTAGTTCTCATTTTGTGTGACAAGTAAGACCATATGGATGTGTGGTGGTATTTTTCAGTTGTATATAAAATAGTAAGTTCTATGCTCATTGTATTGCTGGAGACTCAAGGATGTATCAAAATACACTAAGTTTAATACATTGCCCTTAAATTGAGGGTAGCGAAGCCAAAGCACTTTTAGATGATCTGAGTTTGAGGAATGTCTGAAAAAATTCTTCTTTCCATTCTTTTGTAATCATGTTTCACTTGTCCATAGTACTTTCCAGAAAGAAAGCTAGAAAATTGTAGTGTTTCTAATGTAAAGTGTCAGAGAAGGCAAGATTTTTTCAAGAATTCTTTATATGAGATGCAAACAATAAACAGCCACATCAAACCTTTTGTGCAGTCCACATCACAAAAAGATGTTTTTTCTCTTGTGGGATTTATAGCCCATGTGGTTTCTGTCCTCTAGGTTTAGAAGTTGTGTGTTACAAGTTTCTTTACTTTTTACAATGCGTTCTTGGCTAAATTTAAATTGATGTTTCTAGGTCACTGTGACTAACCTTAAGTGAGGACAAATTTCTTGTTAACCTTCAAAGAAATTCAAATGCAAAAAAAACCTGTTCGATCAGATAGCTTAACTTGGGCTGAAGAAGGTGAGGTTTTAAGTGAAATGATACTACCTTTTATAATAATAGAGCATCATAGTGATTTCATTTTTAAGAGCATAGGAAACATGAGATGCTAATTCTCGGTGGAAGTAACTTATTTTCTTAGCTTCTTTGTTTTTATAGGAGTAGTATGAATTCTTTTGGATTTTTTTAGGAAGTGGTTTTTTATTTCTCTAGCATAAACATACTGTTTCTTTGTAGGGCGCCAATGCCTCTGCTTTGGAGAAAGAGATTGGTCCTGAACAGTTCCCTGTGAATGAGCATTATTTTGGCTTGGTCAATGTAAGTAAATTTTCTATGATTGAAATGCTGGGTTTTAATTCCTATCCTAATTTTGAATTTAACAGGATTGTTTGTTAGATCTTTATGAACACTTCTAACTTAAGGTGGGACTCTGCATAGACACCACATCCTGCAATCTGGTGCTGTGCCTTGTTATAACCAAGATATAAATTTCATCTTCAATACAGAAAAATAAATATGTTTATTATAAAGCCTTTGAGGGAAACCTTCCTACTCAGGTATGTTTCTAATTACATGATTTTAATGTTTAGCTGGAAAGGATGTTAACTAATAAAGTGTGTAATGGCTCATATGCTCTTCTAGAGAAGAGGGATTTGATTTTATGCTGATGCTGTAAGGTGTAGGAGCCTTGAGGTTTTAAAATGAAAATGTGTTACTTATCTAAAAACATTACTCATGGGATTAGTGGAAGTTCTTGTATGTGAGGACACGTCCAGGAGATGAATGACATTGACATGGTTGATAATTTTCTTACATGTGGTAATACTCCTTTTTGTATTTTTTGACTGCCTGGTGTAACAGTGAATCCTTTTAAAAATATGTATTCTTTTGTATCCATCAGTTGTATAGGTCTGACTTAACTGGGATCTGTTGGGCAATAAGAATTGTCTACCTAGATTAACTATGGAGAGAATGGAGTATTGATGTTGATCTTGCCAGTGCTTCTGGGGGAGAAAGGCAGCTTTTACCAATAAATACAGGAAGTTAGTTAATTGAAACAGTGGTTCTGTGGCATCATATTTATGATGTGAAAATACAATTTTGGCAAAACTCACTAGAAACATAAGTATACTTCTGTTTGCTGGTCATCTAGGTACATTTTGTTAAAAATTGAAAGATGATCTATCTTTTGATGCACCAAATAAAGTTAACATAGCTACTAAAGTGTTGTTTGTTGCAACTCATTACAAACGCATTTGACTTCTGTGTGGGTTTATAAGAGTTTGTGTTCTCAGGCACCAAACTATCTAAACACACAGCGTTATATTCCTTAAGTATGGTGTTAATGGCCATTCCAAAGCTGCTGAGGTTTGCACCATAATGAGAAAAATGGAAGGCATCTCCAATTGTAACATAAATAGCAGAGCGATGAATAGCGTGAAGAGGAAAAATAGCATTCTAAAAATAACCAGAATTATTATAACCACATCTATTCTCTGTTTTGAAGGATAGAATATGACTAATACTGTTGTGCTTTATTCCTTGCAACCAGTTTTTTTAGGATAATCATTTTCATGCTGTTGTTCTGCAGAGCTTTTTCTGAAGTTATTTCTAGTTCTTTCATGATTTGAAGTTAATTGGAGCACTTCAGAGGGCAGTTTCATGGCTTCAGCACCAATACTAGTAAATGTGTGGTTGCACTACACATAGAATCGGGTGTTGAAGCTGTGGACAAGGGAGGCTTTCATTTTTTTTTTAACAGTTATTTTCTCTTTGGATCAGTGAGCTGAACCAGGCTGCCTGTGATCAAACTGCTCTGCAGAGGCTTTAGCAATATATGGGAGAAGGGTCTGACTGTTCCTTCTGACAGCCTGTTAAAATAGATGACGCATAATGTTGAACTGAAGTGCGAGAGGGATGGAACAATGTTTTCACTCCAGAATTTCATTTTGGTTTTCATTTTAAAAAGCTTTTATCTTAAAATAAGCTTTCAAACTTTGTTTTTACATTAAAAGTATAAAATTTTACAAGTTCTTATGAAGTTAGGTAATGTTGACTCTAAACACAGTCACTTTTAAGCAAAAACTCCTATGTTTTGGTATCTATTTAAAATATTTATTTATACCAGAGAAACCATGACAAAAAAATTTAAAATACTATGTTTGTACCTGTTTTTCATTTGTGTTTTAGATCACATTAGACTTCATATGCTGTTTGTGTATTTGATCTGAGCATGTAGCTCCAGGTTTGGAAATATTCATCATCCCATTGAGAATGGCCTTGCCAACCTGGGTTTTGGGGTTCTGTCAAAGACAAATGGTTAGAGCCCTCTGGTTTGTTTTTTGGGGGGTTTTTTTTGGTTGGTTTTTTTTTTTTAGGCAGAATTTCTAGTGAAGTTAAGGTCATGGTTGGAAAGATCTGACTACTTCATATTTCTAAATGCAAACCAATTGCAGTTTAAAAGTGTGACACTGCTATGTAATACTGTTTATTTCTGGAGAGCTCTCTAATACAGAGAAGTGTAGATCAATAATTGAGATATTCAGAAGTTTCCCAAGGCCCTGAATTGCTCACAGTTGGAAGGATTTTGTTCTGTCACAAAAGAGAGTCAGAATTGCTGAAATAAAATGCATCACTTGGTCTTTTTGTAAAGTACTTGGCATGCAGTAAAATATCTAAAATGCTAACATGCAAGATGATTTCAGGAATAAAAGTACTTCCACATTACTTTATGTAAAGGTGGTATCAAACAACGAGAGTTTAGAAGGACGTTTTTAAAACCTAAAGCACGCCATAAAGTGAATTTTTCACTGTATCACTTTCACTACTGCAAAGCGTCTTGCATCTTACTGTCAGGAATTTTTAAAGCTATTTGGATGATATTTTAGTTCTTTAACTCCTTTAACTCTCCATTTAATTTGTTTCTAATAATTTCTCTCTGGTAGCATCAAAGCATGACATGTATAACCAGTTGACTTCATGCTTTTTGACATGATTTCTCCATGAATGCGGTCCTGAAATGTCATTAACTACTTGCTTTGTAAACTTTTTTGACTTAAGATGCACCGTGCCTTCCATTTTAATTTTTTTTTGTAAGATGGCTAATTTCTAGTTTCTTCTGTGTCTTAGTTTTCTGGGAGTATTACAGACAAATATATTAGATACCTCATCTGAAAACAATATTTAATCAGACTTTTGGTAGTTGCCTTGTATGCAAATTTAGTTAGCATGATGCTTATTTGTTTTCCTAGCTCACTAACAAGAATATGAATTGGGTTCTGTCCTAATTCACGTTTGTTCAGCTTGCATATTTGTTTTCTTCATGTCAATAAGTTTTAACTGTTGTTCCGTGTTGTTTGCATATGGTATAAATTAATGTTAATGTAACCATACTGCTGTAACCTTCTTAGCTGTATGAATTAAACTGCTGGATTTCAGTTTCAGTTGGCAAACTGATTATTAACTTAAAATCATTCTGCTCACACAAAATTGGGTGAACAGTAGCAGCCATATTCTCTGAGTATCACTTAACAAAATAGTCTCTCTTCTGTAGTCAGATTTGTATGCTTGTTTTGTTTATTTAAAGTATTTCGCTGTCAATGCTCTTGAGATACAGAATCTTGTTACCAGAATTATCTGGGGACTGGCAAACCCAGAACTTGTTTCACTTTTTGGAAGCAACAGCATTGTACGATACAGTTGCACAATAAATTGCAAAGAAACAACTCAAAAAACCCCTATGGTGTATTTCTTGTGGGTGATATGCTAATATCTCAGCAGTCTGAGTTTTTCTTCTTGTTAAGCAATGTGGAACACTGCCTCTGGAAGTTGTTATTGCTGCCCTCCTTTCTCTAAAATGACACTGTCTTCAGATATGGCAGATGTAAACCAGCTGCTCTTTGAATTTGCCTGCATCGTGTACTTCTCGTAATATTTCATTATAATCAGGAAATATTTAACATGTACCTCACTAACTGTCTCTAAAAAGTATCTGTGTATCTGACACAGGCAAATCCAACATATAAGTTCAAGCACTGAGCTCTTGTTACTATAATACAGTTAAGACACAGTGATCCTGACAGATGCTGTCTCTTCCTTTCTCTGTTTTCTTGTCTCTCTGTTCTGCTGTATCATTGGCACCCCTCCATGTCAGTATCAGCAGGATGTCCCCTATCAGGATTAGTAGCATGCTGCATCTCCAGAAGTTTTGATTTTGTGATGACCCCTCAATTGGATTTTTTTTTTTGTCAGTGGTTTCCTGCTTTTTTTTTTTTGTGTGTGTGTCTGCACAGTATCACTGTGACTGTTGTCTTCTCTTCGTTTTCTTGGTGCTACCAGGTGTGGTGATAACAGGGATTCTACACGGTGCCTACTAGTATTTCCCCAGTAAATGAACTCTGACAGACGATTTTTCCATTTTTAGTATGTGACATTCTTAACAAGCAACCTCTTTCTGTTATTACTTTTTAACAGACCTAATATGAAAACATTTGTTTTCCTTTTGTTCTGTTTTAACCAGTTCGGCAATACCTGCTACTGCAACTCAGTCTTACAGGCACTTTATTTTTGTCGTCCATTTCGGGAAAAAGTTTTGGCATACAAAGTGCAGCCTCGAAAGAAGGAAAGCCTCCTGACATGCCTCTCTGATCTCTTCAACAGTATTGCTACGCAAAAGAAGAAGGTGGGAGTCATCCCACCCAAGAAGTTTATTTCCCGATTGAGGAAAGAAAATGGTAAATGAATAAATGAAATTTTTATGCAGATTTAAGCATTGGAGATTTAATCACATAAAATGTAAACATAACTTCCTTTTTGAGTGAGTCCAAATTATCAAGTTTTAACAGATTTCTGGAAGATTTTTGAACTCCTGCTTGTGGCGTGAATTTCACCACCTCTGTAGCATAGGAACAGAGATTATATCAGAACTGTGCTGTGTCAGAAGAGGATTATCTAGGTATCTTTCCTTCTGTACTTGCTTAGACCAAGTACAGAGCATGTACACAAGTCTCAGTACTCCAGTTATTCCACATTGGCATTGTGTTCTGTAGAGGTCTGCTGCAAGTCAGCACACTTCAGGTCGTTGCTAGAAATTGTCATGGGCTAAACAGACCTCATGGAGTTGGTCAAAGTTGAACTCTCTAAGGAGACTTAACCACTCTTAGCCTGCTTTCTTACATTTGCGGTAAGATAAATTCCTTGTGATGAGAACTGGTGGTTAATTTTCCAGGGCTACTTTGTGAGGAAAAGTTCTGTATGTTGATTTATCATCCCTGCATGAACTTGAAAAGATAACAAACTTACAGTAGGGGATTTTTGCCCCTTGATGCTGGACTTAATGAACTAATGGCCCAAGGCAACACATCTGAGTTTCTTTATTTCTCTCCCTCCCCAAAGGAAAAAACAACACAACAACAAAAAAACCCACCCCAAACCAATAGTGGTTTTCTTCAGTTCCAAGAAATGCCCAAACTAAGTTTCCTTTATGTTATTTTTCAGCTGCCTGTTTCTTGCAACCCGAGGAATAGGTGAGGGTAACTTAACATCCACTGTGAGAACAACAAAGTACAATTCTTCAAAGACTCTTAACAGTGTAACCCACAATTGTATAATAGGGTGGAGAAGGGGGAAGGGCACGCACTGATTGCTAAAAGCGTATTAACTTGATATTACAAAGTATCTGTATTCTTTCATTATCCTTGATCTCTTTCTTTCCAGAATTATTTGATAACTATATGCAGCAGGATGCACATGAATTCCTAAACTACCTACTTAACACTATTGCTGACTTACTACAAGAAGAGAAAAAGCAGGAAAAGCAGAATGGCAAACTCCAGAATGGCAGCATTGAGAGCGAAGAAGGAGACAAGACTGATCTGACGTGGGTCCATGAAATCTTCCAAGGAACACTAACCAATGAAACCAGATGTCTTAACTGTGAGGCTGTACGTTTAAAACAAAACAAAACCTCTTAAATTTTTCACAGGTTCTGGATCACTTTCCCTAATACTAAGCACACTTTTTCATTTATTAGGATAGATGAAATTGCACTCTCTCTATTAAAATATGGAGCATAGCCTATTTTATGACTGTATCACCTCTATGTTCAAACCAATACTCATTAAGGTATGTTTCTCAGAAAAAGCGTAGTGTTTTTCTGTTCCTTCTCCCTGTTTCCATCAAAGCAGTCTGCACCTGGCTGATACAAGCTGCCTTTTTGTCTTCATGTTATTTCCTGTGTCAGTGATTGATAGTTTATGTTGTGTTTCTACATGAGAGTTGCTCACTATTTATTTAAGTCTGGGATTAACTAACGGAATTTCTTGAACTGGAAGTCTGTGCTTCTTGGTGCTGGTCCATAGCCACTCTATTTGAGAGCAAAAGAAGTTCCACAAAGTCTAGAATCAGAAGAACCATACCACCTTCAGACCAGGAATTTGTAGTTAGAACTGTGCTGTGTCTGATTTAATATTTCTAAAAAAAATGAAAACCCAGATGGGGAGAGAAAAAAAGAGAAGTGATTACAACTGAAATGACTGTTCTTGGCATTTTAAATCTAAAATTATGGCTATGTGGTGAATAGAAGCTCTAAAAATGACATTAATGAGATTATGTCTCGAGAATTTTGAAATTAAACGTGACTGTTGCATGAATGGGAAGATGGTTTTCCTAACTGCTAACCCATTTAATTGAAAACCCATCTGCCTCTTTCTGCGTTTCCTATAAGTATTTACTGTTAAACTCTGAAATGCAGCAGAAAGCTGTATCAGTCTACAAAGCAGAGTGGAATACGGTTAAAGCTTCTCCAGCTCCGAGAGCTCTGAGTGGTTAAAAACTTGTTTTTTCCAGTGAAGTAAGCAGATGTGTCTTGAAGTCTCCAGGGGGAGAGGTGTTTTGCAAGAAAGGTTTTTGGGTTTGTTTTTTCTGGGTTTTGGGGTTTTTTGGGGGGCGTGGTTGGGTATGGGTTGTTGGTTTGGGGTTTTTTTTGTGTGTGGTTTTGTTTTTTTTTTTTTTTAATACTCCTGTCTGGATTGCAACAACACATCAGATTATTTCTTCGGTTTTAGTTTACCTCAAGAAAGGGCCCCTGTTTGTGTGTATTTTTATTTTTTATCACAAAGCTCTCTACTTGCAACAAGGATATTGCACCATTCCAGAAATGGTTAAAAGAAATCTGCCACTTCTAAACTGTTATGAAATATTTCATTTTCCTTCAAGGTTAGTAGCAAAGATGAGGACTTTCTGGATCTATCGGTTGATGTGGAACAAAATACATCAATTACACACTGTCTAAGGTAAATGAAGAAAATATTTGGGAGATAAAATACCTGCCCTTGGTCAGAAGGAAAGAGCCTAGCTTAGTTGCTCTATTGTGCAGTAGTTTTAGGCTTTGACTTACAGTAAAACATGTTCTTTTCAGACTGCTGTTTGCTTTGTCTTTGCCGTGGTTTTTTGAAGCTGTTAGTTTCTTAGTGGTTTTTAGTAGTTAATGAGTACGATGATTTTGTAGTGATATGTAAGATTGATTTTCACTTTCTTTTATGGGGATTTTAATTTGTTACAACATAGGTTTTAGCAAAACTGAACGTGGTATGTTTGGATTCATAATAAATTCTTGTTTATTTTAATATTGCATCTCAATTATTTGATCCTGATGTTTGTGGTCAGATTTATTTTTTCTGCTGATGGAAATTTGCTCTATATGTTTGACTGCTAGATCCAAGGCTTATCAGCTGCTAGGATACTGCAAGTTGCATAGAGCATCTGGCTTTTTAATAGCTGATAATGGATGTATAATTGCTAGGAGCTGAAAGATAATCCAGACTTTGGCGAGTCAATGGCTAATGCCTATAGGTTTTAACATTTAATGTCTGCCACCAAAGAAAACATGGAGTGGCTACCTCTGGAAACAAAACACAATCACCTTATTGCTGTTTATTGCCTATCATGTTTGACTCCTGCCCAGATAGTATGCAGCTAATACTTAATTTCCAGGTTTTTCCAGCTGAACATAGATACTACATCCCAAGACTGGGAGAAATACACCTAAAATGTGTTTGGGAAGTATGAGAGAGATGAATAAGAGGAATTTAATCTTCCATGTTTTTCAGCATTAATAGCAGTTGCTTTTAACTGGATGGTCTGACTGAATATCCCTGCTTATCTGACTTTTCCTTCATTTCTACCCACAGAGGATTTAGTAATACTGAAACTCTGTGCAGTGAATATAAGTACTATTGTGAGCAGTGCCGCAGTAAACAGGAAGCACAGAAGAGGTAAGGTTCAAATATTTAGGCTAATGTAAATGTTCTCTTAAAATAGGCAGCTGTTGGAAAAATATGCCTTGTGAATTCAGTAAAAAGAAAATGTAAGACTGTTTAGGTCTGTGTTTGGTGGGGAAGGGAATAAGGAAAAATGGAGAGACTGAGTAACTTTGTGGCAACCTTATCAGAGAGAAATTAAGAGATTAATTTTGTATTCCTCCCAGAAGAGCTTATATCTGGTGCTTCCAGACATTCTCATTTTCCCCAGTTAGCATTAATCAGCTTAAAGCCACTGAACACCATCCCATCTGCTTTCACTATGAATACTATATGCAAAAATCTTATTTCTCGCCTCATACTTGGTCACAGCCAGAGCAGCAAGACAGATTTATTCCATCTTTTTCTTCCCATTGATGTGATGAAAAATTGTTTTCAACGTAGACAGTTGTCCTGCATTCAGATGTCAGTTGTGTAGTTAATCTATCAGAATAAATATTGCCTGTTCTCACTGGAATACACATGAGAAAAGCAGCCTTTTGAAAGTCTTCATCAACATTTTAGATGCCTTTTAAGAAGCTTCTTCATATTGAAACTGTTCTTGAACAAAGCTTTGTGTCAGGTGATCTGCTAATACCTTTTTCTTTGTTTAACATATTTTTGTGGTTCAGAATGAGAGTGAAAAAGTTGCCCATGATTCTAGCTCTGCACTTAAAAAGGTTCAAATACATGGACCAGCTGCATCGATACACCAAACTCTCCTACCGTGTAGTCTTTCCCTTGGAGCTCCGGCTCTTTAACACTTCAGGAGATGCTACAAATCCTGACAGAATGTATGACCTTGTGGCTGTAGTTGTTCACTGTGGCAGGTATGTTGGTTTTGTTCTTTGGACCTTAAATACCTTTCCTTGAAATTTAAAAGGAGTCTGTCATCCATATGCCGTATTATAACAATATATGCAGTGGCTGACAATATGGGAGCAAGCTAAGCAGCATCAGAGCTAGTTGTCTGAAAGTATTTTTTTTAAAGTCTTTCAGTCTTTTTTTACTACTTTTTTTACTGTTTTAAATTTTGCTTTCTGAGTGCACAGTGTAAGGTTTACTCTTTATCAGCTTTCAAATATGGTAGCAATTCAGACGAGTTGTTTCTTTGAGCTGGAGCGAAGTAAGACCAGTCTTTAAAAAACCAAAACCAACAACCCCCACCCCCAATCCTACTTTCCAGGAAACCTAAATGAAATGAAAACAAATCTTGGAAAAACACTAAAACAGAATTAAGTTACAGTTTTTGTGTTATTACTTGCTAAACGATTGAAGTTTCTTTAGAAGCTGGTGCCACCATGTGGAATAAACTGTGTACTGCCGATGTTTAAAAATATCCTTATTCTCTTTATTAATTTTTTGTTGTTGTTGTCGTGGCTTTAATTCTGTTTCTAAAAGCAAAGAGGAAAATTTTTTAAGCACTTTTAGGAAAAAAGCAGTCATGGAAGGCAAAAAAATTTACTTATAACTGCCTTCTGGAAGCAGGAGTTTTAAGGTAGTAAATTATTACAGCACATGTATTTTGAAACATCTTTGTGAGGAGCGAGACAATATAATCAACACACTAATATTGCATAGATTTAGTATAAATAAACAACATATAATTCTAGGTGATTTCTGCTGTGGTACAGTTGTGCTATCTTGCTATTTTTTAATTTATTTTTATCATTTTAATATCTCATCCTATGCATTTTCTTCTGTAGATTCTTAATTTGCTATACCTGTAACTATATTTATCTGTTTTAACAATGGTGATTAATAATTCAGATATATTAAATGGCTTTGTTTTTTCTTCTCAAACCTGTTGTCTTATATGGGGCTTTTGGGAGTCCTGTGGCTCTTCTGGTTTCAGTTCTTACTAGAAACTTACAAAAGGCTTAAGATAAACTATATTTTCTAAATAATTGATTTCTCAGAACTTGTTTTAAATATTTTGCCCTTATAGTTTTACTTCTCATTTAATTGCCCTAAACTAAACAAAGAAGTTTCATTCTGTTAACAGGTAATGTGTTTAAGTGTATCAATAATTCAGGAAGGACTAGAGAATTACTTTCTTTTGCCTAAAACTGATGTGAATATAGGTCATTTTAAAGCCTTGTATAGTTCCTAAGTAAAAATTAAAGCTGGGGGGGGGAGGGTGGAATTCCAGTCCCTGGACTGTTCTTTCAGAATTTGAGGTTAGTAAATTGATAGCTCTTAGTTTTCCATCCATATAGCTTATTATCTCAAACTGCTGCCTCTTCAGGGCAGTCTGCCTGTCTTTACTCTGCAGATCCATATTCCTTTGATTTAGGTCATTTTGTTGTCCCTTCCCTTCAAGGTAAGCATTCAGGATGTAGGAGGTAGAATCAGACTGGGAAACTGCGGCCAGAAAAGTGGGAACAGCAATCGCAGAAAGCCTGTCTGCAGTCAGCTGTAGGCTAAGCTGCGCTAAGAATTAGAAAAAATATCTCCTGTGCAAATAAAATATTTCAGATGGTTATTAAAATTTTTGAACAGTGGTCAAAATACTCAGTGGTAAATGCAACAAAACAGTTATTGAAATAACTAGCTTTTGATTTTGTTTTTTGTAATATATGAATGGCTATATGATATACTTACAAAATTGTGTATTTTTAATATATTGTATTTGGCAAGTAGCAAAGAGAAATTTTAGTTTGAGCAATTTGGCAAAGCTCAAGAGCCTAAGCAATGTTACAAGTAGTATTAGTCAACTTTAAGAGCCAGGAAATCTAGCTCTCCCAGTAATAGCTAGAATCACGTGGGACAGCAGCGGTCCTGCCTTTGTAGCACAAGAGTAATAAGTCTTCAATCCTTTTTTTCTGGCAGTGGTCCAAATCGTGGACATTATATCACCATTGTGAAGAGCCATGGCTTTTGGTTGCTGTTTGATGATGACATTGTAGAGGTAGGTATGCTATTACATGGTGAAAAGAAGTGTAGACAGCTTCACTCTCCAGCTCTGTGTTTGTGTCTGGGATTAGCTTTTGCACCTGTGAAAGTATTTCAGCAAAACCCATGCACAGAATAATTCTGGACGTTTCAAAAGGAAACTTCAGCATTTTTGTGCATCTTTGTTATAGAAGTAGTATGGAGAAGGGCAAACGAACATGAGGACTCTATTGACACCTCAGACATGGGGTGGTGTGCACCTGTTCAGGCCGAAATACCACAATTGTCTTATTCAAGATCTGAAATGCTCTTGTTTCAGCCCACCTTTTGGGCTCCTTTTTGTTGTTAACTTGCTTTCTGCTAGTTGCATTTCAGCACTGCATTTAAGAGCTTCTAACCTTTTTTTGTAGGCAGTTTTCCCCGACAAATTGGCATGTAGAAAAACTGTAAAAAAAGATTTGGGAGACTATAATAAGGTCCTGAGAGTGTACAGATCTGTTTGGGCTATTTGTGATAATGTTTAAACAGTCTGCTCAAGCAAATTTTTCCTTGCTTTCCTTCCTTTACTGACATATCTGTAAAGACTAATATCCAAAATATTTATATGTCCATGTATTTCACAAAATTATTAAGCAAACATCAAACCATAGAACAAATACCACAGTAGAACTGATTTTATAAAGATGAAAATGTACTGTTTGCCTCTGAGATCCCATGGTTAAGGCCTGATGCTAAGTGTCTAAATAGGTACAGCAAAATCCTTGATTTTGTTGAAATAAAGATGATGTAGTACATTATCTTTTTGTTTGCTTGTTTGTTTTGTTTAAATCTTTTCTTAGCTTTGAGCATCAGGGGTGATTTCCTGGTGATTTGGATAGCTTGTGTGGTGACTATGAACAGTTGTCTTTCTCCCATTATTATATTTTGAGGGTTATTTTCCTCTGCTTGTCATGGATGACAATTATGTCAGCTAATTTTGGAAATAGTGTTAACTTCACTATTTTTAAGTGCAAGTATTCACTGTCTTTTCCGTCCAGGAGGTAAACTTTACATTTTAAAAGTAGATGTAAAGTAACCATCTTGTTGTTCTATATTTGTTTTCTATCAGTCACTTCTATGTTGTATCTTAGCTTTTAGGTCAAAGCAGAATTTCTTTTTATCTGCAAACACTGCTGGCACTTTTGTAGATGTGCCAAAACATAGCTTTAAAATATGCGCTGTCTTGTCACTGGGCAATAAATTCAAGGAGCTGTCACAAATAAGCTAGAATGTAGTTCCTCTCTCCTGGAGGGTTGGTTGGTTGTTTTTTCTTTTCCCCTTTAAGTTGCTTTTCTAACTTTAATCATGGCTTTCTTTTTTAAAGTTCATCTCTTTTACAGAGTTTATCTAAAATGCTGTAAAAATAAAGCTCTTTGATCTGAAATGTCTACTTTTTGTCTTGCCATAGTTCTTTGAGTTTTCACTGCCTTGATTAGGATTAGCAACGTAGCCCTGTCCTGTAGCACTACCTCTGCGCCAGCTGCAGATCTGGAAGTTTAAGATTCCATTTCCTGCTAGAAGATTCTCCCTCGCTGGCGTTTGCATGCGTTGTTTGTTTTCTGAGAAATGTAGGCTTTGTTTTTCCTACTGGTGGAGGGCATGAAAAATTGCACATGAGTTTTGCATGAGTCATTTGAGATCATTGGCCTTTTCTGATGAACAGTTGCTACTTGACCTGCTTTGGAGAGTGTAGCATAAGGATTCCTTCTGGGTTTGACCCAGACGATCTCTTTACTGACTATCCATTTTAGCTGCTCCTGCCTTCCAAGTGTGTGAAGCTTACCTTTGTCTGTCTAGGAAGTACTATCCTTTCTCTTTCCTCGACCTTCTAGAACTCACCAGAATTTCTGGCAATGCAATGATCGAGGAGAACAGGATAGTGGAGACTGCTCTTTCTTTCCTGATGCTACAGGCTGCTGGAAGAAGTAGCTGCAGTTTTACTCATCTCTTCTCTCTCCCTGCTTAGTCATCAGCTCTTGAGAATTAGTTCCTTTACTAGTGCTGTAGGCTATTCACTGAAAAAGTGAAGTAAAGCCACAGCTACTTTTGTCAGTTCCATCTGCTGCCTGAAGAGGTTTAATTACCTACTCTGAACCTGACCAGGTACTGTTTTCAAACTGCTTGTGATTGGCCATAAGGTGACACTACAGGAAATCTGTTGCTGTCTATGACATTACAGAGGTTGTCCTCAAAAATGGAGTGGCAAAAAAACCCCAAAGCCCCAAATCCCCCAAAGCATGAATTCTACATAAGTTTCTGGTTTTAGGGTTAACCACAGGAGCCTTCTACTCTTCAAAGAGAACCTGAAAGCAGATTTTTTTTTTTATTACTGTTTTTTCTTTAAGCTTTGGAGACTTAACATTCTAGGTGTGAACTGGCTACATAAGAAAACAGGTATTAGTCAGCAGACTTCAGAAGATGAGTCCAAAGCCCTTGTACCTGTATACAGATAGTGCAGCTGAAAGAGAACACAGGAGAAAGCTTTTTCCTCTTAAATACAGTTTAAAAGCTTTGTTGCATTTTTGGCAAGTGATGTGAATTAATAGCTCTGAACTGTCAATAGGAAGTAGTTTATCCTTATTACCCACTGAATGTCAGAAGTGGTGAAATCATATTTATTTATCTATTTGGATGTGGTTGGAAGGCCAACTTCCAATTAAATTGATGATGGATGATAATCAAACATACTACAGCATATGTGAAAAGCAACTGCATCAAATCCAGGAGGCAAATCAGTCCAAATGGGTTACTGCGCCAAGCAAAATTAATTGAGAAACCTGAGTAAGTGATCTCTGGCTATTAGATCATGATTAGAGTGATGCATCACAGTGACAATGTTTATCTGAAACAGAGATGGAAAAGTGTCTTTCCAGGGAGTTCTCCAAATTGAGAAAAGGGGGAGATTGATTGTATATCTTTGCTTAAATATTTGTTCGGAGATTTGCAGCATACAGTTGAATGCTATGAATGGTATGCAAGAAAAGGATTTTGTTTGGGGAACCAAAATAGTTGTCTGCAAACAAGCAAAGGATATTTAAGCTCAGTTAACAGGAAAATTTATCTTAATGCCAGGTGTGGCTGCAGAATCCTAAAAGTAGTTGTGAAACCATCAAGTGGTTGTTACTCTGAAGCTGCAACTGGGTAAAACTTTGCTGTCCACAATATATGTGGTCAACTAAGGATGGGAAGAATAGAGTCTATATAATCCTCTTTTGGTTCCACTATGTTTTCTGTGGAGAGTGAAATTAAAGAAGGAAGTCAGTTTTGCCATGATAAAACTATAAATATCTGTAGGATGAATTAATCTATATCAAATGTTTGAGTTGCATTCAAAATGAGTAGTGGAAATAGACTTGATTGCATGGCAAGTTAGTTGGTACTTAAAATAAAACATGTTTGAGTTGTCTGCTAAATATATTACAAGGACTGAAGAATGTTCTTTTGCTATTTTTCTGTTAAAATGGGTATCCAACAGTTTGTAGTAGACGTTATGTTAATAAATTGTGTGAAAATGCAAAAACCCTCTGTACGGTATTTCAGCTTCTCTGAAGTCCTTGAATGGAGAAGAGAGAAAGACAAAACATCTGTTTGGTCGTGTCCCCCCATTTTATTTATTTATTTTTTAACAGAAAGGGTTTAACAAAGCTATTCAAGTATTCAAGGGAGAATTTCTGCAGCTCTGTCCATCGGTTGATGTATCTTCTGGGAACTTAGTGACTATGTCCATTTTTCTTGTGCTTCAAAAAAGCTGGAAAAAGGTTGGCCTAAACTTGCAGGCTGTTTGGCAGTGCCACTTAGAGAAACCAATGCTTTTGTGTTTGCTGGTGATGCTGAAGTCTGTTCAGTGAGCCATGATTTAGCACACTGCCAAATAGATTCTGTAGCTGAAGAGGCTGCCTGATGGAGTCATAGCATGGTCCCTTTCTTTTAAGATGTAAGCACAAGTTGGTCTCTCCTACTCCCTCTCATAATCAAAGCAGCTGTTCAACCCAGAGCCTCTTGTGTTCTGAACATTTTTTTGCTTCCTAAACTTTATTCCCTGGGGAATAAAGGGAAACTTTAGGCTAGTCTCCCTTTGGTCCTCCACAACAAATTCAGGCTACTTCAGCCTCTGATCTCTATGGATCCAGAGTCCTAGAGGTATTTTAAAATACTAAAACACAGTGGAGTGGTGAGTAGAACAGGTCATTTTCAGGGAGTATTTTATTTCAGTGTTTTGGTCTCTACGCTTGCTCTCCACTGACTGCAGAATCGAATTCAGTAATGTGAAGCCAATTGTTCTCAGGGGTGGGATCAAGACTGTAGAACTTGCATCTTTAAAAGTCCTTTAATATGCCCTTCAGGCCTTGCTGGCTGGAGTATAAAATGAAAATATGCTTTTCTGCACATATTTCACAACTTCAAATATAAGCAGACCATTTAATTCTATTAATATGGCAAATAATTTATTTCTCTTAAAATACAAACCTTGTGCTAATATTGCAGTAGGCATTGTACCAGCAAATCCAAAGGAAGGAAAGCTCTCATAAGACCAGAAGATCATAATCAGATGAGATCAACAGATTTCATGGTATAATTATCATTAGCACTTGCAGGACTTCTCGACGTAAGAGTGTCACAAGAACTTTAAAATCTGGAGTTATTTTAGCTGAATGGTAAATCTGCTGAAGGTGGTCCTTCTGCACTCCCAACTGTACAAAAATCTTCTTTGCTGATCAGTGACTGCTTTTTATCATATACATTACAATCCTATAGTCAGGAAAGGTAACACCAGTCTGAAGGAGAAAGCAAATATAAAAATGTCACGTACTCTTTTAAGGATACATTTTCATGGATCCCTTTTTTTATAGTCCAGCTCAAGAGTGCACCACTTCTGAGAGGTTTATTATTTCAAATTGAATTCCTTTTTTTCCATACTGAATAAGGTATTAAGTGGAAAAAATGTTTTGTTGTATTTGGTTGGATGCAATGATACTGAAATATTGCTGTATTAATACTCTGTGGCGTTTCAGCATCACCTCCAAGAACTGAAAATAATGCTTTGTCTGGGCAAGGGATTCTTAAGGTGGTGTTTTCAATGAGGCTAATCATGATTCTCATTAATTTTCAGAAAATTGATGCCCAGGCCATCGAAGAATTCTATGGGTTAACATCAGACATTTCAAAAAACTCAGAATCTGGATATATCCTCTTCTACCAGTCAAGAGACTAAGTAAGACAAAAGATACATGTATACAAATAAAAGAAAAAAGGGATCAAGATATGTCCAAATGGAACATATTTGTGACAGCAGAAGCAGTTCCTCATTGTTGCTGTAGGACCAGGACAGATCCAGTAGGGTGAATAAAGGTTTCTCCCTGCCATTTCGTGGAGGATTAGTGCTGACTGCCGTAACAAGAAGAGCTTTTGTTCCAGTTTTCTTTCTGGGCTTTTTTTACGTGCTATCTTCCAAAATCTGTGTTACCTCTACTTGAAACCTGGCTGCTTATTTGTTCATGAACTGAAGAAGAGATTTAAAAGTAGCATTGTAGAATTTTTACCATTTAATGTTGGCCTGAGGCTATACCTTGGTTTCTACCATCGTCGTTTTTCTGTATTTTAGCAGAATGATTTCAATATTCAGTGTCAGCTGAAGGCATATTTTAGGATATGAACAGCAGCTGGTTGCTGGATATTTTTGGTGACTCAGACTTGAGAAGCAGCACAAAGCTAAGACATATTGGAAATGTCAAGTCTGTAATTTTTATAAAAAAAACCACACAAAAAACCCAACAAAAAACCCAGACAAAAACTCTCTGCAGCATTGTAAATTTCCCCATTATCCATTATCTTGGTTTTAGATAACACTAACAGCACTGCTTCTTTTTATATTTTTATTTTTACTGTTCTGTTTCTTCTTCAGAAGGTATCGAATTTTATCCATATTCAGCCTAGTCTGTTGTGCATTTTTCTTTTGAAGCAGAAGTTTTGACTCAAAGCCATGTTGCTGCAGATTTAAGGGGAGCAGAAAAGCAGCTACCTTTTGAGGAATATGTCTGGCAACCAGTTGCTGTAGAAAGTTTGTAGTTACAGCATTTCTTGGAGCTATTGCGTAAACCAAAAGTGCCCTCATTCTGAAACGGGATCTGTTCAACATTTCATTGAATATGTAGTAAACTGATGCAACTAGCATTTTGAATCTATGCTAATACACAGAAACAGCACTAATTGTGAAGGTTAACCAAGGGAAGCATTATTTATGTAACTAATCCAGTTGTTCTTAGTCTTCAAAATAATGAATGTGTAAGAAGGAAAACAAACCAACCAACCCAGACATTACCTTGCTAAGTGTTCCTCATCATCCGTTGGTAATGTTTGTCTCGATCTGGGAATCATAACACCCCTTAAAAATGCTTCTGATCTGTTTTACCTCTATAGGCCTTGCTTAACGGGGGAAATTGTTAGTCTTTTGAAGACTGAAATTAAGTAATTATCCGTTACATGTGTATATATTATAATCTCAAGGATAACTAGAAAGAAAAGACTAAGGAAGTTTGTAAGAAATCTCAGAAAATCTTCTGTAACTTTCTTTTTGAAAAGTCCTGTTGCCGTGCCAAAGCTTGTCGCAGCTGGCTCTAAACTACCAGTGGAAATGAATATTTTCCTTTCTTCATCTTGTTGGGTAACACGAGAGCTGTCCTCTGTGTGGTTGTTCCCAGCACAGCCGTTCATGGTATATACCGGTGATTGTTGTTCTTGAGGACATTTAACTTATGCAATTCTGTGGCTTGTACAGGATATAAAATATTTTACCAAAACATTGTCCTCAGGAAAACAGCATTTCACAAACAGTTTCTTGTGGTGGCTGTATGTATCTGTTTCTTCTTACCATGACCAGAAATGTAACTCCTGTCTTCAAAATGCAAATTAATCATTACCATTGTACTCCAGCTGGCTATAGGTTCCATTCTCCTGGCACATCTCCTCTTCCAGAAGATAAAATATGGACATTGGGTTTTTTAGTTATTTTTTATTATGCAGAGTACTGTCATTTTAAGAGACATATTCAATAACAGCAAAGGTTCTTGTCATCTTGTTCCTATTGTGTGAAAATTGTTCCTGGCTAAGAGTCTTCTCCACACACGAGCTGTGAGTCCTCTCCTGGTGGCGCTACCAGAAGACTGTCATCACTAAGTCTTGCAAAAAATGAAAAAAAAGAGAGCACTGACTTAAAAATAATCTAAACAGTAAATACAAAAATTAATGTAGTACACTAGACATGTATTTTGTATATCTGGTGATACATTTTTACAAATAAAATACCTGACTGAGAGATAATATTGAAAGATATATACTATAGATTAAAAACTGTTAAAAGTGCACTTTTGCTACAGATTTATAAGGAGACTAAAAGGACTTAAATTGGAAGAGAATGGTGTGATGTTACTTCTGTATAATAAATGACCCCACCTGTCTCCAATAAAGGTCATGTATGATCAAATGCACATGGCCCAAATGCTTTTCCTTTAATTTCAATCCGAGGCAGAAAGAAAAGTAATTGTTTAGTCACTGGCTCTCTTTAGCTCCTCCCTCCCTGCTGCTGAGCTCCTCCAACCCTGCTCTATTTGCATGCATATAACCTGCGCATAAGCGGTTTAAACCAAGAGAAATGCATAATTCAGTGTCGCAGATTATAATTGTTGTGCTGGTGAACCGAGGAGAGGTTACCCAGGGCCTTTTCCCCTGACACCCATCCCACTGCTGGTATTCCTTAATCTCTTCATCATCCTCTGTAGCTCTGCCCTTGCCTTTCCCTGTGATTGCCTTTTTCCTTCTCCCTCTTCCCCCCCTTGCTGTCAGACTCCATAAGACACTGTTGCAAAATATTATCTGACTGATCTGGAACAGAGATATTTAAAAGCAAAAATAGTACCATATGCTTGGAGCTTTCCAGGTTCATTGTGGGACAGGTCTTCATTTCTGTGTGGTTCGCTGGAGTTCACTTTTATGTGGGGAAAATTTGATCAAAAGCTGCTCCTGTGAGTAGGAATTCATGGCACTAGGT
>JANZLQ010000040.1:2684602-2699373 GCA_026212715.1 Elanus axillaris
GGGGGGGGGGGGGCACGAAGTACTCTGCCATCGGCACCGGCTGTGGGCTGCAATGGGAGAGCAAAGTCATGTCAGCGGCACGAGAAACGACAGCACCCATCACCCATCCTGGGCACCCGACTGGCTCGGCGGTGGCTTGGTTTGCTCTGCACCCCCACGTAAGTTCTGTCCCGTGGTCGCAGAGGTGGGGGGGGGGCTCTGCCGGTGAGATGGGCTGTGGTGGTGGGAAGGCAGCCAACACCCCGGGGGAAAACGGTCCCCTCCATCCACTCTGTCCCCTTATCTGGGATGAGGTTACCCCAGAAGTGCTCCTGACTGATTTGTCCTTGTGTCTCACCATCAGTTTTGGACCATGGCGGCTCTCCCTGCTACATCAGCCCAGAAATTGGGGGGTGGGGTGGGGGGGGTGTCAGAGCCCCACCAAGCCCCCCTTCCCCTGGGCGTCCCTCCAGCAGGAGACAAGAGGCAGGCTGAAGCCCTACCCGTAATCCTTGACTAAGTGAGGTCTTGGCCCATTGAGGATGGCCTCGGGCGGCTGCGGCACATGGGGCTGCTGGAGGCGGTTGAGGCTGTTCTGCCGGCTGCCCGCTGCCGGTGCTGGGCGGTAGACGTGCTCCTGGGGGGGGGCAGCTGCCAGCACCCCCTCCTTGTGCTCCGCCGGGGCCAGGTGGGACGCCGGGGCCAGCAGCTGTGCGGGGTGGTTGGGGCTTGCCGGGTAAGAGTGGTCAGCCGCGTCCGATGCGTACGATCTACGGCATAGGAAAACCCAACGGTTGTACTCCTGGGAGGGGCGGAAGTCTGGGCAGGGGATGTGGGTGGACATGGGTTTGGGGGTATTTTGGGGTTGAGACAACAAAACAAAAAATGGCCACAAAAATATAGATGTATAAGAAAGCGGAGAGATAGTGGAGGGGAGGTGGACACCAACAGAGCTGAGCTAGTCTCTTCCCTTAGCTGCTAAGTGGAAAGTGCTCCGACTGTATCCCAACACCAAGGCTGCTGCTGAGGTCCAGGATGCAAGCCCGGGGACACGAGCTGTCCATGAAGCTACCATGGATTTACAGCTTATCAGCCCAACCCTACTCTGGGCAGCACATTCCCCCAAAGACGGAGAAGAAGAGAAAAGCAAAGGAGAGCCAGTGAGCTAAATGCGTAGTAGGTAAAACCTGCCTATTATCTGGGGACAGTGATCCTTCCGATGATGCCATGTGATAGGGGGATGGTGAGAACCTGTTATCGGGTCGGAACTCTTTATCATACGCCATCATGTTCCACTCCAGGCGCCGGTTGCGGGCTTTCCTCACTTTCTTCACCTCCCGGGTGGAATCCTCCACCAGCCGCTGCTCCTGGGGGCACACATAAGCTGCGGCTCCATCTCCAGCCCGGCTCCTCTGGACCATGAGTGGTACCCAGGGAGCATCACCCAGCCCCCTGAGATGCCCCCACCGCAATGGGGGGGAGCACCCGGTGTCCCCCGCTGCCCGTTACCTTCTGCCTGCGCTTCTCCTTTCTCTTATCTTCTGTCGCCTGCAACATTTTCTCTTTCCATAAGTTGAAGAAGTAGGAGGGGTCGGTGTAGAACTTGAGGCCATCCTTTTTGTCATCTCTGGGGGGGAGAAGGGGTTATCAGCCACAGGAGAAGGACCCCCCCCCCTTCCCCTGCGAAGAGTGGCTCGGTATGATCATGGCCATAAGCTGTTGCCCAACCACGAACGTGTCCGACACAGCGGTCGCTACCTGCTGTACCACTGCGTGGGCTCGCTCGCCCCAAGCACCCTACACAATGAGGATGGTGGCACAGCAACTGGAGAAAATAGCCTCTCAGCCCCCGCCAAGCAGCAAGTGGGGTGCAGCCCCGATGCCTCTCCTGGAAAGGGGCCCCCAGGACCTCCCAGGACCCCCCCAGGAGCGATGCGCCGGCCACCCTACCTGTAGGGCGTGAGGATGTTGAGCGGCGGGGGCTTGTCGCAACGCTGGTACATCTCCATCACCGGGTTGGGGATGGAGTTGCGAGACACGACCTGCTGGTTCTGCACCGTGGAGCTCTTGAAGGCTTTCCGCATGTTGATGTCCTGCAGCGAAACTGGGGGCACGGGAAGAAGAAGGGGTGCAAGGGTGACCTCAGCCCCCGGAACCGGGCGCAGCGGGTGGTCCGGCCCTGAGCACACACCTCCCACCCACTCGCGCCTGCCCGTCACCCCAAAACAGCCCCAGCCCCTCACCTTCCTCCACAGTGGAGTCCAGCTGCGTCACCTTGATGACCAGCAGGTCAACCCTCTCCTGCAAGGAGTTCATCCGCATGTAGAAACTGTTGGCTTCATTGAACAGCTCGCCGAAGATGTCCTCCGCGTGCCTGCCTGGCAGAGGGCAAGACGCGCCTGTCACGGCACGGCCCAGCCCGTCCCCTGGACCCCGTGCCTCCCGCCAGCTCCGTGGGGCTCTCCCCAGCCTTGGTTTTTTGGGAGCTGAGCCTCATCCTCTCCTAGACCTGGCAAAATGCTGCATGGAAGGATGGGGAGCACAAACAACCCCACTTTCTCCTGCCCCCTCCTCTGTGCACGAGCATCCTTTTCAGCGAGAGCAGCACCCGCGGGAGGCAACGACCCATCGTGGTCTGTGCCCCAAGAAGCTTTTGGATACACCAGGACAGACGCAGCCAAAAAAACTACCATCACACAACATGACCTGTGGAAACCGAGCCCTGAAGGTGGAAAACCAAAAGCAGGGGAGCGGGGAGAGTGCTACAGCAGGGAGAAGCTGCAACGTGTTTCACTTTAGCAATTTTTTTCCTGCAGCACTCAGTGCATCGCTACGATAGCTCTTTATTAGGGCTATTATTGTCACGGGCTGAGCGGGGCACCTGGCAGGCTACAGCACCCAGCCCAGCCCAAGCACCCCAGCTCCTTGGGGTTTCCTCCAAGACCCACGTATCAAACAGCTCCCACGATCAAGGTGCTTTTAATATCTGCTCAGCCTGTCACCCGGCTCGGCCGTTTGTATTTGATTCTTTTTCCCCTGGACGAGGTAGCCACGGCCTGAGCACGCATGGGTGCTGCTCACGCTCGCTGCCGTGCTTCCAGCAGCTCCCTAAATACAAGGTTTATTATTCTGGGATTATTTTAGAGAAGAATCTAGTTCTGGAGGGGGAAAAAGAGGAGGAGCCCTGAAGAGCCTGTGCTTCTCTCTCTGTTTTAAGTTGATATTCAGCAGCGAAATAGGTTGCCCCTCTTAAACCTTCACGCTGGCATGTGCAATGCTCTCACCCTCCCCTTTTCTGCTGAAAGCAGTCCCGTGGCAGGAAGGCAGCCGAGGATTTAGACCTTTTATATAGACCTCTCCTTCACATAAACGCCAAGATTAAAAAGAATAGGTTGGGGCTTTTTAATCTTCTTCACCTGACCCTTCTATTTCTGGCCAAGTTGAGAAGTAAGGGGCTTGCAAAGGCTTTCCGTCCCCCACTGCACAGACCGGCTACGGGAGGAAAACGGGTCTTAAAGCTGCCAGCAAGTCCCCACTTCGGGCTTGGCCATGAGCACCCTCCCTTTTCTATTAGCTGGACGATCCCCAGGAAATTAGGGGTGGCTGCAGCCTGCATGGCTCTCCCGTACCCCCGTTGCTCTGTGACTGGAACTGGAGCAAGCGACCGTGACGTCCCACCAGCATCCCACCACCCCGGCCCCATCCCACGCTGGGCTCACTGCGCTGTGACTTACTGAGGCTGCCCAGCTGCTTGATGATGGCAGCCAGCGTGCTGTTGGTGACACACTCCAGCTCACTCGTCACCCCCTCAGGAAGAGCTCCCCGGCAGAGATGCCGGGGCTCGATATTCCTCTTCACCAGTGGCATGCTGCCGGCAAGCCCTCACGCCTCTCCTGGGCAAAGGAGAAAGATAGAAAAAAAAAGAAAATACACAGCTTTTGCCATTTGCCTATTCTTTTTCTCCCCACTCCCTCTGCTTTCTGCCCGCGGGACTTGTCCCTCCCACACCGGGATACGGAGGATGCAGCCCAACACAGCGGCAGCAGGGCTCTTCCACGCAGGGGATGCTCTATGGGCGCAAACCTCGGCATGCCGGCGAGTGGAGGTGAGGACCACGCCAGGGCCCTGTCCCTATCTTGTGCTCCGCTGACAAGCCACTGTGCCCGGGGACCCTTCCCAACTTACCTTCCCGGAGCTGTGCTCCAACCAGGAGCAAACCCCCACGGGCTGCAGCCCTTCAGCCGACCCCGAAAAAGCCTCAGCCAACCCAAACAGCAGCCAGAAGCAAGCAAGCGCTTGTAATGCCATTATTTCCAGCTCAGTGCAAAGCTCTCCAGGGTTTTATTTCTGCATGCACTACACCGAGGCAAGCTGCCGCGGCCGGCTCACCCCTGCTCTCCGCAGCATCCCTGCGTGGCCCCCCCAGCATCCCGGCGTGCCGTGCCTCCCACTCTGCCGCCGTCTGCGCCCAAACTGGGGATGGTTCATTTTTGACGGAGCTCAAGGAGACGTAGGGACATGCTCGCACGCAGCGGGCTCGTCTCCAGCCAGAGCACGCATGGGAGCTGGCGAGGAGGGACGAAGGACGGGCACGGTGGGGTGGAGGGGGGAGCGCTGGGGGCTGGTTACCCCCTGACACGAAGGGTGAGTGGTGTGAAACAGGCTGAGAAAGGAGAGAAAAAAGGAGCGTTTATTAAGCACGGTGGTCTCTTCTGGGGTGTTGCAGCCTGGGGCTGGGACACGGAGGGGCACAAAGCAGGTGGTGACTCCACAGGCTTGCACAAGGGGGGTCTTATGTGACATGAGTGCATCGGGCCTCAGCTCCGCTCCCAATGCAAAGGCAAACTGATGACTTTAGCATTGAAATTGTCATGAACTGGATCCCGGGCTGATAAGGATCGGAGAGCACGAACAGCCTTCTCAGCTCCCGAATGCAGCGAGCCGAATCCCCTCGTTTCACATCCTGGGCACCCCCTCATCCACCCCATCTTTCGCAAAACCCCGGTCAGCTTTGGCAGCGAAGGAAAACTAGTTTCTGAGCAGGGCCATTAATAGCTGGGAGCAAAGCAGCCGGGCACCGACAACAGAGCCAGCAATTCTGACCATGAACGGAGCCAGAAATCTGCAGAGTTCACATTTTTTGGCCCCAGGAGCGTTAGACAGAACAGTTTCCCATTGATAGCACCCGGCCAGTGCTCCCGTCCCCCCGCCAGCACCACCAGCTCCTCCGCAGTTTTCAAATGCAAATTCAAGCTCCCTCCATGAAAGAGCCCCAAAATTGTTTCTAAATCATTCATATTGAGCTTCCCAAAGGGCTGATTGTGCTCCTAGGTCTCTACGTACGGGGGTGAACCGCTGGGCTCCGCTCTGCCCCGGGCACTCGGGGTGCCGTGGGAAGGACCCCAGCCCTGAACCCTCCTTAGGGTTGTGCGAAGCTTTGGGCTCAGAGCAAATTGCGTGTCCTCCGGCGCTTCCCTAAGTCTCTGAACGTGGATGGCGGGGCTGGTACTGTCCCTGGCTCCCAAAAAAACGCCAAGAGGCTTCTGCCAGCTGGTTATTTCTCGTCTGAGAAAACTGTGACGGAATTTGCACGGGAGGGTCTGGATGTCTGCTAATGGATGTCTGCTCCGGCCATGTCCAACCCCCATCTCCAGGCACCCCCTGAACCCTCCCCGGGCTGCATAAAGAGATGAGCAATGCCGGCAGCTTCACCCCAAGCTTGCTTTGAGCCGGTTTTATGTGTCACCCCAAAATCCGCACCCAGGGGCTGAGCCCCACGGGGGTTTCCCCCCAAGCGGCGGCTGCAGGGACGGGAGGGCACGGGGCAGAGCGGTTAACAAGCTGCTTCGGCCCAGCAATTAGAAACGAGGAACAAAGAGCCATTCTCAGCATCCGCCTGGGACACGGCCAGCGGCACCCGGGGCTTTTTGTCCCCATGCAGTGGGCCCGGGAGGAATCGGGGCCACCCGCTCCTCCATCCCCCGTGGGGACCCCAGAGGGGAATGAATTAAAAAACAGGATTTGAGGTCTGAAACTCTTCCCAGCAGGGACAGACTTGAAGAGGGGTAGAAGGTGGGTATGTGGTCCCACATGCATATGGATAACAGCACTTGAGACCATGCCATGGGAGAGTGTCCCTGGAGAAGAAAGATCCCTTTAATCTGCCCCCCAAAAGCCCTAACAAGACTCAGAGCTTGGGGCAGAAGAAACCAAGGAGGAGTTAGGCACACATTTTTAGGCTAGGGTAGCTGGGACAGGCAACTTTGGCCAAGCCACGGGAGAAGCTGCTTTTTAACCTCCCTGATTAATGGCCGCTAACAGGAACGCAGGGATTAGAAAGCCCTGCCATCCCCTCCCATGACGGGTGCCACCTCTGCCTGCTGTAACCGCATCCCTCATGCACCAAAGGCACCAAACCTCGGACTTCTGGGTTGAAAACCCAACTTCTGACCCCAAACCTGCCATCTCAAGGCCTGTCCTGACTCAGGAGACCGAACCGATTTGGGTGGGGATGAGCTACACGCCACACCAACTTAATATCAGCTCCTGCTGATATTTTGGGTAATCTCCCAGCCTTTGAGGGGGTGATTTTGGTGGCAGGTCTTCAGACCTTCAGGAAAGGGCTCCCAGGAGCAGGGATCTGCCGGGCACGGAGGTGACTCCCTGGTGCAAGAGGGAGAAGCCCTAACATGGACAGAGTTAGGCCAAGAGCAATTCCTGATTTCTTCCATACCTATCACCATACCGGACCCCACCTCAGTGCCCGGCACCACGGGCCATCGCCAATGTACAGCGTGCACCAGGCCCAGCAGCGACTGCTCTGGCACCCCAGTACAGCCCAGCTGGGCATTGCTATGCAACCAGTAAAGCCACATCTGGGCAGCTGCAGGGCCAAATTGCCATCTTCCCATGGGCACTACCAGCCCTTGACGGCCCTACACAGCTTCACCGGGGACCCACACCCCACCCGTGGGCCCAGGAGGTTATTTAGAATCATAGAATCATTTAGGTTGGAAAAGACCTTCAAGGTCATCGAGTCCAACCATTGCCCATGCCCACTACACCATGTCTTGGGGCGCCTTGTCTATGCGCTTTTTGAATACCTCCAGCGATGGTGACTCCACCACTTCCCTGGGCAGCCTGTTCCAGTGCTTGACAACCTTTTCAGTAAAGAAATTTTTCCTAATATCCAATCTAAACCTCCCCTGGTGCAACTTGAGGCCATTTCCTCTTGTCCTCTCACCAGCCACCAGACAGAAGAGACCAGCCCCCACCTCACTACAACCTCCTTTCAGGTAGCTGTAGAGAGCGATGAGGTCTCCCCTCAGCCTCCTTTTCTCCCGACTAAACAACCCCAGTTCCCTCAGCCGCTCCTCACAGGACTTGTCCTCTGGACCCTCCACCAGCTCGGTTGCCCGTCTCTGGACACGCTCCAGCACCTCAATGTCTTTCCTGTAGTGAGGGGCCCAAAACTGAACCCAGCACTCGAGATGCGGCCTCACCAGTGCCGAGTACAGGGGAACAAGCTCAGCTGGAGGTGCCAGTCCTGCCCTGAAGGACGCTGCTGGTTCCCAGCCCTGCTCCTGGCCTCGTCCTCCTGGACCTCACCCCTGCGAGCGGCTCCTGCCCCAGGTAGGTCTCTCGGGTGGGCGCTGGCACTGGGGGCAAATCCTGGGTTTGGCACGATCTTCATGGTGGGTGTTGGACCTGTGTCACAGCCTTTTCTTTGTCCCTGTCCGCTTTGGCTTTTACCTCCTGGTCGCTTGATTCCGGGTGCGCCTGGGGCTGCCAGCAGACCCTGCTGCCTGCTCTGCCTGCAGTTCGCTGGCCCTGGGCGGGCGTGATGGCGAGCCCCTACACTGGGGGTCACCCTGGGCTACCACTTGCCTTCCCCCTGCGGCCACTGGCCCCCGCCGCACCCCGGCAAGGGCAGAGGCGGCGAGGCAGGGGCAATGCCTTGCTGGCAGCGCTCGCTTAACGCGCGCTGCGGTGACCTTGTCCTTGTGCCGCGAGAGCACGGCCAGGGTGGGAGCAGCTGGGGAGGCTGCATCAGCGCTGCCGGTGGGGGGGGGTGTCTCGACGCAGGGCAGGTGGGATGGCTGGTCTCGGTGTCCGTGCTCGGGGTCGGACATCTGGAAGGGTTTTCCACCTTGCAGGGCTGCTCCAGGTTTGGTGGAAGGTGTTTGACCCTGCTCAGGCAGCCCTGGGCTGGTGGGCTCTGTTGTGAAATGCCTGCTCTGGCATGGAGGGTGTGAAAAGGAGTTCCGAAAGTCCTCCCTTGGGATACACGTGTCTATCGACACTGGTGAGGGATGCTTGTAGGTGGGGATGAGCTCTTCCCCCCCCTGCCCGGCTCCTGCCCTCCTCTCCGACAGCGGCTCAGGTGATGTGCCAGCCCTTGGGGGTTCGGGTCTTTCTTTCCTCTCTAGCTGAGCGTGCGGTAGGAGATGCAGCCGACGGCTCCGAAGCTGTGGGGAGACCCCAGCCACGGCCGGCAGCGCTGCTCTGCCCGGCTCAGCACGGCCCCTCCGATCCCACCCTTCAGCTGCTTTGGGGTAACGCTTCATCTTCAAAGCCCCACTCAGTTTCAGGTGGTTATATGGGCTTTTCCAACCACCCTCAGCAAGGTTTGCTTCTTTCTCATGTGATGGCCCCAGATGCTTTAGGTGCCGGCCGCTCCATCAGTGCGGGACTCAGAGGTACAACCTCAACCAGCCAAACCTGGCGATGTCTGAGCCTTCCCATTTCTCTGCACATCTGCAGGGCGGTGGTGTAGGGTGAGCATCTCTTCTGCTGGCTCCGGGAAATCCAGCCAGATTCTGGTATTGCTTACAGGGACTAAAATCCATGAGGTTTTGTTGTCTCTTGAGCGGAAGCAAGGAGCCCTCAGTGGGATAATGCTGGTGTCAGGCTGCGGGAGGAAGAAAATGGGAGCCACAAACTCAGCAGGACTTTCCTGGAGGCGGAAGGCCAGAGGAGTGGGACTGGCCGGGGGCTTCCCGGGAGCTGCTGCCCCAGTACGGGCACACAGTGAGGGCTCTCCCATCACCCATCTGCTCTCCCCAACTGCTGAAAGAGTCGATAACTTGAAATCTTGCTGTATCGGGAAGCGTTGCAGGCAAAAGGCAGCGGTGACAGCCTCAGCTGTCAAGCCAAGGAGAGCCCCACTGCTGCTGCTGGTAACTGGAAAGCACCCGCTTCTCCACAGCACGTAGTTGCTCCTCCGGATAGCACTTTGCAGTTTCCGTAATGCATCTGTCAAAACTCCTCGACACCCCGCCGGGGCAGCGGCACGGACCCCCCCCCCGAGCTGCCCGTGCGCTGGGAGATGCATTGGGCTGCTCAGCCCAGGTCCCTGCCGTCGCTGTCTCTGCCTCGCAGCCCCCTCCAGCCTGCAATGAGCCTTGGTGTTGGGGTTCCCCACAGCCATAAATCCACCCCGATGCCTGCTGTATCCTACCCAAACAGGGCATCAGCTTGCAGGGATGCAGCCTCCCACCTGCTTTCCAAACCAAGCAAAGGAGCTTGGAAGGGAACCGTGTCCAGCCCACTGCTGCCCGAGCAAAGATCGGCTGAGATGCCCAGGCAGGGGAGGTGACGAGACCAGAAACAAGCTTTATCTTCTGCCCTAAGCAGCTGATTTCTCCCAAGGAACAAGCAGCAAATTGACCGCAGCATCCCAAATCCCAGAGCTGCTGATGCTACTGAAGAGCAGCCCCTGCTTTCCCAGAGAAGAGGGCAGGAGGGCTGAAGAATAAGCGCTGTCCCAGACCACGACTGCCAGCTCCCGCTCCCCGCAGACCAGACTGGCAATGTGGTTTGCAGCTGCTGGCTCACAGGTGACGCCTACAGCTGGCTCCTTCCAGATGTCATCCTTCATCTTGGCAGCCGTCACCTCTGGCAGCTTAAGTCCTTGGGGTCTGTCGGGGGCAGAAGAGCAGCTCTTGTTTCGTAAGAGGGTCTGAAAAATGGAGTTTTGTGTCCAGCCATTGCTCCTGACATCCTTTGCAATAGCTTTTCACGTACTTAACTCTCTCCTCACCTCCACTGCACCCCCAAAGCCACTCGCCCTCTCCCACTGGGCAGGGCATTGAGCCGTGACTTGCAAAGCCAAGCTGGATTCCTGCAGCAGGGTCCAAAGTGGCCTGAAGGATCATGCATGCTCTGGATGGCCCTGCAAGGAGGGACAGGCTGGGTGACAACATGTTTCTCAGGTGCCGGCTAATTCCCAAGACAAATATTTGGTTTGGCAAGTGCCTGATACCTGCAGTCTCAGCCCCAGTGCCCTGCTTCATATTGCGTGAGAGAGGAGAGAGAGGGAGAAGTCCCTCTGCTGCTGCTCTCCTTCACCCGGCCAAGGTGGGAGAGCAAGCAATTTGGGGGTTCATTTTCTATGGCTGGGTGCTCCCTGCGGAAGAAACCTGGACGGGGATGGAGCCATGGCAGAGATGAGCAGGGCTGGGCTGGGAAAGATGTCCACGTTACACGCTGCCAACTTGCAAAACCAAATCACCCATCGAGGTATCTTTAATCCCTTGTGTGATGGGATTGAAGCACGGCACCCAACCGGCTGGATGGCGTGCGAAGCAGCAGCTGAGCCTGTACAAGGCAGCCAAGGAAACCTAATTAGCCGTGTGTCAGATGGCTGGGACGAGCCCTGAGCTTGGGTTTGGGGAGGACACGGGTAAGTGTGCAGTGAGCACAGCCACGCCAAACCCCTAAAGACCGGGAGTTTGGGTCAGCGCCTGCAGCTAAGCTCCGTTCTGGGCCAAGCCTTGGGGCAGGCTGTTTGCTCGCTTCTTGCAATCAAAGCTCTTACCCGAATTGGGTTCCCCAGGGCCCTGCTGAGCCCCGAGGACCAGATGCTGCCAGGAACCGGAGGCTTTTGCAAGGGAGCAAAAGCTTTGGTCGGATGCCGGGAGCCAGAGTACTGCAAAATAACCAAAGCGGTGTATTGAAAATCTGTTATCCTTGAGCAAAAGGCAAAAAAAGCTTACAAATGAATATCGAAACAAGAAGTGCCAGATCTCTCAATGCCTATTCAGGACAGCAACCTGTGTTTCGGTGCAGGCACCCTGGGACTGGCGAGGTGGGGAAGGGGCGGGAGGGAGAAGGAGACACAAGGCAGTCCTCAAAGACTGAAAGGAGCGGAAAAATCCCTGACCCTGGAGTTAGGAGAAGGACGAGAGGCGGAGGTGACACTCAGCTGGGCTCGTATGTGCCTGAAGGAGCTTGTCCTGTAGAGTTTGGCAGGACAGATCTGGTACAGGAGAGGGCTGGGAAGGATCCCTGGGGTGTGCAATATTTCTGAGCGGACAGAAAGAAGCGCTAGCTGCAGAAAGCAGCAGGCTTTCGAGCTGTTGATTTGTGGAGCTTTGCCACAGAGCACGCTGGAAACCGGTGCAGGAGAGTTCAAGGAGCAACAGGACAAATCTGCAGAGGACAGGCAGGGCCACCAGCAGCTACCTAATGGTTGGGGGGCAATTCCTGGCTCAGGTGACCCTAAATTCCTGCTTCTCCACCTCAGATGTCTGGCTGACGTGGGCCATGAACAGCCTTGGGAAGGAGAGCAGACTCTATATAGCCTGTAGGGGCCGAAGCTTTGGTGTCTCAGAAAAAAATCAACCAGCAAAAACTGTGCAGGTGGCTCTTTGCAATGCGGAGAGAGCTGCTTGCTAGAGCTGGACCAGACCTGCTGATTTACTTCACACAAAATGGAGCGTGATCTGCACCGCAAGGACTCGTTGCTCTAATTTGCGAAATACATCTGCAACCACTTTTTAATTTGTTGCTAGCCCAAATGACTGTGAACGCTACCAGCATGACAAATGTCACTGCTTTGTGTGAAGCTGATAATCACTCCAGAGCTATTGTCCGAAGGTTAATTAAATATATTAAAACCGGCTGGATCTCAAGCATTCCCCTTGCTTAAAATAAACCAGAGGGCAGATCTTCAGTGAGAGTAAATTCTCGTGATTGCACCGAGGCTGATGGGCAAGGGAGAAGCAATGCCATTGCCTGCCCCCTCCTTGAGACCTCTGCATCCAGAAGGAGTCTGGCTTTGCAAATGGTCTGGGGCCACGGGGAAGCGCCATCCGAGCGAGAAGGGTTAGCACGTCTCACGGCAAAGCGTCGGATGGCAAAATGCCTTGGGAAAAGCCCCAAGGACGCAGGATGCTGTTTCTGGGCCCCCACCTGCAGGCTGTCGGTCTGGGGGAGGCTGGAAGCCGGGGCTGTGGGCTTGCTATTCCCGCAGCACACGTGAAATGAGTTGAGAGGTCTCAGCCCCGATCCTGGGTGGCACGGGGGAGTATTTGCTGCCAGCCAAGAACGGATTGGAGCTGAGCTACAACTGCAGGGAAAGGGTCAGGCCCTCCAGCCAAAGGGAGGAGGGAGCTGGACGTCTGGCTGGCCCTGGGGCAGAGCTGGATCCCTCCCTGGGTTGGGGCCGAATCGGTGACCTGTGCCCCACCGGGAAGGCACATCGCCCGCTCCGGCCGGGAGCGCTGCCCGCACCTCTCCTCCGGTCCATCTGCAGCTCTCCTCCTCTGCTAAGGCAGCCAAAGGCGGCTCCACCACGGCTAACAACTGCCAGGAGGCTTCAGCGAACGAACGCTTCACAGCGAAGCGCAACACAACGCTAAATCACAGCTAAAAATATTCCTAAAGAGTTTTATTAGTAAATGCCACAGTATTTTTTTTTTTTCCTCCCCCCCTTCTACTGCGAAATGTTTCAGCTCTAGGAACAGCACTTGACTAAATTGCCTCTAAATCACAAACACCTCTGAAGGCTGGGCTCTGCGACACCAACCTTCGCCAAACAGCCTGCTTAGGAGGATGCCATAAATGCAACCGCCTCGCTACCTTGGGGTTAGTATAAAAAGCTCATCCTAACAGGCTCCTTGATGGTTTTTATCAAAGTGTTTCTTTACAGGTATACAACTAGCAAACACCGAATGGGCAAGTGGGTTTTCAGGTGGTTGCTTTCCTTGGGTTTTAGTTGATGTGGGGTTTGCTTCTGTTGTTTGATTCCTCAGAAATGGGGAGCCCTCAGTGTCCCCCGGTGCCGGCCGGGGAGCCGAAAGCCACTTCGTCGGGTCCTTCCCATCCCATAGAAGCTGCTACCCGCCCCGGGACAGACCCACCGCCGCCTTTTGGCTTTATCTTTGCTTCAGATACAAACTAAACCCATGCAAACACGACGCCCTGATACTCTAATGCCAAAGGGGGAAAGGGGTGAAAACCAGGTGTGAATGAAATTATACGCTGCTCCGTGTGTGGCTCCTGTGCTAGAAGTGCCTGGGAGCAGAGACGCCTGCCTTGATCTTCAGAGGAGCCAAGGGATGGGGCGGCCGGAGCAGCAGCACCGATCCAGGCTCCCGTTTGGCTGGAAAAGATCCCCGCTGGCCCGGGAATCATGTGTTGTTTTTAATGACTCTTTATCACCAAAGGAAAATCTTCAATGGCATTTTTTTTCCCTTTTGTGCTCAGCTCATTAACAGAAGGATCTCTCTCGCTCGCTGGCGGCTTGTGCGAGCAGGACGCTGCTGAACAAACCAGCCTTATTCTCCCCCGGTATAGAAGGCGCTTTGATAAACCCGGGAAGCCCTCGGTGAGCAGCAAGGGTCTTTCTGGAAACCCAGCGCTCGCTGCCTTTGGGAACAGCCGCAGGAGCAGCATCTCCAGCCACAGAGCGCTCCCAGCCACTTCAAATGCGGTTCCGTGCCCTGTGCCCGGGTGGTCCCTTCCCAGGCCGCCGGTGCTGCTTCGCCCGCCGGTGCTGTACGTGCAGCCCTGCAAAATTCCCGGTGGGATCTGGGGGAGCGAGGGCAGCTCCTGCCTGGGAGCCGGTTGCATCTCCTCCGCTCACCGAGACGTGGAAAACGCTGCGGATTTCATCCCTGGGGTGCAGCTCGGCGGGTGGCTTTTTGGATGAGCAGCTCTGCAAAAAAGGTTCTTGCTTTTTTTTTTTCTTTTTTTTTTTTTTTTTTATTTTAACACTTTTGGCTTGAGGGCTGTTGTTCGTAACTTGTCAAGATCTTGGCATCCGCAGCTGATTTGTCATCCACCATAAAATGGAGGATGAGCATCTTTGGTTCAGAACTGGGCCAAGGGAGATGACAGCTCAAAGCAAAATATGCTTCATCTCGAGTTTTCTCTGTGGGCTTCAGCTCCTTGGGAAAGGAGCGGACATTTGGGGTCTCAGTTGCATCACCAGCGTTATGTGTTAAGAGCCCTTAGCGAGCACGGTGCGCATTAACCTTCTGGCTGCCAGATGAAGTTTTGCCGGACTGATGCTGTCTTCAGCCTCCCCTAATCACCGTTATAGGGGATGCTACTGAGATACAGAAACGCCATCAAAATACCTTTTTTTTTTTAAAAAAATGAAACCAGCAGCCTCTCTCTAAAATCCGGGCAATGAGATGCAGCAAATGAGGGGTGTGCCTTGGCACACTGAAGTTTTGAAGATGAATTATTAATTCTGCCATCGCCAATCTGCCCATCCATCCAGGTCCTGCGCTCCCATCCTCCGGCTCGTGTCCGGCAGCGTATCCGGCAGCTGGCTGCCAGGCAGCCGCAGACAAAGCAGCCACAAACTACGCTAAAAAGCATCTTAATCCATAGGTATTTTATCACACTGACACCACCACGAGGCAGCAAGAACTCGAGTTTTAAGCGATAAAATTAAAGCTCCCTGCAAGTAGCTGAATCACGGAGCGTGGAGGCCCAGGCTCTGCACCCTGGGGGGGGGGTACCTGCCTGCAGCCTGCCTGGGGGGGGTGCCCTGGGCT
>JANZLQ010000040.1:2708816-2729678 GCA_026212715.1 Elanus axillaris
GGGGGATGAGCGGTGGGGGGGTCCCTTCCCGGGGAGGGGGGGGGGGAGCGGCGGCTCGGCCTCCCCCGGTCGCCCCGCGGAGACGGCGGGGCTGGAGGCTCCTGCTGGGATGCGTTGAACCGCGATGGCTCCCTGCCCCCTCCATCCCTGCAGCCGCGGCTATATTTATCTCCAACAGCATCATGTGTTTCTAAGCTCCTGTGTACTCAATTAAAAGTAATTCATCTGAAAAACGTGCCCTTAGCTTGTCCTGCCTGGTGCCTTTTGGAGTCAGGAGAGCAAGGCTGGTGAATCAGCTGGTGCGCGTGGGCCACCCCCTTTATTTTGTAGTATTATTGGCATTTCGTTACGGGTTTTTCAAGCTGGATGGCTGGCTGCCTTATCTGCCGGGTCGCGCTCTCGGGGTGGCTGCAGGAGAGCGTCTGCCTCGCCGACACGCTTCCCCCAAGTCCCGTCGAGGCGGTGGGAAAAGCCTCCGAGGGCCGTGCGGGGTCTCCGGGGGGTAACACCCGTTAATAGCGAGACCCGCAGTCTGCAGCCCGTCGTGGGTTTTGGTAGGACCTACGGGCTCAGCCAGGATCAAGGCTGCGTAGCGTTAACGCGGCGAAAAGAGACCTTTCTCCCTGCAAAGACGCCGCCGTCCAAGTTGAGTTGGCAGAGGGACGCCAACCTGCCGGGTCCGTGACGGGACACCGGTTTCGGGAGGCCCAGCCTTGTCCCAGGTCTTGGTATCCTCCCCGAGAAGGTCATACCCATCCCCGTGGTGGCCACCCATGGCCCACCTTGCTCTTCCGTATCTGGCGGCTAGGGACGAGCGCTTGGCCTTGAGGGGAACCCGCCGTGCGGTGCTGTCCTGACTCGGGATGGGATGTGGGCAGCAGTCGGAAACCGAAGCGGGAGCGCGCTGCGGAGAGAGGCGGTGTCGAGGGGCGGGTGAGGACCTTAAAGTCTTCTTCTGGGGACCAGCGTGGCCCGCGTTCCCTCCGCTCAGCTGACGTATGGCTGGTGATCCCGGCGCTGAGCACGCCAGGGTGAAATGCATGACGAGCTGCATCGCATCTGGTGTAATTACGGGCAGTAACGGAGTGCCACAGAGAGCTGTGGATGTGTGGCCGGTTGTAATTAGGGTGATTGATGGGCTGTATGAGTGTGCGTGTGATTGCTAGGAAGCTCATCTCGTAGCTCTCCGTTTCCTGCTCCCTGTGATTGCATCTAGAAAGCCTAAGGCAGAGCTCTAAAGGTAGAAGCGGTAACAAAAGGAATTAAATGCTGCAAGTTCTGGTGGTTTAAAGGCTCCGTGCCCAAGACGGAGGCTGTAGGAGTCAGCATCTGCCTCTTGCTCCCGCGATCTATTTATTTACGGCTATGACCGCACAGAGGCCTCGAAAAAGAAAGGCGTGTGGGTGTGCGAGGTGAACCCGGGCTTGGTAATTAAATTGCCTGGGTGACGAATATATGCATTCGGGTCCGGGTGCCGAACGAGGAGGCCGTTAATAACCCCTGCGCTGCGCGACGCGCCGGCCCAGCGCTGCCTCTGCTCTTGCAGGGGCTGCGGAGGGGCGAGGGGGCCGTGACGGAGCCCGTCGGCCCCGCGGTCCCTCGGGGGCTGCAGCCGCGTCGTCTGGGGCCGAGGGCAGTTGTGGGGTGCAGCGTGGGGTCCCCTCCAGCCCTTCCTCCCTCGCTCCCAGCCCTCCCCGCTTCAGCGTTGCATAATTTCCCCGCGGCGCTCGTTTGCGTGCAAACATAATCAGGAAAATATTGTAGCTCCTTTCCGAGCGCTAAGTGATATGGCCTTCCTGAAAAGACCGGTGCTGTCTGTTTTTCCTCCGACGTCCGTCTGCTCCTGCCGGCTGCAAGCAATAGCCGCCGGATCCCGGGGTCCCTCTTGGCCCCCGCCAACCGGGAGCAGGTCGGGGGGATGAGGAGCCGCTTCCAGCTCCACCACCGGCATTCCGCACGGCCACGGGCGCATCGCTTGGCCTTTTGGCTCTGCTCTTAGATCTCCTCTCCGTTCTCGGGAAGGTGGGTTTGTATCAAAGAAGGGCTTTGGAGGCAAAATGGGGAGAAATGTTGTGAGCCGGTCAGGCATCCCTTTAAAAATAGGGTTATGTTTATGCTAAAGCGGGTACTAGTGTGCACTAAACAATAGCCGCCCCAGCACACGGCTATAATTATCAAGGTTTATTTCTTGTTTGCATTGGTCACGTTTTCTCGCGTTTGATCTTGAGAAACGCAGGATCCGCGGAGTTCAGATTTGGGGTCAGGCTTTGAAAACAAACCCTCTCGCAACAATGCATTGAATGCATAGGCTCCTTTGTTTAAAGAAATATACTGCGCCGCGTATGTCAACAAGCAGCGCCGGGCTGAGGCGGGCTGGCTGCTGGGACCACCGCGTGCCCCTTCGCGGCGGGACACCAGAGCCGGGACTTTTGCAAGGCACACTCTGTGCTTTCGGGTTTGTTTTCTTTCGGGGGGAGCGGAGGGCTGGGGGGGAGCGCTGAGACTGGAATTAAAAAAAAATAATAGACATGTGAGCGCTCAGCCAGGAAAAAGAAAATCAGTCTCCTCTGCTGGAGAGGTGTTGAGTGATGCTTGAAAGCGTTTGCTGGGAGATGAATGGTAGCGTTTCCCTCCGTTGTACGAGGCTCGTTCTGGTGCCAAGGGATCCGTGGGGCCGCTCCGGTGCCGGCCCTGCCAGGTGCGAGCTGGAGGGACGGACAGATGAGCCATCTCGGCACGCTCATCTTCCCCAGCTCCAAAAGCCAATTTGAGTGGCAGAACCGTCCTGGTAAGCATCAACTGAGCATTGACCCTCTTAAATCGATGTCTGCTCTTCCGCCGCTTGGATGCTCTCCCAGCCTTGGGAGAGGTGAGCCTGTCCCCGGCCAGGGCTCTGCCCTCAGCTGAGGGGGTCCCGCTTGCACCCAAGGCGCCCGAGGGTCCCGGCGGGGTGCTCGGGTGACCCGGGGAGGGCCGGGGGGGTGGCACTTCTCGGTGCATCTTGTTCCTCCGAACGCATCCTTGCTGCTGTGCTCGGAGGTCTGGCAAGCGCTGGTGGGGCAGCCTGGAGAGGCACATTGATTTTTTTAAAAAAAAAAAAAAATTATTTATCTTTTTCTTCTCCCCTCCTCCGCTTTGTGTCAATATCCCAGGTATAGATTAACTCTCTTTGCTTAATATTTAATGTTTCGGTTGCTGGAAATGGGAGCTGCAAGCACTCGGAGAGATGGCCCGAGGAGCTGCTCTGGTTTGGCCGCAGCTCCTCCAAGTTTGTCCGCGTGTCCGGCAGCGTCCTCTGGTCTGTGTGCGGGAACTTGGGGAGCAGCTCCCCCCGCTCTTTAGTCCAGCCCCAGCTGGGGAGCAGAGGCTGCCGGAGCACGGACCACAGCCCTTGGCTTATCGTATCTCATTGTGGCCACGAGGCCAAGGCACAGACGATGTCAGCCAAGGCGTAGCCCATGTCATCTTTATACCTGAATTCCCGTCTGTTTTGGTGGGGAGTTTCTTCGAGAGCGCTGATTTCACCTCCTTAGGACAGGTGAGCTTAGCTGGAAAAGGCTATTTTTACTCCAGCATCAAAACGGAGGCTTGGTAAGGAAGGGTGAGTTTGGTTTTTGGAAGAAAATAAAGCGTTTCAGTGCTAACAGTCGTAGTGAAGAATGCGGAGGAGAAGCCGTGGTCCCCTCTCTGGGCTGAAGAAGAAGAATCCCAGGGCGGGTGAGCGTGGCTGGAGCACTAGGACCCGAGAAGGGAAGCCCCAAGGAGAGTGTAAATCACAAGAGGTAATTCTTGGAAATGGTCCCAACTACATTTCAGCAATACTCCATGGCCCGGGTGAGACCAAATAGGGGCGGCTGCCACGAACCTGCACTTTATTTAGCCTCCAACAATGAAAGACATCTACACCGGGTGTTAGGTTTGGGCTTTGGGAAGCGTGAGGGCACTCTTACCGACGCTCTTAAATACAAATTACCAACCGGTGGTAGATGCGAGACCTGTGATGGGTGTTATCGCCCAGTGCTGGCCCTTGGGACGCTTCCATTTCCTGAAGGTGATACTGTGGTTGCTACCTTCTTACCCAAATCCGCAGGATTTGGTGCTTTCATCAATTGCCCGGGAGCTGCGCTGGCCCCGTTTCGCAGATGTGTTGGCCGAGGGCGCTCTGGACCTCGGCATTCCTGGGGTTTTCCCCACATCCATTGGGGTTTCCAACCCTCCTCCACAGTTCCTAAGCCCACAGAGGGATGTGCTGTTATGAACAGTATTTGCATAGCCTGCATGGGGATGTAAATCTGGCAAAAAAAGCCATAAAAAAGCCTTTTATCACCCAGCCCTGCTAGCTGGGGAGTGCAAAGGGCAGCGCGGAGCTTTCCCAGCTTTACTGGGGGTTTCCCGCAGTGGGATGCCGGTGTGCCAGCTCCGGGCTCTTCCCCAGCTCAGCTCCCACCATTTTGGGAGCTGGAGCTTGTGATCGCAGGGGAATGGGGGCAGATTTTGGAGGAACTGGATTTTCAGCACTTGAGCTGAGTGCAAGCTGCCGTGTGAGATAAAGCAGCCTGGAAAGCAAACAAAACACAGTCATGTCATTACACCTGGTTCTTGGGGCCTGTCGGGAGCAATTAAGGTTATTAGGAGGCCAGAGCGCTGATTCTAAGGCAGGTTCTAGTTTTTAAAGACTGCAGGGGTCCTCTCAGCTGGCACACTTGCCATTCTAGTGGGGTTTAATTTATTTTTAAGTGTCCTCCACTAGCCAGCCAAGGGGGTGCTCCAGTCTCGGTTGTATTTTCCTCGAGCGGTGGCAGCCCCCGTGACCTTGCTGCGGTATATGAAGAAGCAGCACATGGGGTTGTGCCATTGGTTTGGGGTTTTTGGCTTTATTTTGGTCCTTTCGGTTACACCAAACCAAACAAAACCGCCCGACCTTGTGGGGATTTGATCGTAGTTTCAACTTTGAAGGCGCTGGGTTTCAAGACTGGGCTGGGAGGAGGAGGAGGAGGAGGAGGAGGAGGAGGAGGAGGGATCGGGAGGCGGATGCTGCGGGGTGTGGGGCCAGGAGGGATGCTGGGGTACGATGCGGTGCAACGCTGCGGGACTGGAGGGTCAGCAGCAAAGAAAGAGTTTCATTTCCCCTTTTGGGGGGAAATCCTGGAGTTTGACAAGTCGCCCTTTAATCCCCCTAAAAACCCTCAGCAGCTGGAAGCCGACCGTCAGCTGGGGCGGTTGACATCCATAGCACCTTAAAATAGACCTAACCCATCAGGTTGGGCGAGACCCCGGAGCTGGAAGGCATGGCTGACCTCGCCGGCCATGCTGTTGGGCCGGCTGCGCATAGCTGGCGTGGGCGTTGTCACCGGCGTCCTGTCCCCGGGGGCAGCTCCGCTGCCTCCATCCCGGCTGTTTATGGATGTGTCTGTTCATGGGGTTCATCCCGTTTGCGGGGCGGCACCGTCAGGTACCCCATCCCACCGTGTACCAGGCGAGCGGTGGGAGAAGTCGTCTTCCCAAAAATCCGGTGGCGTGATGGAGACCGCCAGGTTGGGCGGACGGGGAGCCGGGGCTGCCGGATTCCCCGTGGGGTTTGTAGGGCTGTTTGGGGAAGGAGGAGTAACGTGGGTTTCCACCATCCCGAGGCTGGGTTTGGGTCCTGCAGCGGGTGGGGGGAAATTCCCGCTGGGGGCATAGTTGGCCATAAACAAGCCCTGCTCCTGCCGTGCCAACGGGGAGCTAATCCTGGTGGGATGGGGGCACCGGTACCCGCTGCACCCGGGGGAATTTGGATCAGTTGGCACCGTCTTGATACAGGGCCTGGGTAACCTTTATGTCCTGGTGACTCCTTGGGACCTCTGCCGAAGCGGCGCGGCGTGCGTGCCGGCAGCGGAGCGACAGCGCGGCGGGGCGAAGCGATGCGCGGGCCGGCGGGGACCTCGGTGGCCTTTGGGCCGGAGCCACGTGCGCTCGTTCTCGCCCGCCGCTCCCCGCCCGAGCTCCCAGAGCGATCCCCCCTTGCTGGAAACAGCTGAGCCTTCATCCCGGCTCAGTAATTGGAGTTTTGCCCACTTTTGGCTGGCGGCCGGGTGCCATAGGGAATTTTCTGGCACATCACCAAATACCTCGGTCTCTCCTGCTCGCTTTTTTGGGGATGATGACCCCTCAGGAGTTTCCTACGAGCCAGGCAGGGCACCGAGGAGGATGCCAGCATTTCCCGACCGGGACGCTGGCCGCCCACCCACGTCTTGCGGCCAGTGGTTTCCCTGGGGAATTGCTTTTCCCCAGCTTTCCGCAACCGTGAGCCTGTGTGTCCATGGCATCACCATACCCCCTCTGGCAATGAGGGGCAAGAGGACTAGGTACCACCCCGTACGCTCATATAACACGTGTGCAAAAATGCTGCGACACCCCTTACAGCTGGGATTTGTTGGGTTTTCCCTTCCTCTTCCTCGAGGGATTGATTGTTCCCTATTGCAAGGGAAGGAGATGCTGCCTTTTGGGGTTTATCCCTGCGGAAAAAGGCCCGGTGGAGGGCTGTGTGCCAGGCTGGGCATCTCCCCGGAGCCCTGCCCGGCTCCCGCGCCGGGGCGTTGCCCGTGCCCGCCGTGGGCGCTGGGGAGCTCGGTTCACTCCGGGCTCTTTCCGTTCATCCACCCCGAGACAGTTGGGGCGGTTGCAAAACCCACATGACGTGCGCTGGGAATTGCTGCAACACGCTCGCAGGCGCGAGCCATCTCAGGCACCTCGTACAACAGGTCCTGCCAGCCGCCGGGGCGGGTAGGATGCGGGGCTGCCCTCAGCACCCTGCCCTCAGCACCCTGCCCTCAGCACCCTGCCTGCCCCACGGACCGCGGGCAGCAAAGCTCCTGCCGCTGCCTTCACCCTCCGTCAAACATTCCCCGCGGGGCAGGGGTGCAGCCGTGGAAGGTGGCACAGCCCTGGGTTCCATTAGCACGTTTTCAGGCTTTTTTTTCCCTCCCTTGCCCTTTTATTTGTAGATCCCTAAAGTATTACCTGATGCAAGAGCTTCTCCCCTGCCCACAGCTTATCCCTGGAGAGCCGGAGTGGGGCAAAGCGTGACCTGGGGTGGGGGAAAGCCCTTGGGAAGGGCTGCCAGGTCACAGCCCTGTGCCCGTGGCGAGTTGTTTCGCTGGGACACGTCTTGGGCATGCCTGGCAGCCGTGCCGTGCCGCCCGCTGCCCTCCGTACGAGGAGCAGCTCGGGGTGCTCTGAGCAAACCTCCTGGGCTCGTATGGGACCGGTGAGAGGACGGAGGTGGCCTGCTGGCATCGGCCCTTTGCACCTTCGCTTTGCGCGCCCCAGGGGAGCTCCAGCCCGGAGATATCTCGTACCTACATCCCGGCATCCCGCAGGGCACAGACAGAAGAGCGTTCCACCGCACTGTTGTAACAGAAGCTCCCGGTGCTGCGTCCCGGTGCAGGCACCTCGGTCCAAGACGGAGACGGTATTTTGGGGTCGGTGCTGCCGGCAGCGTGGCTCTCCGAGCACCTGGTCTGCAAAACCCTACGGTGCACGAGGCGAGCTCTCCGGCCCCTCTTTCTCCCCGTCTTCGGGGTTTTTTTTTGGCTCTGCGTTTGGATTTAGCAGCGCAGAGATGGTTTTTAGCTTGCTTGCCCTGATGCAGAGAGCAGGGCCGGCAGCCGACCATCCCGGGGCGGGGAAGCCCCACGTTGCTGCATGGGCTGACTTGTTGGGGTTCGCCCCGGGCAAACACCGGAGCCCTCCTTGGGGAGGAGAAATAACCCTCCCATGATGCCTGCAGCGAAGGAACCTGCTTTGAGCACCCACCCATCACCCCATCCCTGGGGACCAGCTGGGACGGAGACCCCCCGGGGCACACAGCCCCCGGCCCTGCCCAGCGGCATCCCCCAAAACCCCTTTCTTGGCCCTCTCGCATCAGGCACCGAAACAAAGCTTTTGTTTCAAGCTCTTGGCCTAAATCTGCGCGCCCGCAGATCTCGTGCGTAAAAGGGAGATGAAATCCTTCCCTCTCGGGGGGGGGGGGATGTTGGTGCTTGCCAAGGAGTCAGGCGTTTCGGCCGGAGGGTTTGTACAAACCCCGCGCGAAGCAGTGGGAGCTCGCTTCATAAAGCTGGAGCCCGCCGAGGTGGAAATCAAATCTAATGGCAGCTCCTTAAGCGAGGCTTGTGCCTCCTGTGCACCGTCTGAATCGGGTCCGATGGAAAAAAATCATCTGTGATTAAAGATTGACGGTAATTACATAATGGGTATGCACCAGATGATGCCCAGACAAGCTCCCTCCTGGGATTTCCCAACTTTTGCAGTGTTTAACTTTGCAATCATCCTAAAGTGTTTCTACCATGGGGGGTAATTATTGATATTATGGCAGCACCCGGCGCGATTGCACAAGGCTCGGCAGCGGCACCGCGGCCGCTGGAGCCGGGCTGGTGGGTGAGCTTGCCTCCTCTGATAGCCGGGGCAGCTCCGGGGCACGCTCAGGCGCTAGAGGTGGATGTCCCCGTTCCATACCCAGCTTTGCAACGGCAGAAAAGAATAAAAAAAAGTAAGGGAGAAAAGCCGCTTTTGGGGTCTGTCGGTGAAGCGAGCGGGGCAGCCGGGGACGCGCGCTTGCTCCGTGGCCGACCGGCGGGGAAGAAGCAACGTCAGGACGTTCTTGATGGCGGGCCAGCTATTAATCCATGTATCTTAGCAAAACCCCGTTTATTTCTTAAGGTTTGTGTAAGCAATGGAAGCGGGGAGCACTGGGGGTGGGGGGAGCTTGTCTGGGATTAAACTCGCCTGAAAGCCAAGCACGCCAAGCTCGCGAGCCCGGGGAGAGCTTAATTAAAGTCAAAGGAGAAGCGTTTCCAAGAAAATAATACGGGGTATTTAAACGGGATATTTTTGTTCTGGGCCCAGAATGTCTCCTTTCCCTCTTCGGTGTCAGCTTTAATAAAACAAAATGAGATCTCCAAGAAAAACAAATTGGAGCTCTTAAAAGGCGCTGCGGAGATAAAAATCAGTAACACTGTTGCTGGTAACACCTTGGGTTATTAAAACGGAAAGAATGCTAACGATGCGATTTGCATCGGCCTTTCTTGTGGCTGCAGCCGGGCGGGAGCCCGCTCGCCCTGGGAGTGGGCCGCGGGCACGGCACGGCCCCGACACCCCTCACCGTGGCCTCTGGGCTGGGCTGGGGGTGCAGGGAGCGGGCTGCTTCACTGGCTGGGCGGATTGGGGCGTATTTGGGAACGGTCACGCGGGCTGGATTTTGGAGGGCTTTGTTTTTCTTTCCTCCGGCCGGGGAATACTGCTCTGCCGAAAGCTCGCGGGGTCAGGAGCGGCGCTGAGGTTGAATACTCAAAGACTTGGAAAAACTGGCAAGAATCAGGATTCAGGAGACACCAAACTTAAAAAAAAAACAAATTAAGCCAGGGCTGATCTTGTCGGAAAGGACGCCATAGCCCATCGGAGCTCTTTCAGAAACGACAAACGTGTGGGTGAAAATACCAAGCTGGACATACAGCCGGAGAGCTGCCGGATGCGGCTTTGCTCGGCACGCTGAGACGCCGGGCTGGGGAACTGGGGTCCCCTCCTCTAAAACCAGTGCCCCGATCCGGCCGGTGCGGCTGAGCGTGCCAAATCTTGTACGGAAGGGCTGCTCTCAAAGCGCTCCGGCCGCTGGCAGGCTCTCCCGGCTCCCCGGGATGCTGGAGCAGGGATGTGGGGAGCAGTCGGTGACGTGGTTTTGGGCTTTGGTCCCGCCAACATCTGCTCCTACCTTCCCGCAGGAAGAGTGGATTAAAAGCTGCCCCTATTTTCCCATGTGCTTCCATCCTGGCCGGAGCTGAGCATCTCCTTGTGGGATGGTGGCAGAGGCCACCGGAGCCTTCCCTGGGTACCGCCAAGGTCTGCGGGGATGGAAGCGGCTATGGGCGAGCACAGGGGTGATGCTGCTGAGCCAGGTTCGGGGCAAGGAAGCCCAGCGCTTCCCCAGCGGGGTCCTGTCTGTCCGTCTGCCAAACGGGAGGATGTTTTTGGAGAAGGTGGCTTTAAAATGCCCGGCGTGATGCCGTCCGCCCATAACCCAACCTGCCCCCGCCAGCGGGACGGGGCTGCGGAGGCCAGCTCCTGCCTCGCTGCCGTGCCTGGCTCCATCAGATAAGGCAATTATAGCTTTATCGCTTAATTGCAGAGTATAATAATAGCAAGAGCGTTACTGAGATAGGACGTTGCCAAGGGGTGAATATCGGCGGTGTTGGGTTTTTGGTGGTGTTTTTTTTTCCTTTTTTCAAAATAAACTTAGCAGGGCCTGGGCGCTGCTGGAGGTGTGAGGTCTTTGCGAGGCTCCTCCTGCCTGTGCCCCGCCGCGTCCCTTCCCCGCGGGGAAATTCAGCATCAAATAAAAGCCGTGCCGACCTCCCCGGTGCCAGGGAAGCTCACCCGCAGTTGGTGAGAAACCCGCCCGGGAGGGGAAAGGCTGAGGACTCACAGGGGTGTTGTCGACCACTTTCTGGACGCCTTTTCCCTTGCACCTTGGGAATGCGGTTTCCATCCCTTGCAGGTTTTTCCTGTCCTGCTTGGCAGGGTACGGGGCGCATGTTCGCTGCTGCCTGTGGGCATCAGGCTAATGCTGGGTAGCCGGGTGCCCTCGGGAGGGAAGAGCCGGGTGTGCATCCGAAACCCCACGGAATAGGCTTTTCCCGCTCTCGGCATACCATGTGAAACGCTCGACCGGTGCCCCTGCACCGAGATGGGCAAAGGAAAATTTCGTACTTGGCAACTCTTTCCCAGCCTGCTGGGGCTGGTGTGGGGGCGGTGAGCGGGGCATCGGCCCCGATACCCGGAGCTCTGCCTGTCTCCGACCCACGGGATCCCGGTTTTCCGCTGTCCCCATGGAACCCTGCGGCCGTCGAGGTGGCTGTGTGCTCCCCGTGTTGGGATTTGGGGCATTTCCCTGCCCAGACTGGCCTCGCTGGGGATTTTCTGCCTTGAAAATGGGGATTTTCGAGACTGATACTGGTGCAGGGCGGGTTTCTCGCCAAGAGCTGAAGTTTTGCCGTCTTCGTCCTGATGTCTGCAGGGTAGGGTGATAAAAACTGGGGACGTCTGGGGACGAGGGATGGTGTCACAGGCTTTCAGCTGGGAGAGCCTGGTCCTTGGGATCTACATTTTGGGAGAGGGCCTTCATTAAGGGAGATTCATATAAAATCTAATGTGTTGCCCAAAGCTAAGAAATCATGGCAGACTGTAATTTTTTATTTTTTTTTTTTTAAGCTGTTAAACTCTGCCCTGCTTCAGTTCATCAACCAAAGCGTGAACCCAACAGCCCAGGAGTGGAGCTACTTCAGGTCCTGGTTTGACCTCTGTGCCTGGCTGTTAACCCTCGCTGGCCCATCCTAAACTACACCCACAGATAAGATTAGCCCCAATCTGGATTTCCGAGCTTGTTTTCCTCCCTTGGGACAACATCCCTCCAACCCCAGTTTTTCCAGCCACCCCATCTGCAGCCTTGCCCTGCCTTGCTTTGTGCCCCACTGGTCTCATAAAACAACACAGGCTGCAGAAAAAAAGCAGAAAGCAGTCTTTGCAGCAGGGTGGCGGAGAGTTTTTCTGCTCAGTGAAGGCGGTCGCTTAGATTTTTATTGCGGGATGAAGAGGGAAGGAGGAAAAAACAAACGCTCAAAAGCTGTTGGGAAGATGATGCCAGGCAGAGCAGCACAAGAAGCAACATCTTGGGGGGGTTTAATGTTTCCTCTGCTTCTGAAGCAGGAATTAGCTCTTGCAAAATGTCAGGCGTTGCCGGGGGCTGTTGGCCACCTGGCCACAGGCTGACACTTTTTGCAGCGGATAGCCCTTTCTTTTATCACCCGGCTATGCTGGGGCAAAGCTCAGGCTTCATCCAAGCATTTGAAATTGGGAAGACGATGAAGAGCCGAAAAAGCAGGATGCCAGGGCCAGTGTGCAAGCGGCAGGTTGTTGGCTGGTTTCCCCGTTAGTCAGAACCAGTGACGAGTCGATCTCCTTTTCCTTTTTCTTCTGAATGAATCGGTTTTGGCTCAGCCCGATGGTCAGACTGGTTAAGCGAGAAGCAGCTGGTGTTACTCTCATTAGCAATCGAGACAGAACCGAGCCTCGCCCCTGGCCCTGCAAATGCCGAAGCCCACGGTCGCCGTCCCGGTGCCCGGTGGGACTGGCAGCAGTGCGGGGGGACCCCCGAACCCCGACTCGGTGGGGTGTGGGTGTCAGCTTCTCCATCACCTCTTCCCCTTACACCTCCGAGCACCTCCCGGCTCCTCGACACGCTGAAGCTCCGTGGCCAGGTCAAACCAAGCGGTCATGCAAACAAGGATCTGCATCCCATGCTTTCTGCTGTCTTAGTGCGTTTGTCCTTGGTCAGTGCTGCAGCACAGATTTTTTCAGGGGTGGGATGGAATTTCGGCTTCAGGTTGCCTGCGGTTGCTGCTCAGCTGCGGCCAGGGAGTACGGCTCGGCTGCATTTGCCGTCCCAGTCCCAAGGCAGCCCCTGTTCAGAGTTGGTCCTTGGCCAGCAGAAAGGGCTTGACTTTTTGCCGTGACTTTGGCTATAGCGGTTGGGATTTGGGAGCCCGTCCTGCCCGGGGAAGGGGTACGCAGGCAGCAGCGAGCTGCCGGCTGCCTCCGCTCCACTGCAGACCCCGGGCTGCAGATTTAACCCGGTCTCACCAGTCTTGCCTTCGTTGCCTCTGTGCATGGAGGGGCTTCATGGGAGGAATTGGAGCTCAGGTGCTTGAAAGCAAGCCCGGGGACTGTGGCGTGTGCTGCCTACGGCCATCCCACACCTGGCACCGCTGGGAACAGGGTCATTTTGATGCCTGCTCCTGCCCCAAAATGCAGTATTGCCGTGGAGGGGAAGGGGAGACTCCCTGGCCATGGAGGTAGGATGTATGGCTTTTAAACCTGAATCGCAGGAGGACCAAAACTAACCCAGTAACTGATAGAAACCTTCATTAACCCGCCCTGTTATTTATTCCGATTTCAAAGCCCTTGATGCAGCAAAAAGCGAAGGCATTTCTCCGGGGAAGCGCATTAATGTTTCACTGGCCTTCGAAGCACTTTGCTGCCGAGGCACTTTAAATGGTACGGGCTGTCCCCAATTCCCCTCGGTCTCGTTAAATATTGCGTGGCTCCGGGGAAGCCACAGCGCGGCTCTGCCCGCAGCCGTCATGTGGGCTAAAGCCCTCCGGAGGTTGCTTTTTTAATATATATGTATATGTGTGTGTATCCATAGATGCACACAGGCACAGAGGTATGCACATATATGTATATGTGTGTGTATATGTATTATGGATCCCCTTCAAGGTGCACCAGCAGGAGCTGGAGGGCTCAGGGCTGGGTTCCCGAGATGCTACTGGGAAGCACGGGGCTGGGTACCGTCCCGCGCAGGAAACCCCGACGCCTCGGCCGTGGCTTTTCTCCACCCGCCTGGAGCATCAAAGGGCAGGGCTGGCTCTTCCCCGCACCGCGGGGCGGCTGCCGAAGCCACCCGGCGTCTGAAAAACTTTCAAATGAGAGCAGGTCAGCCAAAAGTAACAGCCCATTGGCAAAGGGGTATAACCTGTTTCTTGCTGGGGAAAAAAAAAAATAAAATATTGCTGTTCTTCAGTTTCCTTTAACTACCGGATTTGCTTAATTACAGCATGGTCTATTTTTCTGAGGTATCCAGTTGTTCCAAATGTGTGGTTTAATGTAAGGAAACTCCAAGAGATTAAAGTTACATGGATATTTTACCCCTCTTGGCCTCTGGGTGTTTGGTTTAATGATGATACACAAGTTTGGGGATTTTTTTTCCCCATCAGTAGGCTTCAGGAGCACTATCCAAAGGCGTTAGTGTCTCCGTGCTGGAGACCCAGGGGAGGCTCTCCAGCACCGGAGAAGGAAATGATTTCCCCATGGCCATCGGGGAAGAGCCCAGATCTTCCACCACGGAGCCGTTTTGCCGCACAGACACGGCCGGGGCAGCCCGGGATGTTGCCCTGGCTGTCTGCCCGCCCAAGGACTCTGCTCAACCTGCTTCCAAACAGCTTTTCTTCCTTTATTTTGGTTTTGAAAGATACTTGCTCAACGGAAGAGACTCCCAAGTGGATCCCCCCACTGCAGTCAGTCATCATCTTGTGCTGTTCCTCACGCCGCGAGAGGGTTTGGGCTGGGGCAGGGAGCTGCCGGTGTGGCAGAAAAGCCCGATGGAAGAGGCCATTGCAGGAAGGTGTTATATCTCCTCTGTGAACGAAGCTCGAGGGCAAACCAACTTAAAAGCCGACTGGTGCAGCCTGGAGAGGGGCCTCCCTTCAAAAAGCGTTGCTGCATAGATTTTTCCCTTTCATATTCCTAGCCCCGTATATAGTCTGGTATTGGGCGGACTTTGTCTTCGGGGAAATTGGGGCCTTGTTGGGTGTAAGCAAAGAAGTAACGTAACTGAAATATTTTGATGATATTCGGGCGGGTGGCTCTGCTTTGGTGCCGTCGGGGAGGCACCGCTGCCGCCCCAGCGCTCTCCGTCTCGGGGTTCTTGCCCCAGCGGGGGCTCAGCCTGAGGTTGCCGCAGAATTTCCCCCTCCCCGGAGCTTGGAGGGGGCTCTGGGGGTTGGTTACGGGCCGGGGGGCGGATGCGGTCGTGCAGCACCGCAGCAGGGCAGAGCCAGCAGCGGCTGCCGCTGGGAGAAACGCGGGGAATGCTTTCTCCCAACCTCTGTCATCCTTGGGGTGCCCCAGCCTTGGCCAACGGGCGCTTGGGAGATTTGCACCCTGTTGGGGTGGAGGGGGACAAGAGCCAGGCACCGCGTTGTGCTGGAGGGGAGGGACAAGGGACAATTAATTCTTAATCAGTCCCCAGGAGGGACGTGGGAAGGTGTCTCTGCCGAGCACCGGACCCTGGGAAAGGGTTGGGCCGACTGGGAGATGTGGAGGAGAGGAGGGGAACGACGTGCCGCGCTGAAGCCCAGGCTGGGGTTGTTCCTGCTAGAGGAGGGAAGGTGCATCACTGCCTTCGGCTTCTTAAAAAATTGCAAAAAAAGTAATAAGCTGTTCTCTCTGTCTGGTGGGGGACAGGTGGCAAAGTGATGCTTTGAAATTTTGCAGCAAGGAAGGTGTCGGTTGGGAGAAATACTTGGAGGGCAAGAAGACCGGCCTTCGTCTAGGGGAAGGTTGGAGATGCCCATCACTGGAGGGCTTGGAGAAGAGGCTGGGCAGAAGTCTGCCAGGGCTGGGACCATAGATGTCCTGCAACGGCACCTATTTGTCTGAAAAATGGTGTTTTAAGTGTCTGGGCTGGGTGGAGGAGCTGTGGCCAGGGCTCCTGGGTTTGGCCTCAAGCGCGCTGAGACTCTCCCCTTAATGGTCAGTGCTGGCAAAGGGCTGGAAATATTTTTCTTTCTGAGTATCCCATCCCTTAATTAACTGAAAGGGAAGGCTGTCAAGTACCCAACCAGGAGGGGAAAAAAGATCTTCATGAGTCTGTGACCAGCCCAACAGTTCGCCTCCATTTATGTTCCCCGGCCTCTTTGTTTTCCCTTTGAAAAAAGGGTGTTTTTCCCTCTGTTTAACTGCTATTTATTTGCTGGTAAGTGGAAGGAATTCAGCTGGGATCAGCCCAGCTCCTGCCAGCAACTGGAGTTGAAAAGTTTCCGTGGCAGAGATGGAAGAGCAGAGCAGGGGGGTTGTTTTCCACCCGCCGCTGGTCCTCACTCTGGGGGTCCCTGCGTCACGGCCAGCCAGGTTGGGTGGGTTTAATTCTCCTTTTTTTACTGGGATGTTGACAAGTGCCCGTGGGAGTTGCAGGGGGAGGAGCGCGGACCCCAGCCAGAGGGTTTCTTCTCGACGTTAATGGGAAACAGAAGATGGCTTGGGAGAAATTTGGCAAAGAGGGAAACTTTTCTGTCTCTTCCAGCTTGGAAAAAAGCATCCTTTCTCACCCCAGCCTCCCCGCAGCAGGCGAAGGGTTCCCAAACACAGCCCAGGCGGGTTTTGCCAGAGGCGGGGAGAGGAGACAAAGCGCCTGGTGATTTCACAAGGGATGGAGCAGTCCTGGGCCACCCGCCGTGTTTCGGGAGGAATACCCAACCTGCCTCCCGTCATGGGCAGGGAGCCGTCCCGTCTTCTCCCTGGGGCATCAGGGGCTTGCGGTGCCCCAGGTACTTTCAATCTGGAGTAGCGTTGGGAATTTTTGGGGTCCTGCAGCCGTGTCTCGGGTATGATATCGCCGTGTAGCTGGAGATGCGATGCCAGCTGCGGTGGTGGGTTTGCGCTGGGCACGGGGCACCCGTAGGGACGCAGGCAGCTGGGAGATGAACTGCTGACCTTGGTGTAAAGAGCCCTGTTGGTGTTGGCCCCTTGGCCCGGTCCGTGAGCTATGGCACTGCTTTGCCATCTGCTCTGACAGCTGCTGGCCGGGAGCCACGACCTCTGCATCCTGGCAGCGTATCTCAAAGCCAACCGAGCTGCTCTGAGCCAGGGAAATGCCACAACAGCCGTGGGTGTGGGATGGCTGGCCGGGTGCTGGGGTGCAATTAAGCATGGGGCAGGGGATGAGGTGCCCCAAGAGTCATCCTCCTGCCCTTTTGGGGTTGCAGGTGTCCCCCCCAAAAGCAGCAGCAGCGGCGCTCTTCTGGGTCCCAAGGTGGGAAGTGGTGGCCGGCGCTGGCCGGCTACCTGCCCCTGTGCTGCTGGCCCAGTCCTGGTGCCGGTGCCAGGCTGGGTCGGGCTGGCAGGCGGTCCCCTCACCCTGCTCGTGTCCTCGCAGGCGCCCACCCCGTGGCCTCCTCCCTGCCCTCTTTGCAAATATGATGGTTTTGCCTTGGATGGATGAGCATGTCTTGCAGAACGGCCTCTTGGTGCTGGCGGTCTCCAAAGGGAGATAAAGTGGTGGGGTGAATTCCCGAAGCTCCACCGCTCCCGTCCCCCAGCTGCAGCGTCCTCCCAGTTGTCTGTGTGCTGCAGGAACCGGGTACCAGTACGAGTCTGCCAGTTCCAAGAAGTGGCTACGGTGGGGATTCAGAGGAGATGACATGGTTTGGGGCTGGGCGAAGAGGAAGGGTGTCACCACCGCCCTGTTGGGGACAGGCTGTGGCAGGGCACAAGTGCTGACCTGTTCACACACTTGTAAAAGTGACCGGAGGAGGTTAATCGTAGTCAAAACCCAGTGAAGTTTGGTCAGGTCACGGTTTTTCCAAAGGCTTCTTTGGAGGTGCAGCACCTGGCATCCGGGGCCACAGCTGACCTGCACCATCCCGCCGGAGTTAATCATTGCCATCGGCTCGGGGACCTGCCTGGCCTCAGCAATAAGAACTGTTTCCCCAAAAACACAGGATAAAGAGCCAGCGCATGGGGCCTGGAGGAAACTCCAACCTGCTGGGGTGCACTGGGCTGGGGAGAGCTGGAAGCCCTAACCCTGACCCAAATCCAAACCCTAACCCTGGCCCTAACACTGACCCTAACCCAGATCCTAATCCTGATCCAGACCCTAACCCAAACCCTAATCCTGACCCTGACCTTGACCCAAACCCTTTGCTCTCCCTTTCATTCTAGAAGGTAGATATTGTGTCCATTGCCCCGTTGGAAGCCATGTGGTCACCTAGAGCGTGGCAACCTGGAGCAGCTGCTGGGAGCCCCTCGGAGCCCCCCGCTCTCACCGCTCGCCCCGATGGGCTCCATCCTGCCCTCTGCCCTTGGGGCTGGATCGGGGGGAAGGACCTGGTCTGCTTCGGTCACCCAGTCCCAACTGGGAGGTCCCTGGGGGCTGCTGGTCCAGCCCCGCGCTGCTACGCTAGGAGATGTGGCCGCTGCATGCCGGGAGCGTGTAAATCCCAGATCGCTCCAAATTAAGCCTGGGAATGATGAAACTTGGGGTCTGGTCCCCATCTGCTTGCCTCGCTGAGGGTGAGTTCTCCAAATGGGGCTGGGGGCTATTGATGGTTTCCCCACGCTTCTGCTGCAGAGCTGCCAAATAAACAGAGGGGCTCCTGTCCTTCGGGCGAGTGTGCTGCATTGCAGGGGGGATATCCGAGGGGCATCGCGGCTGGGAAGAAAAATTATATTAAAAAAAAATGTTGGAAAAAATCAAGAGGAAGGACTGCTGGGTTTGGTACCGTGTGTTTGGGTGAGTACTGGGAGCTGTCGGGGGCAGCCGGACCCCGGGCCGGTGCCTGCAGGGCTGCGCTCGCCGCTGGTGTTCCTGACACTGGAAGAGGGTTTTTTATATATATATATAAAAATACTTTCTTCTCCCCGTGGGTGTGTTTTGAAAAGGGGCTTGGGAACAATGAGGATTAACAAGCAGATAGAGAATTAAATGCAGGGTTTGAGTCTTCAAATGTGTGCACATTTCAGAGCGCGTGTTTGTGCCAAGATAAACTCTGTCAGGAATAAACATCGTTTTACATGAAAGGCTAATTACAGATTGGCGCTCCGTGGGTGGGAGGAGGGAATTTTCACCAATTAAAATGGAACTTTTCTGTTTTTCATGAAATTGCTGGATTAAAACGCAGCCAGGGGCTGGTGAGGTGTTTGACAGCGTGGTTGAAGGAGGGGATGCTCGCCCTCGGGATGTGCTTTCCCCCCCTCCCCAGTACTGAAGAGGCTTTCCCAGTTCACGCAGGCAGGAGCTGCGTGAGGGCACTGGTTTTGCCCAACAGCAGTTGAACCCCAAGAGCTGCCCTCCGGGTGTGCAGCCCTGGGTTCTCACCCGCGGAGATGGGACATGGGTAAACTTGGTCCAATCCAACATCCCTTGGAGTCACCCAACGTCAGGAGAGGTTGGAGGAACAAGATCCCCAGCCTCCCCGAGGGTGTAGGTCATGGAAAGACATTGGGATGGGACGTGGTGGATGGGAGCCTGTCTTGAGATGAAGTCGCTGTGACCGTAGGTCCTATTTACTGGGTAACTTCAGTGTGTGGTAGGTGAATCATCTCCCAGAAATTGTAAGCCAGAAGGCGACATGGAGAAGAAAAACCTTCCTGGCCTGGAAGGGGAAGAGCTGGGGAGAAGAATCCAGCCTGGGCACATGGTGGGTTTCAGCTGCGGAGCACATGCTGCCTTGTTGCTTTTGGATGGATTTCACAAGAATTTGCATTTCTGGACCGGCTCTGGAGACTCCGAGGCCAAGCGGGAGCCGGGCTGCAGACGGGGAGGACATGATGGGGCTCAGACACGAGCTCAAACGCCATATTGCTCTAACTGGGGTAGAATTCTATGGTTTTGGAATGAAACGATGCAAAATGTGTCTGGGGCTGAGTTTCTCCAAGACGTTCAGTGCACGAACCTCAGGCGAACATTCTGCGCCTGCTGCTTGCCAAGCAAAACCACAGATTTGTCTCCATCTCTACTTAATGTGGCCACAGGGCAGCTAATAGTGGGACTTTTCTCTCACATAAGCTGGTATCTGTCACTTAGTGGTTACAGGAGGTGGCCTGGGCATCGTCTCTTAAAAGTTCCCTGCATCCTTGAGAGTGGGGGAAGGCAGAGAGGCCCGATCAGGAGAGATGTAGTGGGGTTTTTAAAGCAAAGTGCCAGCCTGCTCTGCTCTGGTGCCCTGCGCTCCCGAACCAGTTAAAAATTGGTTTTTTTAAAGTCTCCTATGGCAAAGACTGGCTGGACGCTTGCTGGGTCTGGTCTCTGAGAAGCTGTTGCGTTATCCGTGGTCACGGGACCATGCCTCCATGGCAGCAGCTGCCGCTTCTCCTACGATATTCACCTTTTTCCTTAGGCTAATACCACTGCGAACAGGACACTGAAAGGGTCTTTAGTCCGACCTGGCCTTGAATAATCCCGCTGAGTAATTCCATTTATTCCAATTTTCAGGCTGTGATGGAATTGTTTTCAAAAGAAGGGCGGGGGGAGAAGTCAGCCAAACCTGATAAAGGAGGACTTTGTTCTGAAGCTTTAGGGTATGGTACCAAGCAGGGCTTGCTATACAATTAATGAGTTTATTTGGCTTTTAGCTGCACGTGATGCACGGTGGCTGCCACCCCGCCGCCCCACCACCACCTCTCGTCCAGAGGAGCCCGGCTGCTCCTCGGCTTCGGTTTGCTGCTCTTTAGCTTGGTTTCCCTTCCTGCCGTGCATGGCGGTGGCCTCCTCCGTTGTGACTTTGCGTCTGCCTTTATTTAAGCCTTGACCAACCCTCCCTGGGATGGGTTCGCTCGGCGGGGGGTGCTGAGCACATGGGGCTTTACTTTGAGCAAGCGAGACGATGACGCAAATTGCTTTTTAAGGGCACAAGATAAAACAGCTGCTTCATTTTCACTGCAGATGCGCTGCGGGCGGCACGCATGAGCTGCGCGGAGCGGGGGGTTACAGCTGCCTGCTTCCCCATAGTGACTGCGTGGGCAGGGCCACCGGGTTGCTTGGCCTCCCAGGCCACCCAAAAAGGGAGCCAGGTAGGGCTGGGACAGGCTTTGAAGATGCGGGATGAAGCCAGCACGGCTTCCCTGTCCTCAGAAGACACAAGTCAAAGAAACGACTTTTGTCTTGGAGTCTGGGTGCAGACGGGGAGATGGAGGTGAATTACCTTGGGCTGCCCCGTCTCTCCTCCAAGGAATGCCAGGGGCCTGCGGAAGGTGACCCTCGGCAGCTTGTCCCCGTACCCGCCGGCGGCTGCCCTGTCCCGGCCGCGCGGCACAAGCGGGAGAAGCCGCGGGAAGCGAGGGAAGACACTTCCTCCAGCGGCGGATCTGAAGTCACCTCCTGGCCCTTGATCCCTCCAGCCCCGGGTATTTGGGTCAGCGGGGAAGCACGTCTGAGAGCGACATCCCTTCCTTCTCTCTCCCTGGAGATTAATTTTTAAAGGAACAAATACTACGCAGTATGATTTTTTAATTATGTTTTTTGGAACAATAGCTAAATACTGGGGGGATGGG
>JANZLQ010000040.1:2729778-2748759 GCA_026212715.1 Elanus axillaris
GGGGGTCAGATCTGCGTCTCCCCATGGTGATGTTTTCCCCTGGTGTTTCTCACCTTCCTGCGCCCACCTTGCTCTGCTCTGCCGTGCCCAGCAACCTTTTTCTGCTCAGGAAAATACCAGCAAGGAAGGAGCTTTTCATCCTTTTGAGATGGCCTTGCTGGAAAGAAAGCCGCTCTGGTGTCCAGCATGTGGGACCCACTTGGACTGACCCTGGGGGCCCTGCCCACCTCCCGCTGCTGTGGACATGCGGCCATGGTGCTCACAGCCCTCCCTGCCCCCCCGGCATCGCCAGCCCATTGCAGGTCCTGACCCCCACGTGCCAGTCCTCTGCCACAGGGTCCCCGCTGGCCTTGTCACCCACGGGCAGGAGGAGCTGGTGGCCGAGGCGTACCGGGTCCCAGAGCTCTTCCATCACGGGCACAGCTTGGTGATGTTGGGTTGATGAGCAAATGGGTCACCTCCCCAGTTTTTACTTTGTCTTGAGCCCAGAATGAGCAGTGGGGGCGGGGGGGGGGACAGCTCGGCTTGGCCGTGTTACCCACACGTCCTACACCACCGCGTCGCTGTTCCCTCTGGAGATCTTCGACCGCTGTGTTCCCCTGGCCTTGTTGAAGGCCACGTTGCTTTGGACCTGCCACGGGCCAATAGTTTGGCCGTCTTTGTTAAATCAAGGTGGGAAGGAGCAACTTGTGGAGCTTTCGCTGGAGCTTTACCCTGCGTGATCACGTTGTGGGTGGGCTGCTGGTGGGATGCCCTCCTTGGTCAACCCCTCTGCTCCAGCAAAGAGGCTCCAGCCCCATGCTGGGCTCTTCCCATATCCCAGAGCATCCCCAGGACCACCAGGATCATCCCATCAGCTTTGGAGGAAGCTGGGGCTGAGGTTGCCTGGGCTCCGGCGGCAGCTCGGGCTGCTGCTGTCCCCCAGTCTGCTGCCGTCCCTGCCAGAGCAAGGATGGAGTACGTGCACCCGGGGTGTGTGTGTGTGTGTGTGTGTCACGGCTCCCCGGCCGCTGTTCTGCTGTTTTATTGCCTTCAGGAGGGGCTGCGGGTGGGAGCAGGTTGTCTTGGATGCGGCTGGTCTCAGCGTAGCTCGCAGTGCCAAGCAGGATCAGCGGCGAGGTGGCTGTCGGGGAAGGACAGCACGCATTGAGCCACCTCCTAATATTCCCAGCCCCCAAATCAAAAGTCATCTCCACTCCCCTCTCAAAAGGAGAGTGCTTTAAATACCCTTTTTTTTTTTAACTAAATAAGCGGTTTCTGAAGCATTTGGTGTTTCTCTAAAGGCATCCCTTGGAGAGGGGCTTTCTTGACCATCGCCAGCCAGGTCCCCTTGCAGCACCCAGCCGGGGAGCTCCAAAACCAGCCCCTTCAGCTGGTGCTCCCAGGAGGCGGTTGGGCTCACGGCACCTTGAGGCTCAATCAAGTCTTAACCTGATTCCTGTCCAAGTTCTGTGCAGCTCTTGAGCTCTTTCCAGCCCTGTCCTCAGCTGGATTCGGTCCATCGTTTCTTTTAGGATCTGCTTGATCGCACTGCGCTGCTGATAAGGCTTCGTGCATCTTGTGGGGGCTTGTCTTTGTGTGTTTCGGTATCTCGCCCAGGTTATCAGCCGCAGAGGGTTGTGAGGTGTGGCTGGGCTAGGAATTAACCATCTCACCCAAACCCCGTGGAAATCAGAAGCAAAGATTCCGCTGCCCCCCCCCCCCCTCGCCTTTCTTGTTCCTGTGGGCTTTAAATCAAGTCATAACTTCTCCAGCATCGGAGAAGCTGCCAAAGGGCAGCCCTGACTCAGGCTGGTTCAGCCCTGTCTGGTTTCCACCGGAGGAATGGCTGCCTCTGCCCTTCGTGCCCAGGAAAGGCCAGGAGAACCTTCAAAACCGCGTTACACAGACTGCCAAAAATAAACCCTCCATCCCCTGGACCGGCTCCAGGGACTCCGGTTCCATGTCCGGAGGGGAAGGTTTGGGGCTACGCTTCACCTGAACCCTGGTTTTTTTTCCCAACCCGTGGTTTTCTGCCGTGGCTTTCCTCCAGCCTTGCCCTGACCCGGGTGAAAGGAGATCACCGCCGTCGTGCTGAGGATAAAATGGGGGTAAATTGTGCAACCTGCTCTCTGGGGGCTATTTTGGTGCAAATCACGCCAGGACCAGAGCCGGGACCAAGGCAGCTTTCTTCTGCCCCCAGATTTTGCCGAGGTTTCTTTCCAGTGCTGGAGCTCGCCCAGCCCTCCCGGCTTCCCGGGGCTTCGCTGGGAAGCGCTGGGAAGACAAAACCCTGCTCTGGAAGTGAGGCTATTGTTCTTACTAATTTTAACTTGATGTTCTTCCCCAAGCCTATTTTTATTCATTGCTTGTGGTAAGCCCTTTCTCTAAGGTAGAGCAATTTGCCACGGGACTCTTTTCTTGTGTTTACCGATTTTAATTGAGCGATATCTCCTTTTTACAAACCCAAAGCTGGAGGAGCTTTTAAGCGCCCGTTGCTGAGCCTCTCGCCCCGGGTTTGCTTTGATCTCTGCAGGTGAGTGTGCGTTTTTGGGGCCAGAGATTGATACTGCTTATTTGCATGTAAATCTTCGGGTTATTAAGATCAGAATCTGGCCCTTTAAATTTAATACTTCGCTTTATGCTTTTATTTCCGCGTTTCTTAAAGTAATTTCCAAAAATAACAAACTTCAAACATGACGGGGCCATCTAACGTTTTACTGCCTTGGCTGGAGTAGAAGGAACATTTCTGGAAGTATATTATCCAATTTAACGAGCCTTTCCCATCTTGGCTTTGCTCCCACCCCTCACCCCCTCTTGGAGTTGTTTTGGACGGCTCTTTGGAGCCGTGCCACCTAATCCTATTAGAAGGACTTTCATTACACTGTGCCTTGTGTTTATGACCAAGAAAATCGGCCGGAGAGGGGGGTCCTCTCCCTCACTCTTTTGCGTTTCGCCTGGTGTCGAGACGAGAGCCTGGCGAGTCCCATGAGGCTCCCGCGCAGCCCTTGCTTTTCTTTTTATTGCTCCGCTCTGCATTTATTAAGGAAGACTTTGGAGTAAATTGGGTCCTTGCAAACTTATAATTAATTTGGAAGGGTCAGTTCTTCCCAGGCTAGCGGGGGCTTCTTTGTGTGGTCCTTTTTGAAAGGCAGAGGTTGGAGAGGCTGTTACGTAGCTGGGATTTGCTTTTAATAGGAACCTGGCTATTTTCTGAAAATCTCATGGCTCTTGAAAAGACGGGTTTTTATTGCGCGGGGTTGTGCTAAAAGGGTTTGCAGAGCACTCGCTTTGGATAAAAAAAAACCCACCAACCAAACCAACCCCAAAAAAGGAATAAAAAGAAGCAAGGAGCACATGTCCTGGGGTCTGTGTGGGGCAGAACGCGCTCAGCAGCGCAGAGCCGGCGCCTGGAGCTGGGAGATGCTCCAGGAGGTCTCCTCCTCACATCGGTGCTGAGTAGGGCTGGGGCCCCTTGTCCGTCTGTCCGTCCTGCCCTGCGCCCCGCCGAGGGGACTTCTCGCTTCTCCTCCGAGCTAGTACACTGAGCGTTTCTTTCCTTACCGCATTGCTTTTCTTGAAAGCCTGCCTTTCCTCCCCAAAATAGTCACAGAGACCATTAAACAGAGAAGGCAGAGGGCAGGGAGAAGATGATAGGCTGAAATAATCTGCGAATATTAAGTTTCTGAAAAAAGCCAGCCAGCCAGCCAGCGGTTTTCTCCAGAGGTGGGTCAGGAGGAGAGAGGAGATCACGGTCCCCCTTCGGCGTCGCCTGGCGGGGCCGGGGATGTTCCCTAGCCTGGCACAAACCGCGTGTCTCCCATCAGCCCAGCTGCAATGAGAAATCCCCGCTGAACGTGGGGCGAGGGGGGTGAGGCGATCCTGGCTCCGGGGAGGGGGGAGCGGTGATGGATGAGCGTGGTACTTGGAAACGCAGAGCTGTAACTCAGGGTATGAAACTCTTCATAGTCAAAGCCGGGGAGCAGAGGGCTCTGAGGAGCTCGGGGGGCTTTTGGCCATGGAGATGTCCCCTATGGAAGCGACGTCAGTGGAGACGTTATTACACGCACAGCAAGGGCCGGTAGAAAAAAAGCGTTGAAGGCTCAGTGCCGTCCCTAGGAGGGCCATAAAACCTGGCCGTGCCCCCATCGCACGGGCGAACAGTGGGACGCTGCGGGTTGTGCCCCGGCCGTGACGCCGGCGGGCACCACGGGCCGTAACCGTGTTATTTATGAGCCGCGCCGTTAATTAATGGTGTGATGGGGCTGCCTCTCTGCTGAGACCACCCTCAAAGCTGGAGTCGGTCCCTGGTTGCTCCCCTCCTGGCCCCCGTTCGATGGCCCACCCTGACCATCTCCTTTCTTCTCTCTTTCCCTAGCATGGGTCGGCTCCTTGGCCATGGGCATGATTTTTTTCTGCTCTCCCATCGTCAGCATCTTCACCGACCGGATCGGCTGCAGGACCACGGCAGCCTCGGGAGCTGCCATCGCCTTCATCGGACTCCTCTCCAGCTCCTTCACCAAGTAAGGCTGCAGAGGGGCCACCCAGCTCCTTGGCGAGCTCCTCTTCCTCACTGTTACCTTCAACCCCCCCCCTGCCTACACATTGCTGCTGCCTTTTGGGGCAAAGCAGGTGATTTCTATCCAGATGAAAGGTCTCCTGGCATCCCTACAGCCCACATGCAGCCCAAGCGCGCACAGCCTGTTTCTCTCCAAATTGAACCAAGTTGCTCTTTTGTCCGTATATAACAAGAGAGTGAATTTTACCTGAGCGAGGGACTTTGTTTTATGGGATTTCAGCCCTCAAGTCCTTCCTTTGATCTTTAAAACAGGCAGGCAGAAGTTGGCGTGCCTCTTGCGGGCAGCTCCAAAGAGATGCTCATGGACAAAACCCGTCTCCTTCGCAACCAATTTCACATTTGGTACTGAAAGTAAATTAATGCTTAAAATAATATTTGATGGGTTACACCTGGCAAGAGGGAGTTACCCTGCCGGGCTGACGGGTACGATGACGCAGACAGGGTTTGAACCAGTTTGTGCTGTTCCTGCACCCGCTCGGGCATTTGCGGCAGCACGGGGTGATGGCTGCTCCTTGTTTTCTCTGGCTGATCCCATGCCATGAATTTCTGCTGGCAGGGGCTCGCCCATGGGCATTTGGATGGCAGGTATACCTGATTTGATGTGAGAGCCTTTCCAACCCGAGACATTTGCATCTTTATGGGAGCAAAAAGAGGTCACCTCTGGGGTCCTTTATGCGGCACTTTTTCAATGGAGCCTCAAAGGCAGCATGCAAACACACTCCAAAACAGCATTTGCCCCAGTTTTTCTGAATAAGAACATCGCTTGGGGTTGGCTTTCGGTTTAAATCAATATTGTTCTAATTAAAATGCTTCAAGAAGTGGGGTTTTTTAAAGCAAACCCACACTAGTTTCCCAGAGGGCAACTTGCCTGCGCTGTGCTTCTCCCTGCCCACCCTGCCCGTGCGGGGCGGTGGGATGCCAGCTCCCCTTTTCCCTGGTCAGCGAGACCCTCGTGCTCGCTCCGACCCTGGTTCCCCGTGGATCTGTGCTGTGTGATGGGTCCCCAGCTGCAGGAGCCCCCCCATCCCGCTGGGAGCCGGGAAGCAGCTTCTGAGCCTCCTGGCAAAGCCCGAGGGACTGGGGCCGGTTGCAGCCGGGCGACTTGGGACGCTAAAACCATCTCGGGCAGCAGCACGGGCAGTGGCGTGGAAGGAGCCATCCTCTGCGACTTCCTCCGCAGATGCCACCCCTTCATATTTCAAAAGATAGCGGTAACGGGAGAAGGTGCAGTCGGTCCTGAGGGAAGGTATGCCCAGGCTCCTGGCAGCGCAGATCGCAGGCGCTTCCCATGTAACCTTGCTTTCCTGCTAATCAACGAAGCTTGGACATTTTTTTTCTCCCCCCCTATTGTAAAATGTTCGTGCAAAGAAAAGAGCTCTTGGGACCACATCGCTGCCAGTGGCTTGTTGTGTTGGGCTTAAAAAAAAAATCAAGCAGTACAGGCAGAGAAGAATATTATTTCCAGGAGAGCTCCAATCCCCATTTCCTGCCTTCTCACTCTCGGTTCACATTCCTTTGGCTGCCTTTTAAGGGAGAAAGAAGCCCCTTTGCAGCTGGACCGCGGTGAGGGAATCTGCCTTCGGCACAGCCGAGCCGGAGCCAGAGGAAGAGCAGCGGGGCTGCGGGATTTGGCAACGCTCCATCTGGATGGCGAAAGCTGGTCCCAAAATTCGGAGCTAGTGGCTCCTGCTCACCCAGAACAATGGAGAAGGGGATTGGGATTTGTTTTTTTGGTCCCCCTTGCCAGCTCCCTGCAGCCACAGCTGGAGATGACCCACCCAGCGCCGGCTGGGCTACAGGCACCGGTGCGAAGGGAGCTGCTGCTGTAAAGGGAGACGCAGCCTGGGTTTGGTGGGCTCAGCAGGGCTGGATCAAGGCTAATCCACCCTTTATCTCCTGGTTTCTCTAAAATGCGTTTGCTTTGTCCAAACAGAGGAGCAGCGGTTCCCAGCACTGCACCGAGCCGATCCAAAAGCCCACTCAGCCACCGAGCCTGCACGGCAGGACCTCAGCGCCCAGCTCACGCTCAGTGCCTCCTACTCTCAAAATACTGGGAACTTTGTACAAAAACCAGTAAATAAACAAAATATGTTGAAAAGCAGAGCTCTGGGGAAGGCTGAAGATTTTGGGATGGGGTCAAGGTGAGGGTTTTCCTCGCTTTGCCACCTTGCACCGGAGTGTCTCCTGCACTCGTAATCACCTCGAGCCACCACAGATCTTACGCACCCTCGGGAAGAGAGAAATCCCAGTCGTGTTAAGATTTCGCCTTCCCTCCAGTTTTAAGGAGGATGTTTTAGCGTGAGGAATGGGAGATGATGGCCAGTTCAGCCGGGCTGTCTTCATATGCCCCCCAATGCCCTCCCAGCCCTCCTCTCTTGCGCCGCTAAGCATTTTGTGGTGGGGTTTGAATCCCTTTTCATCTGCCGCTCCTTCCCCTCCGCAATTTCTGCCCGGTTTGTCCTGTAGCAAGAAATCCCCCAAACCTCTGCCAGCAGGGCCATTCCCATCGTGAGCTGTAAGCGAGAGGCGGGCGTTGGAGGGAGACCTCCTTGGTCCAGGAGATGACATTATCCACGGGAGGCCTCGTTATCCAAGGGAAATGATGCCACCCTTCCCACCGGAGAGCAGCTGGCTGACTCCCAGGGAGCGGGGTGGGAAATCCTGGCTAAGAAGCATGGCTGAAAGGAGCCCCTGCTCACGTGGGGTGTCTTAGCGTCAACGGGGAGCAGATGGGAGCCGCGGCATTTGTCTCCACTTATCCAACACGTCAGCTTAGCGGCAGGACCAAAGCTGGTGTGACCCAGCTGAGATGGCCGCGGCTGGTGCGTGGGAGGTCGGAGACAGCCGGCGTAGCCCAGCTGCTTGCCTGGCTCCTACGGAGGGGATTTCTGATGTGGCTTCGTTCTGGAGTAGCTGGAACTTGCCTTTCATGACAGCCATTTGTCTTTGAGGCGTTGGGTACAGCAAACATGTTCTGCTTTCTGCTTGGCTAGCTAAAGAGAGGAGCATGTAATGGAAGAAATTATGTGCTTGTAAACGTTTTCTCAACTTCAAAATGCTCCATTAGATCTGGGCTGCTGTCTTCTCACTTGCTTCCTGAGCAGCACTCGGTATTTCACACGAGTCGTCCTGAGTGCTGGAGTAAAGACCCCGTTTGTGCAGCATCGCTTGCCCAGTGAGCTGCCCAAAAGTTTCCGTTGCAATCTCCTCCCATGCAGTATTCCGTGGCAGATTTTTGCAGCTGAATGTATTGCACAGGGATGAAGAAGAAAATCCTTCATCTGGAGAGAAACACAACGGTTTATTTGCACCCCCTAACTTTAGGCTCCTTTCTCAGCTGCTTCTTTCGGGAAAACCAGGCTGGCAATTGGGAAGCGGCTCCTTCCAAGGGCTCTCAGGACTTACCACCTGTTCTGTAGAGCAGCCACTTCGCTCCCTTCTTGAGTGCAGCCACCAATGTAAGGTACAAATGAGACCTATTAATTGTCTAATTGAAGCTCCCAGATGAGCTTAAAGAAGAAGAACTTAATTAACCAGCCTGGAGCCTGGCAGAAACAGTGTTTCTTTCCTGAGTGCCTAATAACCAGCAGGGTTGGTGCCTTCTGCTTTCAAACACTGGGTGCAGAATGTTTTCAATTAGTCCTTTCAGTGGAAAAAAAAAATGGATTTCTAGCTAAAAATAATCCACCCTGCCTACCTTAGAAAATCTTGCTTGCTGTAATTTAAAAACCATTCAAGTTAGGTCAGCTTCCCAGGGAGGGCAGGTTGGCTGCTGCCTTCTTCTCCTCTTTGCAAAAAACACTCCCCAGCTAGACTTCATTTTCCCGAAGATTTAACGTGCCAGCTGTGAAATGAGGATAATCCTTGCTTTGGCTAAGGAATAAGCTCCTTGAGGTCAGACTGTCTGTGTAGCACCTGTGGTATGTGAGACCTGGGTCTTGACTCCAGGTTTTGCAGGACCACGGGGGGGAGAAGGCTTCCTTACCTCTGTGTCACGTAACCACCTCGACGTGGTTTATTTTTTCTCACTAGGTCTCTGGAAGTTCGTTATTTCACGTACGGGATCCTCTTCGGCTGTGGCAGCTCCTTCGCCTTCCAGCCCTCGCTGGTCATCCTTGGTCACTACTTCAAGCGCCGCCTTGGCTTGGCCAACGGCATCGTGGCCGGCGGCAGCTGCCTCATCTCCGTGCCGCTCCCTTTCTTCCTGAAGATGGTTGGGAAGGCTATCGGGCTGGCGCATACCTTCCAAGTACTCAGTGCCTTAATGCTCATCCAGATATTCTTGTCCCTGACCTATCGGCCCATCTTGCCACCTTCTTGTGACTCTCAGCAAGATGGGCAGGACAAGTTGGGCAGCCGGAGCATGCGGCAGCAGTGCTGGTCCCAGACACGCAAGTATTTCAACCTGAGGGTTTTCCGGAGAAAGACCTATCGGATTTGGGCCTTTGGGATCGCTACTGCTGTCCTGGGATATCTTGTACCTTACATGAACCTGGTGAGAGCCTAGGCTGGGACTGGAAGGGGAGGGAGGTCCCATTGCCCGGAGTGAAAGGGCTCCTCCGTGCAAGCGAGGAGGGAAGGTGGAGATGGGCAGTAGGGACAGAGCCATCAAAAGCCTCAAAGCTAAGAAACTGCTGCAGGCACGGCCTGTGAATAGGAATAGTGATGGGAGGAGACAGTTTTTTAACGCTCCTATGTGTCCTGTGTGCCAGGGCGGGCAGAGCTGTCGCTTCCCGCAGCTCCCAAGGACAAGCATCGGTAGCAGGAAAGGAGGGAGCTGTTGGGTTTGGGGTGAGCAGAGATGGTGTGGGCAGGTCAGCGTGGTGCAGACACGAGGGTCACACAACCACCCCCAAAGCCACGAGCCCTCTGCAGGAAGTCTTGTCCCTTTTTAGGATCTGAGAAGGATTAACTTACTGAGGATTGACATCTTTGTATCCTTCCCTCCATCCTAGGTAAAATACGTGGAGAAGCGATTTCAAGAAACCAAAAAGGACTGGATCCTCCTGGTTTGCCTCGGAGCCATGTCAGGCCTGGGGCGCTTGGTTTCAGGCCGCATCGGTGATTGCATTCCTGGGCTGAAGAAGATTTACCTGCAGGTACGTTGTTGTCTGACCCTCCGCATAGCTGCTGGCTCACCGCTGCGGGTCAGGGGATAGCATCTCTACATCCGTATTGACACGCTGCTTAATAACTGTCAACCACAGATTGCAAATCCTTTACCGACCATTACCTAACACCCTTGTCTGCTGTTAGGGGAGGAAATTTATTGGAGAAGGGTGTACAGAGAAGTTACACACTTGACCTGAGGTCTCAGTGTCCGTTCAGCAATCAAACTCTGTGGTCCCAACTCTTCCCAAACTGCTGGACACCCTCTCACCTTCTTGTAGTTTTTGAAAAACAAACCACTGAAATCTAGCAGCTAATCCAGAAGATAATCCTTCCTAAAGCTTCTTAAAAGGTTATTCTTAAGGGCCTCTCCGAGAGGAGAGCGGCGGACGGATGGCACTGCTGGGTCCAGAGGAGGAGACAATGTCGTTGACCTATTCAGCGTCATCTTCATCACCCTTCCTGCTGCCCATCCCCTCTCATGCTGCACCCCAATGACATGCCCACTTTTGTCTCCCCAGGTTGTGTCCTTTGTGCTGTTGGGCATCCTGTGCATGATGATCCCCCAGTGCCGAGGGTTCGAAGGCGTCATTGTCATCTGCCTCTTCCTCGGCCTTTGCGATGGCTTCTTCACCACCATCATGGCCCCCATCGCCTTCGAGCTGGTGGGGCCCATGCAGGCGTCCCAGGCCATAGGGTACCTCATGGGGCTGATGGCTGTGCCCATGACTGCGGGTACGCCAATAGCAGGTTGGTAGCACCGCGGTGCCGGACCTGGACCCAGCTGCCGAGAGGGAGCAGACGCTTGTAGCGGCTTTCACCCCGTGGTGATATTTTGGCGTGAGACCAGACATACGGTTTTGAATTTTCTGGCTTATCGTGTCGCATGGGGGTTGAAGTACAGGTGTAGCATCCCTCCGTGCTATGTCCTGTAGCACCTCAGGGCCTTTCTCTGGGCTGATGAAAGGTGACCAGCGGGGGAACGGTGAGAGCGACCCACGATCACATTAACTGCTTTCTGTTTGAAGCTGAGCTAAAAATTGGCAGATGTCAGTTTTCTAGAAGTCCTTTTAGATATCTGGGGACTGATCGCTAATTGGTAAGTACAGCCCCTGGATTGTCGAACCAAAGTTCGGGATGGTGACGCCCGCGGCTCTGTCCTCCCAAGACTTGGGTGTGTGTTTAAGCGTAGTAATAACCACAACGTCCTGAACAGCAAGCACTTTGTCAAAGCTCGCACTTGAACAGCAGAACGTCTGCATCAGCAATCGCTAAGCTAAAGCTGTAGAAACGCCTCTGATCTTTCCGCTTCTGGTGGCAAAATTCAGTTTAACACCTTCGTGAAGTAACGTGGGGTTTGCAGATGCCTCGCTGTTCGGGTGCTGCTGCAGGACCCCGGCATCGGGCTGGCTAGGCACAGGGCTGCGGGAAGGGGCTCACTTCACGGACATGAGCCCCAGGCAAGTGTCTATGTAGAAGAAAACTCGGAAGGATTTTCCAGAGTCAATGAATGGCTGTGGGTTATTCTCTAAGGTCGCCTGGCTGTGTCAGAGCTTGCTGAACTAACAGGACATGGTTTAGTGGGCACTGTTGGGTTGATGGTTGAACTCGATGATCTTAAAGGTCTTTTCCAACCTAAACGATTCTGTGATTCTATGATTCTAACAAGTGTGGAACCTCATTGGTTTTGAAGTGATCGGTTATTGTTTGCAACTGGCAGCATGTATTTTTCAGCTGACGTCCCCGTGTAGATAAAATATCCGTAAGCAAAGCAGGGCTTCCAGCTGGAGGCAACCTGCAGAGGAACAGCTGCCTGCTTTTCCTATTGCCTCCTGCCCAGCAAGGTGCTGGGAAGAGCCACCTGAAATGTTTGGTTGTTTAACACCGTCTCAGCTTGCATTTGGGATTGTTTGGGACGTGTCTGATTGTGTCCTGTTCCGATTAGATGGCTGAGGCTTTCCTTCTTGGCTTCCTTGCTACCCAAAGTGGGCTGTGCACATCCTTTAATCCAGGGCATAATAACTCCTAGGAATGCAATGGAAAAAAAAAAGATTGGTTTATAAACCCAAATCTCCCCAGATCTGGTGGCTGAAGCGAGCTGCAGCTCTCGCTTGAGGGAGGAGACAAGTCAGTCATTAGACTGACGTGGCTATAACCGCTGTTGCTCTTCTCTTTCAGGATACCTCAATGACTATTTTGGGAATTACGACGCAGCCTTTTATTTTGCCGGAGTCCCCCCCATCATCGGCGGCTTGGTGCTCTCCGTCGTCCCTCTGGTCCATCAGAGGATGCTGAAGAAGCAGCGACTGGATTCTGGCAAGGACAAGATGCTGGTCTCGGAGGCGGTGGTGAACGGGGAGCTGCTGCCGGGCTGTCCTGCCTCCGAAGCGCACATGTAACACCTCCGCTCGCCGGCACTCGCTCTCGCCACCAGCAGCCTCTCCATAGCCTAAGCACAGGCCCTTTTCTAGACGGACTGTTAATTCTCAATGATCGCAGATGCACTATGTTTGTAAAGGAAAAACAAAAAACAACACAGAAAGTTCTTCTAGTTAAAGGCTTTTAACTAGCAGAAATGCTCTTTTTTTGGGACGGTTTTGATTTTTTGATTTCAAAGCCACCTTTTCTTTTTTTTTCCCCTCTAACCATTTTTCTAAGGAGAACTCTCACCAGGATTCAAACGTGATCGATCTCCCGCTCCTCGCCCCAGTTTTCTATACGTCACGGCAGAAGTTTACAGCTAATAAATGCCTTTTTCAAGCAGGCCACAGATGGAGCTTGTTGAACCTTGCAGCTGTCCAACCTTCTCCTCTGGTGTCACGTCCAAGCGAGACAGCCCCCTCCCGTCCAGCACCAGAGGCTGATTTGGAGCCAGCAGGTCTGAAGGAGGAAACGCTGCTTCAGTCCAATGCACAAACCAAATAAATGGTCGGCGAGTCCCGCTTTAATCTTCTTTTCTCCTCCTTTTTCGCTGCTCTCCCACACACCCAGGGAGCTGCAGCTGGGACAATGGGGAGCTCGGCCAGCTCCGGTCCTGCCGCCCTCATGGAACAGAGCCGCGTGGGAGCACCCCTTTCCTGCAAAATATGCCTTAAAAACGCATGGACAAGACCAGCAGGTCCCACAGCCACTTTCTGCCTCTGTTTTCTCACCCAGCGACTAAAGATTGGGCTTTGGAGGTGCGAAAGAGAGGAGCAGCTCCCAGCGCAGCCCACGGCGGCTGGCACTGCATGCCGAAAAAACCATGGGCGAGCCACCGAGACGGGGACTTCGGAGGGGTCGGGACAGAGCCCCACGTGCCAGGGCTTCGCTCCGTGCCGGGAAGTCGCTTCCCTGCGCCCAGGGATGCGGCCAGCTCAGGGCACAGGGGCACCCGCGGATGCGGGGATGCAGCCGGCTCGGGGCACAGGGTGCCACCGCTCTTTTTTTTTTGGGGCCGGTTGTGTATTATGCAGCAATAACCATAAGTCAGTATTGGCAGGGGAAGCCGGGTGTTTCCAAAGGGTTTAAAAGCCTTTTAACAGCAGCGTTTAACTCGTAGCCCGTGCGTTGCTGTGGAGAGCCGGTGCAGGGTCAGTGCCGTCCCCGGGGGGGAGAGGGAGAGAGCTCAAGAAAATAATCCAGCCTATGGGTACCCACCACACAGAGCAAAGGCAGAGCTCAGCCTTGCGTAGAAATTCATCATCTCCAGGCATCGCTAATGAGCGTGCTACAGAGCGAGGGAAGTCCTCCCGCCCCGCTGGGTCCCCGTATGAACGAGGTGCCGGCTGGGACCGGGGTACCTTTTCCTGGGAATAATAATCCCAGGAGAGAGCAAGAAACAAAGCTCGCATTTATCCTGGCTGCAAAACCATCCTTCATTGGATTTTCCTTTTATTCACTTGCCATTAAAAAAAAAAAAAAAAGAGAAAGAAGCCTAAAGAGGGACGTGTGCCATGGGAATCATCCCTCCGTCCCCGGGCGAGTGTGGGGGTTTGTAACACCGAGACGAATCTTTGCTGTGGAAGCTTGGTTTCAGTGGAGGACCCCTCCCGCGGGCAGCGGCGGGACCTTTGTATATAGGCTCAGGATCCTGCATGTCCCTCTGGCCCTGTTTTTAAGCCACGTTGGCTAATGCGTTTTAAGGTCTTGTGGTCTTGTAGCCCCTCTGTCCCCCCGTATGAGCTGAAAAATTAACTGGTGTGTTGTGACATGTCTGTTTATGACTATAAAACGAGATGTCCGTTTGTCTCTTTCTTCGATACGCTTTCCTGTGACTGCTGTTCCCCTTCATTGCCCGTATTGCGTTGGCTGCTCGGCTCTGCTGACCCAGGATGCGGTGGGACCTGCCAGGCTCAGCCAAGGGCAGGGCATTAGAGTGACGCTTTCCAGGTGGGAGCGTTGGTAGTGGGGCATCTCCAAAGCCATCTGGCAGCAGAAGGAAAGAAATACTTTGCATTGTAACTCCTTTGGTGAGTTTTGGGGCTTGTATTCACAGCAGAGTTCAATGAAGTTCTTTAAATCGCATTTTTGACCTTAATGTGACCAAAGGAGAGCTTACGAGTGATTTAAATTCAAGAAGTAGCTTCTTCAGAGCAACAAGAGGATGAGCAGAGCTGCCGCAAACCCACGTCTGGCCTGAGCGAGCGGCTGCACGGCAGAGCCCACCAATGACCACCCAGCTTTGCGTGAGACTTTGTTGCAGTAAAACCTCTCTGGCTTATAAAGCGATTTACGCTTCAAAGCGCAAATTTCTCCAGATTTCCACTTGCCTTAAATGCTCCACCTGCCTGCAAAGGTCTTTGCCCTGGGAGGAGCCTGCATTCGGTGCAATGGGTGCTTAACGCTGCAGCGGCATCAGAGCAGCTCTGTGTCCGCCGGGAGCCAGCGCTCTTCCCAGGAGGGATGCTGGTACCCACGTTCGTCCCCCCCTAAATTTTGATCTTTGCCCACAGCTCTTATTATTGACCTTCTAGGAGATTTCGAGTGACGAGGTGCATTCACGAGCCACCCAAGTTTGGTTGAAGGAATCCACCCCTCATCCTGTCCTGGAGCGATGTCTGGTACCAGCCTCCCAAAACCGCTCTTGGCATCTTTGTCCGGTCGAGATCCCGCCCTTGGTCAAGAAGATTGCAAATTCTGCAGCGGGGAAGGCATGGTTGAGCAACAGCAATGAAAGGTTCGCCTCGTCTGCAAACACAGATGGGAACAGGAAGGGCAAAGGCTGGAGAAGTCTGTCAACATAAAAGGGAGTATTTGGGGGTTTGTTTGTCAGCTAAATGCTGCTGCTGTGCGGCTAGTTTGTCCCTCGAGTATCGGGCAGCTTGCAAGAATTTTTGCAGATTTGCGGCATGTGAGAGGTGGGATTGTGGTGACCTGAGCCTCTATAAACAGGGAGAAATTGCAGTGGTCTCCAAAATGTCCTTTTAACCTGTTGTAGTCTGGTGCTGTGATGCCAAATAGTTCCCTATTTGTTGCAAAAAGCTTCATCCTAAAACCCCTCCTGTTTCTTCCCCTGAGGATCCGCTCATCCTAGCCCAGCACATCCATGTCCTCCTCTGGGTGGGCGAAGGCTGAATGGGAGGCAGCGTTCACGGCAAAAACTACCTTTTACTCAGTTTTCTAATTAAAACCCCCCTGTGAGTGCCGGGCTGTGATTCCTGCCCTGCTCTCTTGCTCCAGAGGGGAAGGTGGAGCCCGACACTCCAGGCTCAGGCATTTTTGGGAACCAGCGAGGGCACCGGAGCAGGTCGAGTCCCTCGGGTGGGAAAGGGGTGGAAGGGAGCGGGAAGGGAGCAGCTTTGCTCCGTGCCCGGGGTGTTTGGAGAGCTACAGGCACGCGTAGCCTTATGTAAGTGTACAGCAAGCGCAGGACGTGTCCCGGCAGCACCCTGCTCGGGGCTTGGCTGGGGCTGCTTTGCTAAATCTTTAGCTTGAGGGTGTTCAAAAAAGGAGTTGTTGTCTTTTCTTCTTTTTTTCTTTTTTTTTTTTTTTTTTTTTTGCTGGTGCTGCAGAGTGAGGCGCTGGGTTTAACTCCTCTTGCTCTGGCTGAGGGATGGAGCGGGACAGCCGAGCTGGAAGGACTCAGGGGGGAGGTTGTGTTTTCAGCTTTTCGGGGCTGCCCCGGCGATGGGAAGGCTGGCAGGGCAGCGGCTGCGGGAGCTGCCCGGGAAGTGCCATGATTCATGGCTTAGAGCTTTTTCGGGTTGTGAAACAAAGCTGGAACCATCTGCGGGAGCTGCTGCATTACAGCGTGCCCTGCCCTGAGGCCCTGTGGCCAGGGAAATACATGTTTCTAAGTCGCACAGCTTAAATTTAGCAAATTCTGGCCACTCATTGGCTGGGGTTGAGGTTTCCTAACATTTCCCCGCTGTGGGAGCTGTGGGAAGGCCACATCCTAATTGCCATCAAAGCTTGAGGGCTTTTGCAGGTCTGCTGCGGTACCGTGGGGTTTGGAGACCCCCAGTTTCAAGACGTTTTGGCTCTGCCTCCCACCATCGTGGTGGTTTGGGGCTGCCAGTTTTTCTCCTACGCCAGCAGTCGAGGAGCTTCGTAACCCTCCGGGCTGTGCTGCCTGGTCCGGAGAATCTGGGAGAGGGAGGAAGCCTGCGGCTGGGCAAGGACGTTCCTGCCCTCCCGTGCGGGACTGTGCCGCAGGAGCATTTTGCACGGCGATGGAGGGTCTCTTTTGGCGTTGGTACGTTGGTGCTAAGAGCGATTTGCTCTGAGCAGTCTGATTCGGTGCTGAGGATCTTGTCTACGCTTGCTCAGATCACTCCGGTTCAGCGTCTCGGGAGGCTCAGGGTGGATTTTAACCCTGGCTGACATCTGCGTCTATATGTGGCCATACAGTCCTCAGAGTAACAACCTGCATAAAGGTGAACTTGGACCAAATCCTCTGGACGCAGAGGAGGACAGATCCAGCAAAGAGCCTTGCCGTCCCGCCATCCTTCACTGCAAACTGTTACCCGGCTTTCACGTGCTTCTGTACCCAACAGTTTTGTTTGGGGGTTACCTTGGTTATTTTAGCTTCAATAATTTTCCTGCTGGCGGAGTTTGCTTCTCCTTATCCAGCTGGAAGCAGAAGACTAGAAGGACTTTGAAAGCCCCGGCTCCTTTGCCATGGCAAACCAAGCAGCCCCATCCCACCGCCGGAGCCGCTGCCTTCCTGCCACAAAAACCCGCACTCGGGCAGCTTTTGCAGGTTTGTTTAAGTTTCAGCCGCCCTCGTAGCCTTTGGGGAGAGTGACGTGATTGACAAGCGCTCCTTAAATACTCCTCCAACGTCCTCCGCGTAACACCGGTGGGGACAGAGCTGGCACAAGAGAGGGGTCCACCAGCAAGCAACGAACCCCAAAAAAGCTGTTTCGCTTCTTTTCGAGAGCCCTTGGAAGGGAAGTAGACGCGGGGCTGGATGGAGCTGCCGAGTGGGTTTTGCAGCTGAGCCCAGGGTCGGCTGCAGGGGTGACCTTCCCCACGGCCGGGGCTGAGCATCGCTCCGGGAGCTTTATCAACTTGGCACGGTGGCTCCGCGGACTTTAGTCCCCATGACAGCGAGGTTATCGCTGGGCTTTGGCGGGCTCATCCTGCACAACAAGTGCTTTCAGGCGCTGTTTTGTTGTTTTCTTTTTGCAAATGTTGCAATGCCCTTAGCGCTCCCACCACGGACGGAGGCTGCGAGTGCCCTCACGTTGGCTCTTCCCACCGCAGAGAACAGCGGCACGGCCGATCGCAGGCATGGGATGTGGGTCCCCGCTCCCGGCGGAGGCAAGGCAGGAGAGGAAAGGCACACAGTCGCTCCCGTTTTCTGCAAAACATGGCTTTGGAAGGAGGTTTTGTACCGCCAAAGTTTCTCCTCTTTTTTTGTAACATACTTCCCAATGCTCACCCTACGTCCACCTCTGACGGGCAAGGCAAGCGTAGCTCTTAACTGTAGCATTAGAGGCAAGATTAAGTGTCTATTTTACTAAGGAATGAAGCTTTTTTTTTTTTTTTTTTGTACATTTTTAATCGTGGCGTGTAAGACAAGTTGTTTACTGGAGCAGGTTTTTGCGTAGTGTTGACGCTCTGCTTCTGGTCGGTGACGGCCAGATTGCCGGGATGCAGTTGGGTTTTTGGCTGCCGAGCGCATTCAGTCAAAACAGTTTGGGAAAGAACACGACTTCTCGGGGCCTGAACTTTCCCAGCGTATCCTGTTTCAGCCATTTGAACCCATTAAAGGCAGAGACAGGACTTTTTGGGGGAGGCTGAGGTCAATTAGGAAATTAGCCCGCTCTCCCTCCCCTGCCCTGAAATCTAGCAGGATGAAGCCAAATATTTGCTTTCGGATGGATGGATTTTGGAGCCGACTCCACGTAAGAGCACTGGGGCAGAGGCTTAAATTTTGGCCGTTTCGGGTAACTCATGAGACAGCTTGTTTTTGAAGCAGGACCTCCAAGCCTGCCGCCGTCACCCCCCAGTTAGTGGATCCTGATGCCGTGCCTTTCTCCAGCCCTGCCGCTGTCCGGAGCCGTCGCAGTCGGCGTTCCATGACTGTTGAAAAAAATCCTGCCCAGGGTTTTTTGGGGGTGGGATGCATTGCTTTGCTCTACAGTGTGCTGGTAACGCTCGCCCTCACGGTGTCTGTGCCCGCTAGAAGGACTCAGTAAAAGGCTGCAAGTGCCGTCGGTAGCTTTGCAACCCCATTTTTTTTCCCTGGGTTCCCAGCTGTGGCTCAGCCGGAGCCATCCACGGCTCCGAACCAGGTCCTGTGAGGTGCCCAGGGCTGCTGGGCAAAGCAGCAGAGCCAGTGGCCTGAAAGCAGCCGCTCAATTTGATGCCGAAGTCCGACCCTGAAGTCTAAAATTATTCTTTTTATTTTTTGGACATCTGCTCCTTGTAAGCGATTTATATTCCCTTAAAATTTTGTATCCGGAAGTAAAGTATTTGAATGTGTGTCTTAAAAGTATGACTGTCCTTTCAAAATGTGAATTTCTGATTGTTGGTCTACACAAAAAAAACAAAACAAACCTACCCTATATTAGCACATTTTTGTAATTAATGTTCTATGAATGTTGTTAAAAAAAATTGTGTAGAATAAAACCAGTTTAAAAAGAAAAAAGGTCCATGCCTGTGTCTCGCCACGTTTCCTCTCCCCGGTCACTGGTCCCCCAGCAGCTTTCCCAGCTGCTGCCGACTCCCCGCCCGGCACCTGCCCGGGATATCAAAAGAAAAGGGGCTGGAGAGGTGGCAGTTTAACATGGGAATTAATTATTTTTATCAAGTCCTTCCTATACCTGGAGGAAACGCTGTGCCGAGGTCTTGGTACCTTGGGGGGGGGGGGGGGGGTGGGGAGG
>JANZLQ010000040.1:2748859-2766716 GCA_026212715.1 Elanus axillaris
GGTGGAGAGGTTCCTGATGCGACGCAGAAGAGTGGACGCCGGAGGTGGTGTCGGTGGGTGGAGGATGGTCCTTGTCCCACCCGAGGCATCGAAAACTAAAAATAATAAAGAAAGAAATCCCTGAGAGCATCTTGGTGCCCAGACTGGTGTCAGTGCTGGGGGTGAGCCCCCAGTGACCCCAGTGGGTTTCCTCTGGGTCGGGCTTTTGTCAACCAGCATCTTCAGGGGGTTCTCGCACGGGGAGAGCACCAGCGCTTTCAAAAAATTAGTAGTAGTATTTCTTTTTGGCAGTGGTTTGGGGGCACGGTGAGGCCTCTCCGGATATTAGCGCTGGTCATGGGAGAGCTAATCTTTTTTGTCAATAAGAGGGGTTAGTTATGGGAAGGTTGAGGGTGGGAAACACTAGAGATGATTATTCCTAAGTGAGGTTACAGTGGCTGAGGAAAGCAAGGCTTTTATCAAGGGCTTTATAGTAACAATTTGGTTATGCTAGGTGCTTTAATTGACATTAGATGAAAGCTGACATATGCATTAGTCTTATATAGCTCAGACCTTTTTTTTTTCTTAATGTGCATCTCAGCCCTTTTTCAAGTCAGGGATATTTACTGCAAATAGCATTTAAAAAAACCAAAACACCAGGAGATAAGCGATGGTAAATAGAGATTCAAAGGGAACGAGACTACCGCAAGGAGCTCTTCCGGAGGACTTTGTGTCGTGCATGCAGGGACAGAGCAAGGGGAGCGCAGGCTGCATCTCGTTCCTGGGAGCGGAAAGCACCATTTACAGGTAGCAAAAAAAGCAACGCTCGCCTAATAGTACAATGATCTTCTTGGGATGGCTGCAAATCTGGGGGGGGGGCTGGGGTTTTTATTAAAAGAAGTGGGTCGCACGCCCACAGGGGACACCCAGAGAGGCAATTTGGGGAGGGGAGGGAGCCCCTGCCCGGCTGCTCCCAGCCCAACCCCAGGAGCATCAGCTCAGCCCATCTCCACAAGCTCCAGGTAAATAAATAAATATATACATACATATATGTGTGTGTGTGTATATATATATCTATCTCTGTAGGTGTGCATGTGCCCACTGGGAATCCCCGCTCAGCCCCGCTGCTGGCCGAGCCCTGGGCACGGAGCAGCAGCCGCTTCCCCCCGCTCTGCCAGGCTGCCGGATCCGGCCCTAACACATGGAAAGTTGAAAAAGTGGGAGAACAAGTATTTTGGATCAGAGCAAAACCCGGAGTTTTTTTAGAGAAAGGCTGCAAAGTAGAAAAGACCAAACAACAACAACAGAAAAAGGGTGTTTCCATTACTGTAAGTATTTATTTATTCATATATTAACATTGAAATATCATGGATTAAAACAAGCTGATTATATATAGCAGTTTATGTTTGTACTTACAAAATGCAAAATTTACACGTTTTATATATTAAATATGAACCACATGTCGATGCTTTATGTTAGCTTAATAGTTATAAAATACATATGTTTTAGAGACATATATGCTAATGGCATATATGAGATCTAGAGTTACAGTTAGTGGGGTTTTTTTTAAATTTATGCGTGTATACACACACACACGTATCTATGTGTGCCCACGCGGCCGTGGGGTGAGGCTGGCCACCTGCAAGCGGTTAGTGGGCCCTGGGAGGCCGCAGGCGCGTGCTGTGCCCAGCCACTCCTCCGCTCCTCTCCCCGTGGGCCCCGGGCTGGGCTTGTTTTCTTTCATTGTCTTCTTCTCCATCTGTTTTCTTTTTGCAGGACTTAACTATTATAATCCTTAAACAACAACCAAAACCAACCAAAAAACCCCAACCCCCAAAACCCCATCTGCAAGTGCCTTTGAAGGACTTGAAGGATGCACCGATGAGTGACAGGAGCTTTTTTTTTTTTTTTTCCTTAATCACCTCTGTCTCTAAATGCAAATATTTCCTAGAGCTGTTGCTTTGCTGTCGGTATTTAAAGCAATAATTTGGAAAAGATCCCTTCCCTGGGTGTTCAGCCGCACCCACGCTCGGCTCCTGCTGCTGCTCAGGCAGCTCCGGGGGGCATCGAGCCGGGGTGTCGTGGGACCCTCCGTCCCCAGAGCGGGTGCCCAGCACCCATGCCCGGGTACCGGGATGCGTCACCCCAGGGGAACGGAGAACGCAGCTGGGGGGTCAGCTCGAGATGCGCTCCCTTTCCTTCGGGATGGCTTGTAGGGGGTTTTTTAAACGCAATACGGGAAACCGCTTAATACTGGCAGCAGGGCAAAGCAAGGGAGGGAAAAAAATATATTTGCTTACATCTAAAGCATACACAGCACAGGGGAGGGGGGGAAAGGAGGAGGAGAGGGGGGAAAAGAGAGCAAGAAGGTGTGTGTGGCTGGGAGGGAGGGGAGAGACGAGGTTCCCTGTGGTCCCGGTAGGGAGCTGAGCCCACCCCACCGCTGCGGGAACGGAGAAACACGTTGGCCTGCAAGAAGCACTGATTGCTTTTGGACCCGTTCGCTTGCGCATGCTTTATCCTGGCCAAGGCTTCGGGGTATGCTTTTTTTTTTTAATCTCTTTTTTTTTTTTTTTTTCTTTTTTGGCACAAGAGCTGCACTAAACAAGTCTCTCCCAATCACCTGCAGCCCTGCTCGATCCCACGTTGGAAACACAAGCAGCGGTCGGGGGCTTTTTCGGCAGGGTTGTGTAAACAGCCCCTCCTGCGGCTGCGGGGTGGGGTGCGAGCGGGGCCCCATGTGTGTCCCCCCCCCGCCACCCTCGCAGGCTCCAGCTATTGTTCTGGCACGCACCTCTTCCGCCCAGGATCGGGATTTTACGGTTATAAATTTATTGCCGTCTCATCTGGAGCGTTGCTCAGGCTGGACCAGCCCCAGCGTACGTGGCCAACACCGCATCACCCCCGGCCGTGCCCACCACCCTCCTGCTGGGTCCCCACGGATCCCGGAGCCCCATTCCCAGCTCTCTCCCTCTGGACCTGCTCTGCGTCCTCACAACCAGACCCTGAGGATCCCCCTGGTTTTGCTCCCACCTGTGTTGATGTTTTTACCAGTCCCACTCAAACGAGCACAGTTCAAAAGCCTTTTCTTTTTTTTACCCTTCCTTCCCTTCCCTTCCGCTCCTCCGTCCTTCATCCCTTTCCATCATTTCCCACCCCTTGCCCTTCCCTCCCGGCCACACCATGCGTGTAGGGAAGATGGACGAGCAGCACTGCCCGGACGCCAGCCGACAGCTGACAGCCTTCAGGGGCATTTCCCAGCCTCCCCCCCAAGTATTTTGGTTTATTTAGATCCCTCTTTACAATTAAAGACAGATCATCCCAAAGGTGCCAGCAGCAAAGGCCGAGTAATTTCCAAGTTTATTTAGGATTTATTTAATTTAGAAGTCAGCAGTACCTACAGAGATTAAACTCTTTATTCCACGGCTTATTTTCCTGCCTTTCACCTGCCTGGCGCTGCCTTCCCCTCGGCCGGCAGCGAGCGATGCTCAGGGCAGGCATGCAGCAGTCCCACCTCCGTTCATGCCTTGGCATGGATCCCTGCTCTGGGGTCAGGAGATGAACCCTCTGGGCTCCTGAAATAGCTTCATTTTAACTGCTTTCACACCCATAACACCCTCCAGTACCAGCAAAACCACCTGCCAGCCTGCGGGCAAGGTCTGGCTTTGCAGACGCAGGGCAAAACGTGGGGTTTCGGTCTGGGGTGGAAAGAGTGGAGTAGGTATTAAAGCCAAGAAACCAAGCCAGGCACTTTGTTCTTCATGGCGTTTTGTACAGGACCCATGACCATGAGTAAAGCTGCTGCTCCAGAGCAAAAAAAAAAAAAAACCGCTGGCCTCCAACTTTCAGCCTGGAGAAATCACATTCTGCAAATCCACCCCGAGAAATCAAACCAGTGCAAAACCAATCATCTCTGCTGGCAACGAGGAGCCCAGTCGGCTCCTCTCATAATGCTGCAAAAGGCATCGCTGTGCCGGCTGCCGGAGCCGTGGGGAATGCACCGCAGCCCCCGTCCAGACTCCCAGGATGCTATCGCAAGGATGCTGCTTTGTGAGCCTTTTCCTCGAGAGCCCAGGTCCCTGCTGGTGTAGGGTGCCAAAACTCAAGAAACCCTCAGCAAATATGGGATGGCTCCTATTTTATGAAGTCATTGTTGAGGGGACTTGACGCCTGGATTTTCACATGCTTGGCTTAACAGGGGATTTATTCAGAGGAGCAGTTGGAGCATGCACCATCAGCATCTCATTAGCGTCGGAGACAATGCCCCTCCAGTTTAAGACTAAAAAGTGGGTTTAGTTTTCCCTATGTAACATTATTGTAAGGGTTTAGGGAGTCACAACAGAGCTGAGTTTAGATTCATTATATTAAAAGCCCCAAAACAGGTTCAATCACACTTGAAACAGTTGGGAAGGGCGAGTGACCAGCAGCCAGCCTTTGCTCTTCTCCCCACTTCTCTATTGCCAAACTCTCGATCCCACTGAGGAGCGGTCAGAAGAGCCCTTTTGGAGGTGAGAAGCCCCCGAATGCATGGTTATTCCTGCACCCCCACCGCTCTGGGATGGCCAGGTTTGCCAAAGACAACCTTTCTCCTCCCGCCCAGCAGCAGGACCAGCGAAGCGGCCAAACACATTCCCCTGTGAAGGTCTGGATCTGCCACGGAAATAGACCCTGAAGGGAGGAGTAGGACAATGTAAAAGGTTACAGGGTTTAAGCACCGAGAGGGAGGAACAAGGTTATATAAAGTTTTACAGGCCAGAACAAAGACCTTGAAAATATTAACGAAAACAAACATAGGGATGAAGTCAGCCACGCACGTGCTCCAAGGCTGGTTTGGACGATTTAAGCAGTTTGGGGGTTGATTGACAGTTTTTAAGGAACAAATACAGGGCTACCCAAACCAAATTACTTGCTACGGGGGAGATGCGGGGCTGGAGTAGGCAACGAGTTCCTGGTACCGAAAGCGTGGGAACCCCTTCATGAATGAAGTCACCGGAATAAAAGTTAACGCCTATGTTAAAGACAATTTCAGGTTGAACTGTACACTTGCAGAGCAAGACCGACCATGGAGTCCAAGACAAAGCATGTGAGAATGGGGAAAAAAACCCACCCTTATCCGAGAGCTCTCCCCACGGAGAGCGAAGCTGGGGCAGAATCCCGACTCGGCGCACCCTTGGAGAAGCCCTCGACTCTCCTTACCCAACGAGAGCAGCACCCAGTGCTGTCAAGCACCAGCCCAGCTGCGATACTGCCGCCCACTGCCGCGGCACCCGAAACGCTGGGTGCTGCGTGTTTTCAAGCTATACATCACCTTCCTACCCCTTCTTTTGTTTCGACGTCAGCACACCCCTCTCGGGGAGCGGCTCCCACTTCCTACTCGAGGACTGGAGTTGAGGTGAGGGGAAGCACTGATAATACAGATAGCTTCCCACGCCCTAAAAAATTTCCTTCCCACTCAAGTATTTGCACGTACATCAGCTACTAATTTTAGGACGAAGCTTTTAGCCATATGTGAGAGCTTCTCACGGAAGCTGCTGAACACTGCGAAGTGTATTTCTAGGGAGACTCGGCCCCGACCACCGGACCCTGGTACTGACGGGCACCCGTGAAAGTCACAGCTGCTACCTGAAAGACAACTTGCAGACACCGCTTTGGTATCCCACATTATCCACCGACAGCTTTACAGAAGTCTGGGATGTAGTGAGATTTATTGCTTCAGTTTTATGTACTATGGAGCAATAAATTCTTCCACGAAGTTAACGCTATACCATTCCAGCTTTTTCCTTTCTGTCCAGCCTCAAGGGAAAAGGCGTACGGAGGAAATAATTTCCTACCACATTCACCATCATTTACTCCAGCGCATTCCCACTGTGAGAAGAATAAACCCAAGGAGTGATGATCAAGCACAAAATGAACACTTCATGCATTTTATTGAGTCTATTTAAATTTGCATTATGACATCTTACATAGGGAACAAACTCCTCCTAAATGTTAGCTATCAAATCTGGTCAAACTGTTGTCCAGTGACCTCAAAGTACCATTTTGTATTAAACAAGTCCAGTATAAACAGATGTAAAGCACTGTAAAAAAAAAAAAAAAAAAAAAGAAAACAAAAGAAAACTGTTACATTTTCAGCTGAATTCAGGGCTTCCCAACCAACAGCCTTACTAGCAGATAGTGAAATTCAGGAAGGAGTCTCAGGTATTTTAGCTTAAGGGAACAAAACCAAATAAAATAATCAAAACAAATTTAATGGTATGTTTCCCCATAAGAAAAAAAAAAAAAAAAAGAGACCTCATATGAAAAAGAGTTGGGAAGCCCTGGCATTAACAGATGCAAACTTCTTTTTTTAACACAGCACAACCTATATGTACTTTGGGTAAGTTACCATCGATTCTGTCTCTTCACCCTCCTTCTTCCCTCCCTAGTCAAGGATAAACAAACAAAAAGCCTAGCGTACGTAAGGGTTGGAAATATTTCTGCACGTTATAAATTCCCTTAACGTGGCTCCAAGCCAACCTTCATCCAAAGCACCTCCTCCTGGGAGACAGCAGAGGAGCAGGCAGACATTTCCGTAAGACCGTGTAGCTCATCAGCTCCACACTTGCTTACATACCCTTACTCAAGCAACACGACTCCCTGCGGTAGGAGCAAGGATGACCGGTGAAAAAACCGCGACATCAGACAGTTACGTGAATGTACACCCTAATGAAAAGGATCCTGAACTAAAAATAAGGCTGCGGCTAGGCCGACAGGAGGAAGCTTTGTATTGCAGTATGACAGTGAAGATCACGCTGGGAGATTCAGAAAACCCCGCACCGCACTGCTGAAAGTCAGAGACCTGTGGTCAGCCTTAACTGCACTTCTTTTCTCACCTTCCTATTAGACCCTCGTCATACGAGACTACTGGGAACCTCCTCTTTGTGTAGGCAACCATTTCAAGATAAACATCGACTGCAGATACACCAGGGAAAGTGTCCTTTGGACACTCTACATTTGCATAATCCAGACAAGTGACAGGAAACTGGAATGACAGTCATTATATGGTCCATTGTGCCAACTTTGGTGGGAAATCCATTCGTTTGTAAGTTGACACAATGGACAATTAGGGCTCCTTCAAAACTGGTATCATGTCAGTGCAGCTGCTGTGCTTGCACATCAATACCTCTTACAAAATGTCTTTAAACTTTTAATGAGTAATTTCTATGCATGCAGTACCTACACTAATCAAATAATTTTTAAAATGAGTCAATTAACTGCCTACAAGTTCTTTGCAAAAACCTATCTTGTTTGAAGAAATAAAAAAGTGCACGTGAAAGGGAAATCTAACAAAGCCCAAGAATAACTCTTCACAGTCTTTTAATGGATAAAGCCCCCAATTAAAAAAAAAAGTAAGCACACACAACTCTGTATAGGTTCACAATCGAGTTAAACTATCAAACACGCTCTTAAACAAAAAAATACTGTGCGTTCTTCTAAGTTTTGGCCTTGTGACTGCTTTAATTGCTGTGTATGGAGGTCCTGTGGGTACAAGTCCGTCCTGTCAGAAAGGAATTGAGCTCGCACACCAGGTTAAGATAATCACAGCAGGAGCTTGGATAGTTTGCGATAACAAGGAACCTCCTACAAAAATAAAATAAAGCAAGAGCCTTCAATGCAAAAGAACCCACGCTACTCCAAGCAAGGAGATGGAGAATTCTGCTGGCCCTGAAGGAAGGCAGAGAGGCTCCCACACGGTGGCACTGTGAACCAGGCAGCTGATGCAACAAGGCTGCCTCGGCCTCTTCAGACTCAGCATTTCTGCACTATCAAGCCTTTGAAAAAGGACAAAACTAGCCATTTTAACCCATCGTATGGCTACAAGCATGAGTTCAGTGTAATACATCCTGCAATACCAAGCAAGCATAAACTGAGGGAAGCAGTAAGTACAAATGCTCAATACCAAAATGATTCATAAACTGTAAATTAGGCTAACTGTGAACCTTCTTAAATTAAGAGTGTCTTTCGTATTTTGTTAGCAACTGAAGCATTAATATTGGCTGTTCCTAACCCCAAACTAACTATAAAAGAATAGAAATTGATTTACCACAGCGGCTGACAGATGACTCGGCTACATAAAGAAGTCTTTGCTGTATCAGCAATTTAATTTCTGCCAACTCCTCCAGATGTCAGACAACAACCCCCCAGCACCTTTAGCATGCTCAGCGTCAGAAAAGGCATATAAAACATTGAGAACATTCAAGGTCCCGTGAACTGATGTTAAATTATTTGTTCTTGGTACCATTTGGGAAACCTCCAACATTTTATTAGTTGCTATTGTTACAGAAAGACAAAATGTTAAGGCATGCCACTATTAAGCTATAACAAAACTGTAAAGTTGATTCTACCAATATGAACAGTTACTGGAAACTCAGAGCATTAAAAGAAAGCTATGTTGAATGATACGTATCACAGCCGTGCTTCACATTAATCAGCAGTAGTGGGCTCCTTTCTTTCTGGTCACCAGCCTTAGTCCTCAGAGATGTACATCAGGCTTTCGAAATCTAACATGGTACTCGCATAGAGAGGGTTTTTTTCCTTCTAATTCTACGGTCCAGTAGGTCAGTAAAGCTACTGGAAACTGCAACTGATAGCATGTATTTGCTATGTGAATGCTACTGGAAGAAATTCAGAAGTGTTATTTCGTTGAGGAAATTTTGGCATAGAGAATCCAGCACCTGAAATTAATAGCTAACTTCCAATTTTACAGTGATGCGTGTCAGAGGGAAAAATTTAAAAACATGAGCTTATTTACTCTTCTGTTCAGAAAGAATACACGTATTCCCTCTGCCATGATGGTGTGTCCCACCAGGAGGAAAGCGAGCTCAATAGCCAGTCAGGGCTTCCCACTGAACCAAATGCCACAAAACGCACATGTAGAAAAAAATCTGGAATTTTGGGACGTTGCGGAATCCTTAACTAGCTGATGAGACGTTAAAAAGGCTTAAGAGCAGAGACTATTGTTTATGCAACCACCACTATAAAACACCAGAAATGTGTTTTAATTAGGAAAAAGAGACAGGCCAGCTTTGGTTTTGTCATCTGAGGAACAAGCAACATTGCCCATATAGCCAGCAAGAGCAGTTCGTATCCCTTCATAACTACTTGCCCCGGAGTTGAAATAAATATTGCTTTCCCTGTTGCAAATGTAAGCTAGGAGAACACACACACACACAAAAATAATCAGAGACTAAAACAAAGAACAGGTCATTGAGGGGGAGGGATGTCTTCCCCTGAAACTGATGAGAGTTGAGCTGCGTTCTCCAATTCTCAACTTTAATATGCCACACACAGTTTTAAAAGTAAATTCAATTCATTTTAATATGTCCAATAGGAGTACAAAGTTTGTTGGGTTTTTTCAACGTTATTCTTAGAATTGGCCACACATTTAAGTGTGCAATCAATTATAATTTTCAAACTTAACCTAAGACTCTAATAATCTGTTACCGGGTTAATACTTAAGTTATTTTTCTGTAGCACTTCAGTCACAGGCTAACAACACTGGATATATCAGCATGTTCGCTCAACAGATCCAGAGGTTACTAATATAGTTGAAGCCGGTAGGGAAGAAAAAAAACCACCTGTCAATACTTATCTGCTGAATAGTAATAGTTTCACAGAGTTGCCTCAAAATTGAAAGTAAAAACTGATAGAAAAATTGGGCATAAACCTCACTGAATGAACTGGTACATACCGCTTTGTATTATTACATATTAGCAACCACACCAAGAAATAACCAGCCATTAGAACAGTTTCTAATTTTTATCATCTCTTTTGGTGGCATTACTGAGCCAAAACACTGCAATTATAACATTTAATTTCTGGTTTTTAAATGCAATTAAGATGTCTAATTCAACTGTTTTTATATTACAGTAGCTGTTCACATAAATAGTACAGATATGCACCGCTCTTGACAGGTACACAGTTACAAAAGCAGCTCTCGTATTTAGTTTGCTCTCTGTGTGGTGGGTTTTGTATGAAAAGCATTCTTGATTTCTAAGCATGGTACAATTTTAATTCTTAATGCGTTAGTACAACAGTGCATTGGAAAAGTACTGAGCTTCTACAAAAAAGCTTTACAATTTTAAAACAGATTTTTTTTTTATTTAAACAAGCATAGGCAATTCTTATATTTCCACAACAAGATAAATATCCCAATTAAGCTAACAGCTCATCCTACAGCGTGCCATAGTGATGGGGAAAGGGCTAACATTAGTGTTATTTACAGAGACATGTCCAATATTAACCCAGTATGAAAATTAAAAGTATGTTCAAGTGTGCAATTAAGTTCATAGTTTTTCCAGATAGTTGGACTTCTTGCAAAGATTCTACGACTCATGTACATTCAGCCGGGATGACTTCTCAAAGAACTCCTCCTAAGCACAATCTTGAGGACAAAATGGTTATTGAACCGGAATGGCAGGGGCTGGGTGGGGGAAAGAACTTAATACTCTTCACAAAGAAAAAAATATTTTAAAGTGAGTAGATGTCTTTGGACAAGTGAAACTTAACACCCAAACTGACTACATCTTGAAAGCCCTAATTAAAGAAATTTTCCAATTTTAAAAGCTTGAATTCAGAGAAAATGCTTTCATGAGGGAATATTCATTCCAAGTCATTACTATACACTGAGGTACCACTCAAAAAGTGGCCATAAAGGAAGTGACTTCTTTGCCCATCACTATCACACTAGCTGCTTGGCCATAAATTCAGATCTCATTTAGACAACACTCTCTCTGTTACCAGAAGCTAAGACTGCTCTGCGACAAATGGGACAAGTGGAATTTTCTGATAACCAGCGATCAATGCAGTGGACATGATACTCGTGCGAACAAGGCAATTTACGGAGCTTGTTGCCTTCTGTGTACTCTGTAATACACACACTACAGGTTTTCAGAGCATCGCTCTCACCAAAATTCCTCATCGCTAGGTTGTCAATTTGTTCTTTGGTGAGTCCTCTTGGTTGGTCATCGTCATCTTCATTTAGTAGGAAAAATTGTGCTAGGCTAAGGAATGGTAGAGAACCACTTTCTTCAAATGTAACCGATCCCCTCGTATTCCGACCTTCCCGTCTGGCACCAGATGTTGAACCACCTTCATTACCACCTTCATACACCTCCCCTGAGCTAGCATCTGTACTTTCATTGCTTGAAGTACCACCACCTCCGTTCTGTGGCTCAGAAGCATCCACGTTCTGATTTGGAGTTGGGCCACTAGGATCTGCATCACTATCACTATACATAAAGTAACTCAGCTCTCCGAAGCCTGTCATTATCTGCCTTAGCATAGTCTGAATAGCAACTGATGTAGTCTCACTCAAGCCTGTGTTTAAGATCCTACGGATAGGAATCCTAATGGTACTGACATAAGTTCTCACTCCAGCCCGTTCTGAACGTGAAAACGTGCGCCTAAACCCTCCCCGTTCACTTTCGTAAGTGACCGTGTTGTTGGGTGTCTGGGACCTGGACCGAGTTCTGTTGGCTATGCTGTCTCTTTGCCGATATTCCCCTGGACGAACTCTTCTCACCTGAAGATCGAGTACTATGGTAGGAGGCCTTTGCCCAGGAGTTGCGGACTCACTGGTGCCATTAGTTTCTGAAGAACCTGCTGCTTGAGGAACAGGTCTTGCTTCAGGGGTTGAAAACAGAACTGCATTTTCACTTGGCATCTCAGTCCCCACTGTATGCTGCCTTAATGTCACATGCTGCCTAGTTCTAGAGCTTCCCTCAGCTTCATTCACTGAAGAGTGGTCAAGTGTTTGAGATGATGTATTCAGATGAGACCTGCGAGGAGTCTCACTCACTGGATTAATGGGTGACCTACTTCTATCAGTCCTAGCCCGTGTTCTCCGCTGTTCTGGACTCCTACTTCTCGCTCTCCTCTGCCCTCTAGGAGGGGAAGCTTCCTCAGCTGTTAGCTCCTCAGAAGTGCTCCTTTCTGATCCAGGTTGCCTTACAGATGGTGATTCAGACCTTGGAATTTCAGAGTCACTTTGGCTGTTTTCCAAATCTTCCCCACTGGAAGGCTCTACAGATGGCTCATTCTCAGTTTCTGTATTTGTGTTCCCATTATTACGGTTGACATTTATTTCCAAACTGAACCTGAAGTCACCACTATTTGGGTTAGTCCGGCTCACTGCTCTCCAAGACTGGTTTCCTCGTTGCCCACTTCGTGTTGTATTTCCAGTCTGTCGGACTGAATTAAGCCAGTCTATTATAGAATCTCCATTTGAAACATCTTCTGCGGACTCTGCACCTGCGAAAAAGACAGGGAACTACCAAAATTAGAGTACTGAGCTAATTTTGGAGTGATCTTTTCCAAGAACTTAACTGCTTAGTTTAACAAGTGACAATTTAGAAGTGCTTAATCCTATCAAGTGCTATTGTGGTTTCACACGTAGCATCACAACTCCTATCTACCAGAGCTCTTTTAAGGGAGCAGGAGTGGACATTTTTCTAATAAGTACAGATAGGCTGCAACCATCACGTAGCAAACAAGTCATCAAAATAACACGTTGTTTATCGTAAATAAATGGAAAGTCACATTTCAGGTGTCATAACACATCAGTGTTGTGTTTTCCTTTCCAAACAATTAAGTGATCTGTCGACTGCTAAACAGAGAACTAAGTTTGTCCTGACCCTTCGCTTGAAGAATAGCTTTATAGCAAATGTGTCTCACTAAAGAATTAACCCTAGTGGTAAGCTCCAAGCATTCTCCACCAATCTCTATGGAAGGGTGATAACGAAAGCAATACAGAATCTTCAGAAGGGAAGAACGGTGAATAAAAAAAAAGAAGGATTGCCAAAAAGCATCCCAGAAGGGAGCAGACAGGAAGGCAATCTTAAATTAAAAAAAAAAACAAAAACAAAATAAAACAAAACCCAAAACCTAAATGAAACTTTTATCTTGATGCAAGTAACAGATGTGTTATGAGTGAAATCTGTCCCAAACTGACCTCTGCAGCAGATACCAGATGTAACGTTCACTTAGTTTTGAAGCAAAGCTCACCTTGCACCTGCCTAATCTTAACTTTGTTCCACTCCTGCACTCAAGTTAAGGTCCGTATGGGTTGCTAAAGTTAAGAGTTTTCACAAATACTGTATATACCTCTATTCTCATCACTGTTTTGCTGTGGCGGACCTTCTTTAACTTGGTGTAGCCTTCTCAGCAACTCTTCTTCAGTAATTTCACCTTAGAAAATAAGCAAAATTTTCCAAAAATATTTCCAAATCATATGTATGGCAAGCATTATCAAAAGCTTCTAAAGAAGGTACAAGCCACTGCTTGTCTTTTTTTTCTAATTAAATCCTGCCATAATGAGACTGCCAAACAGGTTGCTAAGGGGAAGTTCAGATACTCCAGCACCATTCTAAGTTTTCCTGAAGCTGAAAGATCCAACAGTTTCAACGTATTCAAGGCACATGTGCCTTCTGGTTCTGTAACCTCTATAACTTAGCAGCAATTTTCATCATCCTATACCAATTAAATATGTTACTCTGGACAGCCATTTAAGATAACACCTTCACAAGCATGAAAAAAGGTTTAAATTAGTTTAAGTCATGTTTGAAATTAGAACTGGTTTGAATTGGGTATCATCCTATAAAGTGTCAATTTAAAGTAATAAGTCAATTGAAAACTGACATAAAAACGCCCATGCAGAATCTCGCACCAGACTACTTACCCTAGCTACAAACTCTTAACCTCGCTGGCACAAAATTTCCACACAGATGCTTAAGGTAGGTTACTTTTTGATCAAAAAAGTCTAAAGGTCCGTAACTGGAACAGGGTCAACTCTAGGTGTTGCCGCCAAGTTGTGTAAACACTAGACTTTTGTATCCGATGAATCCACATCATCCTAACTACCTCTCCACTTGTCAGGGGACTGGTCAAATTTAAGTATGCACAAATTAACAAGAAGCTACTTCCTACCATGGAACACAACTGCAGCACACAAACTAAATGGATGAAACAGTTTCAGGAGAACAGAAAATGACACAAATCACCTACAAGCAATTCTAGTAAGATGTACATACCCAAACATTACCTACCTGGTGTTCCCAGCAAATTGTTATCTCTCATAAGCCTGTAGTCCTCTTCACTCAGGTTGTTTACAAACTGGTAGAAAGCTTCTTCTCGATCTAATCGATCTAGCTGACTCTGACGTTGTGCTTCTGATTGATCAATATTTCCTTTATCACTAGAATCTGAGTTTTCCATCTTGATATGTGGGAGAGTACCTAAAAAGGAGAAAAGAAACCCTTCATCCAGCATAGTGAAATATGGCATGAAATTTAGGCATGGTTAACCTGTACTACATTCTTCGTTGTTATCCTTAAATCTGGTAGGGAGAGGGGAGAGGTTGTGGGCGAGCAAGGAAGTAGTTTGCTAACGAAGCTTCAGTTAAGATGAGGTGCATAACCACAGGGATCAAAAGTGAAATCATTCTCAAAGCACAAACCCCTTCAAGAAGTTCAAACAAAATCTATGCCCATCATTATCAAATACTCAATAAAGCAGCAAGGATGAACATGTGGAATATCATCAGCCATAACCCTTAGCCCATCTTTACATTCACATAGTTGACTAGATGTCCATGACTATCTGTTTTTTAGCATAAAATATTCCTAATACTGCAACTGCCTCACAGAGCATGACTTACAGTGCCATACAACAGTGTAGCACAAGGCACAAGCCATCCTTGATCGTGCTCTCTAACTCTAAAAGAGCATGGGATTATATGTTCATCACTTCTGCCTGCCTACTATGAGAAACACCCTCTTCACCATCCAAGTGAATTTTAACAGAATGAAGGGGTTATGAAGAATTCAAATACAGAAGACTGAAAATGCTATGGAGCACTGTGAAAAAAAAAAGCGATATTCATTTCCTCAAAACAGGAAAAGGGTTTGTAAAAATCAACTTTACAGTTTTATGTCAAGGGAAGAATTTGCTTGCAAGTTTCAGCATTTACTGAATTACTGATGTTGATGACTAAAATTTCCAGGACAAAACTCTACAGTGCATACCAGGTATAACTTCTGCTATAACAAACTGTCTTCTTTAACACATTTTTAAAAATATTCTTCTCCTCATAGTTTTTCATTTGGATGCAATCCTTGACAACCTGTGTGTCTCAAAAAAAAAACCCTTATCGACGAATGCCATGTCTATATCTGACAAATATTATAATAAAATACATGCAAATGCAGAAGACATTCTGGCACTAGTTGCACCATGCAAATATATCAAATGAAGTTGAAATAATAACTAGTTTCCTTAATCACTATTCCTTGCTATTCCCAACATCAAGAATTTTCCTGTACAACTGGTAGAATCTAGTTACTCAAAGGTGATTAGCAAGCTAATCCTCTGCATGCTAAAAAGCTCTGCAATAACATTCCCCATCAGAAAACATTCCTTTCATTTAAACGGTACTTCATGTGACATGAAAATACTGGAAGAATAAAGCTTTTCTGCTTCTCACTGGAAAATTTCCAACACTTAGACATCTGTCTAGTGCAAAAAGCATCTTTTTTTGGTTTGTCAGCACAGCTGTCAAGTCAAGACTGCCCACAGTTTACATTAGTGCTTCTCCACAGAAGAGCAGCACTGCATGATCTCCAGCGGTAGTTTATTTCAGCTGCTATTGTGAAAATTAAAGTGCACTGACAACCTCAGTGTGTAACAGTAGAAAAAATCCACAGGATAGGACATCCCATTACCGCAGACTTGCAAATTATAAAATAGCTACTCCAACCCTCTTTGTCTTGAATTCTGATGCAGTAGAACTCGTTTTTAAGTTAGTCATATTAAGGCACAAATGACTTGCTGCCATTCAGTAACGCAGTATGCGAGGCTACTGGTATTATTTGGTTCTGTGAATTTCTGCCACCTTACCAAAGAAATTAGGCTTATTTTTCACCTATTTATCAGTAAGCAACAGCAATCACTGAGGTTACTACCGTCTTAAATAGAAGCCTATCAGCTTTCTCTGCATTGCTAAATCTCTGGTGCAATCTAGAGACTGCATGGCCCGTCTGAAGACTGCATGTGACATGCTGTCAAATACACCGATAAATGAACCCATTCACAGTGAAAGTTGCGCAATTGTTTCAGCAGGTATGTTCAACTCTGACTGGGCTCAGTTACGAAATCTGTATGCCGTTCAAATCTCGGAGACATATTTCTAATGAGAACATAGCCTGCTTGAAGCTCAAACAACTTTTTACAAGCTTTTTGTAGCAGAATTATGACTCCAAGTAACTTCACTTAAATACATATTCATTCTAGAGAAGATACCAGAAATACAAAGACAGCTACTTTTAAAAGAAACATCTGAATAAAGCCTCAAGTAGAACGAGAGACTTGCATCCAAAATAAAACCTGGAAAGATGCATTAGTTCTCTGGGGATACACACCAAAGCTCGAAACAGCACTCCCTTTTTCAGGACAACAGTGAAACAAACTTAGCAATAAGAAAATAAGGGAATGTAGTAAGAAGCTAAGGGACAGGAACAGCACAAAGTTTTGTAAAATATTTTCCCCAAAATGACTGCCAGTTTGCTATTTACTGACTTTAAAACACAGAGAATGTCTTCATAAAAATGGCAGTATTAACATATCTGTATACATTAGACTAATTCTACATCAGCTTTTAAAAAAGGAAACCGCACTATGCATACAAAGCATGACATTTGTTTACTGCCTGTGCTTTGAAATTTTCCTTTTAACTGCAAGTTCCAGTGCTTGCAGGCACCTTAGCTATAAAATGCCTGTTTGATTCAACATTTGCCCATTCCGTTTCAAAAGATGAAGGGGCACTGTTCTTGGTCAGGGAAAAAGGGAGAGTCAGAACAAGTTGGGGGGGGTGCAAGGGGGGAGCAGGGAGACAGACAGACAGCTGAATCTCTTCTTTACCAACAGACTGATGTATACTTCAGTAGATGATCCTTTTGGAAATGCTCAGAATAAGTCAAAGTCAGTCTTACTTATTTCCACGTTTGCTCCTCTTTACTCCTCCGTCATCTCATATCTTCCCTCCTAAACCATAAAATCGGCTATTGGTCAAGACTGAAAAGATGCTATTGCTAAGAAAAAAGCCTCATAGGTGGGATCTTGAATTAAGAATTTAATTTACATTAGAACTATTTCTACCCGTGACAAACTTGCTGTATTTTCCTATTGCAAGCTACTGTAACAGATTACACTAGACTACTGTACCCCATTTCATGCTGTTTAGCTTCAATGTCCTAGAAATGCTATGTATCTATATGGCATGTTTACATTGATGGAAATGCAGACAGCAAAGAAACACATAAATGCACATCAACACATTCTCCCTACTTTACTGTTGACAGCAAATGGGACAATACTCTTCAAACTAGAGCTCTGATATTATAACCAGTAAATGGAAAATAGGATTTCTACCCCAAGGCTTCTGTTACTTTCTATCTCTTCACTGTCCACTCAGCTTATTGTCCACACTGCCCATTTTAAGCTTCACCTCCCACACCACTGCAGAGCACTACATTACTACACTGAACTTACTAGAATATTTAGGCTACTACTGCCTCAGCACGACTCCATAGGTCCCATCAGGCTGTACAACAGGACTTCCATGTGTGGGTTTAACCTCAGCCAGCAACTAAGCACTACACAGCTGCTCGCTCACTCCCCCGCAGTGGGATGGGGGAGAGAACCAGAAGGGTAAAAAAAGTGAGAAAACTAGTGGGTTGAGATAAAAACAGTTTAGCAGGTAAAGCAAAAGCTGCATGCACAAGCAAAGCAAACCAAGGAATTCATTCACCACTTCCCATCAACAGGCAGGGGTTCAGCCATCTCC
>JANZLQ010000040.1:2789994-2803632 GCA_026212715.1 Elanus axillaris
GCGAGCTTGTATGGCAAGGAACAAAGCGGTGGGAAGCGATGAAAACCTTGAGGTAGCGATAGGCAGGTGCAGATGAAGATCCAAAGGGAGGAGGGCAAATGGTTGGCTCAAGACAATTTCTGAATTTTGGGGTCAATCAGCAGAGGAATCACTTTTTCAGGCACAGAGAAGGGCCAGGGCCACCCCGTGAGGGATCTGGGCTCTTTATCCTCTCCGCAAGATAGCTTCCCCGGCACAGTAAGGCCATCAATGCCAGGGCAAAGCACACAGCCGTTGTTTCTATTAGCATGTTCCCAAGCTCAGCAAAATAAAGAGATAAGCAGTGCAGCCAACAAACTCCATGACCTGCAGAGAAGCTTGCCCCTTAATAACTACGATAGCTCTAGCACACTTAGTACAAAACTGTTGTTGTCTCCTGCTCCACGTTGGGTGCCAAAAAGGCCTGTGGTGGGTTGACCTTGTCTGGATGCCAGGTGCCCATCAAGCTGTTCTATCAACCCCCTTCTCAGCAGGACAGGCGGGAGAAAATACGATGGAAAAAACCATGTGTGTCAAGATAAAGGCAGTTTGATAAATCAGAAGCAAAGGCCGCGCACAGAAGCAAAGGAAAACAAAAGATTTATTCTCTACTCCCCATCAGCAGGTGATATCCAGCCACTTCCCGGGATGTAGGGCTCCAGTCCATGTAGTGGTTGCTCTGGCAGACAAATGCCATAATAACAAATGCCCCCCTCAGCTTTTATTGCTGAGCAGATGTCATATAGTATGGAATATCCCGGTTTGGGTCAGCTCTCCTGGCTGCATCCCCTTCCCAAGATCCTGCCCCCCCAGCCTGCTGGCCTCGGGGGGTGAGCGGGGGGGGAACGGGGGAATGTTGGAGAGACAGCCTTGATGCTGTGCCAGCACTGCTCAGCTTTAGCCAAAACACTGCCGTGTGAGCAACACCTTTCTAGCTACCAACACGCTGCACAGCACTATGAAGGCTGCTACGGGGAAAATTAACTGCATCTCAGCCAGACCCAGTACACAGATGTTGTTCCTTTTCTCTTGGAAGAAATCAGAAAGATGCTCTGCAGACACAGAAGTCCAGGCAGAAGGAGGGCAGCGCTTGAGAAATAAAAGTTTTAGAAGGTATGAAAGTGGTGAGAATTGAGGATGGGGGCAGGAATTCAATGAAATGGGAAAAATGGATAATGAAACCAAAAAAGAAGAGGACGAATCTGACCATTCCAGTTACTTCTTTACAACCAGGACCCAGCACCATACAGATGTAGCAACTCTTACTGCTTTGGGAGACGCAGTGAGGAGTACCATGAAACACTGGTAACAACCTTTCTCACATTGCTAGGATTTAGGCTCATTCCTTTTTCTTAATTTCCTCCAACTCTTCTGAGTGTCAGCTCCTCCTCTCGCATTTGCACATATTTATCCCTTCCAAATACTTGCAGACAGCTACCGTGTCTTCCCTCACATCGCTGACAACGTAACTTTAACTAGGGACAGTAAAATGACAAAAAAACCTGAGCAAACAAAAAGGCAAAGAAACAACAAGGGCATTTTGCTGCCTTTAGCAGCAAAGTAGTGACTCCTGTTCTTCTGAGTGGTATCACGACTGTGTATTTAAATCATACATGCGTTCCAGGTGTGCGATAAAATAAACATCCTAACAAATAATTCAGATAAGGTTGCAGAGCCGGATGTCTTCTGAGCACACGTTAGCTTGTGAGCTTCAGAGCATTGTAAGACATCAGCGGAGTAGGAAATGCAGGAGCAAAGGTTCAGTCCCACGGCAGGGTGGGCACCGTCCATCTTCAAATGTCAGCAGCGGTCCTGCCTCCGTCCCAGTGCTGGGACAGAGAGAGCTCGCCAGTGACAGCAAATGCTACTGGAGAAACAGAAAACCAGTCACTTGTTTGCATTCAACTTGTTGGAGCTTAGTATCTTTGAAATCCTCCCCCGGCTCCTTAGGTGAAGTTTGTCATGGAGTTCAAAAATCATGGAAACGGTCCAAAAGACAGGCTGGTGAGGCAATTGCAGAAGCTCTGTTTCCTTAGGAAATCAGCTTAAAACCCCTAATGATCGGAGAAATGGCCCTACGGCCCGTTATTTGGTGGCCATTTACATTTTAAGGTCCCTGTCGCCACTGAGAAAGAGAGGATATCTGAATCCTTCTTTCTCATAGTTAAAGCTTCTGAGCTGGAGGCTCACTTTTAAGGTGCCCCTTTTTATTGATCTGTAATGCCACTTTGCAGGCTATAACTAATACTAGATTTTAATCAACTCAGATTTGGGCACGGATGCTACTTTCAGCTAGAGGAGTTGAGTTAACTGCCTCTTGCCTTTCTCCTCTTTATATTTTAACTGCATTGTGCGAGAATAATGTGGCATCTTCATTCAGACAGAATTAGTCATTTACTTTATGTAGAAATCTTCAGCACGTAGTAATCTCACCCATATTCAGCCAAGCAGGTAAGCACATACTGCAGTCTACAATTAAAATCCTTAATTAAATCCTTAAATTAAGCATATACTTAAATGCTTTGCTAAAGAGGGATATAATCTCCAACGTGCTTAAGATAAAGTGCGTGTTTAAGTGCTTTATTGAACCAGTGCTTTCGCTGCAACACAAAGTGTATTTGCGAAGCAAAAGCTGCTATAGGTGTAATCCCACAAAACCCCAGCAGTTTGATGGGGGAAGCCTGTGTGCATTTATCAACATAAACCACACGTCGCCCGTCCTGACTGTTCGTACCTGGAATTTTATGCGGCGTAAAACAAACCAGGTGGATGTGATGTTGCCAGGCCAGTGGAACGCGATGAGCTGTGCCGGGACGGAGGCAGCCGGAGCAGCGCCGGTCACGGCTCGGCTGCGGGGTGGGGAAAGGACAGTCCCAGCCTGGCTGCCTGGCTGGGTTTTGCATCACTTGCCGGGCCGGAGAGGTGGCTCTTCGAGTCGAGATTTGGGGCAGGTTTTGGTCTCTGTGTTGGCTTTGGGTCCAGAGCGCGAGGGTGGGAGGCAGAAGAAAGATGACCTCCTCCACCGGCCCAAGCACCGGAGCCGGCACGCTGCGGTGGAAAGGCGTATTTATGGGGCAGGAGAAGAGACGGGCTTTGGAGATGGCTTCAGGGCTGGGGCCGGGTCCCGGCTCTGGGGCGGAACGGTTGGGCTTTCTGCCCGGGTTTCTGAATGGGGAGAGCTGAAGAAGTTAACTGCTGAATCTGCAGAGGCTCACAGGGTGAAGAGGGGAGTTAATTTTGGTATGAAATGGCTCTTGCTTCAGGGCAGGGATCTGGCTGCTGTTAAAGCTAAGTTAGGCTGGGTTTAAAGCTGAGCTTTAGTAAGCTCAGGGCTGAGTATCTTTGCTCGGTCACCGGGGCCAGGATGAGACCTGCTGCCCCTGAACCTCCTCCTCCCCACCCGAAAATCTGCCAATAACCCCCTGCCGTAGCTTGGGTCCGCTCCGAGAGGAGGCCGAGGAGAAGAGGAGATGGGACATTTGGCCCCGGGGCACCGCCAGAGCTGCGGACATGAGCCAGGGAGGTCTGGCTCTTCTCCTGCCACCACAGCGGCTAGGCAGCAGCTGAAAGCAGAAAGGGAAAGCAAAAGGAGGAAAAGCAGGTTTGGTTTTCAGGGGATAAGGAGAAAGGGGCTGGATCCCCCAAATCTCCTCACCCCGACTGTCTTCGGTCCGCAGGCGGGCCCAGCACTTACCCAGCTCCAGGTTGGCAGCATCCAGTCGGACAGGAGCGGCCCGGGCAAGCTCGGTCCTGGGCCAAAAAGGAGACAGACACATCATCGGGCCACAGTCGAGTCCTTTCCCTGCAGACTGGGCTTTGCTAGACCTGGCCTGCGGTCAAACACGCCAGCAAGACTCTGCAAATATCCCTCGTTCCTGCCAGAGACGGTATTAAAAGAACATTATGAGTCGCAATTACCACGGCATGCATTATTCCTGCTTCAGGTCCCAGCGTTATTTAGCGCCCAGGGTGGATGCTGCCCAGCTGATGCGCAGCTATTTGGTATTTTGTTTTACTCCCATGGCCGGTGTGTGACTTTGGGCTTTATTTACTGCCTGCTCTCCAAACCCAGCTCCAGAGACAAGGTTATTCGTTTCGTCGCATACCCTCCTACCAGCCTTCATCACTCCAGTACCCAGGAGCAACACACATATTAATGGATTTAGTGTTGTGGAAGGGCGGGGGAAGGATTATTTCCGTGTTTTAAGTCTGGAGCTTCACCGTGCTCACTTGAAACAACCTCTCATTTTGGATCCATGATTTGCAACGGCCAAGACTTTGTTTTTATTTCATTTGCTGCAAACATACGATACTACAGAATAGTAAACCGTCGTGAAATCAGAAAAGCCTGACTCTCTAGCGTATGGGTGTTAGCACCAGAGCACCCCGAATCCTCATGGGAAACGATCGCTCCAGTGGGCAGAGCTTGGAAGCGTAACACATTGAACACAGAGTAAATCTGTAAAATTTGAGTTTGTGAATCCTAACCCCAGTTCCCGCTTTGGATGGTGTATTGCCGCCTGCCTACGCATAGGGCATTGTCTGCAGGTTGGCTAGGGCTTCGCGGAGCTGAAACGGAGCCTCGCGCTGCATCGGTTCGGGCATCGGCACACGGCTGCTGCGTTCGCGTTGTGTGCTGCTGCTGAGGGAGCGCTGCAAAGCCCGCGGACACTCACGGCACTGCAACAGGCCTCCTAATTTGTTGTTCCCAGAAACACCGTCATTTCCAAGTTTGAAATATATTTAAGAGAAGCGCTTACAAATACCCGACACAAAGCAATTCCCAGGTTTTTTTGTATCAACTTACTTGCATGAAGAGAGAAAAATACGTCCACAATTTAAACCCATTACCTGACACCCCCTAGAGGCCTCCAGCCTGCAAACGCTTCAGCACAAGCTAATTTTATGAGAATATTCCCACCTTGTGCTAACTCGTTTCAGCTAATGAACCCAGGAGGGCCAGTGGCACGCGTGCCCCGGGCGGGCGGCACAGCGGGGAAGGTTTCATTAGCGAGACGGACACCAGCCCATAGGCACAGGCTTGGAAAAAAAGAAAAGGTTTCAAGTCAGCAGAGAACAAATGGTGCCGCAGCCCACCCAGCCTTTTTTTCTTTTGGAAGTGGCAGGTAGGAAATCCAGCCAAGGTGCTGGCCCAGCACACGAACTGAGATGCGTGGCAGAGCTGGGGCTGCAGCTTCTCTCTCTGATGTTTTCGTGCCCGTCCTTCTGCGCAAGACCCTTCGGACTGGATCTACACCACCCCTAAACGCTACGTAAAGTGAACCCTTGGGATGCAGCCCTGGGCCCGGCTGGCTGGCATTTCCGACCCTTTTTTGAGTGGATTTTGCAAAGCACACTAGGCAGTTAAACCAAGTTTAGGTGCTGTTGGATTATTTTTCCCATCGTTGCTTCTCTGACACTCCAGCTTCTTAGGTTTTATCATACCGCACATCTTCCCCCGGCATGCTCCGCAGCAAGAGATGGATTATATTAAAGCAAAAACCAAGCAAGAAAGGTAGAGCGAAAGCTCAGCTTCCACATGTAAATCAGTCCACGCCATTCCCCAGTGCGTGAAGATCCACGAGCAACGGTCCGGTGCGTTGCCTGTGTTGCGCCATCACGGCATGGGGCGAAAGCAGTCTGAGCCTCGCAGCCTCTCCTTGCTTTTCATGTGGGATGTCTCGATGGTATTGACAGGCTTCAATGCAGTTTGTGAGTTTACAGAGATAATCCAGTAGTTTAGTTACTGGTTAGAGACGCAGGAGATGGAGAAGCAAATCTCCCTTCCGTCACACGTTTACCATCCAGTTCAAGGCAAGTCAAAGATGTCCTGAAGTGTCCAAGGACTTTGGCAGGGCCACAGTAGAATTTACCTGCCTCCATCCCAACGTGTCACCATCAGAAAATTCACGCCTAACCCTTGTGGGCACCGTATTTCTAGACGTGCCTGAGGCGATTTGGTGCTGAGCAGTTCAGCCGTATCTGAGATCTCATTATGGCTGTGGTTCCCAGATCAGGCATTTCTCAGATTAACCCCCCTGAGGGCTCAGCCCATCCCGAACTGCGGCTCACGGCACCCGGGTCCACCTCGAGCCCGGGAACAACCAACGCGTCCCCGCTAGTGGCATCTCACCCTTTCTCTGTGGCCACCTGGGAACAGGGAGACCCCAACGAGTCCCTCATGGGCAGGAGGGCTCGTTCACCCTTAGCCAAGGTGGGTGCTCCAGCAGCTGGAAAATGGCACAGCCGTGGTTCCCAAAATGCGCCCTAATGCACCCTTCTAGTCCCAAACCCATGCAAACGGCACCCAAAGAATCTCCGACCCCTCTCAGTATACGCCCTGGATAATAACACATTAAACCATACTAACCCTACCCTTCAAAGTAAAAGACCCTCTCAGCTTTGGCAATATGAAAAGAACAAAAAACCAACCACAAAACCCACCGACTTCATCGGATAACTGATCAGCTTCTCCCGTTTCCATGGGCAGGCCTGCGCCCCGCCGGCATCTCCGCTCCTCTCCTTTCCCTGCTCCCAGCAGCCGTGCATCGCTTCGCTGCTGGCTGCAGGAACGGCAGAGAAAGCAAGGAAAAAGGGATTTAACGCAGCCCTTTTCCCAAGCATTTAAACGCCTGGATTCTCTGCAGAAAGCAGCACGTGGAGGGGCACGGTTTCTCGCGTCACAGCTGCCGGGGTGATTAGGATGGGTATTAAGGTGGCTTTGAGTCAAGGTACAGCAGAGTAGCCTTTAAGCAGAGGTAAGCTCATAATGGAAAATGCTGTAGGAAATAGATTCTAAATCTAATTCTTCCCGGGATACGTGAGGAGGGCTGCTCGGCGGTGCGGCATTATTTGCCTCCTGACCTCCTCGCTGTTGCTCCTTCCATTAACCAGACGAAGCAATTAAATAGGTTGAAAAGCCGCTGTGCAAAATCCTCCTGAGCGCAGGTGAAGGCAAAATCCCCCTGGGCGCAGGTGGAGGTGTTTGAAGCCATCCTACGGAACCGCTTGCAAAATGAGATTACTGCTTCGGGACGCGGCGAAGGCAGTTAGGCCAAACCAAGAGCCACCGAGGAAAGGCTGCTGTTACCCGGGGCAGGTTTGTCCCCAGCCTGCCTTCGGCAGCTCCTGCCGGCAAGACGGAGAAGCCGGTGATATTAAATTACATCCTAATTAAAATCTGACTCTGCTTTCATTCACAAGGAAAAGTCACTGGGCCATATGCGTAGATGGATGATGGTTCATCCAGAAGTTATGAGCGTTTTAATTATGTGTGCATATAATATAAATGTGTTAGATAAACACAAAGCCACTTTAACAGGGCCCTTTCTGTAGCATTTCTCAGGTATATGAAGGCTCTGCTGCTTAATTAAATGCCTTTTATTTGGGTAAAAGATGGAGACTTTATACAGTTAACAGCTGCCTTATTTTATAGGGCAGTTTTCACTGTATTTTACATTTTTTAAATGTGGGAATTTATCCCTTTAAAAGAGCACTGCCGTGATAAAACCTCTGCCTTTAAAACGCTACAAAGATAAGACCGTGCAATTCAAGTGGAGGGTAATTTTAACTCTAATTTACCCTTCCCAGCTGGACAGTTTGTCTTCTTTTTAGTACTTTGCTTTGCCAAGGCAATGACATTTAGGTTATACTCCCCCGCTCTGGTTAGCTTTGGTCCCACTTGAATGCTGTAGCAGGGGCTGCTACATTTATCCTGCTCAAACTTCAGAGGAATCTGCGTATCAAAAATAGCTCCCCTGGGATTTGAGAAGCAAATATTCAAACATCTGTATTGATGGGCTTTCCCACAAAGGTACAGCTGGAACCGAAATTACTTGCGTCCCTCTTTTCAATACCGTTTCTAGAGCTGCATTTTTTTATACAAACACCGTCAGAAGACGGGGGTTTATTGGAAATTAGGAGTCGTCGTGCAATAGAACGGCAGCGCACGAGCTCCCTGAGCTGGGGCTTGGCTGGAAAACCAGGGTGAAAAATTTCCCCTGCGGCTGCCGAGCAGAAGCTCAGGGCAGCTCAGCGGGTGGCTGCGGACGCCCACGGCCACCTCAGCTCAGCAACAAACCCCCAGCCTGGGAGCACTTCCCAGTGCAGCCCTGTGACCGTCCCTTCCACGTCCCAGCCGGGGATCATCAGCTCTAATTACCAAAGCAAAGCAGGCAAATGGCCAAACTAAAAAGAACGGGGGTCACCGGAACCGCAGCATTAACCCGTGCAAGCTGGTTTGGGCTGTGCCAAGGGGAAATGCTTCGGGTGGCTCCCGAAATCCTGCTGGAGCTCAGCAGTCAAGCATCGATTTCTCTTTCACCGGTTTGGATGCCAGGCAGTGAGATCTGCCGTGGCTTGACACGAGTGTCGAGCACCCGTCGGTACCAGGCTGAATTTTCAATCTGTCCGTGGCAGGAGGCTCCGAAAGCTTTGGGGATCTCTCAGTTTGAACGGCTCAGGGGATCTGGTGCAAGCCTTCTTCAGGGACCTGCTTTTAAGCTTATCAAATCAGTGGGCTGGTAAATACACTAAACCTTTGGTTTATACCAGGTATTATCCACCAAGTTCAGCAGAATTAAGGTTTTGGAGGCAGGGTAGCTGGAAACGAGCTGCAAAAGCCCATTTTCTTTACTGCAGCTGGATGCGAAACCAGTCACTAATGCACATTTTTGCCACTCACTCCTCTGCTCCCAGGCTGATCCCCGAGCATCCCTCTTCCAGCTGTATCACCACTCCTTACATACGCTCACCCCAGCCCAATATCCACGCTAAACCCCCGGCTGGTCCCCACACCGGGGCAGCAGCGTTCGCACAGCCACTAAATGCTGGATTGCAGTCAAAAACTGGGAATATGAACAGGCTGCTCCATCCCATTCCCAGCAACTTCTGCATCCATAGGGAAATTCAGAAGGTGGGATGCTGCAGCAAGTGAAAAAAAGTCTCTATGGAATCAGCCGCCACAGGTGACGGCAGCGGAGGAGCCCCGAGGTGGTACAGTCCCTTTGAAGAACAGCTGAGGTTTTGCCAACTACAGCTTTAACCGCGGGTGGGAGTTGTGGGAGCACAGGCACTGCCCGCACCACGCAGGAGCGACTGCAGCCGGAGAAGCCGCCGAGCTCAGGGCTTTGGCGTTGAGCTTTGCTTCCGAGCGGGAAGGGTGCTGGTGGCTGTGCCAGCTGGTAGCCTGCAAGCCAGCTGTGAAAGAGCCCAAGAAATTGGGCATTTCCCAAGAAATACCCATCTCCTGGGGGCCTAAGCGGTCAGAAACGGAAAGAGCAACTTTCGTCCTCCAACGATGGCTGTCCTCGCTGGGTGGGTGAGGACACACCGGCACATGTCCCCAGCCCGAATTTTGGCAGCACTTATGCCGAACACGTACCTGCCGGCACCGCAGCCGCCCAGGCAGGCGGCTGGACCAGCCACGGGGTTGCGTCGGTGTCTCGGTCTCACCGCAGAAAGCGCAGGATTGCAACAGGGCCTCAAAAGCATGGTTTTTGAGCAATGTAAGCCCTATTTTTGGAGACAACCTGCAATAATAGCTAAGAGAAACACCAGCCTTCCCGCCCGCCCCTCGCCCCAACACGGCTGGCTCCTGCTGGCACCCTCCCTGCAGGGCCGCCGGCGCCGGCGCCGGGCACGCAACAGGAAAGCGGTTGTGTTGGCTCCCGGCCTTTGCCTTGCACTGCTGCAACGTCACTGCGTGCGCACTGATTTCATAGAACGGGCTGGGTTGGAAGGGACCTTTAAAGGTCATCTAGTCCAACCCACTGCCATGAGCCAGGACAGCTTCAACTCGATCAGGTTGCTCAGAGCCCCGTCCAACCTGACCTTGAATATTTCCAGGGATGGGGCATCCACCACCCCTCTGGGCAACCTATGCCAGTGTGTCACCACCCTCATCATAAAAATGTCTTCCTTCTATCCAGTCTGAATCTACCCTCTTTTAGTTTAAAACCATTCCCCCTTGTCCCACGGCAACAGGCCCTACTAAAAAGTTTGTCCCCAAGACTTCTAACCAAGACTTGCACTAAGGAGCTGGAGCTATTTCCAGTCCGCGGGTCATGGACCGAGCCCACGTAAGAGGGCAGACTGGATGGGTTTGGTGGCCACAGCTTGGCCCAGCCCCTCTATACACTTTGCTTACCAGAGATCAGACTCTTCCAGCGCCAGGTCGGGTCTGGTTCTTCCTAAAGCCGAGCTGCCAACAGCCTTCTCCGGCCGGCGGCCCCGCTCCGGCGCTCGCCCCGCTCGCTGCTCCGGGCTCCCGGCATTGGGATCCGCAAGACCGGTAGGAAAGACTGAAATCCTGTGTCCCGTTGTGCCCGTCCAGCACAATTTTGGGGAGGCAGTGCTTGTCCAAAAGCTGTCTTAGAAGTTCGGCAGCTTGTAGAGGTACCAGGTCAGCTTTTGGGGGGTCGTTTCCCACCCCCTTGCCAAGGGATCTGGTTGCTGAACACGCTGCCCGTGTCCCGCTTTCTGCTGGCAGAGCTTGGAAAGACCTCAGACGGAATTAATGCCCCCCCCCCCCCCCCATGTTCCTATCGACATTAAGTGCTAATGAAAGGAATGGTAATTTCTTTAAAAAAATATTTTTTAAAGCATTTTCCACAAGAAAATGAAAAGGAAGCCAGCAGCGCTCAGAACCGCGGGGCATTTCACTGCAACCCACCTGCTCCTTCCCAGGGAAAGGCTGGTCCGGGCGTGCGCTTCCAGGCACTGCTGGGATGCTGAGGGGACGGGATCCCGCTCTCCCCGGGCACGGCCGGCCGGGAAGAGCCTCCGCTCTCGGCCAGGCTGGCTGCGCTGCCCTGCCCCGTCTCCGCGCCCTTGGAAGGCGAACCGGTAACCCTGGCGATCTGACGAAGTGTCCATTTCTCAAATAAAAATAGCCAAACTTCTTTAAAGCAGAAGGGATCCCATCATTTTTTTCCCCATTTCTTCCCATCCGCAGCCGCGCCTCCGTCTCTAATGCGCTTCGCGGAAACGAGCATCAGCCCAATGAAGCCGGCGGGCTGGGATCAGGAGCGTGCACGGAGAGGGCAGCCAGACTGATCCTCATCTCTAGTAGCGATTTGTTTAAAGAAACGATTCCTAATATTCAATAAATGGCAGTTTTAATTTCTTCTTCATATATGATCTTAAAATGAGATTTTTAATTTTTTTATTTATTCCATAAACAATATAACAAAACTCAGCAAGTTAACAATATGACGTTTTCACCATACAGAGTCAGTCACAAATATTTAAAACCTTTGCAACAAGAACAACAAAACCCAAAATATTACAAGAATAATTTACAAGAGGATCTATAAAACAGCAAAGCGCTCACAAATTTTCCAGTTTCCTTTACACAATATCACTACACTCTTTCACAACATTTCTTTTTATTACAAAATTCCCAACAAAAGTTTAATTTTTTTCTTTGTATTTTGGTTTTTAAAACCAGAAACTTTTAAGTATACATCCTTTTATTAACACCCGAAGGTGCAAAAAAAGGGAAACCTCACACATACAAACACTTCACAGCACTTTTCTAAGAAAAATATACACTTACAAAATATTTTACAAATTGGCACACTTAAAAATATACAAGATTTTGTAGGCGTCTTAGAGTGATCCTTAAGAATTATACTTCAATTGACTCTACAGAATATTTATAAAGCTTATTCTAAAAGAAAAAAGGCAAATCATTTCCAAACATGTTAAAATTGCAGTGTAAAATGTGGAACAGAAATGGGTATGTTACATTCATAAAAAGGGCCATTTAATAGTTCTTCAATGCTCAAGGGGGGGATAAAAGTTTTCTTTAGCACCATAAAACAGGAGCAACTTCCTAACGAGGTGCCTCTAGTTCTATGGAAGGGAACTCAAGGAGCAGTACATTCACATCTCTGGAGGCAGCAGTCGAAATGCCCCGGCCGGCGCCGCGGGCAGCGGAACAGAGCAGCTCCTTGGATTTCTACCCTGCTTCCCACTGGGAGTAAAGAGACAAAAGGAGTTTAACTGGTACCTTTCTGGTGGGTGTGTGTGGTTTAGTCTATGTTTAAGTCTTCCCTTTGTGCTTTCGAAATGGACGTTTGTCTATCTAGCGAAGGGTAGTGGTGAATACCAATTTTCTTTCTTGTTTCCTTTTGCACCAAGTGTTCAAAGGCTCAGTAAACGTGTCTGGCAACCCAAGCATCCTGCGAGATGGAGGGCATCCTCCTGCTTTAGATCCCAATTCCCTTAGATGGCTGTTACTCCACTGTCATTAGTGTCACTTGTTTACCTGAGAAACAGATTTGAAAAGCCTTGCTTCTACCACAGACATTGTACTTTGTTTATTTTATATTTTTTTCTTTTTTTTTTTTTTTTTTTTTTGGATTTTTTCACACGCTGAAGAGATAAAGAGGCACATTCTCAAATAGATGTCAGCGGCTTGAACCATGCAACTTCCACTGGACCCCCTGGGAGCTGCATAGGCAAAGTCCAACACACCGAGTTGAGAAAGTAAGACCGAGGGCCTGATCCTGCACCAACTGAAGTCCACGCACCTGATCCTCTTCTCACTTACACTGACTTCAAGGGAGTTTTTCTCGTGACTTAACAGCAAAGGCCGGCTGCCATCCAGGAAAGCGCTCGGGGAGCAGGAGCCCCTGGGAGCGAGCTCCCACCCAAGTGCTTTGCTAGATCGGGACCTCAGGGAAAGAAGAATGTGGTCCAGCAGGTAAAGGATGAAAACGCTTAAAACATCTTTATTTTGGTTCGTGGCTCCTCTGAGCCGTAATGCCGAAAAAAATAAAACGGCAATCCTGACTTTTTAAGAAAGCGAGCCGCGAGCTGACGCCAGCCTTGGCTTTCTCTCCGAGCAGACCTGGCCTCGGCAGGACAGTGCGGCGCCAGCAAGGGACAGCCCGGCGCTGCTGCTGACCTCCTCCTCCTCCTCCTCCCGAAACACCTGGCTAAATCTGGTCCGCAAGACGTTATTCTCAAGCCGTTTTAAACAAAACCCAACCAAACCTCTTATGCCTAAAAAAAAAGAAAAGCAAGATGTAAACCTGGTAGCATTTTTTTTTTTTAAAAAAAAAAAGATTACTTGAATCCCCATCACTGATATTTTTCTATTTACAATACCTCTGTATGCAAGTACCTCCAGCAAAACTATGGCCATTGGGGGGGGGGCCTGGCTACTGCTAGGTCGCTGTAGGGTTTCTTTCTGCAGGACATCCTCCGCATGGCACGGTCGTCACAGGGAGACGGATGCTTTCCCTGTACCGCCCGAGACCTGCGCCCGTACGGGATGGCGGCGAGTGCCGCCTTCCCCTTCCCGCAGGCAGCTCCTGCCTCCAGCTAGGAGGTGGAGCGAGAGCCAGGGGCTCACGCTGAGCTGCCCCACGTTGTTCTCCTCTCCGATGGATTTTATGACCTTCCTTTGCCAGCGGCCAGTTTCTGCTTCCTAATTTCACTGCCGATTGTAGGTCGTCCAAACCGCAGTGTGCCAGCACAGCACGGCTTAGGAGAGCAGCATCGCTGACACCAGTCCTCTCATACGGCGCCCAGCGGGACGCCTCTAGAGTAGGAGTGAAACGAGATAAAGCAGAAAAGACATTTTAAGGGATGCTGCAGAATAAACATCTT
>JANZLQ010000040.1:2808951-2822903 GCA_026212715.1 Elanus axillaris
CCCCTCCCCGAATAAATAAGTAATTAAAAACTGAAGAAGCCAAACAGCAGAAAGGAGTAGCCTTGTTAGTTTTTTTTAACCCCAGCCAAGCCAGAAAATTGGTCATTCTTTTAGGTAGCTTGCAAGTAATAAGTATTTTCATGCATTTAAAAAAAACCCAACCAACCGAAAAAAACAACCCCAAAACCAAAACCAACCAAAACTGTAAAAGGGGAACGTCTTTTTTTTTCATGCAACTTTTGCTTTCAGGAAGGAAAAACTGAGGAACAGCGGGCTTAGCAGGTGGGAGGGAGGTTAAGGGGCATTCCAGCCAGTTTGGTGCAGCATTACCTCAGTTTCTCAAAAGCAGCTGTCACGGGGGGGTCCTTGTGGGGCTGTTCGCGGTCCGTTCGCTTTATTTTACAGTTCTCATCCCTCAGTGATTTCGAACTGGATTTATGACGGTAGAGTTTTTTATGGGTAGGTCCGTTATTGCCTAAAGTGCTCAGGTTACTATAGTTTTTATCAAAAAAGGGAGCGTGAATGTCCGTGGTGTACCCGGTTGAGCAGTTGGGGCGACCGGGGTCGCAGGTTGCGGCTTTGCCGTTTTTGCTTGAGCCCTTGTTGTTTGACTTGTGGTTCTTCGCCGCCCCCGGCGAGCTGCCGTTCGCCTTCTTCTTCGACTCTTGGGACGTCCCTGCCAAAATTTTAAGAGTTTTCAGTTTCAGGCTGTTGGACTCCGGTGACCGGAATATGTCTGGAACGCTGTTGTGGCCAACAGGCCCCCACAAAGGCTCGATGGAGGCCATCATAAACCTCTGGACATCCGCCATTCCCGATGCAATGTTGGACAGGATGTTGGAAGGTTCCTCGAACTCCCTCTGATCGTCGTCCAGGAGGCTGGTGGTGTTGCCCAGGCTGGGTTCCGACCAGCCCGTGCCCGCCTCTTTTCCCAGCCCCCACTCCCCGGAGAGCCCGTTGTGCTTGCCCAGCTTCACCCCGGCTGGGCTGCAATGCTGAGCGCTCTCAGCGAGGCCCTTGGTGGCGGTGGCCACGTTGCTCAGCTGGTTGACCGCCCTGTTGCCAACAGCCGGAGCCTTCTCGCCGTTGACTCCTGCCGCATTCTTCCCTTTCCTGGCGGATTTGGGCGCCTGCCTGGAGTTTTTCCCTTGCGGCTTATCGGTTCCTTTGTTGGTTTTGGGCGATTTTTTCCGGGTGGCTTTCTGGGAAGAGCTTTGGTTTGTACCCACATTCTTGCTGGATGAACTTTTCCTCTTCGATTTTGACACTTTGCTATTGGTGCTAATTTGACCAGATGGCTCATTAAATGTTGACAAGCATGGACTCTTTTCGAGAAGGCTGACAGAATCTTCATCGTTGAACATATGGAACTGGAACTGGTGATTATTTAAAGCAAACCCATTATCTGCCTGATCCTCGGTCTGCAGGACCCCGCAGTTCCACTTGACCTTCTCAGAGCTGTTGAGGGTGGCCTGGGGGCTCTCCTGAAAGGCCTTCAGGGTGCCCAGAGGCTTGGTGTCGGAGCCAGCTATCTGCGGGGACAGGTTGGGAGTGTCTGGAGGGGACATCTCCGAAAGCGACGACTGGCGGAACTTATCAGGCGTGAAGTTGGAAATGTCTAAAAGGTCCGTGGACTCCTTCAAAGGGGTGATTTCATCTATGCTCTGCTGGATCACTAGCTTGGGACTGCAGTGGGCCAAGAAGTCATCATTAATATCATCCTCGCCGTCCTTTTCACAAGACTTTAAACTTAAAGAACTGTAATTGCTAGAACTAACTGACAATGAACCCACTGAATCAAAACTAATGAGCCTGCCATCATCTGTACTTAGTGTACCTCGTTGGAAATGAAAGCGCCCCTCTCCATTATTAAAATGACATGACTGATAAGAATCATCAGACTGCACTTGTTGGCTATCCGGCATGTAATTTTTTTGGTATAGCAATTTGCTGCTATTCAGATTGACTTGAGCGTATCCAGAGGCGGGGAGGCCGTCCGCACCTGCGGCACCGCCGCCACCAAACTCGCTCGGCAGCCCGGCTGCCTCCCGCATGTCACCGGGGAAGTCCTGGCGGTTGCTGCCGGCAGCCTTGCTGGCCGGCCACATGCTACTGAAGCTGCTCTGCTCCATCTCCAAGTGGCCGGGTGACTGCTGCAGCTCCGACTCGGAGGGCGGGGAGAGCACGCAGCTCTGCGCCGGCTGCAGAGCCGGGAAGGGCTTTTCTGCTGGGACGATGCTGGGGAGCGGGTGCTGCTGCTGCTGCTGCTGCTCAGAGGGGTGCTGGGCAAAGTATGAGATACCGGTGTTGCTCGACAAATCAGAAGCATCTAACAACGTCTGCAGATACCCTCCGGGGATCAGGGGTACATTGGTGGTGATATTAGCAGATGGCAGAGGCTTGTCTGAAGAGGAGGTGGATGGTAGGAAAGGAGAATTTTTAGCAACCTTATCCTCGTGGCACTCCGGGAGATGGGAGCTGTCTGAAGCACAAGGAACGTTTTCATCCTTCAGACGCGCTGCAGAGTCCTCATTTTCCAGCGCCGGGGAGCCCTCCACTGTACTGGTAGCAGCTTTGATCTTCTTGCACTTCAACCTGGCTTCACTTTTAAATTTGATTCTGCGGAGCACTTTCCTCTCCGTCCCCTTGTGCTCTCGTTCCTGCGATTTGCATTTCACGGCGGCGATGCCCGTGATGTCATGTACGTGTAATCCATTGGCACAGCTGGGGGTGGCGATGGCCAACGCCGGCAGCCCTTTCAGGCCCACGTCCTCTTTGCTGCTGCAAGGCTGCTTGTGATCAGAGGAGCAAGAGCCCAGCTTGTTCACTGATTGCTCGATGGCTTTAATTCTTTGAATCCGGTGCCTGTTTGCTAGCTTGCATTTTCGCTTCCGTGGGTGAGGAAGGAATGAAGCATCTGAGCCGTTAAGATAGAAATTCTGCTTGTGGTAGAGAGACGATCTGAGCAAATCCAGCCGGCTCTGCTGCCTCTCTTGCCAGAAGCCCTTCAGTGGGGCCAGCTTCTTGTATTTGCTGAGCAGCTCCTCGTTCAGGGTAACAGTTGTCTCGTTGGCATCCACTTTGCTGAGCTTCACCAGCATATGCTTCTCCCCTTTAAACCTGTTAATGATGATGTACTTGATGATAACGGGGGGCTCCTTGCGAGAGACTTTTCGCCGTTTCTTGGGGCACCACTCGTCATCGTCCTCCTCCTTGGGCCCGTCTGGGAGCCACTCCTTCTTGTCCAGGATCTTCTCGTTCTCGATGGAGTCCACATCGTACAGGTAGTCGTCGCTGTATCGCACTTTCCTCTTCGCCCGCAACCCATAGTTCTGCTGGATGAAGGAGCCAGAGTGGTCCCGCGACAGGTACCGGCTGCAGTCCTTGATATCCCGCAGCACGTCGTAGGAGGACTCTGTGCAAGTGCTGTCGTCGCTGAACTCCCCGGAATCCTCTGTGGAATTCACCGAGTCCAAGAAGTGGCTCCTCTTGGAGCCCATGTACTGCACCATCTCCGTGCTGTTGCAAGATTTATTTAAGGCAGCTTTCTCCTCCTCCTCACCATCCTCTTCCTCGCCATCCTCCTCCTCCTCCCCCCAGATGATGCCTTCCTCAGATTTGAATTGAGAAGGGTCGGTGGCACCGCCGGGCCCCCTTTTCAGGGTGCTCCTACTGTCCCTTTTGGTGCAGTTGCTGAACACGCTGGGGAAGAAGTTGAACTGGGCATCCTCTTGTAGGGTGGTGGTCTTCTCCCGCACGTTGTCCTGGAAAGACTCATATCTAATCTTTAGGGAGCAGACATCGCTTCCCAAGGTGGAATCGTCGTCATCGAACATGTAATTATCCACGTCTTCCTCGGAAAACAGATTTACAGAAAGCTCATTTTTGGAGCAGAGGTCAAGCAGCTCAATTTTACTTTCACTAATGAAAGATTCAAAATAGCCCCATTCCTGGTTGGGATTTGTTAGTAAGGGTTCCTCACCATTGCATTTGTCTAATAGTAATCCCTCGTAATAATTTTTCTGAGTGGGGTCCTCTGAATCACTGTCAGATTTTTCTGCATCTCTTTTGTCCGCTGCCCTCGATTTATGCATAGGGAAGCTTAAAAGCTGGTCTGAAAGCAGTTGATCCCCGTATCTCATGGTTTCTCCTGTGCTCATGCAGTGAATCCCTATATCAGAGACCGAACAGGTGTCATAATCCCTATTTATATCCCCCACTTTCAAGCTTATTCCCGGCTCTGCATCAATGCCGTCCTTTGATTCAATAAAGCAGCCCAGACAGGTCCGGCTTGGCTGCATCAAGCAGTCACCCGTCAACGCCGACATGCCTCCGGGCTCCATCATGGTGAAGGGAGCCTTCTCGCAGTCGCCCGGCAGCGACCAGGAGCTCATGCCCTTCGTCACGCAGGACGTGAGGGAGATGGCGTGGGCGGAGGAGTCATCCGAGGCGTGCTCGGGTACATCCGTGAGCCTCAGAGGGGACGGGGGGCTCAGCAAGCAGGGCTTCTTTGACGTCAGGGGAGGCAGCGCCCGGTGGCACGGGTGGTTTTCCTTCTGAGCTGTCGTCAAGGCTGAGAACGTGACGGCGGCCTCGGCGGCAGTGCAAGGCCTCTCATCGCCGTCCAGGGCGTGCGATTCTGGGGAGGAGGTTAAGGAAAGGGGAGGGAGAAGAGAAAGGAAAAGAGAGAGGGTTTACAACCCTTGCAGTTCTGCTCGGGCTCGCCACCCCGCTCCCCTTCTCCCTCGGGTTTGGTGGTGACTCTTCCCAACCGCCCCTTCGGGAAGCGGCAGACGCCCTTCCCGCGAGAGCACGACCCTTCCCTTCTTGATCTAATTAACGTGGTGACGTGCAAGGGAGAGGTAAGCACTCTCCCCCCTGCAGCCAGCTGGAAGAGGTACCAGAGTATGTTTAAAAAACCAAAACCATCCGTTCATTCCTCCTCATATACATACCGTTACCTGGATACTGCCTTTCAAATCTGACAAGGTTATTAAAAAACAAAACAAGCCTAATAAAAATGTTCCCATTAACATTGAAAAAATTAATGGAAAAATAAGATTCTTAAAGAAACAAAGCATCTCCCCTGCGGTGTCTGCAGCTTAAACATACCGGAACTACATTACTGCTCAAGAGTCAGAAAGTTACAGCTATTTTTAAAAACCCAGTAGTCTTTTTGTCACTGTCCATGCCAAGGGAAAGGAGAAGGTAACACAGAGTTTAAAGCAATTATTGTTAGAATTATTGCGGGTTTTACCATTCTTCCCTAATCTCTAAAAATGCCTTTTTAATAATGTAAGGATTTTTTATTTTTACCTCGACGCCCTCTTTTATGGCAGAATAAAGTTATGAATATACTTTTATCTGACTTCTGGCTCAACGGACGATACGACCCTTGAAATTTAAATACGATGTCTTTTCATCCGCCAACACGCTCTGATATCTCTGTATTAAAAAGCTATATACCAATGTGTGCATTCATACCAGCCGGAGACCTCTGCCGACTCAGAGCTGAGCCCGGTGCTTTTGTAGTGGCTCATATCTTACCTTTGCCGTGGCTCCACTGAAGGCTGGGGGGAGCGAGAGCGGAAGCAGCGCAGGCTTTCCGAGGAGGGAAAAGCGCTTTAAAACCCTGCCGGAGCACCAGGCTGTCGCGAGAAATGGGGCATCCGAAGCGATTTGGCACTTACACGGCTGCCGCAACCCTCCGCGACAAGTGCTTTTATTCAAAACTGGTAAGAAAAGCAAGCCTCCCCCCGCACCTGTGCCAAGTGAGACCAGCTGGTAAGGGAAGGCTCACGTAGGCAGACGTACCACCGGCACCACGGAATGCCCACCGTGCCGCCGCGTCGGTGCTGCCGAAATGCCGAGCAGCGCAGGGCTCCCACCTGCAGGTGGGCAATATGAAAAGGAGCGGGATGTGATGGAGTGCTGCCTGCCCGTGCCGAACGTCAAACTTAGAGGAGGTTGAAATGCCCCGAATTTCATCCCAAAAGCTCCCGGCAGTGTTGTGCTACAGGGGCCTTAGCGATGGAGCCGTTGGTAAAGTCTTAAGCCAGTACAAGCAAGCTCCAGTCGGAGCCATGTGGTGCTCTAAGGACTTCAAACAACTTTCCAAACACTACACAAATCAAACCAGAAGTGCAATGCGATGCCCGTAAACATCTTCAACATGTGCGGCTTGGAAAGGACCAGACTGACTTGCTTGAAATCTGTGCTTACTTCCCTTCCCTCACAAAGGGGTTAAAAAAAAAAAAAAAAAAAAAAAAAAAAGCTGATTTTTCAGTCCCTCCCACCAGTTTTTCGATCAGAAATGCAGAGGTGGTATCTTTTTCCTTAAGCACCAAAACAAATTAACCAGTGCAGTTCCACTTCAGAAGTAAAATAAAATAAAAATCAGCTTGGAGCTGACAGGAAGCATGGAAAATTCAAGGATAAAAGAAGAATGCCTGTGAATGCTGTAAGACTCAAAAAAGGGGGAGGCAGAAAGCTGAAATTCAATCTCACATGCTGCACTCAATACGCAGAGATGCTATTATATAAAATAAACTGTCTCTAGGTGTTTCTTTAGGTTTATACTTGTGTAAGTGAACTTAACTCCTGTGAAATACAAATGCCCAAACTCGATTTTCTAGGGCTGGTATCATCCTAAAATCAGGCGCACGTTCAATTGATGCTTTAAAGTAAACAATAATCCAAAAGACTACGGTTAAAGAAGAAAAGGCTGGAGAAGCAAAACCACCTTTCCGGTTTAACTCAACAGCCACCCAAAAGCACATGGGCAGCCTGAGCGGAAGAATACTGACCCATCCCGCCGTCAGTCAGCTCCGAAGGGAGGCCAGGCCCAAACTGGGCGCTGCAGCAGCCCAAAGCTGCTCCGGGTTCCCTGCACCCGGCACCCGTTTGTAGTTTGGGTCAGAGGAGGCAAAAAGCATCAGCCCCAGCCCCAGCGCCATCAACGGGGAGGTGGTGGCATCAGAGCTACTTGCTGGCTCACGGCTTTGGATTCAGCAGCAACTCCTACACAACAATGTTTAATTAAAGTGCTTTTTAAGCCCTGATTAATTGAATTTCATGGAAGCGGTATGAGGTTCTAGAAATCACCCATCATTACCGAGGAGGTAAGCACTGATTTTACTACCTATTCGATCAGACAAGGGGACCACGGCTAGGAAATCTCCTTGCAGCTCCAGCAGCTGTCACCAGCTCTGGCTTTGCCTTGTGTAGTCTTGAAGGAGATGGGCTGACAAAGAGAAACCTCCAAAATTACATCGTAGGGGCAAGCGCACGCGTACTCTTCACCCGCCACCAGCCCGTGCCGCGGGGTCCTCACAGGCACCTGCGTTGTCTGGAGTTGCTCCAGGTTTTTGGTAATGAACAAGAACAACATTCGCCTCTACCCACCTGGTTTTGAGGTGACAGAAGGATTTGAACATACAAGAGGTCAGAGGACCAAATCCTGATATCTCAGAGGGTCAAATTTATATATAAATCTCTCTCTCTCTTTCTCTCCAGACTTGTAGGCCAATACAAAATGTAAAAAGCCATGAAATTAAACATAAAACCATGGCGAAGAATGAAAATGTCAAGCTCTGCCTCAATGCTGGACTGCCACTGCATTTACTGTGGCTAGCGACTGAAGTCCAAATGTCCTGAGAAAATGCTCAGCGGCGTATTTATTTCAATCAAGTTTTCAGGCAGCAGAGCACTGTTACTCCTAATTAGTTATTGCTTTTGAAAGCAAGTATGGAATTGATTAAATAGACACAGGCAAAGTTAGGTATTTGGGGCAGGCTGTGGGAAGGGGCTGATCCTTCCCACTGATGTCGAGGGAAGCTGGAATGACCTCGTGGCTCCCGGGAGCAGCACCTGGGCGTGCACAGCGGCAGCGTCACGGGCCGGGGGGGTCACACGGAAAAGGCAATAAGGAGCTCACAAGCCCGACTTTCCCTTTCCACAGGTGCCAATCCAGGTTTGTTTCCTCTATAATTTCTCTATAATTTCTCCCCAGTTTGGGGGACTAAGTATCCTTCAGCCAAATTTTGCCGAGATTGGCTAGTGAGTTTGTAAGTAATTGCAAAGAGAGGGAAAGATTCCCAACAGAGGGGCTACGTAGTCTTGTATGACATTTTTCCCTGAGAAACCAAACTAAAATGCCTATTTCAAACTGCATGCGCACATAAACATTTCCAACCATGCGTATGCATGGGCAAAAGCAGTACTTGTTAAGACCTCAAAAGGTATAGGTTCATAGCGGGAGTGACATCTGTGCAGCAAATACCCATTTACCCTACTGCTCCGCGTTGCAGAGATACCTGCAAACCGCTAAAATTAAATACACAAAAGGAATTAGGAAAAGAAGTTGGCTTGCAAGTTGTCGCTGCTCCCTCATGTACTGTAATTAAGTTCCTTACCATTTTCTTTCACCCCATTAATCAGGATAGTTTCTTGGTCTTCTGAGGCACAATCCTGCTCTTGTTGGTCATCCATCAATTTAACCTCTTTCTGTTCACTCCATGCCCCACTGCATCTGGCCAACCTGCACATTTCCAGAAACATAACCACAGTCAGTACAATTCCCAGAATCAGCTCAAGGAACCGTGAATAAAAAATAACAACAATAAAAAAACCCTGCACAACCTCATATGCTGCCCTTACCCTGCTTAAGAGGACAAATACTATGTATTAAGGCTATCGTATTTTCACTTTTCCACTCCAAAAGCCATGTCCAATGTATGTCGGCAAAGTTAAAATGCTCTATATCACCATTTCCTACCCCAAAGTCCTTCTTTAGAAGGTGGAGTGATACTTTGCACCTCTGCAGCACCCTTCATGTCGCCCAAAACTGCTTTGCAAAGGCAGGGAAGCGTTATTAGCTCCAGATGGGTGAGCAGAGACATAAAGAGGAGAGGACTCGCCCCAGCTCAGACAACAGCCACTCTGCGTTGGGGTTGGACGCGAAACGCAGATACTCCGGGTGACAACTGCTCGCCCTAGCTACTAGCTACTGCTCTAGTCTTCCAAGTGCTGGCAGGTATGAAAAACTCCCCAACAAAGCAGTTTGGGGGGAAAAATATCTCTAGTGTCGTTCTTCACTCAAAACACTTCATCAGGAGAGCTCCTTCCTTGGAAGCCTCGTTCCCCTGACCCCCACCACCGCCCACACCATCGCCAACGGGTGAAGCTTCATCTCGGTTGCATGACCACCAGTTGAGGCTGACTGGACGTGGTGGTACTTCTTCGAAGCAACAAAACCGAGATCAGAATCAAGCCCAGATTTTCTCCCTTCTTCCGCTGAAGATCCCCCTGCGTTAAAACGATCGCTTGCCCAAGGAGAGGGAGACCGTGCAACAGAGAGATGTGGCCGAGTCCCCAGGCACGGGCGGCACAGGATAACCCTCATCAGTGCTCCCAGTGGACAGAATTTCCCCTCTTTGACTATAAAGTCAAGTCAGAATCTATTTTTTTTCCTTCTGGCAACCTGAACTCTACTTCTTCTCTCTCACAGAACAGGTACTAAATTGAAGCATTGTTTTAGGTTTGGTTTTGTTTGGTTTTTTTTAAATCAACATTTGTCAATGTCTGATCTTCCCAAAGTATTCACTGCCCTGGGTTCAGCAGCCAAACTTCATTCATATTCAGATTTGCAGTAGAGTCCTCTTAATTAACGTGAAATCTTTACAACCGTCTTAGTAAGTGAAACCTTCACTGAACTTAAAGATGTTGTGACACCGAGAGTAAGATAAGAATAACAAGCATCAGTAACTCAATTCCTTTGCATATTTAGAGGAATATTTAACTAACCCTGAGAGTTTTACTTTGATGCAAATCCGTATTTCAAAGCTCTCAATACATGAGTCAGTTTGCTGCCGTAAGACCCCTCTCTCCCGCCAGCACCCCCCACCCTCCCCACCACCCCGGGCTCCCGCAGCGGTTGAGAAAAGCTCCAGCTGAAGCATCGCTGACATGTTGTAACAGGAGCGACTCGAAATGCCAAAGCACAGATCAGGCGTCGTTGGGAGTTATTTCCATGCAACTTGAAGAAGATTAACTTCTAAGTGTGAAAGCTGCTCTGCATTTTCCAGTAAGTCTACAACTTCATGCCTCCTTGATAATATCTCCTGCCTATTAAATGTATCTTAATTAATATAAATATTAATAAATGAAGTGTTTAAAATATCTAGTAATGAAAATATTAATAATAAAGTATCTTAAGCCTCAGGAGAACCAGAGGCTTCTCAGGAGACCAGAGAACCACCACTGGCCCCCACGTGGGCCAGCGTGACTTCTGGGGAGGGGGCTGTTTGCTGCCTGAGGAAGCTCTGGGAGAAGGAAAAGCTGAGTTGAGTAAGGAGCTTCAATAGATTGTGACCTGGTAGGTGTGTTTTGCACACCCTCGTGGTTCGCCAGGTGGGAGAGGAATGCGCAAAGATCTTCCATTTCAATCGGCCGTGGGCAGGCAGGGCTGGAGGACGGCGCACTTGGCTATGCACGTTCACAGATCCGAACCTGTTGCTCACTTCAACGCACTCGGTGTGGATGACGGGACCATCATCTTCTACGTACAGAAGCTTATAATCAATGTTTCTGCATACTCTGACCTCCAGCGTCTTTCTGAAGCGCAGAGGTGATGCTCTGATAAGAGGTTTATCTGTGCGTGGTCACCAGCAGACGCAAAGTAAAAGGGGAGAGGCCCAGCCACCGCACCTCACTCGCGACGATCTGTAAGCTGAGGGGCTTCTGCATTCAGAAATTACACCCACAATTTATTCTACTAATTCCTCTGATTATTTTCACCCTGTTGACCCCCTGTGGCAACGCGTGCGGCAGCCTCTGTGCTGCGTGAAATGGACCTGCTTTCGTTTGGTTTGAACCTGCTGTCCTCCAAAGGACGGGCCGTGTTTTCGCCCACAAACACACGGCCTCAGTCCTTGAAAGGACTTGGAGTATGACCGCCATTTAAATATTTAATAGTATTTCTATTCACAGGAGAACGACGGCAACATTTTGAGTTATCCGAGTACGTAAGCCAAATCGGGGTACTACTGAACTTTTCCTCACTGTTCCATGTTTAACCCACAGGACCCAGGTTGAGGGGTGAAGAGCCGACCCGGCGCTGCTGCAGGAAGCTTCATCCCGCGAGTCAAATCTTTGTTTTGTCAGTACGGTACGCTGAGACCCGCAGTTACAAGCTCAGAAGCACTAGCATCTTCTCTGCATGGCTTTGCTGACCTGATTTTTGCCTGGGTGTGTTGGTTTATAGCTATTTGGTGTAAAATGCCACAGGTGGCCTGTTTTCAACCGGTAACATAATCACAGCCGTATTAAAAGTAATGGCTTGCAATGAATAAAACATAGGACAAAAGCAGAAACAATAATTCTCCAATAATGTAAATTTGTCACTTCCAGCACACAAAACATCTCCAGAGAGAAAATAACAACACGGACATAAAACACGAGCAAGCTCACCACGAAAGATCCCAAGCATTTTAAAGAAGGCATCGTCCTATTCCTGCTGGGACTTCCACCGGAGGAGGAAGGAGCAGGGTCCTACGCGGGGGTTGCACGCCTCTCCGCCTGCTTGCTTCTTGCTCCTTCAGCTTGTGGAGTTGGTGGTTCGACTGCGGTTTGCAAACAGGTACGTGAGGGAGGCTTCTGCCTTTCCTGGCTTCTGACAGATAACTCAACGCCAACCTTCAAGCAGAGAGCAGGGCTCGCCTGGGCAACAGGCTGAGAAGGCAAGCAACGGGCAAGCAGCCAGCCAAGCAAACGGAGGCAGGAGAAGAGAGTTTATAGGTGGGGAAACCTGTGGGACTTTTAATCTCCTATTGTTATTTTTTGGGATGGGTGTGTCTAACGGGGAGGGAAGCGCAGAAGGGACGCTTCCAGTGGATGCGATCCAAAGGCTGGAGAAGACAAGGAAGATGACGAAATGCAAGAATGAAGGGACGTGCCTGCAGACGACATTTGCCTCGATCGCAGCGACTCAGAGCAGAGCTGAGCTCTAGAAACGAGCTGGAAAGAAGTGAGAAGAGTTCAGACAGGGGATCTTCACGTTCGGCCAGAGAGAGATGAAGTGTGAATGAGACAGACAATCGGAAGTTTGCAGAGACCTGCTGAACAAGAGGACCTTTCAGGAGTGGTGTGACCGTGAAAGGTCAGATCCCAAGAGGGACAGGGAGAAACACCGGCGACTGCGAAAGGAAAGCTGACAAAGGGGCTTGATGCGACGCAGAACAAGAAGAAACAGAAGCCTAGGAATAACAAAGAGGAGGAGAACAGCTGGGTCCCTGGGAAGAAAGACGAAACCGAGAGAGGTCTGGGGTATAAAGGTGATGGGCAGAGAATACACCGGGTAGCAGGAGAGCACAGAACACAGAGCCATCTGCGGACAGAAGTATAAAAGGCAGAGAATATGGATTTCAGACAGTGTCAGGCCATTGAAGAGATACGCGACTGGGGTGATGCTATTATGAAGAACTGACAGGAGGAAAATCGGTCACCAGCTTGAAGTTTATGAACTTGACTGGAGCTAGAGTGGATGGAGGAAGAGGATGGTGGGGGGAAGACGATGGTCAAAGACGCGGAGTCAGATGAACTCCGGGTCTCTGGAGGAGGAGGGCAGGAGCACAGCTTGGCAGGCTGTGCTTCGAGGACGGTCACAGGTGGTTCAGTCGTAGGGAAGAATTCAGAAATACTTTTCTGGATTGCACCACGTACTTTAGGGCATTGGTCTGCTAAGATCACCGCTGGCATGACAGAGAAAGATACTGGCTAAGAAAGGAGATCAAAGGGAAGAAGTCACAGAAAGCAAGCAGCGGAGCTAAACAATAATCCAACTGGTTTTAAGCATGGGATGGAAAAATTAATGGACAGAAGGACAGGATGCAGTTGCCCGTGCCAGCAAAACACAGGACTCGGTGACCTGGAGAAACCCCTTTCAGCCCTATGACTCGTGTCAGGTGAAGGACTGCAAAGTGCCTCAGAAAAACCCTCAGCATCACAGCTGAGAAAACTCTTCATTCCTCACGGTTCCTGTCAATTTTCCCACTGCTTGTGCTAATGGGGCTGTGCAAAAGCTGTTAGCGACTAGATCCCGTGCACAAGTCTGGAAGAATACAAACGCAGCACCCCAAAGAGAGCCTCCGCTGCAAACCTCCCGTCACCTTGTGAGCCCAGTCCAGATGGCCAAGTAACCCAAAGCACTTTTTTGCTCTGTTTTAAAAACCCACATGACACTCAAGAAGTTTTTGTGTTGCCGGAGTGGAGGCAGACGCGGTCAGAGAACAAAAGCCGATGTCCCAGCTGCGGCCCCACTAGCTCCCTCTGCTCCCAGCCCCATTTAGAGGCAATATCCTGGTAGAACATCCCTTCCTCAGTTCTCTGGAGTAAAAGCAGATTATTTCTTTTCCTATAAATTCAACACGAGCAATGCTCCCTATAGGGAATGAAATCGAGGGCTGCAGGTTATTTCCCTAGAACAGAGGAGGAAACGCCTGAACTACAAAGCTAAAACACCTGGACATGTTTCTACATTCATCTCCAGTTACATAAATGATGGGCCTTATGTTCACTTAAAACTGGCAGTTTTTTTGCACAGCTTGGATTTTAAGCACGTTCCTACTAACATTAATTTTACCGAGGCGAAAGGGGAAACACCACCAATTTATGCAACCATGAGGGAAAAACGCATCTGCTAATGCCTGCCCTCTACAAAGACAACAACAAGTCGCTTTGCTTCTTTCTCAGCCAGAAAACGTCCGTTTTCCCCCAGTATTGCAAGCAGCTGTCCTGGATGGATGTTCACAAGGGCTCCGTCCCCTTGCCGCTGTCAAGAGGTGCCACGGGGAGAGGACATGCCCTTCAGCCTCCCCAGCTAGGAGAGCCCTGGTTCCCCACGTGCCGGCCCAAGGATAAATTGAGATTTCCGCCCCCCCCCCCGCCCCGAGAGG
>JANZLQ010000040.1:2823003-2850009 GCA_026212715.1 Elanus axillaris
TTCCGCCCCCCCCCCCCCGCCCCGAGAGGACTCTCTGCAGACTCTTCCTTGGGAAGCAGCAGTGATTTGGCTCACGGCATTTTCCAGCAGAAGCAGCGATGGTCGCAGTGATGCCCTGGAAGCACTTACAGGGGATAAAGCCAGCCAGCTAGCTAGGACTGCCACGTAATCCAGTGCTTGGCTGCTTTTATATATATATAAAAGCATATATATATATATATATATATATAAAAGCATATATATATATGGGCATATATATATGTCCAGAGCTAGTTGAACATCTCCTCGTTCATATTTCCTGGGCACCAGCATTTTAGTTGTTGAAGCCTCCCAGGCAGAGGATTAAAAAAAAAAAAAAAAAGCTACCAGGTAAAAATAATCAGCCTAGTAGACTGACTGAAAGCCCACCTACACATACAGGAATTATATTAGATGGATGACTAGATTATGGGTTAGCGATAGCTGTTCCATAATTAAAGTTGCAAGAGTGTTTCGGCTTAAAGCTGAATAAACAAAAGGTCACTAGCACCCAGACAAAACCCAACATGCCAGTTCCTATTTACATGCAGCATTTACATACCGAGTGCTTTTATTTGTTGTAGATCATGAGGGTAGAGGGAGTATCCAAAGTGAAGGAAAACCTTTTTATGGTGAGGGAAGAAAGTGAAGAAGAAAATGTGGCTTTTTTGCCTGCAGAGTTGTGAATATGCACAGGTGTTCTATATATGCAGTTGTATCTTTCAGAAAAAGAACTTTAGAGAAATTAATTACATGTCAGAGCCTCTGACAGGTCTTTTAAGAATTATGATACTTTTGAATGAAAACATTATATACTTAAAAAGAAATACCATGTAAATGTCTCTGAGATATTTACATTCAGTGGAATAATAGTAGAAAAGAATTCAGCTCTATCCGTGGTTCAAATGGATGCCGAACGTGCCGTGCTCTTCCGAACAGCGACACCTCCTGCCCTTGCAGGACTTCATGAACTCTCCTGCAGAAGCACAAAACGAGTTCAGGGGCACCTGCCAGGAATCAGCCGTAAAGAGAAACAACCCTCTCCCGAAGAGCCAGAGCCGCTTCCCTCGCCCCTCCGGGCTGCAGCCCGGAGCGCGCAGCTCCTCTCGAAGGCAAGGCCACCCCATCCCACGACTCCTCCCGCACTGAACTGGGCAGCAAGACCTCTTTTGCTTGGGGTTTGTTTTTTTTTTTTTCCTTTCCTTTTTTTTTGCCTTTTAGCCCTGGCAAAACCCAGGCAGGACGTTGGCTGGAGAGCTGCCTGCGGAGGAAGCGTGGTGGGGCAGCGATCCCGACGCGCGCCAGGAGCTGCTGCAGGGATGCCAGGCTCAGCGTTCACTGACCTGAAGGACGGCATTTTCCTACCAGGTTCTGAAACTCCCAAATCCCTTTTATTCCAGGGATTCCATTTGATCCTTGGCTTTTCACTATAATTTGGTAACTGGTGGGTGAAGTGATAAACATTTGCACTTGCCAGCAGATGGGGATGTATTTTACTACTCAGTCTCTAAAAGTACCTCTCCCAGGAAACCTGTTTTTTCCAAGAATTTACATTTTTCTTTAGGCCAGGGGTCTCTGAATTTTGCCCAGCACCATGACAAGAAAAAAAATACAAAGAGTACAGAAGGTTTCCAGAGCCGAGAGGTTTGGAAAGGTGAAGTTCATACGGAAAGGTACAATGCGAAACCAGCCTCCCACTCTGCCCATCGTGAAGTGCTTCTCTGGTCCACGAAAGGGATGTAGGACTTAAGGATTCTGGTTTCAAAGTTATTTTCCCAGGAAAAATCGCATGGGGAAATCGTATCTCCCAGCAGTTCCTTGGGTTTTCCTATCAACGATAGCACGCATGTGGGAGAAAAGGCCAAGTGAAGGAGAAAGAGAAAACAAAGGCGGCCTTTGTGGGTCAACCCGAGCACTGAGACACCTAAAACCCTTCAAGAAGGTACGGTTTGATAGAGTCAATATCAGCTGAGAAGAGGTTTGGTAACCCAGGTATAAATACAGATAAAAGCCTCCAATTAGGAATAAATCTGGGGGAAAAACATGAATGTTGGTAGAAAAAGAGCTTGCAGAACAAATAGAGAACACAAAAAGCATGAAGAGAAGAAAGAGTTTAAGAACTAGTGTGTTCCCAGAAGGTGTAGAGGACGGATGGATGGCTTGTTAATATTCATAGCAAGCCTCCACTTTTTCCTCAGCTGAAAGCAGATGCAACAATTACCGCAGAGACTGAGCCCCAACTCCAGCGGACCCCAAGATACGATATTAAGAGCAGACTATTTTAGAGCCGACTCTGAAATAAATGACAGTTTCTGACCTTACTCTGGGAGGACATCAGGTGCAAGTGTTTCAAGACCTGTCACAAACAACTTTAAGGAAAAAGGAAGGAAGTGAACAAAATTATAGCCTTCCTGACAAAGCACACGAAAAATACAGAAGGAGCTTTCTCTGTAAATGTATTCTTACACATCAAGAACAGCAGTATATCACAAAAGGAAAAAGGCAGCAATTAAAATCTTTGAGAAGCTGAAACGCATGAGGGAATGCCTGAAATACGGTGTCTTTCAGCATAATACTGTACCATATTAGGGAAAGGATAGCTGTTAAACCCAAAAGATGAGAGCACCGAAAGGCAAAGACGAAGAGTGAAGAACCATTGCACTACGGGTGTGCAAGGGACGGGTGGGAGACGGGGCAGTAACTGGGGAGAGGGGGAACCTCCTGGGGAAATTATAGTCCAAGTAGTAAAGCAGAGAACAGAAAGACTGAGAAAACGGGAGGAAAAAGGGCGGTCCGAGTCCAAAAGCAACACTGGCCTTGGATGAGCACAGCTCAATGGCACATCCCCAGAGACGGCAGCCGAGAACCTGTTAGAAAGTTGATGACTCAGGTAAGGAAGAAACAAATAGCCCTTTCCACCAGATGTGGGAAGAATTTACACCGTGGGGCCGGGGAACTATTCCCCTGGGAATAACAAGGGTGAGGAAACGCAGGAGCCCAGGTAGACGCATGGGGGTTTCAGTGAGCACACCCGATTTTAGGGTCAAGAACCATGAAGCGGATTCCTGGCTACCAAGAGCAAGGGAGGACTATTAAGAAGAGTCACGGGTTTCTCTTTGGTCACCCTCTCTCATTTTATAAAAGCCAAGGAAATTAAGCAACAATTAGTGCCACCAGCTGCGTAGCTTTGAAAAGCACTGGCAAGCTGAGGGATAGATTTTCATCTCCTGAAAATGAAAAAGAATACAAACTTGGTTTTAGCTGTGATGACCTAAAGTAAAACCATTTCTATAATTATTAAAAAAGATGAATAGCCTTATCCAAAGAAAGACAGTTTTACAATTGACGACAGACAGACCTAGTATTAAGCCATCGGTACAAGCCTATTAAAAAAAAAAAAAAATCAGTGATGAAACCTGTCACAGGTACAGCTGCCACCTTGCTCCCCAGGACAGGCTTGTAATTTTATGAGCTAAATACGTCCTTTCTGTCTTAGCAGGCAGGCTGCTGGATGAGGACTTCTGGTCCACCTGATCAAAGGTCACCTCGGAAGAAAATTAACAGCAGCAGCTATCCAGCCAGGGTTAGCTCCTTCTTTTCACAGCTTATTAGGATTACTAGTATATTTAGAGAAGCAGAAGTTATCCTTGTCTGGGATGGGATGAGGGGAAGGTGAGAGGATTTTAGGGATTTCCTAAACTTAGCCCTTGATACATCAAGACTGTAGAGAAGAGAGGGAAAGGGTGTATTTCTTGGAAGAGCAAGACCTGGATATATCTGAAAGAGGAAGAACCCTGATCTCACATCTCCACGGCACAGGCCCACACTTTAGGACTTGATACATTCTATATGGCTCCACGAGGGTCATAAATCAGCGGGTCCCATTATTTTCTAGCAGACCTGACTTCAGTAGAGGGGAATTCAAATAAAACCAATACTTGGGAATAGCACACATCTACACCGTGCTGCCTCTCAGCGTGAGATATATAAAAAGATTTTCAGGAGTATCTAACAGCAAATCAATAAATTGTTATGGGAGGCTGGCAAGGCCATGAAGAGAGTGAGTAGCTCATTAACAAGGAGTATTAAAAAATCCTAAGAACACAAACCACCACCAGCGGCAATATATCAAAAAGCAAAACAAGAGCCAAACCAGAGCAGCCCAGGATTGAGGCCCTTCCAACTCTGGGGTTCAGAACCTGGCAGAGCGGTCCCAAAACATCACCCAGTACTGGAAATTAGAGGTAAATTGACTGTTGTGCAAATCAGTAAAGCAAATAAGTTTATTCTCTGAAACAAATACTAGGTGAGCCAAAGAGAAGCTAAAAAAGGTTGTCAATCCTGTTCAGAAGAGATACTAAAGAAAACAGATGTTTCACTCTGGAGAGAAAACAGACATTTTTGGACAACTTTACAAGGGATCTCCTCTCTCAACCGTCTATTTTCGCTTATGTGAGAGGTAAAATCCTGCCTCAGCCAGAACCAGGAGAGAAAGTCCTTAAACGCCCCCCAGGGAAGGGGGAAGCAGATACTGCCACTTACCCAAAGACTGATAAGCAAGCTGGTTTACACCACTGGTTTACAGCTGAATCGTAAGGGCTCTGAAACGTTTTAATGGCTCTGATTAATTAGATTATGCACAGAGGAGATACTCCCTCCCACTGGAAGGGACCAAAGAGAGCTGCAGTAAGCACGTAGGTGACAGATTGCACCAACTTTCCGTCCTACAGACTCGCTTCGTCAATAGACGTCCAGGCTGAGCGTTGGCCGTCGTGCTGGCAGCCAGCCACACGGCGTCCGAGTTCGGTGTGCGACTCCCGATCACTCGGGATTCATTGTAGGCAGACAAACTGCTGATAAAATTAAGAGGGCACTTAATGCACTACATAACAGTTACAAAAATAATGTTCAAGATACCATAGCAAAGTCTCGGGCCAAACTGAGTGGGAAAAGACCAATAAAAGCATTTTTCTGTAGAGATGAGTTGAGAATTTCGAATTTTGCTTTGTCAGGAAGAGCTGCCGTTGCTGTGCTGGCATGTGGGATTGCCTCGATGGGGTTAACAGGAGCCAGCGGGGTCCCCACTGCTGCCACTGCCCCATGCTCTGCCTGCCGACCTGCCAGCCACGACAGGTAGAAGAAGCAAAGACGCCCAAAGACAGTCCGTAACGTTGCTTTTTGCCTTTCCTCCTTAAAAGCAACTGTATTCCAAACATGTCGTTTTCACTCAATCTCTGGATATAAAGTTAAGATAAATCAGAAATGTTAAGGGCCTGCCTTTCTGAGAAAATTAGGCTGGAATGATTAAAAACCCCAACTCTCATAGATCTGCAAAGGTTGAAAATTCAGTGCGATACTGGGGTATTAACCTTACAAAAACACGAGGACCTCTCCAAAGCTAATTATGTATCGGTCTAGTCTAAAATAACAAAAGCCATTAAAGAATAGTTTGGGATGGAGATTTCTTGATGGGCAGAACTGCTTCATTTAAATGAACTTATTACCAAAATTCTCTTTCTGCTGCAGTATTTACGGATAGGTCTACACGACAGTATCTTAAAAGCTTAGCAAACCCTTCCTGTGAACCTAATCAGGAAATATGAGAGACCAAGGTCAAGTGCATTAATATTACAGAAGCTTACTAAGAAAGGGGATGTTTCACAGTCCCTTGCACACTGGTGCTATCAAATACCTCAGCTGAAGAATGGTGTGTAAAATTTTGTTTAAAGACATGGATTAATACGGAGCCAGAACAGCACGGGGAAATGGATTTCACAGAGGTACGCTGAAGAAAAGACTCGGTCCTAAGCTTTACAATTACCTCTTTTTTTGGACTTCTTAAGGTTCCCTATCAGAAATAGTCTCTTCTCCTCCCTCTTAACCACCAGGTTTAAAAAAAAGAAGAAAGAAAAGAGGAATTTTTTTTCTGTACAAACTTGTAATATATTAAAGTTTGGACTAAAGAGGGCAATTAAGCTGGCTGCTGCTAGAGGAGGATATGAAAGCTCATCAGGAAATTTGCAGTAACCCTAGTGGGGTAAACATTTCTCTTTTCTAATATCTTCAAATTAGAAATTTTATAGGAAAAAAGAAATCTCAGCAAAACTCGTTTGTCTCTTATTAGCAATTAGCTGACATGGGCTCAGGATAAAAAGTGTTAATTTCTAAAGTATAGATAATTTTCATAAAAGCACAGATAGGAAGACCAAACAAACTGAGTGCCTGGCTAAGGCACAGGAAGAAATTAAGCTAGAGCAAGGGGAGGAAGGGCTCGTTCTTCCCGTATTTTCACTGCGTCAACGATAAAACACTAAGATGTGGGCCGTCATCGGCTTTGAGAAACTAAGGAAAGCAGATTGCTAGAAAAGAGGCAAAGGTGAGAGAACCCCCCCCAAAAGGGGTGACATTCCTCACGGATGTGGAAGACAAAAATCCCTTAGCCATGAAATCCAAGTTCCTAGCCAGATCCTTTGAATATTCGTGAACAACTCGAAGTTTTATAAGGATTTTTCCTTTTTACATACATATAGATGACTATATTGATAGCAGATGGGCTCTTCCATATGATTTCCTTTTTAAACGTTCAACTTCATGCAGTTCCTGCATATTCCTTGTGCTGGGAGAGGAAAGTCTCTGCTTTTAGCTCCAGAGTACAAAGCTGGGGTTACTTCTGTTCATTTGCTTTTGCTTTCAGAACATTTAATTACGCAACCGGGTAGCAGCTCTTAAATACATCGTCATCGTAATTTTTTCCCAGAGACCACCTCGGTGTACTGGGTCTGCCAGGCAAGGAGAATCTAAAAGTGACTTACACTTACAGAAAGTATACAGTACCTACCCACTTACGCATATTTTCATAACTGAGCGAGTAGTTCCCTAGAGCTGACACGGTCGGACCACCAAATTTTACGGGTAAAAGAGCTTCACAGTCTCATCCCGTGATGTGCATCTGAAGGAGCAAGTGCTTCAGACTAAAAAGGGAAAAAGGGTAGGTAGGAAAAGCAAATGATCAAAACACTTATCACACTGGGAAAAGAAGGCCTGATAAGGAGCCTGAATTGATGACAATTATGAGATACCATCCATTTTTAGCTAATAATTCAGAAAAGGATGAATTATTTGAGGAATAATATGTGATCATTTATTTAAAGACTTATTATAAAGTATACGCTGGAGGAAGCAGAGTTAAAGTTGTATGAACACTTTAACGCTTACATTTCCAGGTGCTTATACCTTTACCATTCAAATGCAGAGATTTAATAGCACCGCAGTTATGTTTTAAAACACAGCGGCTGGTTTAGTTTATAAGGCTCCTGCATTTATAAAACCACAAGCCATTTTACAAGGCCGTTTTATACACATTCTACTTTTCCTCCAGTTTCCTATTCACATTTAATAAATCTGCCAACATTTGCCTTTGAGAACTGGTTCATTTATTTAAAATTCCCAAACAACCCTATCCACGACTCTGCATGCCTTAGCAGTTCACCCGATTAGACGAAAGCGTCAATTAAATATAAAGCTACGTCTCTTAATTTTCGCTTGGAAAGGTTTTGGGTTCCGCCAAACGCCGAAGGCGATTTCTGAAGGCAAAAATCCCGCATTAAGAGAGATTGCAGCTCCTAAGATATCAGTCCAAATCTCCATCCGTTTCCAGGTAACTATCTGGAATGCTGATATTTAAGAGGAAAAATATCTGGACAGCTGCCCCAGCTCCCTGGGAAGCGATGTTTAGTTAAAGTCTTGGATATCACTGAAAGAAGATGTGGAGATGTCACACTGCGGCTGAAGCAGTTTTTCAAGTGCTGAATTATTCACCCATGAATCTCAGATGTGAAATCCAAATGCTCCGGTACTGCCCTGGCTTTAGACAATGTCTAATTCCTTTCTGTGCCACTGCAGGGTCTCTTCATCAGCTTTCTTTCATCTATAATCACAGCCAGGTCATGGATTATTAGTCATATTCACTGCAGAATTCAAACCCCGCTACACCAATCAACCAGCCCGGGACTCCCCAAACTCTCCCCCCGCATTAACACCCGCACGGCTCAGCAGCACATCAGAGGACCCCAACGCTGGCTTACAGGGGCACAAAGAGGTACGAATCGCAGCAGCCACTTGCCCAAGAAGGGAGAGCCAGGGAGAGCAGGACCCGCCGCCCCACCAGCACAGCATCCTCACTGGGGAACCTGGGGACCCTTCGGCACCGGCCCCAGCCTCCGCACGGTCCCCACGCAACCGCAGGGGCCGCTGCGCCAGCGATGCTCCGCCGGCCCCGCAACCACCTTCCTACCCAGCATCCAGCATCAATGATCTTCCCTTTTGTTCAACTTTTTTCAGACTAAGAGGAAGTCAATACGTTTCCCCATTCTTTCTCCACGCGAACATAGCGGGAAGAAAAAAAAATCGTAAACAAAGGCATTTATCAGCTTTTGCTGGAGGTGTTACTCTGCATATTGAGCTGCACGGCTGCAGTTGTTTCATTAAGAGGACCTCGGTTATGTCTGCGACGTTAACGAGTCTTGGAGAACAGAGGAAAAAAATACTACGGGCAACGCCGCAGCAAAGATAAATAGGTAAACATCCTATGCCTGACATTAGTTAATACATCACAGCTTTATTCACTTAGGGCAGCCGTGAAATCAATTCTTCAGTAAAAATAAAAAATTTGTATCCAAATCTGTGCTCACAATATGAGTGAGGCAAAGAACGAGGTAATGGGGAGGGAAACCTAGTCTTTGCTGTATGTTTTAAGTCTGCTGATTTGTCTTCGCCTAATGCAAAGCCCCGCTAAGTGCTTCGTTTTCCACAAAATGTGATTTTCGTCATTTTTACTCAAAAGTAAACAATCTGTCGTTTTTAAACTTTCTCAGAAGTCAGCAGTGATGTGTTCCCAGCCTCCCAAGGACACTTTATTGTCATTTCCAAAGTATCCTGGCTAAATTGGTAGCGACGATGGAAACCACAGGAACTGCTAAAAATAATAAAAATCCGCCTTCTCTTCAGTAAAGCTAAAAAAACATTTTAAACCGGTCAAGATCCCATCTTATTTCTGGGTAAACTTCTGAGCCTCACACCATAACGAAGGAGACTGCGACAAAGGCAAAACCAAACCGAAAGCAGCCTATGAAACGCAAACCGAAGGATGAATTCACGGTTTCATACCGATTCCCCTGGAAAACCAAGAGATCACAGATAACTCTTCATCCGCGATAAAAATGAATCTGTTGGAATTTCCTGCAGATCCTGACGTGGCTGGAAACAGGGCTTGCTCTTCAAAGACAAGCAGTCATGACATGCAATCCAACAAGGCACGTTCCGCCCAGCCACCGAGCGCTGCAGCCCTCCGGCAGCGCGTGCCGGACAACCTCACCTTGAACACGACGGGCTCGGAGGGAGGAACCCGGCTCTTATGGGAATGCTGGGAGCGTGAGGATATGCCTTATTCTCTTTTAGGCTTAACCACCTTACTCGCCAACCTGCAATTAAAAGGCGTGCCAGGTAGGAGCTTGGCGATCCCACACATCATATGGGCACCTTGAATCCCATTCGGACTTTCCAAACTATGTAGCGCTTTTTTTGAGCAGCAGCCGTCAATTACGCCGGGGCTTTTGTCTATTCTGAGCTCAAACTGATTGGCAATTTTGAAGAACGCGCTGCAAATTGCTCCGCTAATCACAGCGACTCCAGCCATGTAACTATATTAAAATAACATCAGTGCTGAGGCAGAAAACTGAGAACAGCCGGGAAACGCTGAGCTGAGGTTGCCTGCTCTGGATCCTTCGTCTTGCCCGCTTGTATCGGGATGCTGCTGCCTCCCTATTTTTTCCCCCCTCCACAGCGATTTGGTTCCAGCTTCCAGATGGCTGCTTGCACCAATTCAACAATAATAACACTTAGTATTTCAATGCTGCTTTATGTTTCCTAAGCACTGGGGCACGTTTTCAGAAAAGCGAGTGTTTTTGTGGCAGCCGAGCGGTGGGTATTGACTTTCCCAGCCTGCAGGCATCTGCCCGATGCCACCCGCCTGCCGGCATGTATCGCTCGCTGGTGCAGAGCTGCAGCCCTCTATTTTTAAAATACAAGTGTCAACCGTACCTAGAAAAGGCCACTCATACAGCTGAAAAATAATGTATCCCTCCAAGGAAACACTGACAGACGCAGAATAAGGAGAAGATTTAAAATTCCTCTTATGCCAAGATGCCTCTAAATCCGTTTACCGGAGATAGGGAGAGACGGGGCTTGTCAACAAGACGGGGAAGCTGGCAATCTGCTCCGAGCACGTGGGTGCCTGCGCCTGCCCTCAAGCCCTGCGCAGCTCTGCCTTCCCCCAGCTCTAAAGCGACAGAGCCTTAGGGAGCATCATCTTCTCCTCTGTTTCCTAACAGCCTGCGAGGAAAGACTGGGTTTCCATCCCCTGCGGTGAAGACCGCCGGCTCCCTCCCTCCTGCACGGGTGGGGGGAGATCCCAGCGTCTCCTACCAGGGTCTGGAGAACTTGGGACACCAACTCCAGCTCCAAGGTAAGAGCTCTTCTGTCGTGGAGACACACCGCCACTGTGCCGCGTGCTTTGAAAAGTGCGTTCTGTCTGTGTTATTTTCCAGCTCATCAGTTAGGATTTAAAAAAAGGTAGTCATTAAAAGTTTCATTCGGATAAAGCAAACATTGTCCTTCAGACTCCAAGCAGGGACACGCACCCAAGGCTGGTCCTGGTCGCTGCCGTGGGTCAGCCAAGCCGCGGCCATTTGGGTTCAGCGCGTGGTGCTCTCCGGGCTCGGGCAAAGGGGAAGGACCCAGCTCGGGAAGGGGACGTGCTGCATCCAGGCTGCCTGCGTGGGACAGGCACCAGCGAGCGTGGGGGAAATGGCTCTCGAGTAGATGTGGATTAAAACCCTCAGGCAGAAGGATCTGCCTCCCATACGCTGGAGGGTGTCCCAGTTACTGACTATCCTAAACAACAGCTAAAAAGGGAAGGGGAACAATACCCTCGCCGCTGGCTGACAAACACAAAGGTCGATACGGAAGGATAAATCATCCAGTTCTCCCCTTCCATGCATTTCACTTACACTGGTGAAATATCCTCTACAATGGATTAAATCAAAGTCCATCATCAAGTTCAAGAACACGTTTAATGCAGATCTATTCAGTTCAAGGAGGGCCTGTACAATGGATAGCTTTCCCCTTCAAAAATTATTCAAAACTGCATGCTTCCTTTTCATTCTTCTGCATCTTAACATTTACAAAAGAAATACGGCATATTTGTAACGGAGAAACATGTTGTACAAATCATAGCCTGCTGTAAAAAGTATATTTCACAAAGACTTTCCATGGTACAGGGACAAGGACCACTTGTTGATAAATTACTTTCACTCGGAGAGTGGAAAGACATATTTGTAGGCACCGTAAGTGGTGCTATTGTTGAGCAATTTGATGGAAGTCCAGTAAAACGTGTTATGCAGGTTTTATTTAACCTCATTTAAATCAAATTAACAGACAGGGATGGTGCCTAGGAAGAAAGCACTGTCCTATGCATATATGCACCAAAGCATCTCTTTATCTTTTGGGCTGAGGAATATCTATACCGAATCATTCACTTAGGCTGCCCTTATCTCTTTAGGACTTACCTATAATAATAAGGACCTGAGCAGCTGCATGGTGCAGCTTCAATTCTACATGCATTTTCATGTCACATCAGGAATGGGCAGCAAGGGACGCAGTGCAAGGCGTCACCATTTCAGATAGCTCCGTGTTGCCACCAAGGTCTTACACAAAACCAGAAACCTGCAATGACAGCAGCCTCCGTTCGAAGCTCCAGACCACGCACGTACTTGCTGATGGAAAAAGTTTTGGTACCACTGCGAGAGCTGCAGGAAGACACATGTGCATAAAAAAAAGAAATAACAACAAAATCCCTACTACCATAAAGCCAACGTGGAAATGGAGCCGAAAGCCAAGATGCATTCAAACCACGCAGCAAGCGTTTCCAACCGAAGAGAGGGGTAAAAAGCGTGTTGGGTAAATGCCGGCTGGGAAGCCTGGGAGAAGAGCCTGGGGTTTATCCCCAAACTCTTCCTGTGGTGCAGGGGAAACGAGCCTTGGGGATGGGATCTGTGCCAGGGAAACGCCCCATCCACCCCAAAATGAGGAATTTAATTTTGAAGATTTAGACTCCTGGAAATCAGTGCAGAGCTCCGGATCACAAAGATAACAGACTACCTAAAAATGACCTGGGATTTCATTAGGGCTAATAACTGTGGGAAAAAAAAAGACTCCGAAATGTGCATTACAAATTCAGTCTGTAGAAATTCTTTCAAAGGTATCTCGGTTAAAGCAAATGATGTGCAGGCATTTGATTTGCAGCAAATAAGCGATTCTGCCTCCGGGAGCAGGAGCTGGCGGGGTCGGAGGCTGCAAGGAAAACGAGGGACAGGCTGAGCCTCTGCCGCGGGTGGCATGGGAAGCAACCGAAACCTTTGCGGTGGCCCGGGACCTCCGGTGAACTCCACCTGCTCAAGCACCCACAGCTCCAAAGCAGGAATTGCCCGAATGTCCCCTTTGCTGGACAAAATGCAGTTGCAACGCGGGAGCTCGGTAAAGGCCAGCGTGGAAGAAAACCACGTCGGGGACGGAGTGAAGGTGAGCGGGCAGAGGCACTGGGCGCCTGCTCTTGTGCTGCCACAGCACCACGCCGACCAGTCCGAGAAGCCGCTGTCACTGCAGGCTTTCTGCTAATGGAATGGAGACGTTTTCCTGATTGAAGAACGGGAGAGGATCTCCCTCGTGGTCTAGAAGACACTGACATAAGCCGGCACTATGAAAAAAGCCAGCCTACGTCTTAGCAAGAAAGACGAGAGCGACGACTCACTGAAGAAACTTAAAAAAGCAATGCATAAATTAAGTCTTACACTAGTCCTCTGGCTGCGTCCATGGCTCTTGTTTAAGGAAAAGGCACTAGCGCAACATCTTAAAATCACTTTGAGGGTTCCTGTCCGTTACCATGAAGAGGTGACGTCGTGAATGATGCAGCAGGCACAGCCTGGTTTTTCACCCTGGATCTTAAAAATGGGGATTGGCATGTCGAAGTATATCTAAAGCACAGGGGACAGGCTGCTTTCACAGCAGGACAAGGCCTGCAGCAATTTAAAGTGATGGCTTTTGGCTTGCCACGTTGGAGAGGTTAATGGAGAAGGTATTGGACGGCGTGTCTCTCAGCCTGTTTGTTAAAGCGACATGATATCCCGGTGCATGCTAAAAATCTCTGAGCAGGGACTGATAAATGGGCTGTGGTACGCTTCGGGCTGCAAAGCTGAAACCAGACCCAGAGAAATGTGAGTTGTTTCAAAAAGAGCCAATTTAACCTGGGCACAGCGAGGTGGAAGCTGTTACCGCCTAAATGAGACCAGAAGCTGTCAGGGCCGGCCAGCCCCTCGCACGTGCCTAGACGCAGAGCGTCGGAGGGCTTGGGTTACGTCATGAAAGGTTGACTTGCAAGTTTGTCAATATTTCAAAACACTGTGCGGGAAAACAGAGCTCATTCAGCGGCACGCAGAGCGGGATGTAGCACCCTGAGAGCTACAGCCTGGCTCACCCCTGGTTTAAAATGGTTTGTGGGATGGATGACAGTTTTAGGGCTTCTGCTTCAGGTTCACCTCCACCTGAAAAACACAAAGGTCTTGACAGAGGAGTGGCTTATCACACCAAAAACTAAGTGCTGCGGAAAAGAAGCAGTTAAACCACTCACAGTGATTAATTCCATAAAACATTTTCACTGCTGTTTGTCTGGGAATAACTTGCTAGAAACGACAGACCCCACTTATGTGTAATAGGTTTAGGAAGCTGTAGAAATCCCATGGGACGAGATGCCAGGCGTCCAGGCATCCTGCAACACTACGATTCTGCAATCAAATGCAGCCCGGAGTCCTGCAAAGGCTGCGCCGACGCCTTGGCTGCAAAGCTGAACCGGGAGGCAAACCCCATCCGATGGGAAAGAGCAAAGCACTTGGGCACCGGAGAGAGGACCGAAACAAGGGAAACCTGTGCTACGAACCAGATAGAGCTCAGATCACCGTGCCTGTAGTTACAGGGGGTTTTGCCAAGTATTGCAGCAAAAAAAGCCAAACCCAAAGAAGCGAGGAAGTAACTGACCACCACAGCTCAGGGCGAAGATCTCTGAAGTTCAAGACATCTTTAAAACATTTCCTGGTCTTTTTCTTGAACAGAGAGGTTTGCATCAAGGAAATAACCTACGATAACAAAATTGCTCACTTACCCGAAGTGACCCACAGAACTGGGTGCCGTAACTACTGGGGTAAGGGCGGTGGTGCAGAGGATGATGGTGAGCCCCAGGGCTCAGTCTACACCTCTACACAGGGAATGATGACGACCTGCCGCTCCACGACACCAGCAACAGCACTGCAAACCGGCGCTGGGAGGAACCCGGATTTTTTCAGCATCCCCTTGGGCAAAAAAAAAGGCTCACGGTCGTGATTTTGGCAACCCGTCCACCTTTCACCTCTGCGCTGATGCTCCAGGTCCAGCCGGTTTCCCGCAGGAATGCATCGTGCTCCATTAGCCCACGGACAAGCGGGAAATTTCCATGTGCGAGCCCAAGCCCTGGTAAGATTTATTTATGCCGGGCTGAGTAGTCCGGTTAGGTGTCTCAGTCTGCCAGGTGACAAATGCCCTTGGCTCCCATTTACTTCAAGATATGCCGAGAGCCTTTCAGAAATTAAACCTCTTTATTCCAAGGTAAATGACGCATGTTTTGCTGTACAATCTCTTTGCCTATTATCCACTGTGCCCATTACTGAATGCAGGTGTCACAGATGGTGCAACTCCATCGTAGTGAAGGGCTTTCGTCCTCCTTTCTTTGAGCGAGTAATATTTTCTCTCAATAGCAACCAGATCTCTGGGTTGAATTGGCTCAGTCGTGTCAGGTCACTGCTGTAACTCCCCTGCCTACCAGCACAGATTTCTCTTCCAGCTTACTGTTGCTTTTCCTGGCATTGATTTGCTAATATTTCATTAATAGATCCCTGATATGTGTTCTCTGTATGGCTTGGGGAAAAAAAAAAAGACATCGTTACTCTCGCTCTTTAGATCTGATTGTGGGAGGGAGGTGAAGTGCCGCTGAATTTATGCTAAGATTTAAAAGGATGCTATCAATTTGAAACTCACAAAGTACTTCAGGTTTTTTTCACCTCAGTTAACAATCTAGCAGCACTGTAGAAGTGAAGGATTTTAAATGGTCTAAATTTAGGGCTTCCAGCTCACCCAATGTGATCAGCTCTGCCTATCTGCTGTTTTTCTGAATGCTTGAGCTCCTGGAGTCAAGCCATGACATGACAATCTCACCTAAAACAAAAGTAGGTGTCTAGCACACCAGACTGCAAAGAAGTATTTGAAAATACGAAGCAAGTACAACCTAGGGGCTCAAAAAACAACACGGACAGAAAAGAAATAAAGAGGTTTTTGTTTTTTTTAAATCGCATGATTTAAGCGTCTTACAATTTCTGAGGATGTAAGGATTAGCCACGTTCCTTACCTTTTACCATTTATCCAGTCTGTTTGTATTTTACCCTGAGCTCATCCTCACGCTTTCACAGTTGCTACGGCTCCTGTTCTGGTTTACCTACGTGATGTCATCGTTGCATTAAATGACGCTGATTTCCTTGGAAATGCAAAGCTACAAAACTTTGTATTATTTCACCCTTTTCACAGAAGTTCAAACTAAATAAAAAAAGGTTTTGGATAGCAAATGAAACTGGAGTTAAAATAGTATGCAAGTAATAGTTGTGTTTGGTACCAATTCACTATGCAAAGGTCCCTGTTACACGCATGGACATTTTCTCACACTACAAGCTAAAGAAAAACTAAAGAAGTACAGGAGTTTTTTTGGAAGTCACGTATTCTTGAAAACCTTATGACATGTAGACATGTATCATCCATAAAAATACTCCGCAAGTTAAAATCTATCCTTTAAAAACACAGCTCTAAAATGGCTCAATGGACGAAAACTGTTTTTGATTTTTCAATTTATTTTTTTTTCCCCAATTGCATCTGGGCTGACAGCTTGAACACTGAGTTGCAGCCCGCGAGACAGAAATACCAACTCAATCTTAACAGTAGTGCTGCTACCAGTTGCTGTAATGATCTTAATCAAAGAGTATTGTGATAAAAAAAGGACTCTGGTTTGAATGCCTTTGGCATATCCTAGATAACAAGTGTCCAGATTTCACACGATACAGTCGTGAAGTGAACTTCCCTCTACGGCAAATCGCTCCCTAATCCGTTTTCTAGTAAAAGGGTATGTGTGCAGCAGTGTCAATAGTCTCCAAACTCCAGGTTACTCCTCTACACCCCAAAACCAGTGGGAAGCCAAGGGGCGAAACGCTGCCTCTTGCTCCTTCCCCTCTTGCCATCCCTGCAGCAGAACCGCTGCCCGCTGTTAGGAGGAGAGACTGCACCGGGTGAAACAAGAAGTTAAAAGTCTATTCACAAACACTGACCTCACGTTTTCCAAAACCCGAGCGCTGCCGCTGGATGACAGAGTGGGATTTCCACGCCGCGTGATACCAAACACAAGCGCCTGTTCGGAGGCAGACGCACGCACGCAGCCGAGCACCGGTGGTTCCGCCATCATCACAGGCAAGAGCATCCAAGCAAAGAGCCAGCGTGAAGGCTGAAGCCGGGGACCCCGGCTAAAGGGTGTTTGAGGAACCGAAGCAACAACTTTTCCGAGTTGCTGACGGTATTCCACAACGCTCTCCGAGCTTAAAAGAACAGCCGCCCGCGCCCATCTCCCCTTGCTGGATCCGGGCTGCCGTGTGTGGTACCTACGGACCCCGGGCAGGATCCAGCCCTGCAGTGCTCAGAGCCACGCAGGAGCAAATTATCCCCGCTGTGAAAATTTTACGGTCTAATTTGTGGCAAAATGCAACAGGTGCTACAACACAGGCGGGGGAACGTGAGGAGGAGGAGAGTAACACCAACGGGAACAAGTGCCTAGATAGACAAGACATGCCCAGGGAGATGCTCTATTTAAATACTATGCCAGTTAAAAGTTAAGCAAACAAGTCGATGAAACAAATAACACACTCCTACCTCCCACCAACTGAGAGATACCGTGGCAGAAATAGGTCGCGTAAGTTCAGATAATGAAAGCGTATCATGAAATACTATTTATGCCACATACAACCCCACGCGGCTGTGCATCCGCTAGATCAGGCAGCTGTAGCAGGCAGGCTGTGTCTGCGGGCACGCCGGTACCTGTGCTACGAGGCTGCCGAGGGAGAGGTCTGTCTGCAGCCAGCAGGTCGTCTCTCCTGCGGGTCACGCCTGCGCCAGCGCTGCAACACGGAGCAGTTGAAAAGCATCGTGCGCTTGGGACGCATCTGCCCGCGTCCAACCTTACGACCTCCTGGGAATCTGCGCTGCCAGGTAAAAGCAGAACGGTTTTAAGGCAGCAAAAAAGCCGGCGGTCCGGTATCCTGGGTCAAGCCAACCAAGAAGCCAGAGAGCGAAGCTGCGGTCCACGGTCCCTCCGGGGCAGAGGGCACTTTGTCCTGAAAAGACTCGAATGATGATGCTAATAATAACAACCTCTAAAAGCTCAAACGTATTTATAACAGGGAAAACTGAAAAACAAAGAGTTAGCATCTGTCACCAGCCCTCGCTTGCCAAGATGTCGCATCCAAAGTACTTCTGCGAGCCCAGACTGGCAATTCTGGCCACGCCTGGCCAGAGCGGCACGATTACGCGATCCGCACGCGGGTCTCCAGCCCGGACAGCGTGTCCGTGTCCCAAACACCCCGGCACCCCCTCCGCCAAGGGGCACCCCGCAGCCTCCCCTCGGGCGGCAGGGGTCGGACTCCAACCCCCCGGAGGAGAGGGGGTGACGGAGAGAGCAGGACGGATGCCGGGGCTGGAAGGACGCGCTCTGCCTGTTAGCATCGCACGTCGCATCCGGCTGCTTGCGCCTGTTTCCATAAAATTCTTCTTCTTTGCGAAGAGGCAGAGCGTTGTGAAGGTGTTTCAGCTCCGCGAGGGCACTTCTAGTGTCCTGCTGGAGAATCTTACTAGGAAAAGCAGGAGAAATTATAGAAATTCAGCTGACTTCATGGCGTGTCTGAGCACAGATTAATTACTGTGGTTTAGATGCCAACAACAGCTCCGCAGCTCCTGCGCAAAGAGAGGAGGAGCGGTACTCCTGGGCTGCTAACAGAGGTGGCTGAGAGGCTGCAGTTGCATCTGTAAATCCACATTAGCTTTCCTCCCCAACGTTATCAAACCACAAACTCTCTGTCGTTTCCTAATTTGCAAACCGGACTACTACTGTCTTTAAAGTTGACGCTTACTTCACTGTATTTACCAAGGATGCCAATATATAAGGTGACTTTCCTTCTGTGTGTTATTACCAAAACAACTAAAGATCACTAGCTGCAGTATTACTGGAAACAAAACAAGAACATTTTCATTTCACTCCAGGAAAGTGTCTCTGCTAGACAGAAACATTCTTACCCTTGCATCATGCCTATTTACTGGGGAAGCAAAGCACAAACAGAAATAAGAATAAATGTTCAGAGGGAAACATGAGTAGGTTTAGGTACAACTTCAGGCTGAAGAAGAACATTGTTTTACACAGCTATGATCAAAATAAATGTTTCCTCTTTATTAGCTTCAATTAAAATAGCCGTTTTAAGTTCCCTCCTCCGCATTTAAGTTGCTCCAAATCTGCAGCATTGTATGAAGTCATAAGAGTGGGAAAGGCATCATTGGAAGAGCAAGAAAACTCAGAAGCGGAACTGGTGGATATTCATTGTCCACGTCCAGCAAAGAGCCAGCAGTAATCAGTCCCCATCAGCAGTGAAAAGAGAATTGCATTTTAAAATACCTTTTATTTAAACAGCATGATGCCATTATGGCTATGCTGAGCACTGATGGGAAGAGCTGACAAAATTCCCTCTTTCCCCCTTTTTTCCCTCCCGGCACCGTGCGTTCAGCAGAGGACAAGGCTCACTCTTTCGCACAGTCCCACTGGAGGGAACTGCTGCAGATAAAAGATACCCGATGCAGGCAAAAATCTGGTGCCGAACAACTGTCACCTGCCCAACCAGGCGGCAGCGCTGCACTTCGCTCACTGAACCCTTGACACACGCGGGTTGCTACCTACCACCCCAGGCAGCAGCAACACAGCTGGAAGAGATTCTGCCAACAAGGAAAAGAATAGTAGTAGCAATAGTAGTAATAGTAGTAGTAGTAACAACAACAACAACAACAGTAATAGTAGTATAATAATAATAACAACAACAACTATTATTATTATTATTATTATGGAATTGTTTAGGTTGGAAAAGGCCTTTAAGATCATCGAGTCCAACCATCAACCCAACACCACCATGCCCACTAAACCATGTCCCGAAGTGCCACGTCTACACGTTTTTTGAACACCTCCAGGGATGGCAACTCCGCCACCTCCCTGGGCAGCCTGTTCCAATGAATGACAACCCTTTCAGTAAAGAATTTTTTCCTAATATGCAATCTAAACCAACCCTGGCACAACCTGAGGCCATTTCCTCTTGTCCTATCGCTTGTTGCTTGGGAGAAGAGACTGACCGCCACCTCACTACAACCTCCTTTCAGGTAGTTGTAGAGAGCGGTAAGGTCTCTAATAATAATAATAATAATAATAATAATAATAATAATAATAATAATAATAACAACAACAACAACCACCACCATCATCATCGTAAGGTCTCCCATAATAATAACAACAACAACAACTTATTGTTCATTATTAATAATGGATGATGATGATGATTGATGATGATGATGATGCCTCAAAGCCTTTTTGACCAGGAAGGGAGGGCGGTACGCAGGAGCGAGGTGGTACGGATGGGTGCAGCATGTGCTGGGTGCTTGGCGGCTGGGAGGAGTCCAGCAGCGATGGGTCCAGCACATCTGGGGCCTGTCCCTGCTGTAGAACTGCAGCCAGGATCCAAACCCATCACTCATCTGTACTGACGCCAGCCTCCAGTAACTGCTGATAGCGGAATAACTCAGCTCTTGCTGCTAAAAAGACCTCTTTGAAAGTATGTGAGTGTCTTACATAAGATTGCTATAAACCGGTACCAGAAAAGAAAGCAAGTAATTACGCTACTGCCTTGTAAGCTTTGATTCTGTGCTGTTTGGGAAGAATCTTAGGATTTTTTGTTAGGCTTATGGGGGTAATGCGGAGAACAGCAAAGGTTTGGAGGTGGGGTGGTCTAGCTTTCAAGCTCCTATGTAAAAAGCAGGTTTCCTTAGAATTTCACAGCCTCACAGGCATGACTAGAGAGAAGCAGGAGACATTTCTGCCCTTTCTTAGCAGCTTATGTATTATTCCTTAAAAAATAAAAAAATAAAAGAAAGGAAAAGAAAAGAAAAACTTTCAGAGAAATGTGGTGCCTTTATTCCCTTGTGTTGTTTAAACCTTTTTTCATGGCACCACACAATGAGCTTTCTTCGGGAAGTAGAACAGTGGCTTTTCCTTAGACCACAGTAAAGCAGTTACAGCTTCAGTGCCTTGAGAAGGTGGTGGATAAAATAAGAAAAAGGAGAAGAAGAAGAAACCAAAAGAGAGAGAGAATGAATAAGGGTATAATAGGGAACTTGAATCACTGAGAAAAAAGGAGGGGGGAAAAAAGAAGAAAAAGGCATCAAGTGTAGGTATAATTGCAAAGCACCAGGACACTTCTGGCACCAGGGAAAAAAGGGAATTGTAGATGATTCAGGAGTATGACAAAGAATCCCTTCAACAAGTTGCCTTTTATCGCAACTTTGCTGCTATACAGCTACGCTGCAACAGGGAGAAACTGCATCATGTCAACAGCAAGTTTATAAAGATAAACTGACTCTGAAGACAGTGGAAATATGCTGGCAGTTACTTTGCGTTTTCCTTATCACGCTGCAAGAAATTCACTGAGAACAGCATAAGCAGGACACTGGAAACAAAAATACACTTGCACCCAAAAGGGTCAGCTCCGCAATATTCCGGGGCGCAGCCTTGGTGTGCACCAGCGCCCAGCCTGCTCCTCCGGCCACCCCCGGCTCCCGGCTCCCGGCCCGCAATCCCTGACGAGCAAAGCTGAGGAGACTCAAATTCAGGCTCTTGCTTAAAACTGAGGAGCTCCTTACACCAGCTGTTACAAAAGACGGAGACATCTTTCTTTACAGCAAAGACCGAAGTCTCCCAATACCAAGTGCAATAACGCTATTAGCTTACGGCTAAACTACCGACTGCGCACGGGCGACCGAGAGCTGCGTCGCAATTTTTGGCCCAAGGATGGTGGTGGGAAACCAAGATCTGCCGACCCCTACGGGGACCTTTCACCGCCGCGTGTGGGACGTGGGTTGCACGGGGTTTAAATTTAAGACCATGTCTGTGGGGACCAGAGAAACCTTTACAAAGCATCTGCCCCGGTAAAACACCGGCTTTGCCCTAGCAAAGCCTAAATGACGAAAGAGTTAGGAGCTCAGGAATGAAATACTCTTCACTGCCTCTTTCCGATCATTCGCCACTATTGTCTTGAAGGGCTTCTCCTGCTTCCTTTCGGAGGCTCCTTCGCCCTCCTCCCCGCCTCACCCCTCCGCTCCATCCCAGAGAACGGCTGCTGGTTTAAATGCAAATAGTGCACATGCAGGCACAGGATCTTTTTTTAAATTCTGAAAGCTGAGACTTCTAAGTTTATCTCAGAAGGACACTGGAAAGATGAATAGAGAGAAATTATGCAGAGAAAGAGAAAATATTCAAAGAGTAGAATTATGTATGCATAATTGCCTGGCTCCCTGGGGTGCATGGGCGAGTACACCGAGTCACTTTGTGAAATCATTCCCCACAACTCCTGTATCCTAATTATAGTGCTGTAAGTGGGGAGAAGCTAATTTTTAAACAGTCCTGATGGGGTAACTGGAAGAACCATGAGGATGCTGTTAACCCTTTGCCTGCTGAGGGTCTTCAAGCAAAGAAGCAAGCACGGAAGAAAAAAATGAAATGCCAAGCGAAGCCAACACATCGTCCTCTGCTTGACTTAAAGGTGTCCAGTAAGAGAACCAAGCAAGCACAAGCCTTCAGGCTAGAAGAGAAAAAGGGCAGACCTGAAGAAATAGGCCGGAATGAAAAAAACACCAAGAAACATGACCTCTGCCCAGACTTCAAAGTTTGCAGTCGGCGTTATGGTGCTTCTGTGTCCCTTTGCTCTGTACAGCAAGCTCTCAGCCAACAGCTTTACAAGCCCTAAATGCGCCTGTACAGGAACCACTTTATCCATCCAGAAAATATAGCCACAGCTGCATGGTACCTTGGCACGTCCACCAGTGCAACATGACTACTTGCAGCAGAAAAAGCTCAATTTGGTGCTCCCTGAAAGCAGCCAGCTGCTTCACACAGGAAGGACCTGGTTCCAGCAAGGATCTGCTAATACAACGCCTTATCGTGCCCACGCAGGTTGTAGACATCGATGCAACAGCGAGCAAGAAAGGTCAAAACTATGTCTTTTTGATCCATTACCTATGCGATGCTGGCACCTGACTTCTTTCCCTGGAAAAATAAAAGGCACTAGCAGGATAGCTCTGCCTTCAACCTGTGCTCTCACACTGCTCTGCAATCTCAGCTAATGCAGAAATCAGCCACCAACCGCCTTTTATTCTTGCCACACTCAACAAGTTTAAGCTAACTAAAACCACTCCTGGAAGTCACTAAACTCAGGTATTTTGACTAAAACCGTCACTAGTATTTTGACCAAATTCCCCTTACGTTTCTCAGCCTGGTAACGTTTTTTCTCGTTTACTACAAACCCCTTAAAACGTTCCAATTAGCATTGTTTTTCCTTACTGGAATAGATGTAGATACACAATATTAAAATGGAAAAAAGATAAAATACTCCATTTACCCATCTCAGGCAGGCAAAGAATTATTTTTTTCCCTCAGCCATGCCTTGCACAATACCACTAGAAGCATGTAAATGCCACTTAGGGCTTCCTCGCTGGGGCTGGCAGGGACACAGCGCACGTGCCGGGCTGTGGCCGTTCCGGTCCACTCCATGCGATACCTGGACTCCAACATCTGTGGCCGAGAGAGAGAGAAAAGCAAAGGCTTTCGCTCCAGACTGCATTATTTTGAATCCCCTGGGTATTTGGGTATTTGTATTTCTACCATGCTGGTTTGGGGAGGGCTTCCCGTGGCCCCCCCGCCAGCAGAAGCCACCCATGGAGATGGATCTCCTCCAGGTCGTGCGAAGGTGTTAGTCTGGGTAATGGAAGGCAGACACTTGCAGTTCCCCTCTCCGAGAAAAGCCACCTCCAAAATTTTATAGATATCCACAGGATTTAAAACCAGAAGGCCATTTAAAAGGACATAATACAATAATAAGCAATTAAATCTTACCCACTCACCTCTTTGTTGAGGCCATTATTAGATATAAGGAAGAAGTTCTCCGCTGTGGGGGTGGTGAGACACTGGAAGAGGTTTCCCAGAGAAGTTGTGGATGCCCCATCCTTGGAAGCGTTCAAGGCCAGGTTGGATGGGGCTTTGAGCAACCTGGTCTGGCGGAAGGTGTCCCTGCCCATGGCAGGGGGGTTGGAACTAGGTGATCTTGAAGGTCCCTTCCAACCCAAACCATTCTGTGACTATTTGTTCAGAGAAGATTTTCCAGAAAGACGTGCTTGACTTCAAGCATTGATCTCAGCACATGAAGAACTCTCAGCGCAGTCTCACAAGTGATGAACTCTCTGCCAAGCCCATATTAATATCTAACCCTTACGCTCTGAAAATTAAAGTCAACTCAAATTGAATAGTTATTTTTTGGCCAAAGTAATAGACACAATTTTGCTACTTAATCCTCTCACATTGTCGCAAGCTCACTCAAATTACAGCCATTTGAACTGTGATCTGAGCTCCCCTGTGCTTAACGAACTAATTAGACCAAGGACAGCCAAACTTACCAACTTCCTGAATACTAAAATCTTTGGCCAAGAGCCACAGGACAAACACCACATGGCGTTCAAAAGGGAAGGAGAGCAGCAAAGAGCAGAAGCAGATCCCAGGTGGGCGCCTTGGCCCTGGGGCATCCCAACGTGTCCCCCCCCCCCATCAGCTGTAAGGCAGGGGGAACAACCACGATGTGCTGAAAAAAAGAAAATCAGTACAGACTGGAAGAGATAGTAATTCTCCTACATATTTTCTGTATTACCTTGGAAAGAAATGTTCTGTTCAGTCTGAAGAAAACCCGTCATTTACAGACCCTCAATGGTCGTGTGAAGGACCAGACCTGCAATGCCGTTCGTGGGGAGTAGGAGGTGACAGCAGTGGTCAGGGACTCCTTTATGTGAACCAAGGGACCCAGACCCACCTTTCACTCTTTCAGAAGAGGGCCACAAGCACCAAAAGAACAGGATATTCTGAAGTTGTTGTACTTGGCAAAAGCAAACACAAACTGCAACGCCGTCTTTTCTCTCTGGACCAAAGATCGTTTCAGCATTCAGAGAAAAATGAGTTAAGTTCTAACAGGAAAACCTGATGGAGAGCCTCAAAACCTTGTTCTTTGGGGCACTTCCCCAAAAGAGGAGATTCTGGTTTATAATCTTATTTTGGGTGATGGTGGGATTCCAGCTCTCTCCTGTTGATGCTGCTTTCCAAAACCTCAACAAGGAGTGCTCAATTTGCCCAAGTTCAGATGGCCCCTCAGGCGAGTGGGTTTCAGCTTGTACCTTGTATCGTTCCCTGTCATGTCCTCTCCAACAAGGGGACGACGACACAACCATGTAAACTTAAGTAGATTTGGGATGGCATCTTGCGGCACACAAGGTCAGCACTGTAAAATACAGATACACAATATTGTCTGTGCAAATTTACTTCTCTTGCTCTTGGGAGAAGAGAGGAAATAAAACTCCTGGGGTAATAACATTTAAAAACAGATGCAGAGGAAGAGTTGGAGGGTGAGAAGCAGGGCTGGGACCACAACATGATGACAGGAGCACCTCACTTCTAGCTCAGATCTGGACCCAGATCAGCAGCGAGCCTAGAATTTCCTGCTAGATGGTTTATTGCTGAGCCTGTTTTTGAGCCTGCCGTAGACAGCAGCAGCATGATAGCCTCCCACTTGACAGTACAACAGAAATGACAACACCTAAGCAGCGACTGAAATTGCTGCCTGCATTTAAAGGTGGTCCTGTCTGAACAAAAATTTGTAAATAACTTTGCACCACCTGGGTTCAGTTCTCTGCGTGAGCTTCAGGGTTGTCAATATAAGACCCATCGACCACACTAACTTCATATTACCGCTATTATATGCCAAATGCCCAAAGGTATTCCCAAAGCAGAAACACATACAGATGTCACGATGATATAATCCTAAATACGGTCTGATGCAGCATCACTGCCTTTGCCATCAGCAGACAATGGGGGAGGAGGTCAGAGTGGGCAGAAAGGTTACAAGAGTGAGGTCACAGGCTTACTCAATAAGCCTTCATAACACCAGATAAGTCTACTGCCCTTTTATACCGTCACTTCTTGCAGACAAGATCTTAGAGAAGAGTTTAAGGAGGATCTGTAGGCACCAAAGATACTCCTGCAGGACCCTGTTCAAACCACTTCCAGCGTAACACAAGAGTAGGCTTGCAAGTGGCAGAAAGACACAGCCAGGATATTCCCCAGGAGATGCAACGGGTGGTAGAGAGGCAGAGACTGCAAGACCCAAGGACCAGTGGGCGAGGGCAGGAAGCAAGAGCCCTAGAAAAAGAGTGAATTCGGGCAGATTTCCACAAGGATTTGAAAACTGGCTAAGAGGGTGTCAGGGGACTGAGGACAAAATCTGCACTAGTTGCTTAGCTGGGTCCTTGGCATCTCCCGGAGACAGACTGTCACGTTGGACTGGGCCCCTTGGTGGTGGGGAGGTTCTGAGATGGGTCGTCTCACGAAGGGAGATCCAGCCAAGTCCTACCCCAGCATCAGGCTCTTGGCAACACCAAAGAACAGGCCTAGAGGAACAGAGCGCTCGTGTCGCTCTTCCACCCTTAGAGCTCAATTCGGTGAGGGTGATCTTATGACAAGATTGATGAATCCTGATATAGCAGCACTCGAGATAAATGTTGCTTCAGAAGGGCTCTTGTGCGAGTATTTGGCGTGAAGAGGAGTTTGGGAGGGACGGATGACGAATGAGAAACAAAGAAACACCACCAGCTGTTGGAAGCACTGTACCGCCTTTTGTGCAAACACACCTTTCCCAGGGTGATACTTAAAACTACCTTCAAAATTATTTCCCGTTTCCATACCTTCCTCCTGTAGCACTTGCGAACGCTTTTTTGCATCTGCACAGGAAACGGCTACGGGTAAGATACAAGGAGAGTTCCTATGTAATTTGCTCAAAAGCAGCCCTGGGTAAGAGGCATCCCCAGCAGCTCTCGTACCCATGCCCACGTAGGCGAGCACATCTCCCTCAGCCCCGTGGAGCTCAGTCCTGCGCTCCCATCCCTCCTGCAAGCCCCAGGTGCTTCGGGGGGATGCACTCTGAAATCCCGGGAATCACAAACCTCACGCTGCGGCCAACCTGCCAGTAGCCCGGGACGTTACAACGGTTAAAACACCTCCAGGAAGACCACAACGGGCTCCATCTCCGAAATGCCTCTAGTTAGACCACAACCACGCCAACAGAAAAAGAATCAACCTGATGCCTCTCGAGACAAAGCTGTCAGAAAGCGCTGCACGAGCACCGGAGGCTCGCGTCTGCGAGGGGCTGGCGGTGCGCAGCCCGGAGTGAAACCCGCTCCCCACAAAGCCAAGAGCTGGCTAGGAGCTGAGGCACACCACTGCACCATTTGAGCAGGATACACAATCTAGGACACAGATCCATAAACAACAGCTTCTTCAAGGACCCGACTCCCATAATCGTGTAGTTTTTAATTTCCACGTTGACTTGAATTAAAAAAAAAAAAAAACCAACCAAAAAACAACCA
>JANZLQ010000040.1:2852833-2863081 GCA_026212715.1 Elanus axillaris
GGGGGGGGAAGAAAAGGGCAAAAAAGAAAAGAAACATATTGAGTTAACTCTCCTCTTGCTGCCTTCTGCTTCTAAAATATGCCTTATTGATTCTTATACGTATTATGACCCTGTAGCATTAGAAATCTAGGGTCACCTGAGGACTTTGAGATGGTCACTGTGCCATGTGTTGTGACTGCTTGGAATTTGACAGCAAGACAGAGTTCAGAGCTTTGTGCTTAAAAAGGGCTGGCCGTGATTGTCGGGGCTAAAAAGGTATTTCTTACTTCTTGTTTTGCAGCTGGAGACACGACATGGGGCTGAACTGCTCCGATGCTGTCCCACAACAAGCAGTAGTGACTCTAACCAGCTTACTCATTATCATTCTTTTGGAATTGGTGACTTAGTTAATGCTCCCCATGCTAACGTTTAAAACCCGGCATTTTTCCCTCTTCTTGTGTATTCTATACTCTTCCCTTGCTTGGTGCATTTCTTCTTTTAACTCCCAGGAGGAATGATTTCCCTTGGCCGCAGTCAACTGTAGAGAGCCACTCGCAGCAGCAAGGACCCAAAATCCCCTCCACCTGTTTGTTATCAGTTCATCAAGCGGAGCCGGGTCCTGTCCCACTTCCCACCACCGGCAAGATCCCATGCCATGTCCATACGTCCAGGGCTGTGGGTGCCGAGGCACCTATAGTTCTGCAGTAAGTAGCTTAACCCACCCTCTGGAAGGGGCTGGCGGGGACTCGGTGGCACTGGGACACCAGAAGATGGTGTTGCCCCCAGAGCTCGGCAATACATCCCGGCGCCAGTGCGTCCCTCGTGCCTCCAGCCCAGGTCCTGGGCTCGTAACGCACCTGCAATGCTCCAGCACTGTCCCAGCACAGGAGGGCTGGAGCAGGAACAAGGATCGTCGCCGTGAAGCTGAGAGAAGGAGAGAGGAGCTGAGCTAAACGCTCCCACAACCAGGGCTGTGAGAGCACGGCAGGCACCGGCCACCGAGAAAACAGAGGAGTCTCGACTCCGTGGCTGCTCTGCACTTGATGAAAATGTCTGCTCCCTCGCACACACATACAAAAAATAAAATAATAAAAAAACATACAGCTCTCCCTGCAGCCAGCGATGCATACTAGATGACTGCCTTCTCAACATGAGAGCAAAAGGGCAAATGAATCACATTACACTCCATGAATAAAAACAGTCTTAATGCAACAGCGACTTAATGATTTCATTTTCAATGCACTAGACAGTTTGGCCTCATTTGCAGAGGTGCTGAGCACCCCCGAGTCCCACTTCAGCTAATGGGGACGGCAGGCTCTTTGCACCTTGGGACTCTCCCCTGCGCCCCGTGCCCACCTCGGAAATTCTCCCACTGGCAGGGAGGCTTTCCAAATTAAAAGCTGATAGCAGGGCTAAGCCGGGGCCAAAGACCTCAGATCCCGACCTGCCGCACCCGGCTCCGTCCTAGGGAAGGTGGGATTAGGGTTTGCAGCTCTGTTTGAACTGCGCTTTCATTTCCCGCGCAGTGCGGACGAACCAAGTCCTGCCCGCGACGGTGCCCACCGGTGATCTGCAGCCGAGAGCAAGCCCTGCGCTCGCGGGGCCGTTTGCCGTCGGCACCAGGAGGCAACCGCGGCATTTCCCTGGCCCCACTCTGCATATCCCCGATGCACAAGTCGAAGGAGACGGCGGTACGAGCCACCCGAAATGGAGAAAACGGCATTTCCAAACGATCCCCTTGGCAAGGTGCTGACAGAGCGCTTATGGAAAAGCACGTAGTGGAGGGATGGCAGAACAACCCCAAATCCCACTGTCGTTGCATTACTGGAAATGGGCTTCTGCAGCAGACCAAAGCCAGCCACGCCGCGACAGCAGCACGCGTGCAGATTGCGGATAAACTCTGCTTGGACCCCCTTGGGGTGCCAAACATGCCACCTCCCCTTCCTGAGCATTTTGGGCTCCCTATGGCACTTAAAACGACTCCTCTTCCAGCTTTCTTTGGTAAACCTTGCTGTTTTCTTTTAAACATCCTCCTGCACTGGCAGCATTTCTCAAATCAAGCTTCGATGTCCACGTCCCCGTCACAGCCAACACACCGGCAGTGCAGACGGTGTGAGCTGCACCCCGGCCTTGGCACCATCCCTCTCGGGAGAAATTAAAAAGAAAAAAAAAAAACCAAAACCACCCAAAACCAAAACACGACCTTCGCTATTTTCCTGTGTCTGTTTGGAAAATACATCCCAGGACAATCTCTCCAACATCAGTCCTCTAGCAAACAAAAAGAAGTCAAATGCAAACTATTTATTGCCAAAACCTCTTCCTTCATTGTAAAGTACTGTTTAATTTTATCCCTTAGGCATCTATTATCTCATAGCCTGTATTATTTTTCCAGCTATTACTGCTTAATTTTCCCCATCCAAAAAGTACGTACAGACACAAGCCAATTTCCGTCTTGGCATAACTGTTTATGAGAAACAAACAGCTGTTTAACTGGGGTCCCAACAAATAGATGGTGAATCGATGCTTCTCATCTCCTCATTAGCTTCCCGCAAGAAAATGCAGCCGTCACGTGTCCTCCGCCGCCGAGCATCGTCACCCTCCCAGCCGCAGCCGGTAAAGGAGCAGGGACCCTGGCTGGCCGGGGGGACCTCGCAGAGGCAGGGAGGAGAAGCCGGAGGAGATCCACCGCAGCCGCTCATTTACAAACTCACGCTGCAGTGGAAATAAGGGCCTACGCTGAGCACAAACATCTCTTTTTTTTTTTTTTCCCTTGAAATAAAAGCTGCTGAATTTTAATCAGAGCTTAAAATAAAAAGTAAAAACCATGGCTAATGGAATATGCTTATCAAAATGCTTGGACTGCTTCTCTTTTCCCATTTCTGGTAGAATTTGTTCGGTTTACCGCTTGTTGGTTTTGCTGGCTTGCTTTTCCACCAGCAGAGCTTCTGTGGGGTCTCAAAGTTTTTTGCAAAATGTTACTGCTAGCCGCCTAAGTAAGCACAGGACCTTCTCAAGGTACAAAGTCCGTAACCCTCATTTTACGGAGACCGTGGCAATGTGATTGCCTGTGCAGTGGCCGCTGTCAGCCAGCGCAGGAGGCACCCCTGACCGAGGTGGAGGTTTGCAGAACAGACCCCAGGAAACAATCTCTGCTTCCCAGACTATAGCACAGAGTGGACAAAGAATGGCAAACAAGCTTACAAACTCAGATTAAAAAAAACAAAAACAAAAAACAAAACCAAAAGGACTGAAGCAATTAAAGAATATGCAAAATTGCAAAATATTGTAAAGCCATACAAGAAACTACCCAGAGCTGCTAGCAAAAGCTGCGGAAGACAAGGTGTGTCTGTCTATCTGCTTGCATGAGATGGACAGAAAGCTGGGTGCTGATTCTGGTCTGCGTTCCCACGAGTGTTTTCCATACAGAAGTTATGTCATTCAGCCTAATTCTAGTTTGGGTTAAACATTCACTGAACCACTGCTGACATCATTTTCCCTTAATATGCAGCTACTTACAGTAACACCGGGGTACTCGGTGCTTGTGGAGTTTACTTTTCACGTTGGGAAGCACCTGCACATCCAAGGGTTCCCCAGCGCGTGGGCAGAAGGGGATTTGTGATAATGGAGAGGAAAGGGAAAACGTTTCTTAGGGACCACGCAAGAGCCTACACGGGCTCAGCACTGGGTACGGGGCAGAGCATCTCCCACCGCCGGCCCCGTCTCGGCACGCAGCCTCAGCTGGGAGGCCTTTGGGGACCGAGCCTACGAGGCTTCTTCAGCCCAACTCCTTACACCAGCCTGACACGCACAACGCAAGAGGCATTTCTTCTGCTCTCCTTCATTTTAATACTTTATTCATGCTTCCGACAAACAGCATCACTAACGTTTTCGTTTCTGCCACCCATCCCGGCTTTAGATGCTCAATTAAAAAAAAGAAAAAGCTCCCAAAGCAGTTGCAGGCACCAGTGCTTTGCAACACTCTCCTCCTGTCCAGTGGGTGTTACCACGGCAAATAGAAATTGCAAGCAGAGGCCGAACGGCAATGAGTCAGGAAGGCAGAAAGGCGTGAAAACAAAATGAATGGAAAGGCAATAAACCCGCAATATTTCACCATCGGTACTGAGTTCCTGGATAACCTCCATCTATCAGTGTTATCAGTGCCTGGGAGCTCGCCGGAGCTGTACTTACAGTACATTAGTGACGCTGGCAGAGAAGAGGCTGTCGCCACGCGGGTGCATCACCGTGCCACGGGCTGAGGCCACCACGAGGTGTGTGGCAAGGGCAATGGCCATCCACCATCTCCAGCACCTCGGGATCCTCCTCCAGGACAAAGAGAAAACCACTTAAGCTTTTACCAGCGTCCCATGTGAAGCAGAGGAGAAAACCGATGGGGCAATCCCAGGCAGCAAGATCCCCCGGTTCGGGAAAGGGATCAATGATGGATGCACGTGCTAAAATGCTGTCCTGCTCGGGGACCCTGACTGTGACGGAGAAAAAAGGCTCAGACATCTTGGGTCCAACTCCAGCAGCAAACCAGGTGTACTACTTAAGGAATAGAAACCTGAGAAATAGGTTTGAAAAGGAAAGTTGTTCCCTGTAAAAAGCTGGAGAACACTTCGAGGAATCAAAGCAGGAAAAGGAGACCCTCTTCACCCCCCAAAACCACCAGTGACCCTTCATTTGCCATTTCTCATGAAGGCACAAAGCGCAGCAGCTCCTCTTTGGGGTAACGATGGGCAACCCCCCTTTCTCTCTAGCTACAAAGAGGTTATACAAACATTATTAGGAAACGGAGGATGGAGACTACCTCAATCGTTTCTTTTTCAGAGCACCAACTACAAAATACCCTGCCAGTCCACTTTTAGAAACAACCACTTCTTTTCCACTCCTGTGCAGAACAATCCAGACAGCTGCCTGCAACTCCTGCCCGCCGCTGCCCATCCCTCGCAGCATCCCGCGGGAGACCCAGCCGCACTTCCAGTGCAAAAAGCAGCCACGCAGGGGCTTTTCCTGCAAGTCAGGCTCACGGCATTGCACAGAGAGCTGGCACCCCCCTGAAAAACCGGGGCTCTGCGTCCCCCTCGACGACCTACAGCTCGGATGCAGGTTGGGGCTCCCTGTCCAGGCTGTGAATAAAAATCACCACTCTCTCCCCAAAGGGAAGATAATTCCCCATTAGCTTTGCAGAAAACTCAGGCAGCCAGCAAGAAGAAAGCTTTTTAAAGAGATATAAAAACAGGATTTTTGTATTGAAACACATGCCACAGATGGTGTAGCAGACGAGGATTAATTCATGAATCATATTTCTTAAATGATACAATCTCTCTTTTCACTTCCATACTTTCCCTTTTTGACTCAGAAGCAGGGATTTAAGATGCCCTTCCCAGATATGAATTTTGCATGAACAAACATTGCAGGGGTAAAAAAAAAAAAAAAGAAGCAGCAATAAACCAGAAAACCCAGATGTTTAAAGCTAAGTTCTCAAATGTAAGCGAATGCATATCCTGTCCATCTACGAAAGAACATGTGTGGAAATGCAATATATGCAGGCACAGATCTGGGACTAGGGTGGGAAAACGCATTCCCTAACATTTGGAGATTACTAATGCTTCAGCTAGGGCTCTGAATTTCACAAAAGCTGATTTTATATATCTCCTATCTTATTTGCCACCCTCGCAGCAAGAGAAAAGCCTTAAGGCAAACATTTCTACCGAGAGGCCCTCCTCGCTCTGCTGTTCGGGTTTGTCCCTCCTCCATCCCCCATCGACGCTTTCCTTTGGAAAATCCTGGCGCAGGCACCGCCAGGTTGCTCTCCAGGAAAAGCTCACAGAGCCCACAAAACCAACGGGATTGCAGAAAGCAACAGCAAGCCAAAACATCCTGCACCACGCGAACAGATCAACCGTAGCTCGCTACCATAGCTGAGTAATGTTTTAAGTGGAAAAAAGAGAAGGAAATGACAAAAGAGCTCTCCAATAGCAGAAGACGCCAAACTCCCAGCTCCTTCTCAACTGGAAAGCTCTTTCAGACCAGCCAAACCCATGCAAAGCCCACGACCACGCGCCTGTGCAGAACCATCGCTTCCACCCAGGCAGGGGCGCGGATCAAACCAGGGCGAGAAGAAATAGTACCGACATTCAAAACTCCCAGCATGCTGCCCTTCTGGGCACCTTCTCACCTACAAAAGGTGCTGCTATACCTTTCTTTCATCAACAACTCAGCATTTCAGTCGTTTTTTTCCACTTTGTACATAAAGCGCCCGTGTCTATGCTTAACTGTTTCTTTATACAGCCTTGCACTTGCTATTGTAGCTTTACACACGACGCTTCAAGTTAGAATAAGGGTGAAAAAAAATTACTTACCCTTAAATTATTTCAACCTTTCCCTGCTTTGTGTATGACGTGGGCTTCTCTTTTGGTTACTATTTCCAGATTTGGTCTTTGGGTAGGTGAATGGAAGAGGAGAATGAAAGGAGTTGTATTTGATGACGATGGAGACTGCAAAATAAAGAGAAGCACTTTAGTGCGGAACAGTCCTCTCTATACATACATATCAGATTAAATTAAATTAAATTAGTGACACCTACATAAATGCTTCCTACTGTTTTTATGCACACATACAAATATCACAACCGTCAAGGAGAATGCAGCTGTCAACGATACGGCAGGGGGGGGAAAAAGAGCAATTTCTAAAATGGAAGGAAAAAAAAAAATAAAGCTAGCATAACAACCAGCATTTGAACAGCAGTAAAGGGGCTTCCACGGGCCTGCAGGAGGGCAGGCAGGCCGCGAGGCAGCTGCCCAAACCAGGCTGCCGGTGAAACCAAAATGGGTCGGCACTACATGGGAGCACCTGGAAAGGGCTCGAGCAGAGGACGGTGTGGCAGGAGCACGGGTAGCAAAACCGCAGCAGCAAACCTGACAAACACTCTTTCGCTTCCCAAAATACTACATCAGCTCAACTGCTTTCGAGAAAGCAAGGAAGGAGGCTGAGAGCTTTGGGAAACAGAATTCACCCATACCCCGTAACGATGGAAGGACTCTTAGCACAGGAAGGCATTAATAATTTGGTCACCGTACCAGCAAGTACCCCCCTAAAAACCCGATTAATCTCCCACCATCTGCTTTAATAGCAGAATTTCTGCTAAGTGGTTTTCCCCTACACAGACCCACATACCCATGTAAACACACAAACAAACCATTTGGCTTCCCGCAGTCACGGGGTACGCAGCTGCTCGGAGAAGGGCTCGGTGCCTTTGACACGATGCCAAGGTTGAATTCCTGCCATCCCATTTCCTCCTACACCTCTCCCCCCGCCGACTCCGTGCCCCGCTCCCGCGCGGACTCTTTAAGGCTGCCGACTCATCAGGTGGAGCGCCTTGGGCTGCTGCCCCTCCGCCTGCCTCCCCAAACCACTGTCCCCAAATCACCAGCTGTTTAACATGGCAGGCTGAGGTCCTTAAAACATCATTTCATCGTAACTAACTGGGGAAAAAAAAGAAGGATGATGAAAGGAACGGACTTCCATGCTATTATTTTTCTCGTGACAACTCTTCCATCTTCTGTATGTGGCTGGCAGCTCCAGCACTGTAAGCCCCAGCCCAGACACTGAAAGCACCCCCAAAAAAGCATATTTACAAAATTACTTAAAAGATGCCACACCTGCTACTGGGGAAAAAAAAAAAAAATCCCTGAGTCAAGGAGACTGTCCTTATTTGGTTGGAAAAGCACAAAGGTCACCACAAGTAGTATATAAAAATACATGCTAACATTGAAGAGGTATAAATGTAATGCTAAATAACACTTTTTATAACCAGCTCAGTATTTAACACTTGCCTAGTGGCCTTTGATAAATCCTAGGCGCTTTAACAAAGCAAGGAAGCTTTTCATTGCTATTTAACAGAATGGGGAAAGTAAAGCACAAGAGAATAAAAGTGCTCAAGACATCAAGGACCGAGTCAGAACCAAAAAGCCAGGTCTCCTCATCCAGCTCCTCCACCGCTGAACACCCTGCTAGGCTGCTGTATTTAAATAGAAATACTATTGTTAGCCATAAGCAATGCAGACTCATTAACATTTATTTTAGTGTTATAAAATATATTTTTAAATACTTGAAGAAATAATCTGGAGGAAGTGCTAAAACTCTGAGCATATTTTCAATATGTCCCAGCTTTTCCAGAGAGATTTCAGACCTCCTGGAAAGACACAGACTGTCTTAGAGGCTGCAGCGCGGGAGCATGCCGATACCTCCAACCATCCCAGAAAGGCAGCACATGCAAATGCCCTGCCCTTGCTTCTCCTCCCAGATTCTTCACCAAGAGGTAAATCTAAAAATGCCACTGATGTGAATTACTCACGGACAGCAGAAACCCGAAACTATCATTTCCCACATGTTTTTAATGTGTGTGGGTGTTTATATGTGAATAACGCTTGGAAACAGAGGAAGGCGATGCCTGTAGAGACACCTCCTCGAGCAGCACGCCGGCACCAACCCCTGCCAGCGCACGCGGCTCCCGCAGCAGCTTCCACCGAGCCCAAGGTCGGCGTGCGCATCCCTGCCAGACGGCACCTCATCCCAAAGGCTAACGGATCCAAACCACGTTTCCCACTTTTAATTAGCCCGGCGGAGCAAGAGCGTGACCGGAGAGGGGGAACGCGGCCTCTCCCCATCCCGGTGAAGAGCAGCAGCCCCCACCGACGCCGTACGCTGCCAGGAGCGGGTTTGGGGGGTCGGTGGAGAGGAGCAGCGGTTGGTGGTGGCTCTTCCAGTGCTCTCCCTAAGTACGCTCCGAGAAAACCACCTTGCGGGAGGATGCCGAGCCAGAGGCAGAAGATAGATTCACTACAGAGAACAGGAACCAGAGGTACGCACCGACATACGGAGCACGGTGCCCTATTTTTACCAACCCCAAACGTACCAGGAGGACGGAGGATGCGTTTTGCGTTACGTACGCACTTTACAAGACAACTCCAGTTTTCCACATGAGCCAGACAGCCTCGGGCCGCCTCGGACAAAATAAAACGGGAGGAGGCAAGGCGGGAGAAGAAAGAGTTTTCTTCTTTTTCACTGTCAGAAAAGTTATTGCGCAGTTAGCGTTCTCCAGGCTCCCCGTAATCTCAGAGTGGTCTTTGATCGCTGATTTGGGTGGGGGAAAGGAAGACCCAAGACGACGTCTGCAGTTTCGGAGCGGGTTCAACGCCCGCCTGCCGGAATTTGCCATCCGGAGCTCGGAGATGGTGCCTTCCCCAGGACCAAGCCGTCGCCCCGCCGCTTCATCCCAGGCACGGGGCGGCTGGCTGCGGCAGGCAGCGACGGAGCTGGAGGAGCCGATGCTCCGATATTTAAAGCCGCGCATCTTTTCCCCAGCACGGAGACGGAGGGACGTGCTCTGGAGCTCAGCCACGGTGGTCCCTGGCACTGTGCAGATGGCAGTGGTTTGGTTACCCGGTGCTAAACGCAATCTGCACAAGCTACAGCGTACACCAAGTTCAAAGTCAAAATGAACATTTGTTCTACAACAAAACACATTGCAAATGATCCTTAACAAATTTTAACTGTTGGTACAGTCAGATAAGAGCACAGTAGCATGTATCATACCCTGTTGTTATTGCAAGCTCTGTGCTGCTAAACATGAGTGGCAATGCAGAGAGATCTATATTTTGTATTTCGATATAAATTATACAGCAGCATAAGAGACCTGAAGAGGCAGCTCTGCTCCTTCCTGCATCGCTTCCTTCACATTTTTAAGCCCACTAAATTTCTTCCCATTTAGTTGCTTTATTTTGGTTCCTTGCCGCATAAAATTGTTCTGTATTCACCAAGCAGTGAAGCCGAAGAAATAATCGCAAAACTTCCCTGCAAAAACTCCAAGAGCTGTTATGTAAAGCAGAGAGGGTATGAGCAGATAGAGACAACTCGGAGGCAACCTGAGGTTTGGTATTCTGTGTCAGCTTGACACACAGGGGAAATAACCCTTTAATCCAGTGCAGTGTATTTCATTTACTGTAGTGTTATCCAGTTCGAAGATGTTATGAAAGGAATCCCCGGAGAGACTTAAGACTTCAAAACCAGCCTGAGTTTGAACTTAATTCCACTGTTGCAAAAGGCTGTAGCCGTGGAAGATGACCTTTTCCGTACCTTGCATGCCAGGAGCCATTCTGCCTCATAATGTCACGCCAAATTAGAATATTCCCTTTTTGTTTTACTCGGGATTTTGTTTTGTCTTTTCTTTTTAATTAAAAGCATCTGTCACTATTAATGAAACGGGGG
>JANZLQ010000040.1:2863181-2877108 GCA_026212715.1 Elanus axillaris
GGGGGGCGGGGGGGATAAATAAAAAAATCAGTAACACAAACAGATTAAAATTGCTGACGTCAAGAGAGATGGGGAGAGCCAAAAAGCTGGGTAATTAACAGAGGGCCTTTCACCTCTGCGTGAGCTCGTCACCAGAGCCCAGGTCAGGACCGAACAAGCATCAGTGCCATCTCCTTGCTGCTCATCGCTCATCTGAAACAAAGGGATGCTCTTGCCCCACCGCCATGCTGGCCTCCCCCCAAACACACCCCCAAATCACGCTGGCAGTGCGAACTTGGGTGGTCTCTCTCCTCCTGTCAGATAGGAAAGGAGAGGGGAAAAATACCTTTAAAGTGCAGATCTCACAGTTGCTCAGGTCTTGCCACGGTTATCCGGAATAAAGGTTCAGATATATTTTTTAAAAAGGCCATAAATCCACGTTAGGAAAACACAAGCTGGCGGAACTCCCCGTGACGGCAAAGCTGAAGGCGTGTGGTCTGATCTTCGACCAGCTACAGCAGCTTCGCTGACCAACGGGTATTTTTAAGCAATTCTGCAGGAAGCTTATTAAACAAGTTACAGAAATCCCAGTTAAAGTTGGTCGCTAGTGTTAATCGTGTCCATGAGTCGACTTCACTATTTCTGAGGTGAATCACGAAGGGCCAGTTTTCACTCGCTGCATCTTACAATTCGGATTACGAATGTAATTAAATGTAAATTTCTATCTTCCAAAAATACGGTTCCCCCACAAAATACTAAATTAATTACACAATGTCTTCATAATGTGAAATTATTAAGCCTGTTAAAGCAGTACAAACAGCTTTATTGTATCACTAATAGTTAGAAATGTTCAGTCAGCACAGCTGAAAAAAATGTAAACTAAATATGTCAAGGATACATTGCTTTCCACTCTCACTATTTTTTTAATGTCTTATTTCATGGTAGATAAGTGAAAAATCTTTTTACCTGACTTAAGTGAGAGGCTCATTTACTCATGCAAATTTAAAACCAAGTGTCATAATACAATGAAATTACAAAAACATATCAAAAAGAAGTTAGCGAGTCACTAAATTTAGCTCCTAATGGAGTTCAACCTGTCTTACACAGTTGTATGTTAATGGGAAGAGCTACAGTGCTCTGTAAACATCAGAGCGCAGCTTAGAAACTGTTGCACATGCACGGGGTTTCTGGAGGAAGCCCTTCAGGTTTACAGCCTTCCACACCTTGATCTAAAGGAGACTTGGATTCTGATCCCAGCCAAGGTTACGAGTACACCTAGCATAAAATAAATTAAAATACACCACGATGAGCTCCGCGCAAGCGCTGGGTTCTGCGGAGCCACCCTGCAAACTCCAGGAGCGGTGCAGACCTGGGATGATTTGCAGGCTGGATACTTACTTAACATGCGCAGGGATTTTCTAAATCCACACAACATATTACGGCTGACATGGTGAAGCGCTGACTTTGTGGGCTGGAAGATACTTAAGGGCTTGGCTCTGAATCTGGGTAGATCCAAGTGACAAAGAAAAACTGGTGCCGCTGAAATAACGGCAGCAAACCACGCGCCAAGGCAGGAGCAGGATCCTGTGTTACAACCTGCTTGGTTTTCACTTGCCCGTAGTTTGAGGACAGCACTAACATGAAGTCTTTATTCTCAGAAACAATCCCTTATTCCAGGAGTAAACCTGGGTTAGAAAGGGGTTAGAAGAGAAGGAAAAGGGAGGCCCAAGGTTAAGATATGACCAGTCCCTCTGGTAGACCTCCGATACTCATCAAAACCAAAGCACCGATTAGGCACAGTGGGGAAAGATGCCTCTGCAGAGAAATTGGCTTAAGATACAGGGAAGCAACCTCCTGAAGAGGATAATGTCCGTAACCCTGCCCGTCAGACCGGGCTCGAGTTTGGGTCCCAGTTCACCGGCGCGGTGGCTGCGGCAGAAACCGCGAAGCTGGGGCCCAACGCCCCAGAAAAGGAAGAAATAAAGATACCCCGTGCTTCCTGACCCGGCGGAAAACCGTGACAATAAGACCCTGTAAGAAGACGAGGTAAGGGAACTAATGGAAAAACATCAAATTGCATTAAGGGCTGTGTTAAAGGTTTACAACATCGGCTCCAGACAAGTCCGCTGATACTCCTGAACCCTTTATCGATCCACAGGTCAAACCAGAAACAAAAAATATCAATTTTAGAAAATATCACTTGTTGTGATACAAAAAAAAAACCCACCCTGTCCCTGTGCATAGGTAAATATAGAGACCTTTCCGCACGAGAGAAAAAAATCTGCCACAGAGCTATACTGTAACTACAAAATCACTACCCTGTCCCCGTCTTGTAAAACACAAAGGCTCGTACAAGGAATTAGGGAGATGTCCTACATAAATGCTTTAATTAATTTGTGAAATTTTGCACCCTTCTTGGAGGCGTGTGACACGGCACTTTTTGCTCCCTTAGATTGCCACAGTTCTCAATTTTATTTTTATCCTGAGTTAGATATGAATCAGGATTTGCAAAAGACAAAACAACACACTGTAATCATCCAGCATGCCAATTAAACTAAAAGATACCCTGGAAATTAAAATTAAATGCCATATCTATGAAAAGAAACAGACAGCTTCCTCAGAAACAACAAAAAAAGCCCATATTATAGGAACATGACTGTGGCAGTCCAAAATCGTAGCCCAAGTAGTTATATAACTTACTATCATCCTTCACATCTGCATACTTTAGATCTTCATCAAATTGTGTATGTTTTTGCACATTTATCATCAAGATTTATTGAAGTTGATTCCATAAATTTCATTTAGTTGTTCACTGCTGCTATTTGTTTCCAAGGCAACAAATGCACTTTGCCCAAGCTGCACAGTAAATCATGATTGTTTGGAATTTGGGGGTCCCTGCCCCTCGTGCTGCACAATGGCTGCACCTCCCAACGCAAACAACAGCACCGGCTCGGCGGCGGCGATAATTAGCAACAGATTTGGTGGGCATTTGAAAAAAAAATTTAAAAAAAATCCATGCTATGGAAGAAAAATGCAAAACTAAGCAGGCAGACAGTGGGCTGCCGGCAGGGAGATAGGATTCATGCAAAGCCCCCTCTCCTGTCTCATTTACACCTCGGACGGCTGGAGGTTGAGAAATCCATTTGCAGGTTCAGGAGGAGTCGGAAGGCTCTTTCTGCAGAAAATAATGATAAGAAAGTCGTCTTCTCATTGTAGTCATCGCAAAAGGGACAACTACAATAGTATAGGAAACAGAAGAGCGGAGGATTTACAAACATTGCACACGCGCCTGAATTTTCCCCATCGGCAGCACCCGCCGGCTCTGCCTCTGCAGGCTCCGGGAACAAGAGCCCGAGGCACAGAAAACTTGCAGGCAACTTCGGAAAAGTTCAGCTCCGGACAGGAAAAACTCTCCGTCTACACTGTGATAGCATAGCGTCCTTATTTCAGTTTTCAGCAGCTGAACTGCAGGAGGTGGACAACTCTGAGCACTAACTCGGAGCAAGCGTGATCGTCTGATTTCATGCTATTCGAAAAGCGGCATCAAAGCTGCCCCATCCACGCCACCACGTCGGCATTGGAAACGCTCAGGAGCCAACCGGAAGCACCGCAGACCGGCGGCACGAGTCGTCGTAACGACCCGCCGCGTCCGACACAGGATGGCTAAAACACCTTTTAAATAAAGAGTAGTAGAAGAAGAGACCACAACTGCAGGAAGACAAGAATCAAATGCAAGAGACCAAGCTAAAACACGCTCTGCGCTCCCGGAGGCTCCTCCGGGGAAAAGCCTCGTGCAAAAAGCCATTACTTCAGCATTTCTAAAAACAAAACCAATCTTGTACGCGATGCTGATATTTTAATGGGACATGACGTTTTCTGAAAGACAATGCAGTTATTTTTGTTTATCTGTCATGAGCAAATATCCATGACTGCAAAAGCACCACCTAAGAGGCAGCTGACAAACTCAGCGCACTGATGCTGGCCACTATAGACGGAACTGGAAGCTTTACGGTGTGCATCAGGGAAACCCAGATTCAGCTTCCAAAGCCAGTCACAGGAGTGCCATGTAACTGCAGCGACCGCAGAGGAACCAGCCCCAATTATCCAGCGCACAGGAAGCTGCAATCCCTTCCCTTTTCCCCCTTCTTTAAAAAAAATGGCTCTCAAACCCTCTTTGTCAGATAGCACATTCCCTTGGATTCACCCATTATTCCTAGAGCGATCAACAATGACAGCATCCCTGATGACAAAAGCCGCTAGTTTTGCCGCTTTCGGTGTCAGAAATGTTAAAAGATTGCTTGCTTTCTAAGTGCAAGTCCACATTTAAGAGGAATAAAGAATTTGCTGTAGCAGGCTGGATCAATGATGCAGCAAGCCAAGCATGCGACCTCCAGCAGGGTGGCTGGGTCCAGCGCTCCTGGACACAATAAAATAACCTTACGCTGCTCCTGATCAACTTCACAATGCAGGAAATGGGGAAAAAACTTACTCCTGACCCTTGACGCAACAAGCTACCTCCTTCAGCTATATGAACCGGTTGCTCTTATTAACACTATTATCATCAGGCATATTCATCCCCTTCTCCCCTTCACTGCAACGACTGGCATCCGAGATGCAAACCTGGCTTTCATAGCCATGACACTGGTACGACGGAAGCAGGATCGATGGAAATGAAACAGCATCACCTCCAGTTCGGCAGCAGGGAAGAAGAGCCCTCTCGTTGTCACCTTACAAAGATGGAGCACGGTGGCAGCGTGCCGGTCAGCAGCGACGTCCCAGGCAGCGCCCAGGCATAATCACCATCACGGGCAGGGATGCTACCCGTTAACAACGGCCGCTAAACACCACCTCATTTCTCTGATGGTAGCGAATGAAATCCATCCTGCGAACACCACCATCTCTTCTAACAAGAGCAAAGGTACCATAGCGCTGCTCATCAGGCACTGAAGTGACAAACTGCATTAACTATCCCAATTAGAGGAGCGCTCCAGTGCTTCAGCCTCACCTCTTCACTCACGACTGCGGTCTCCGCTGTTTACGTGAGCGTGAAAAATAACATGTTCCGATGGCAGCTTCTCATTTTACACTACAATAAATGAAAAGCAACACAGAGGTTGCAGTCCACAAATGGCCCTCTTCTTTCAGGAACGGCGTTGGAAACGTACAGTCCTGCAATCGGGTGACAGCTGGAGAACATCCCCGCGCCGCTGAAAACATCTAGCATAAGAATATTCTCCAGCCAGCAGCACAAAAGCAGGGAGAGGGTATAAATAGCCTTCGAGGAGGGTGTATAAATAGCTATAGGTAACGTTTGTACACTATAAAAATCCTCCATTTTTGGCCCGGCTTTGCAAGCACGAGGCTCCTTTCCCAGTGCTTTGCTTGTGCTTTGGAGACCGGCTTCCCCTTCCCTTCCAGCCGGCACATCGGGGAGAAGGCAGGGATTCCTCCGAATGCCCTATTACACCCTCGGAAGAATGGCAGGCGAGTGAATTTCCCTTGCCAGCTGTTTAAAAGAAATCCTATCAAGGCTGATGGGACCAAAAATTGGATATGTTGGGCTAGATCCTTCCGGGGGTTACAGGCACGGGGCGGCTAGGGGCTGGAGGGAGGGCTGCGATTGAATACGTCTTCCTTAGACACAAAAACCAGCAACTGTGCACGTGCACACGGGCGCCCGCTCATCTCACGTTTGCGCTTTCTCTCCAAAATAAATACTATCTGCCCTCTGAAGTAAGAGCCGCGAGCTGCCAGCCTCCGAGCTGGGTGAAAACACATCGAGGAGCGCAGCCGGTGCGTGTGCATGTGACACAGGCATCTGCATATCACGCCACCCCTCTGCCTCCCTCCCTCCCGCTCGCCGGGTCCATTCTTACCAACCAGCAGAGGATAAAAATGCTCTTAAAAAGACCTAATTTTCCTCCCCAGCTATTTGTTGGCGATGCAGCCCGCGGGTTCGCGCAGCCAAAGGGGCACTCCCCGCTCAGAGAGGGAATTTCACAGTGACAGTCTGGGCTCGGCAAGGCTGTCCCCTCTCCTCTGCCGCAGTATCAGCATCCCCAAAGATGCTCCAGCCCAGCCCCATCACTCCCAACGCTTCCCCCCCTGGTTCTCCCCCGGACGAAGCAGCGTCCTGGGGCGTCCGTCCGGCCACGAACTCACCTCGCATCCCTCTCCAAAAAATCTCTAACGAGGGCACGGCGAGGCCAGGGAGGGAGCAACCCCCTCCCCTGCTCTCCCCGGCGCGCTGGGAAGCGGGGCTGCAGAACAAGGCTCGGCGATGAGCGCTGGCAAAGCTCGCTTACCACCCGGTGAGCAGCTCCCCGTGGCGTGCAGGTGGCTCCTTTGATTTCTGATTATTTGTCAGCCTTGCTTCTGGCTGGCACTGTGCCTAGGCCAAACTTTGCAGCAAGCGGGTCAACCCACCGAACAGCCTCTCCAAAGGGTCTCTCGGAGCTCGTGCACCTGTGGGAAGGGAACATAGAGTCCGCGGCTGGAGGCACGGCTGCGCCCCGGGTTGTCCTGCGGTGGATGGGACCTGCAGTCCCAACCGCCTTTCCAGCGAGGGGTCCGCACCAGCATTTACTGAACGGTGCCCCAGCAAAAACCTCGCACGGCAATGAAAGTGCATGACGGCTTCAGACTGGAGCTACCTGAAAAATTCCTGTTGAAAAACACTCACTCATCAAGGCCCAAATGTCGTGTGGGAATGAGCCAGTTTTAGCAGAAATCTCACCAGGAATGTCTTGCAAACCCAAGACACCCGGAGCAGCTCACAGCATCATCTCCCAGCCAGGGAGACCTGGGTCCAAGCCCCTGCGGCGTCCAGCTCCAACCAGGCATCGTCTCCCACGCCCCTCCAGGGGCGAAGCGCATGGAGCAAAACCAGTGGAGCAAAACCATCCCAAGGGTGCTCGGTGCCGAAAAAAGGCACAAATGTATGGACAAGGGGCTACAGAGCAGCAAACTGCCGTGTCAAATCTGCAGCTCCACAGGCTGGTAACAGCAGCTACCCCGTTCCTACGCTCTTCAACAGAGAAAGCTAGAGAGCACAAGACTCTGCTGGGGAACCTAAGCATCCTCCAGCTTACCGTACAGGGAGCTGGTTAGTTTGGCCTTTTTTTACTTTGCACAAACCTTGCTTTAATTCCCCCAGCGTTTCAGGCACATGTGTTTCTGAATCTGGGTTTGGCCCTTCTGCTGAAGCTCCATGCGTGTGAGAGTGTCTATACACAGCGGGGACTATTCATATTTGTGGGAGAATGAAGGAGCTAATTCAGGGCTTTGGTGAGATGAAAGGAAAAACCTTAATTAAAATAAGTTTTAAAACCCATCAAGATTTTTTTTTTATCTTATTCAGATTAGCAGCCATCCTAAGATTACACTCGGAATCTAAATGTACTGCTTCTCTTCAGACATTGCGGGCTTTGCGCACAAAGCCCTTAAGACATCAAAACCCGTACCAACCTAATAAAATAAAAATGGGGGAAAAGTACGTCTGACAGTAACTAAAATTACACAGACTTCCTCAAAGAATGCAAGTAATGCCCTTATTTTGTAAAGAACTTCCTTCCCCCGACCCAGCTCAGAAGAAGTACTGCTGGAAGCACACCACGATTAACGTAGGGTCGAAGCAGCTCTGCTTCTTGCAGGAGAAAAACTGCCAGCAAAAGGGCTGGTTCACACACGAGTCTGCACAATAAGGATATTACCCTGCAAATTCTCCAGAGCGGGCGAACACTGAGAGAAGCAACTTGACTGAGCAACTCTGACCACCCCATGCTGGGCTCCAGGCACGAGTCTTCATCCTCAGCTCTGGGAACTTCGTCCAGGGGCAAAAGTAGGGGTGGGACAAGGATACGTTTCCACAGCAGGCTGATTTTTAAAGAAAATTCCCAAATAAGAGCCACCGAAGCTCTCTACTCGTTTGCAACACTCGCTTTCATCCCAACAGAGATGGAGTAACGAGTGATCGACAGCTCGTGACAAAATGCAGCGTATCATCACGGTTCCCCAACCCATGACTTCACTTTCACCACTGTGTACGTAAACCCCAGGCATCCACCAGCACCTCCTGCCCAGAGTTTTTTTGAGCAACAACATCTGAAGAGTTACGGCAACGGTCTCGCACAAACACGTTTTCACGATGACGAGCAAGCACAGAGAGGGAGAGTCTTCTTACCACAATTCCAACTAAAAAAAAAATCACATTAAACATAGGGAAAACTCTTCCTGCTCAGAGGTTCCTCCAGGAACCCCCGTCCGTACCTTCCCGTCAACTACCTGCCCCCAGCCCTAGAGTACGGAATAGCATTTGGCAGACGCAGCCCTTCCAGCCCTGCCTTCGGGCTGCGTGGCTGATGCAGCCTGGCTCGCTGCGACATACAGCCAGGCAGGGAGGAAGAAATGCAGCGTTCCCGAGCAAACCGTGCCGCTTGACAGATTTTTGTTCTCCGCCCCACAGCAGTCCAAGTGAGTGCATTATCCGTATTAAATACCAGGTACCACTAGTTTGATATTGAGTTTGCTTTAAGAAAAAGAAGAACCAAATCAATTTCTTGGGAGGATAAACTTGCAGCTAAAGGGAAAAACTACAATTACACTTTTCAGCCATGAAAAGTAAATCAGATGGTGCTGAAATCCCAGCAGAAAACACAGATTAATTAAAGTCTGCACTTTCTAAATCTGTTATTCAACTAAACACAGCTGTTAAAAAAATGATGCCTTTGCTGTAATTTTCATGTACATTCACACCACTGAAATACAGCAAAAAATATTAAGTGCATTCAGTTAGCTGCTGAAGTTGTACCGGAAAAGAAAGCATGCATATATATTTAATTATGACAAGGATTGTTATATTTAAAAGCAGAAATTTTACTTGGGGGCTCAAAGACTGTCTCCAAGGAAGGGACTGAACCTGTTCCAACGGGGCGAGCGCAGGAAGGGAACCTCGAGGTGGAGCAAACCGGGCCAGGAGCTCGGTGCGCTCCCTGCTCCTGCACCACCGGTCCATGCCCATCCTCAGCCAGACCCCGGCACTCCTTCTGGTGCAAAACCACTTGTACTTCCAAGTGCTTTTGGCCATCTGTCCGTCACAGGCAGCGCTTCCCAGTTTCACTGATTTCATTAACCCTAATACATTTTAAGATCTTACACAGAAACAATTCACCCCCCCCCCCTCCCCAACCAGTTTCTTTACAGGGCATCATCTAAAACCCTGCTAGCTTCAGATCAAGCTCTGCTTCCACACAGAGCCAATTTATTCATCAGGAGACGGCACAGCTACCAGCGCAGCACTCGGCGCCGGCAATATCGTACAAGAGACGCAACCTGGTCCCTCCGCGTGCCCCAATCCCCCCAGGCTCCGCGGGGGGTTCCGCACAGGGTGTGCAATGCTGGTAGAGCACAGCCACCACTGACACCCTGTCAGGTGGGGAAAAAGCGACATGCCTGAAACAAAAGCTTTCCTTCTCTTTTTTTTTGCCCCTTCTCTCCAAGTCTACATCAACGATCAAAGTGGAGAGCTCCTTGCTCAGTCACAGAGGGAAGCAAAATTGCCGTGATTTGAATGCAACCTAAAAGGCACTCTGCAATTCAACTCAATCAGTATAAACTTACTTCCCAGCCCTGACGCAGCTGTTCCTCCCCTATGGAAGAGAAAATAATACTTGAACCTTGCCTCCTCTGCAAGGGGGAGAAGGCATGGGAGAGCCCTCACTGCCTCTCAATCCTTCTGAAATCACTTCAGCTTAAAATATAATTAGCATGATCTAATACAGTAATATATTAATATTGGCAATAGCTCTTTGCCTTAATATCAGTCTGTAAAGCCTCTCATAATCTAGACACACGATTGCTGCAGTCAATGGCAAGAGGCTGATGATGCCACCAATGCGCACTTGCAGGTATTCACATCAGGGGAAGACTCGGACCCATGACCTTAGAGAGCAGAAAAGCCGCCCAGCAAATACCAGGAGCTGGATTGCCAATGCGGAATCGCAGCATCTCTACAAGACAGCAACCCCAGCTGTGTGATGGTCATTTAGCGACAATACATCACAACATCTGGAACTGCAGTTACAACTTGAAGTGTGCCTATTTGCATGTAACCTGCAATAAAAATCACAGTATTTTCATTCGGCTCCTCTTTTTTTTTTTTTTTTTTTTTGAGGACAGCAACATTGGATCGGAAAAAATACCTTCAAATCTGGGGAGGCTGTAAAAAAGTGTTCTCAGGGTCCAAGGAGACCCCTGAGTCTCTACATGGCAATGGTCAGTCAGCTACGTGTAACAAGAAATGTGTTGAATAAACTGGTCTAAGCAACTACTCCACTACTTCACAGAAAAAGACACTTCTCAGTAGGTTTTACTGTCGCTGGCTTTTGCAGAAAACACCTCCCTGCGCCTACTTATTATTAGTCCTCTACCTAATCGACCCAACCATATCAAGCATGCATCTTTTGCAAGTTCCTGAAACATGACCAACTAGAAGAAAACCCAATTAAAACCAAGGAGGTATTGGTAAAAAAGAGGAGCTGTATTTTTTTCAGGGATGAGCAAGATGCACTGGTAGCAAAGTACTTCCTATAATCTTCCATTACAGGGTGAAGGTTTTAATAAAAAGAAATAAAAAGAGCTCACATTTTGATCTTTTCCCTGAGCTAGACATGGTTTAATTAGCTTGATCTCATTATGTAAACTGGAGAGGAAAAAAGAACACCATTAAAGCAATATCCCACTGGCAAATGAGACAACCTTGACATCAACTAAGATATTTTCTTGGAAAAGTCTCCCCTGCCTGCGATGCAGTTTCCACACCTCTTCCTCATCACAAGGTCTTCATCATCCCACCTCTTCCAGCTGCCCTGCTCAATTCAACGGCATTTCTTTGTTTCTGCTCCCCTCCAAGCAGCCTGAGAAATGCCAGTAGTAAAAAACTGAGCTAGATGTTGACTTGGTTCTATTTAGCCTGAGATCATTCAGTGTGTTCCTTAGAAAAGATCAACTGGAACTAAACATTGCCATAATATACTCCATCTGTTAAAGTACATACTTTTGTAATAACGCATTTAGAATTCAATAAGAAAAGCGAGAATTACAAACAAGGTGTCCATAATGAGCCTCAATATAATTATTAAACCAGATAAAGTAGGCCGGGTTTTCAATACAAGAAAGTTATTTGTACCTTAATGATAATGAAATGTAAAAAGCATCTGTAATTTCCGCTGAAATGTATTGCAGAAAGTCAACTTAGTGCACGTCACTTTGTTAAGACTATTCTTATTATTGTGTTTGCAATGACAGCAAAATGCTTCTTAGTTCCAACTCCTGGGATATATAAAAATATGATTAGAGCACTATAACAATACAACAATGGATTAATTTGCCCAACCATTACATTTGGATCTGAAAGACTTTTATAATTTATTTTACCAACTGAAAGGTGGTTATTTTGGGATCCTGGCTCATAACAAAGTAGTTCAGTGCAGCATTTTGAAGTTGGTTGTTTTTTTTTAATTCCAGCACCAGCAATACTACAAGGTTACAGTGTTTCTCGCCTGTTTGCCTGTCACCCTGAGCTTTTGTGCCATGCCTTATTACCCTGTGATTTAGCTTGGGCTGCTCCGGAGTCGGAGCTGGGCTGCCTACTCAAAAGGGCATCGCACATCCCACAGCCTGCAAAACAACAAGACAGTGGTGATTTATCCGGTAAAACCATTACCCAAGTCAAAGAAGCTGACACTTTTGGGGGATGCTTAACAACATTACCTACACCAGGAAAGGAAAGCATAAAGAACTAATCGGTGTCGAACAGTACAGCTAACAAACGTAGACCAAGAGGTGTTGAGAAATCTGGCCTGAAGAGCAGACAATATAAAGGAAAATAATTAATAACTGAATGTCAACAGAAGCCAACCTCTACAACTGCAAGATTAGCATGGAATAATCACAGATTATTAGCAAATTCATGTGCTCACCCTCAAGATAAACCAACACTGTTTGGAAGGGAGTGGAAGTCGCCATTTTAGCCTAAAATGGGGACCAGAACCAAGTTTTTTCAACAAAGCAAAAGCCCCTAGGACCTCAATCACGGTGCTATTCAAAAGGAGGCAAGTATGCAGAGGTAGGAACAGCCCAACGATCAGAAATAAAGACTAAACCAGAAATGGGCAACACTGGTGCGATACTACAGACAGGGAGGGCGATCGAACAGACCTGCCAACCCTCTCCTCTTCCCATCAGCACCACCGCAGCGTGGTCTGACTGCACCCAAATTTCACTTGTTAAGGCAAGATCCCTTCCCAGGCTCTTTGCCCCAGTCCTGTCCATTCTTCTGAAGACTCCCTCTCTTAAATGTACTCCTCTGCTATCTTCTTCCAGGCGCCGTGGCTGCTGGACCCGGAGACCACCCTGCCCTGAGCACCTCTCGCAGGATGACTTCCCCACGCTGCTCAGTGCATCACGTTACAGCCGCGCTGCCACAGGCGGATACACAAATACATCTGTAGCCAAACACGGAAGAGTTGGCAGGACCTAGTTTAAGGCTGAGCTAAAGGAGAAGCATTCCAGCAGGGTTTCAGGAAGGAAGACGTGTATTTTGGGAACACCGCCACTGGACCACACATGGGTAGGCTAAGCCAACTCTCCTGTCATCAGCCTGGTCTTTAGGAGCACAGTTCTGACCCTGGGGTCTCGTCCCATGGAGACCCAAAGGCAGGAGAGTCTTCTCCAGTTGGTCTAAATCCATGCCAGAGGATGCTCAACATTATGGAAGAGACCATATTCTGCCGGAACTACTCAACAGTTTAATGACATTATGGGAAAATAAACATAAGCGCTGTGTTTCCATCAGTCAAGACGATATTCTCCATTTTATACTCTTGTACTTGTTCTACACTCTTTGCACTACACCGTAAACTTAAGACTGGCAGCCTCGCCACCAGAAAAATAAAGTCTTTAGTCTTGTTTTGAATGCTGACGTCTGACGTTAGCCTTCGCTGTCCTTTCCCCAGCCCCTCAGACGATGCCGTTTCTTCTCATCCACCCTGAACGCACCACAAGCACCCCCAAGATGACGGCACTGCCTGGGTTAACAAGGAGAAAAATCAATGCAACATCCCTTTTAATTGCAGTGGCAAGGTAGAGAAAAGAAAGTGCAAAGGGATGCCTTATTCCCGCATGCTTTCTGCTTTTAGCCAACACAGACTGTCACGTCAAGAGGCATGGCACACTGACGGGGTAAAAACTGAGAGCTGATGTAGGCCTTCCACGGATTTAACCCATCGCATACAGATAAGACAACTACTTCATTTCTGGATCATTGTTTCACTAATATCCTCAGCTTTTAGGCAATGAGACTTATTATGTAGCAAATTGCCCAAATCTTGCAACAGACTTTTTCTTCCTAAAGGACATTTTAAGGGAGCAAGAAATTTATCTTCTCTTCATCTTCCTACATAACTGTAGTTATTTTGCAATTAACTTTTATGCTTATTCTGGGGTTTTGTAAAAGTGAATTTGGCCAAGCATAACACGCCACACACCTTTTTTCACTTGAGAAGCAAGTACAACAGGCCAGAATCTTCCAGGTTATTTCCAGAAAAGAGGAAAAACAATGATGGGGTCAGGCTCAGTGACATGGCTGTTAAAAAGTGTCAGTGAAGTTTTCTGAAAGGTCTCATGCTCCAAGTTTTTAATTAAAAAGTCATAAAGGCTACAAAGGCTCTACTCCAGATTTTCTTCCCCGCTGCATTTGGGGCAGAAGCTACTGGCTAAGGATTGCAAACGGGACATGCAATTGGCATCTCAAACCAGGCACTAGGCAAGAGAGATGGATTTAAAAAAAACCTTGAATTTCCAGAGGTTTTGAGCAGTCTGAAATACTGTGGCTCGGATCTACATGCAGCATTTCCTCAGGGTTTTGGGGGGGGGGGGGGGGGGGGGGGGG
>JANZLQ010000040.1:2877208-2899448 GCA_026212715.1 Elanus axillaris
CCCCCACCCCCCCACCTGCAGTAAGACTGATTTACAAGCTAGATAGTGGTATAGCATGGATTTCGGCAAGGAAGAGGATAATAAAGGACAAATGCAGGCATGTGTGCATCTCAAAACTCTTCCTGCCCTGCTTTCCATATGAAATCGTATGAGCTTCCCATTCATTACTATCAGTGCTCTTGCTGGATTTGGATGATTGCCCAATTGCTACTGTTGCCAGAAATCCAAAACATCAGTGGGGTGATTCATCTGATGCCTTGACAGCTCTGGAGCTGGGCGGAACCCAAAAAAACCAAATACCGCGATGGGGTCCTCTCGCATCCTGCTGCAGCAGGAGCCACTAACGCAGGTACCGTCATCGCTTCGAGCTGCACCTTTCCCGCGCGGTTGCTGCATTACCAAAGGACGGCTTTCTCAGTAGCACTAGCAAACACAGCTTTACCTATATCTTCTTTGTCCGCACCACAGGAGCTAATTGTCGTAACAGAGCAAAACTGTATTTCCATACTGGCAAAGCTCTTCCACATAGATGACGTTTAAGTCTTGTTTATATGGTGCTCACTCATCCAAAGAGTTAGCAACTAGAGAACAAGAGGGGCTTTGTACCTCCATGCTCTGCTATGTTAAAAATTGATTTAGCATAATGGTTTCAAAGAGATTAAAATCCAATTTTGTAAATCAAAGCAGGAACTGTACTGACTCACTTCTACAGCAGCAGAAAAGAACCTGCTGAATTCTGAAAAAGACAGTTGCAGCCCTGATCCTCTATTAACACACAGAAAGTAATTAACCAATCAAAACCACAATTTAATAAGCTGTATTTTACGGTATGCATCTGCTCTTTACCCTCACATCAATAACAAGACAGGATTTTCATCTAGAGAAGAAGAAAAGGCAGCGTCTGGGTTAGCCACAACTTCTCAGGTAGCATCATCCAGCTGACCTGCTCAGTGTGGAAGGCCTATTTATGGCAAAAGCAACATGAAACCCGTTCTCCTAGAAGTATTTATCATCATTCAGGATTCAGCTTTGCATTATTCCCATTCTAGAAATTGCTTTTAGCATTAAACTTCATTTAAAGAAAACACCCAACAAACCTCAAATGAGTAAAATAAGATAAATTGAGATGAAACAAATGGGCTCTGCAGATGTCCTAAGAACTCCAACATACAAACTGTCTCCTTCAAGGAAAACACATTCCCTTTAATATCCTGGATATGCAGATATAGCTGTAAAGAAAAAAAATCCACACGTTCAGAATCATTTATAGTAAGTATCTTTGATGATTTTGAAGAAAAACGCAGACATACTTAACAGGGCCTGATACATACCACGCAGCACGGAGATGTTATGTGATGCAGACAGCTCAGGACTCATTAGATCTTTTTAACAAATTTCGCATCATTTCTTACAAGCAGTATAGAAATCATATCACTAATTCGCATATGAAAAAGCAATCTGAGCTTTGAAGAACACCTGAAGCTTTACACAGGCACATAAGAAATAGTGGATATTCAAGCTCATGCATTTACAGAGATGAGGTGGAGTTTGGTCGTTGGGTTTTGGGTTTATTTTTTTAATTTTGTTTTCTTTTAGAGGGAGGATGTTGGCATTTTCCCTGGCTTTCTTTTTAATGCAAAAGTTAGCCTTGTTTATGCTACTTATTTCTCACCTAAATCAAGATCTCTGTGCTACTGCACGGAAATGTTTGGTGTCTATCTGCATTCCCCAGCTCTGCAAAATCTGTTCTCCAAAATCCCCATGGAAAGATGAGGACTTGTCCCAGGGACATGTTTAGGGAGGTTTGGAGCCATGGAAAGGGGAGGCAGGGAGGAAGCCTTCATGTCACAGACGTTATCCCAATGCATTTTTTTAGAGTTGGGAGCAATCAAGAGCGAGCAGTCACGAATTTCCCATTGAGAAGAGTGAGATTAAAGAAATTCTTATAGAGAACGGCGCACGCGGGCATTGGTGGGGAGACAGCGTCAGATCCACGCCGTGCCCCCAGGATGCAAAAACTGGAAAAGCCCTGGCCAACCCCAGCTCCGAGACGACGACTCCGAGATGCCCGAAACAAAGCGGGTGAACTTCTTCACTCATCAACACGCACTCTTTGGCTGCGGTGGGCACTCGATGCCTCCGCCGCAGCCTGCTCCGGAGGCAGGCGCCAGGCACTGCCGGCTTTGCATCCTCCTAACCCACCTGGAAAAATCCTCCATTCTGCTACAAGAGCCTATCCCTAGGGCACGAGACCTGTCCTGGTGTGGCTCAGCTAGGGATTAAGAAGGGGGAAAAAGGAAGGAAGAAATTGTTCCTCCTTCTCCCACCGGCGTGTGAACCAAATACAAACACCCCTTAATTAGTAACACACTCCAAATTCCACCCCCCCCCCCAGCTGCAGTTTTGATGGGCAATTCATCTAATCAAGCAATTCTTTGCATGAAAGGCAACACCGTAGCCACACTTGGACAATTATGATTTAGGTGGATGTCTGCTGGTGCTGAGTTAACTCACCATGCTTCGAGCAACCAGCCGCGGCGCGACGGTAGGCATGCCACCAGGGGACAGAGAGGAACTGCCTCGGCTCCAGCTAGGGTTTCCAGTCCAATTCCAGAATTTAATAACTGGAAGATAACTTGCACAATCGCAGTGGTACAGCCGGCAAAAAAGGTCTCTCCTTTTTTTCCTGAAAAACTGTGAGAAATGCTTCGGAAATGCTGCCTCAATGTGCATCCATCTCTCTATCATCATCATCAAGAACCTTCAACAGACAGCAGCAGCTCTCACCTGGCGAGTTTTTAGTCCTGTTGCTTTTATCTCAAATGAAGTTCTAAGAAAAATGGTGGACTATTATTTCAAGGAGAAAACGATCTTCCACTGAGAACTCAACGGCTTTCCCAGCTTCCATGCTTATGGGAAGGATCCCTTCTGGGAGCCACTGGTTGCCACAGACCCAGGACACCCCTTGAGATCCTGGCCCGCCGCTGCTCAAGGATGAGGACCCTGGAAAAAGGTACTGACTGTACTGAGAGACGACCTGAAGCAAAAAAGTTATGCAAATGAGAAAAAAATGAATATTTAAATGAAACATTTATTAAGAACAGATTAACTCTGTCAATCAATATTCACTTTTGTTTTCCTGTGTGCACATTTGGAAGGGCTGCACAATAACCAGTTTCGTTTTTTCCAGGGTATATTTAGTTCTGTATTTAGAAGTGCAGCTTCCTGAAAGAGTTTTTTTTTAAATGAAGTGCATTTCCTTGTGCAAAGGAGAACAAATTGCTACTTAAACTTTCTTCTATTGTCTATTCGCCTGCAATTTCCACCTCATTTACAGCTTTTTTGTGTCTGCCCTTTTGTTTAGTTTTACCTTTGACATTCTCTTAATTTCTCTTCAGAGATACCTGACACCTTTACATTAAACTCACAATACACATAATACAGGAGTTTTTGGAGGAATGCTGCTCAACAGCAGCAGCTCCAAGCCAGGCTGAGAACCCTGATGTCTGCCAGGAGGTGCAGTTTTGAAAATAATTCCTCAGCTGCAGAGGAAATTTTGAATAATTTTGAAAATTATTTCTGATCTCCAAAGTTTGTAGAGAGAGCAAGGAGCTGGCACTGTGTGTGGGACCTGCCGATGCTGCCGGTTCCTTTGCAACTCCAGCACCCTTACGCTGCATAAACCGAGATCCCGGGCAACGTTTACCTTCCCTTTGTGTCCATGTGTTTTCAAATAAAACGGGAATAAACCGCTGAGTTGCTTCAAGAGCCAGGCTGGATGCGAGGACGAAGATGGAGGAGTTTGTTATTTAATGCTGGTGAGCTCTTTAATAGCTATCAATGTAAGGAATCAAGCTTTCAAATTAATTGATACTATGATAAAGAGCTTTGGGGCAAGAAAGCCATTTAAGATGACTATCCCTTTCAGGTTAGCAGAACGTATAAAAACCCACGTAGTTGCCTGATAGCAAACTCGACAACTTGATTACGTATTATACCCTGATTTTGTGCCCTGCTATAGGTAAAGCGAAGAATTCACTTCCCTGCTTCAGTCCTCACTGGCAATCCAAGAACACCAGAGGAAGAAAGCAGGAGTTTTGAGGATTCGTGGCAGAAACTGGGACGATAATAAGCAGTTGCATCCCCATTAATGCTTAAGCCTGAGGCCGTGGGGGAGATGTGGTGGTTCCTCCCCACTGCCCACCTGTTTTCAGCAGGTTGTTTTCAGCAACAGGGATGGTAGCTGGAGGCGTTCCCAGGCCGTAGCTGATCCCAATCACCAAGGCCAGGAGGAAGCATGATGGTGCTTTGTAACCAAGGCCTCGCGACTCCTCCTGCCTCCTGGGACATCCCGCAGCTGGACCAGGTTCCCAGCACGGCACGGCACAGCACAGCACGCAGCGGCACCGGCCCCGCGTGCCGTCACAGCAAAGGAGGACGACCGTGATCCATGACTGTTCCAAGCTCCAAGGTTGTGCAAAAACATCCCCTTGCCTCCACAACTCCCTCCTCCTACCAGTTGTTTCTTAAATGACATTAGTGCCACACCGCTGTGCGTGTCCAGGGCAGCCTGGTGCCCAGCTCCCCACTAATATTTGGGCAGTAGGAGCTCTACAATCATCCGAGGGTCTCAAGTCTTCCTCGGAGCTCTCACAAATTGACAGGACTCAGCCCATCACTAATGCCGAGTGCACCCATTGGAGTGGGGACGCGACAATAGCTCAGGAACAATCCCACCAGCACGGACCCCCACTCATCTCTCCCCATCTCAGCCGAGTCCCCTAATCACCAGTGACCTACATCCCACCATCTCCCGCAGCCCGGCCACTCCAGGACGGGGGGAGAGGACCGAGGCCGAGCGGGTCCCTGCTCAGCCGGCAGGTTTTGCTTCTCGGCCGTCCCTTCCCCAGGGCTCCTCTGGAATTGCAGAGGATGCGCAGCATCCGTCTGCAGCTCCCCATGCTCCTCCGTGGGGCCGGTCAGGCACCGGCCACCAAACTTGGCAGAGCCAAAGCATTATGCTGCATCTTGGGTCCTTTTCATTCTCAGTTTCCTTTCAACGTGTGTTCCAGTTCAGCATCTGCTGATAACAATAGATGGGTTCTATTATATTGCTGTTAGAAGAAATAACGAGAGTCTCCTCCATGTCACCGTCTTTCAGGGACCGTTGAAGCTGGAGCGATACTTCACTTGCACACCAGGAAGAGGGCACGCTCTAAATGGTTATTTTGAAAAGCGTTAAGCCCATCACCCCAATCCTCAGTGGATCAGACACTCCGCTCTTGCTAACGCTTCCATTTTGTTTGCAGAATGAAGTGAAACGGGTTTTTCCCCTAAATGTTTGCTCTCGTGCTCTCTCTCCAAGCACTCGTTTACTCTTGCTTTCTCCCCTTCTGATCTAAAACCACACCAGCTGTTCGGTATTGCTCCCCAAGCAGGACAATCTGCCCATTTTCTTTTGCTTTAATAAGAAAAGAGGAGAGGGGGGAGGGAAAAAACCAACCAAACCAACCCCAAAACCAAAGACAGTCAGGAATTGGCATCTCTATCAAACACACTGTCATGACAGTAACATAAAAACCCAAAAGTGACAAAAAGACTCTTGGCTGTGAAAACATGCATTTCCCAGAATTTCCACCGGCTCCTGGGACTGCAGATCTTGCACGCTCCCAACACGCTGGAGCCAGGATAAAGCCCTGTGTGCTGCCGGCAGAGCAGCTCTCCCTTCCCCAGCACCACGTTCTCCTCCTGGAAACACCACCAGCGGGACCGCAGAGCGCCGGGTCGGAAATTCGGAGAGCGCCGAGATTTGATTTTCATCTACTTTGTTAAATTTCTGCTAATTGCTTTTAACGTACTTCCTCCGCCAGAGTCTTTATAGCTTAATTCCTCATGGGCATTCATTCTGGAGTTTTACTAAGTAGAGAAGGAAAATGAAATCTAACTACATGCCAGTGATGTAATCGCTAATGGCCTTTGTAACAAATGTATGCAAGGTTTTTTGGGGGGCTTTTTTTGCCACTGATGGCCTTCATCAGATTTTGTAAGCTGATGAAAACCGAGCAAAAGAAGCTGCAGTCCTATAAATACTACGAAGCAGCGAGGCTGGATGTGATGTAATGCAGTCCAGTATTTTATAATTAGCACATTAGAAAGTACAGTGAAAAGACTCTGCACTGAAATACTTGAGCTCAAGTTCTAATAAAATACATCACTATCTTCCTGGTTTTGACTAAGATAAGTTGTCACCACAAAGTAAGAAACTTCAGATCGTTTTCAGTCATCAGCAAGCTACAGCTAGCAGGAGTTAACGCATTAATACTCTTTTACCCTCAGAAAACAAGGATGTTGAGATCCATAACTCCCAAACAATATTATGCATAGAGCATACTTTTCATCATTACACATTAATAGATTTGGGAGTGAAAGTTGGAGGGGTGGTGTTACATGTCAAAATTAATTATAATGCCAATAAGCTGAAATTCAACAGGGAAGATCAGGTTGACTAAATTATTGTGTTGAGTTATCAGCACTGAAAAATCAACTGAAAGAGGCTGTAGCCTTTTGCCGCAAATCCAAAGGTGGATTGAAAAATAGTGAGAAGTAATAAAAAATTCCCAGACCAATCCATTGCAGAGGATTTTAAGTGACTAAGGACAGTTCCAAGTTAGCCTGAATTTATCTAGGATATAATTTTGCATTACAGCTGTTAGAAAGTTCAACTGGATCTTATCTTTTCATCACAGGCTTACTAAAATTTGGGACCAGTGGCCACAAACTACGTCAATTCAGGTAAATTAGGCTATTTGCTTCCTTCGTGATGTGAAGCCACAGAGGAAACTCCAGTTCCATTTCTGCAAGAGTTTCTCAGTGTCTTTCCAGATCAGGCACTTCCACGATCCATAAAGACAATGAAACGGATTCCATAAATTCTACCTGTGTGCCAGTTGGCAACCTCAAAAGAATACCACAATTAACATAACAGTGCTAAACCAAAACCAGAAGAAGAACAACAACAACAACCACCAACCCCCAAACCCTACAAGCAGAGAAAGCCCCCCCTCCCCCCCAGCCCCTAAGCATTCAATGGTTCAATTTGTCTTCCTAAGAGCTGGAGTACCAAGAATGTTACTGTGAAAAAGGATGAGAACAAACAAGAAGTACCACATGGACATTTAAATCCTACAGACTCAATTAAATGTTAACAATAAAATACAGTATGAGTTAATGCTAGACAAAAGGATTAAGGAAAGGAGGAGGACTTATTTATAAACATACAAATGAAAACCTGGTTAAGAAGAAGTAGGGGAATTAATAAAAGATAAAAAGAATGATTCAAATATGGCTAAGAAGGGGAATTCCTTTATTAAATTTGTCTTCAAAAGTAAATTAAGAAAAGATGCCTGCGCTATCAGAGAGTGATGGCGAGTTTATAAAAATAGCTGCCACCGAAGGAGAGAAAAAGGGAGTATCTGGAAAATGCAGACATGTGCCAAATCACTCAATCTGTGCAATTAACCAAAGAAATCAAGTGTTGTTATTTGTGAAGAATTATTTTTTAAAAGGGAAATTTAGCAAATTCCTTCAAAACATAAGTCTAATACCTAATTCTGGAAATTACTTAAACGGATGGATGCAATTAACTTCTATTCCTAGCAAAAGAATGGAAGAAAACATTAAGAAAAAAAAAAGTATCTGCTGCAGATAGCAGCTTAGTAAGCTGCAAAGAAGTACAGATTTGCAGAGAACACCTCTTGTTATGCACAGTTGGTTTGTTAGCACAAATTATTTATTTAATGAAAAGAAGAAAGGAAATGCCACATGGATTACAGTAGCATTTTCAAGAGTCAGTCCTGAAATTAAAAGCAATAGTCCTGCAAAAACCTGAGCAGCCTCAATTCCTACTTTAGAAGGGATTAGGATTTAGCACCTGCAAGCCTCAGGCCAACTGAAAACACTTTTTTCCCCCAAGGCCAGACCCAAAGCTTCCCATGGGACCCTGCCTGTGCATTCCACTCCCCGAGACACAAATCAGACCCCAAACAGATTCACATCGATTTGAACCTCAATGTATTTATCCATCTAAAAGCTGATTAAAGACTCACAAAACAAAGGAGTTGGAGGAAACTGCCAAGGTATCACATGGATCTGTGTTAGATTTAATCTGAACAGGTTTGTTAAGAATCTGGAAGAGGAAAGAATATGGTTTATTAAATTTCACCTACTATGCACTGAAATGCATTGCAGGACTTGACAGGAAAAATAAAGACAAACAAAGAAAGCATTTCTTTGATTGATTGGGACATCTTAAATTAAGAGAGGTGCCTATCTTCTCTCAGGACCACCTTGTCAACATCACTCAAAGAAGAAATTTCTCTGTCCTCTTCAGGAGGCCCTCCCCAACCTGCCAGATCTGAAAGAAGATGGAAAAATCGTATGAACATTATTCTCTTTGGAAGAAATAAAACTGATACTGAAGAGATCTATCACCAAAACACAGCCATGCTCTGAGAAGGAGATGTCAGGAACGCATCCATCCACACAGGGACCTGGAAAGGCAGGGGCAGGCAGCTGGAGATGAAACTGCAGAAGGATGCGGCAGCTAAAAGGATAGTTCAGTTTCAGAGACAGAAAACACAGAAACACCTATCACATAGCAGGATGTTACAGTCTCCTCTCTCTATAGATGTAATTAATCCATAAATGGAATAATGTATTCAATTCTGGACACCTCATTACCAGAAAGACATTGACAAATGGAACAGAGTATAAAGAAAACAACAAAAATGTTTAAGGGTTTGAAGGGAAAAATTTCTAAGGAAAGATCAAAAGATTTGAATACGTCCAGCTCTAAGCAAGAGCATAGCTTAGTAGGACAAGATACATATCTCTCTGTGTTTGAAAGGTGTAAACATCAAGCAGAAAAACCAGCACAGGGGGCTTTTAGGATGAAAAATGGAATGAAATTCCTAAAAAAAAACAAACTTAAGATGAAAATCTTCTTGCCGTATTAGGATGCACAGTTAAATCTCGAGGGATGCAGTAAACGTGCCAGTGCAAGAGAACCAGACTAAACTGGACAAATTCTTAATAAATGTACAGCTCAGATAGCCACACACCAACAGGAGTGGGGTTGGGAACTTTGATTTCTGATCTCTGATGTCTGCTTCTCCTCTTATTTTATATACTGATACAAAATCCATTTGTGAACTTTCACATAAGTATGTTACAAGGATTTGGACCAATTAAAAAAAAAAAAAAAAAGAAAAAAAAAAGGCATATTGCACGGCTACTCCAAACTAGATCAAAACTAAAGGACTCAGTCCTCTCCTCACTTGTTCTCCCAAAACTACAGCAGGTCTGTAATGGTAATGGACGCTGCAAAGGCAGCCAAAACAGGGAAAAAAAGATGTATTAGACCATGTGCATGAAGAGGTAATAAATGGCTGAAATGCATCAACTTTCATCACCGTGTCTAACTGATGCTGCTTTAAATAACCCAAACTGCTCTTACACCTCCCTGCCAGTGCCACAAACCTTTCTCAAGCAGACACTGTCTTCGAGTCAATCAGACTTTGCCCAGGGAGATCCTGCTGGGTCAGATTAAGCCTTTGTATCAGGAAAACATTCAATACCAACACACTGCTCCTCTTCTGCTTACCACACAGTATGCCAACTAACTTAAGTCAACGTTATATTGAAAGAAGGTAATTAAAGAATTGCACTGAGACAGATGCAAGCCTACAGCATCTTTTAACGACTGCTGTCATTAAAGTCAGACTGACGCTTGGTAGCTGTGCCCCATCTCACAGGTTATCTGAAGGACTAAACCATGGAATTTTCTTTAAAGAAGAGTCTTTCAGAGTGGCGAGCAGGGAAAAAAAATAAAACAGAAACAAAACACCCAACCTGATAGGAAGACCCACACCCAGAAAGCCTACTGTAATCCTCCCCTCTCTGCTCCAGCAGCAATTCTCATCTAGGCAATACCCTTCCATCAGCAAACTGCGCTGCCAGGCTGTCCTTGGTGTACGTTTCCGCAGTCAAGAGCAGTGATAACGTGAGATCTATTTCTCCTTCCTAAAGGATGGCAGACAACAACTTCCTCATCCAACCTGCAACCCTGAGAACCAGAGTCCCGGACTGAGCCGAGCTGCAGACAGATGTGGAGCCTGTGCTCCCCGACACCCAGTCCCACACCGTAAAACACCCCTTTATTTCTCTCTAGGCTATTTCCCATTTTTGTATTCCTAGGAACTTCAACAAAAGGTTAACCTGTAAAAGAAGAAAAATCTGCAAGACAGGTCATCTAATGGCTCCCTCCTGGCTATCTGCACAAAACAGTGTTTATAGCTTATTGATGTGCTTCAGACTGGGTCAAGCGCACGTTCAGCGGCCTGTCTCTCTCTCCTTCTCCAAACAGTCTGAATGAGAACAAGAGAAAACCACTGCAGTGGCTGGCAGTGTGTGCTGCCCAGGCACTGCCTCATTATCATGACAAAGGGAGGTTTGATCATCCTTCAGCAAACATGATGGCTCCCTTCTAGCATGCGACTGAAAATCTGGCAATGAGAGCCTCCAGCTCCCAATATCCTATTTACTCAGGCAGAGGAATAGGATCAAATACATTTTAGGTCCTTCTGCAGTTTTCCATGGAACTGTCTTTTTGTCTATAGAATTGCTCTCAGCCTCGCACCACTGCAATAGTCCTGGGTTCACCTGCAGCAGCTCGAATGCTGCGGTCCCTCTGGTAGCTTACAACGAGGGCATGAACTTTTTAATCAATTCTTCCTCCCCAAACCACTACGAGGCGGGATGGCAAGCTTTTAAATGTGAAAATGCCAATGTTTGTTGCTTGCAGAGGCCAGATTTACAGCAAGCTTGAGCCAAGCAGCTTGTTTCACACCTTCAAATTTAAGGGGAACAGTGTTCTCCTCTGGAAAACGTGGCCCAGAAGTTGCAATAAAGCAGACACAGATATGTCAATCACCACGGATGCAAAGCTGTGAAAGCTTCCCGGAGGAAAGCATTTAGTACCCAATACAGAACAACTGAAAACCCTACCTTGTGGCTCCCTACAGCAAGCCTGTCTGGAGGACTGGCCCATCACGCAGCCTGCAAAGAATATCATTGGAAACTCAATATACACGGGAGAGAGGACAGTACAACAAAGAAGAAAGTCCCTATGAAAAAGAACAAGATTTTGGTAGCTATGTTATGATACTGTGTGCCGATTTGCAGCTAAACCCACTCAATTTCTATTAAAGCATCACTCAACGTAAAGACAAAGCCAGCAAGAAACAAGTGCTGTGGTTGGCAGGAAAACCCAGGGAGCCTTCGGAGGGCATATTCCTCCATTAATCCTTTGGCTAATGTAAACTTAATGCCGAGATGAGAATAGATCTGTATTACCTTTGCTGGGAAGGTAACACCACACGAGATGATCACACTTAAGAGGCTGCTGTCCTGAGCATAAGGGGGTTTGCGGGTTAGATGCGCCTGGTTAAACTGCATCAATCTGCAGCCAACACTGCGCAGGTAAGCAATGCAATTAGCTCCCTGGCTTTTCCTCTAGCCCTAAAGTCCAGGCAGGTTCTTTCAGCTGAGCTAATTTGGAAGAGCCTTCAGCACAACGCCTTCAGACCTCTAGATTCATAATGAGATATCTTCACCAGATGGGATTTTAGCTGTCTCCAAGAAAGCAAACAGAAACACATCTTGCTCGCTCTCTTTTCTGCAAGGTATTCTGCCCCGCCGTGCTTTCTGCTACCATGTATGTGTCAAATCAGTCTCTCCGCAAGGGCTCTAATTTCCTCCCACGTTGCACCCAGAATGAAGTTTGAGGGTCACATGAACCCGCAGCATCATTCCCGTTTGCCCATGCTCAGCTCAAAAACTGAGCCCCCAGCACGCTCTGCGGCTACGTCTGCTGCCGTACAGTCTTGCCCTGCCGCGGAGGTGCCATCTCCTTACTCCCGACGCATCTCAGCGGCGATGTCCAGCCATACTGCAGGAGGTCCCGGCGGCCTCTCTGCACAGCCTCCCTGCCTAATGCTTCACCTCCGCAGAACGATGTCCAGCCACAACGCTTGCACCCGAGACATCGCCAAGCTCAAACAGGCATATCTCACCGTTGCACATTATGGACGTGCTTCTTTCCAGCATTATTTCAGGATACTACAAGACCCTTTGCCTGCGCAAGGGAGGATTTTGCAGGGGGTTTCTGTGACCAGACCTGGGATGTCCACTTCAGCACGGGTACCCACCAAGCGGACAGGCATCCCTCGGTGACGCTCTCCCCGACTCAGCTGAGCCCCGCTGTGGAAGGGTACCTGCTTTTCGCAGTCAGACTGCGGATGACACCACGTACACCACCAGCAAGCCTTTGTCTCCCGAGGCTGGCTTCTCACCCACAGACAGGCTTGTGCCTCCATGCAAACACAGCCTACATCCTGACAACAAGTACAAGAAGTCTACCCCAGCTGCCGACAAGGCTCTTTCCGCTTCTATTTTTCTAGATATTGTGCACAGCACAACCACGTTTCTCTGTACAAATTGTAGGTGTTAGAAAACAAGATGTTGAAATGAATTCGATTACGCTGCAAGAATATCCTACTGCATCCTTAGGGAAAGGAGAGAGGAGAGAAAACACATTTTTAAAAAAAAATACACTGGCTCCTATGTAAACCTACTCTTACACTGGGGGCAATTTTTTTAAAAAATAAAAACAAGAACAAAACCAAAAAACCTCTGTGCAAGTTCAGATAGGAAGAAGATGACTCCAGCCAGCAGCTCCACGTTCCTACTCCAGAAGATTGCCAGCAAAGCCACAAAAGAGAAGCCAGGCCCAGAGCCGAAGCAGAGCTGTGCAAGGATCCTCTCCAGACGGAGTGATCCGGTGCGTGGCAAGAGGAACGTGAAGCTTTGGGCTGTGGTTGCGCAGCCACTTACACCCGACATAATGCAAGCTGCCATGGAAAGACGCCGTTTTGGTTGATCATATTTTTTCAAAATATCTGAACGTTTTCTTTTTAAGTTCTTAATATTTTTTTCCCCTAAATTTCTCATGGAGCTTCACCAGCTCCGCTTACCACAGCGCTTGTCACCCCATCGGGAAAAGACAGCAGGCACGGATTAATTTTTGAGGAAAGTTGCTTTCATGCCAATGCACTTGGCAATAGAGAATACAAGAAAAGCTATCCCAAAAATGCAGTATTTATGAGAGAAGTGGTTTCTAAAATTGTTTTCACTATGGATACCAAGAAGCACCACCTGATTCCTGACTACTCTCTCGTGCACATGTTTTCATATGATTATTTTTAAAGGTGACTTGAACATCTATTTCACAGAACTTCTATCTCAAAGCAAAGCAGTTCCAGCTGGACATTCAGCATAACCGTTTTCCAAAAGTCACTGCAGAGTTTGCAAATGGAAAACGCACTTTTATACCTACAGAAAAAACAAAATGTTGCCTGCAGAAACAGACAGATTCTCTTGGTACAATTGTGATTCTAAGATTTAATTATCTCAGCACTGAACTGCAGGTATCAGTGCTTCAGAGATAAAGAACAAACAAGGCAATTATTCCCAGAAGTCCTCCTTTTTCCCCTCTAACAATCGCAAGGGTTACAAACATGCCAAGGTCAAAGAATGTGTAATAAAGAAATTTATTTCCAATTGGAATGCACAGAAACCTTGCACTATAATGGTGGAAGAGCAGCGGTGTGAAACTCAGCAGAGCCAAGATTAATGCATGGCTAAAGATCATGAAGACTATCGCAGAAGCGTGTCTGAAATGACATGGAATAAAATTAACAAGCATCTTTCCAACCAACTCAAACTCTTTACCCCTACAGTTTCACACTGAGCTGCATCACATGCACCCAGCCCAGAAATCTGCCATCTATTAGACGTGTACTGTATGTGTTAGAGACGGCTCCAAGCTGTACAGTGTAGCTCTGGATTTGAACTTCTCTGGGCTTTGTCCTCTCTAATGTGAATGGACTGGATTAGAGAGCAGAGAAAAAAAGTCCTGTACAGTGCCAGCCTCAGCAGCTTCTAAAAGCAACACAGAACAGGATTGAAACACGTTGTTCAATTCCCCGGACTTCTTCCTCCACTCTTTGCATCATCCTAGGACACCACATGAAATATTTGTTTGCAGGCACCTACCAAAGCAGCACAAACTGGAGCCTTGCACGTCACAAAGAGGGTGGAAGCATTAGGCAGCAACTAGTTGTTTACGCGGACAACGCAGGCAAGTTACTGTCCTGAGGGCAATGACAGACAAGGTACGCTTTTTCATTTAAAATTTCCTTAAAGCAATAAGGATGTTGTTTATTTAAAAAAACCAAACAAACAAAAAAGCCAAACTCTACACAGCTATGCTGTGCTGCAGCTCGCACTGAGATTAGAAATACTCATGCCCTAACTCCAACACAGCAAGCCTCCATCATATTTTCTGCAATACCAAAACATAATACTTTCGGATATAAAGGCAGGAAAAGTGTAATTTGGTCTAAAAACGGGGGCTTACCCTCTGTACTCCAGTAGCCTGAAACATAGTGCCACATCACTGTACTACAGCAAACTGTTCATTGCTTACAGCACAAGGTAAACTGAAAGGCATTCTTAAGTGAAAATAATGAACATATAGTGAACATAAGAATAATGAAGTTTCAAGTTTTATACTTCAGACTTCCTAAAAATCCTGCAAAAAATATTGTATTTTTTTCTTTTAAACAGATACATATTTTCTTGCTATTCAACTTGCAATGACAGTATTTTACTCAATCTTTCCCAGGTGGTCCCCCTCTCGGCGAGAACCCAAACAAGAAAGTTTTTGCCATCAAAGTTATTTATTCGGAAAGTTTTTTTAAGTACCAGCACACATGGTAAAACTGTAACACTTTATTCATTATGTGCAATTTTATGTGAAGTATGTATATTTACGACAATGGACGTGCACCTGGTACATAACCATAGATCATATTTATAGAAATGTTTGAGCGTAAGGATGTTAAAATACACTATACACAACTTTAAACCTTCAACCCCCAAATCAGACAACTCACTTAATTTTGTGGGTGGAAATTAAGTGATTTACCAAACAGCGCAGAACAACAGAATAAGGAGTTAGACATAGACGTCCAAGCTTCCAGTGCTTTCAGCCAGTAGATACGCCCTGAAATGATCCCACTGGGCATGACCTTATAGACACTTTCTGAGCACTTTGGCTAGCCTTTGCTAGAGACGGTCTGCTGGGCTCGACTCCCTACAGCTGGTTTTACGTAAACGATAGGAAAAAGTGAGGGTGGGATCTTTTTGATTTGGCTGTGAGCATTACAACTTGCTCACTGACTCATGCACAGTCTTTATGCTGTGTTCTCAACTCTTTTTAAAATTGAAAAGTCTGAATTTCTTGCAAAAAATTCCACCCATTGACTACTCTGTGTTTGGCAGTGAAGGCAAAAGGAAGAAGTAGAGGATGCAGCATTTAGGTTGGGGAAAAAATACTATCTTTGCTCCAAATCACAGTTTTACTAGAATAATATTGCAAATTGAAACCGCCCAAAATTAAATACTAGTTATAACTGTTTGAACTTTGCCCATCTTTCCCACCAGCATGAAGTCAGCTCATAACCGTGGCTCCCAGCAGGCTGGGGCTGCAGCCCGAGCCCAGTGATCCCCCTGAGCCTCACCGGGCACCTCAGCTCTCTGCAGCTCACAGCCCGACTAACATCACTACAGACCCCTCCAAGGACTTCTCAGTACGCAATGAGCAAAGTCAAGCAAAGAAACGCGCGTTTTTAGCAACGAGGAAAGGAGAAAAATACTGCGGTATCTCCTAGAGCATGGGAGAGACGTGCAAAGCTCAGCCAAGACTCTACTACAAGTCTCTGTTTCTGCTATTTTTTGTGTGCGTACTACAATTCTACAACATAGGCAAGCAAACTAGCAGTGGATAGCAAACCTCAAGTAGAAGGCAACAAGCTCTTTTTTCGGTTGCAATCCACCCTCCCTGGCAGAAGGACTGAGTTATCACCTCTCCCAGGCGCAGTGGCAGGGCTGTCAGCTGTGGTCGTGTTTACATCAGACAACGTCCCACCGCGCAGAGGACAAAACAAACCAGAGAAGGGCGGATGAGGCAAGAAGGATGAGGAGAAGGACTGAAAAGGGTGAGGAAAGGTGAGAAAAAAGACGTCGGCAAAGGATGCGCTGTACCGAGCCAGCGACCGCTCCAGCCACAAATCAACCCGCTGCCCCTGCACAGCCAGGGCACAAAGCGGTGGTGTAAATCACAGCGGCGCAATTGCAAAGGGTCTCGCTGTCATGTTAGTGTTGCCGGCACCGCAGACCTCCGGGCAGGAGGCTCTGGCTCCGTTACGTTCTTTGTATGGGGGCAATCACAGAGATGCCACCACCATTACCAACAAAGCGAGAAGGTAACAGTGCAGGATGCACCAAAACCTGGCTAGAGAGCCGAGAGATGAAGAGTACTGCTTTATCTCTCTACCTCAGCCAGACAGCCCCTGCTTCTTCATTTCCCAGGGAGAGATATACTTACTCCTAACTGAGTCTCTCTTATTACGGTGACAGTTCCCCACTTCTCCCCAGGGATCAGCCGCACGGAGCGAGCTCGCTCTCTTGTTGTTGTTGCAGCTGCTGTTAAACTGTGCTCACCGATCGATCCACGCCTGAAAAAACTTCAGGAAGCATGTGCTCCTGGCCGAGCCCTGCCAGGAGGGAGGACCTTCGTGTCCTGCCAAAGAAAAGCTCCTCTGACACCCTCTTCCTACACCATGGGACAGCTCACGCAACCTGTGGGCCAGAGAGAAATGGAAGCAGGGGGGAAATGAGTGGAAAACCAAGTTCTCGTTTTCTACCTGGCCTGCTCTTTGCGCATTTTGGGTGCGATGCCTTGGCCACCACTCTTAATGGACCAAGAGTCTACACCGATTTTCCACTTATTTTCGTCTTTACAAACAGGTGAATATAGGAGATCAAGGTTTAGGATGCTGGCTTTCAGATTTTTAAGGCACACCAGTTGGTAGGCATCACCACTCCCCTTCTCAGGCCATTTTGCAGATGTTGCCAGAAGAAGAGCACTTTCACAGATGTGGCAGTGCATCGTTATAAGCCATCTCCCCGCCATGCTCTCTGCAACCTCCGGCTTTGCTCGGCTCTGAAGGGGCAGGGGGAGACGACAGCTGCCCACCACAGTCCAGGGAGCAATGAGGGAATAACGATGGACAAGTTTTGCATTGCCCCTCAACAGTTTTCTTGAGGAAAAAGCAAATGATGCACAGAAATTAACTGTACCGGTTCGCAGCTCCAAGCCGTTTCATCCTAGGATAAAGATCTCCTGCTGACTTACGGACTGCTCCACAGGTACTGCAGATAGGCAGATTTTTCATATATTAACACAGAAAGGCAGTCCCTGATGCAACAATAACACAGTTCCTGGCCCTTTCAAAAGGGTCCTTTACAACCTCAGTTCCAGACATACAGCGGTTTCTCCAGCTGCTGCACACAACAGCAGCGTTTTCACCTGCTTATACAGCCTGAAAGTAGACAGGCACAAATTTGCATCTGCCTGAAACGTCCTCTCGTCAGCAAAATACCACCAGATACAGAGCTGACCTGGTGTTTCCAGGAGTAACTGAATACACGCGTTTATTTTTGTTTTCCGGAGGGATTCCAAGACCGCCCGCCCGCCTGCAGCCCCCCGCAGCACACACACAAAGGAGGGAGGAGGACAACGGCTTCTCCAAAGAGAACGGAGTTCCTGAGGACTGAAATAGCACGGCACAAAGGTCATGTCATTACTGCAGTGGTTGGTGTCCAAGAGAGAACAGCTACGGGTTAAAAAAAATTTGGAAAATAAATGTATTTGCTAATTCATTTTTATTCTGTATGAAAATGTAAATTGGGTGCAAAAATAAAACAAACAGAAGAGGCCTAATTATTTATACAGGCATTTTAATCAAACAATGAATAGCACACAGCAACCTTCTACATCAATTAATAAAGCTGGCTTCTGCAAAACAAAAGAGTTACACCATGTGCCCTAATTACAAAATCCAGCCTGGAGATGCTTTTTTTTATTTTTGCTCCCCCCATACACCTGGCTTAATATATACCCACTGCATTCCTGAGCTGAGGACACTCGTTAGCCCCACTCTCTATTTACAAATTCATTACTGTACTGCATATTTACTAATGTCTCTGACAGTAGGAGTGGTCATAATGCAGCACTCCGAGGCAAAACAGCAGCTAATTGAATGCAGGGGCTGGGGGGGGACGGAGAGGGGGGTCTGCCTCCCTTTCTCTGTGCAGGAGGCAGCTGCTTCCACTTAAGCTTAGCACATTTCACAAGATGAGGATAAAATAGGAGCTATTAGATGTTTGCATTAGATTCCAGGGAGCCACCTCTATGTTTCGCATTAACAAAGCATGCTTTACAACGTGTTTCTTCACGTCTTACCTTGGGCTTCACTTGATCAAACATCATTCACCACCGTAACATATGTGACCAAACTGGCTAATGATGAGCTGTCACCTTTTTGACGAATCAGTGCGTATGCCTTCTGAAAGCAGATATATCAAAAGAAGCCCCAGTGCCTTGCAGCTTCACACACATCCACAGCGCAGGGTTTTCAGTCTGCCTCAGAAGGGCTGGTGCAGCAGAGCAGAGGAGTCGACAGAGTCTCCACGCAAGCAGTCCATGCTAAACAGCCCAAGCGTTAAGTGCATTCTATCCCAAATTCAACAGGGTCTGGGGTGCAGGGGATGCTGCTTGTTTATATTTAAGTAGCAACAACAAAAGGCAACATATAAATTGTTAAAACCTCTCTGAGGCATTAACCACAAATTAACCAACATTTTATGAATCAATCACTTTGCCGGCGCACAAACCCCAAAACTCCTTCAGGGCTTTCTTCGGGGCTCAGCAACACGTGGTTTGATCTGGGGCACTCAGAAAGCGGAGCCATTAAGCCAGAACGGACCCCTGCATTGGGGTCATTCTGCCCTTTAAAAAGCATAAATGGAGCTCTCCCCCGTTCTCATCTAAGCAAACACAGAACACAGCCGGGAACTCAGAAAATGGCTCAATTCCTGTTTTCAAAGCACCTCTCCCTCCTCCCTGCAGCTCACAGCTGAGCAATAGGCGTGTGCATGGGTTTCCCAGAGGGACAAGATCTCACCCGAGGAGGTAAAAACCTGGCAAAATGGGGCAGGGAGGACATCCAAGCAGAGGAGGACACAAGCCAGGGCTTGGTTTCCCATCGTGTCCAGTAATGTGTGGTAGCATCTCCATGCTAATGTAGCCTACCACGGGTAACGCCGGCAGGGAAGAAGCAACAGTCCAGTCTATGCTCAGGACGGTGGTATCAGCCTCCAGGGAGACAGGTCCATCTTCTGGATGCTCATCTAGTGCTTGTGCTTCTCTCCGAGTCCACGAAAGATGTCGGCACTGCCAGGGCTCGGCAGCTTCTGCTCAACTAAGGCAAGCTAAAAGCTTTGGGTGCATCCATTCACCCAGCTGTACAAATGGGTTACGACAATCGCTTATGAGTAGGGAGTGTTTTGAGGACTATTTCTAAAAAGGACAGCTCATGTTTTGTGTTCGGCATTGCAGAACGTCTAAAAATGGTGATGAAGTCAGAACAGTACTTATTCACACAAATGGTAAAGTATTTCTGTAAAATAAAACTAAATGCGAGAGAGATTCCCTTTTTTCTCTTTTAGCAGCACACGGCAAGAGACTGATAAATTAATTTTTAAAATTTCATGGTAGAAAATTCATAGTCATTTAATAAATTTAGTCTAAATATTAATCTAGAGAAAGTTTTACATGCTTTAGGAGTTTGGGGAAGATTACTTTAAAACCCAAAGTGCATGTTTACAGATTATGTTCTATTTCTCAACAGGTAGGATAGGCTGGTAAACAGCAACAAAAATGATGACTGTACTTGGCTGGTGCCTTACTGAAACCATCCATATTTACTTTGTATACTTATAAGTCCTTCACCCAGAAGTCAGGCACTGCAGTGCCAATAGTGCATGCGGTACTTTCCACAAGGCACAAAAATATAAATACGGAAATGCAATTGCAATTTAAATCTGTAGAGAAAAAATGATTTTTGAAACTCACACCAAATGTAATCAGATACTATTGAAGTTCAATTATTCTTTGTTATGTTTAAAAAATTTTGTTAATATGTATTTGATTCTCCTAGAGAATATAATTCAATTAGAAAGCTCTCCAAATTTCAGAACTGATGCTTATGTGTAGTCAGAGAAAATGCTCAGAAATGTACTTGTCAGCTCATGTTGCATAATAGACCATGTTTCAAAGGAAAGCAAGTTGCACACTCAGTGCCTGCAATTACAGATTACCAACATGAGTCATGTTTTGGGTTCAGTTGCATGTAGGTGCCTTATGCCCTAAATCTGAGTTGCCAAAGTTTAAACAATAGAGTTTTCAACAGCACTTACACTGACAACAACAACAAAAGCCAGACACCAACAGAATACTTGATAGAGGCTATGGAACAGAAAACATCCACTTCTCCCTATTACCTTGACATTGCAATTCCAAGAAATAATGCAAAACCAAAAGCAGCTCATGAGTTGCTTACTCCTGACTCCAAATCTGGGTGCGCAACACAGGTCTGTGCAAGTGGCACCAGCTGACTCCCCATGTCCCCTCCTCACTAACGGTCCAAAGGGATGCTGGGATGCCACCGCATGAAAGTGAGACACATTAAAAACAAAACTCGGGTCCATTCTGCCATTAAAGGAGCCCACCGATTTGCAGCTGTCAATGTATGAACCTCAGCATCAACAGCAAGAACAACCCTCTCGTCGTCTTCCTTTCCGCCCCCTCGAAGTCTTCTACAGAAGTACAGGACCCAACCACTGAACAACATCACCGTTAGCCAGAGAAATATTAACACGTAATCACGGTTAGATTGTAGAACCTGCCGCCAACCTCCTCTCCTTCTATAGACCCTGTAACGATCTCCCTACTAGTAACATTTATGAGTGTCCCTTAACAACTCCTGTAATGATTCACTTAAAAAATAAAGTAAATCATTTTTATTGCAATTCCCTGCCTCTTTAGGAAGATACAGCATACTGACAAATAAAATCTACCTACTGAACAACAAGACCTTAGCTGTGACATTGTGAGCAGTGAAATAACACTTGGAGAATAGATGTATTCCAGAACCAAATATCCCCAGGGAGCTTGGATGTTAAAAGCAACAGCACCCGCAATTTTGGATATACACATCTGAAACGTCCTTCTAGGCTACACCACAAACTTCACAGGTAAGAAAAATGGGAAAAAAAAACCCCCTAAGTGCTAACCAGAAATGTGATTCAGTGAGGAGAGATGCTACAAACAGGGCTGCTTTCTCAGCTAGCAGCATGACTTCTCCTCTTTGTGATTTAGAGATACTTAAAAACAAGTAGGTTAATGAAGCAACAATACACTGACTGCGGAGTGCTGATTAATACAAACTTCAGAGCATAGTGATCCATGAGCCAGTTCAGCACTAAGGAAATGTCCAAGTGGTTTGGCTGGGTTTATTAAAAAGAAGCCTTGACAAAGTGACAACAGATTTTATTTAATAGCATTAACTAAATAAAGCAATTCCTGAGAAATAATTGCATACATTGCCCTTGTATGTGGACTAAAAAACCTATGGATACTTTACAGTATTCTACTTTTTGCTCTGCATTTTGATCTCGGCTTGCTTCAGTATTTTCATTATTAGCTTTTTAATAGCCTAATTTAGAAGGAGCTTGGTCCACCCAGCTGATGGCACAGTTAACCATCAGGACTCTAAATGAGCCTCTGACACTCAATGAGTCTCTCTGCCTCAGTTTCTTTTTCTCTAAGGTAAAGGCAATACCCCCGGGCTGGGGATTAACTGCAAAAATACTTGGGAAGCATTTTGAATGCTTAAAAACGTGTAATTTCCCTTTCTGTTAGGAAGCACAACAGCATCCGTTGGTCACCAGGATCCTGCCCGCCGCCGGCAGAGGAAGACGGCGCAGCCGAAGCACCGGCACAGCCCTGGCAGCTCTCGCCGGCACCTTCTCCCCAGTCTTCCCGGCACACTGGCACGCCTGGCCCGAACCGCCTGGTTGGGAAGACAGGGGTTCAAAGAAAATAAGATGCAGAAGCATCTTCAAATTCTTCAAGGGGCTTTTTTTTTTATTTTTG
>JANZLQ010000040.1:2899548-2928236 GCA_026212715.1 Elanus axillaris
GGGGGGCGATGATGACTTCAGAAGACTCTGGAGCAGCACGACCAAGGCACCCACAGCCAGGAGCGGTGCAGGGTCACGTCACCTTGGCTGTTTGCACGAGCTCGAAAGTGCACTCAGTCCAAGCCTAAGTCTACACGCGTGCAATCCAAGCATCAGTCCCCAGAGCTGCATCGGAACACCTGATGCTGTGACCTCCTAGAAAAATATGCTGCTGGAGGAGGGAAACCATCCAGCTCCTGCCATCACTCCAAAAACTAAGACATTTGTATGCACCCAAGCACTGTGGTCCTTCCAGCTAACCACAAGTTAGTGCAGCAATATTTTACTGGGTTTTTGTGTGTTTTTTTGCAACAAAATTCAACGTACAATTTCTTATTTGTGTGTTGATATTTCTACCTGTCACCTAAAACGAAGACTTCTTGAGTCACACACAAAAAAAGAGACAGAACTGAAAGAGAGGAGCCTTGAGTAGGGGTAGTAAGACCATATGAGGTCTTTTTTTTTAACCAGCCTTTCCATCTCTGACAACGGCATAGCAAAGTCCAGAAGTGATCTGAACTGCACGATGGCTGCTTAGCAGTCAATGATACGCTACTGGAGGTCTCAACCCAGTTCTCAGTGAACAAATGGTTGTATAAAAATAGCCATTACCTAAGACGACCATTTTCATTCCAGGACAAAAGAACATCAGGCTAGAAATTGCAGAATTAATCCCTTGAGACTGCAACCCACCACAACGTCTTGTATTTAATTTGCAGTGGAAAAAGAAAAAGAAAAAAAAAAAAAAAAAAGAATCACAGTGGTGACCAAGAACAAAAAACACATAATAAGAATTAATTTCAACATAACTACCGCTGAAACACAGGGCAAACTGCACCCTCTATTAAAAGGTAGGCCAACAGCTGCTGGGCATCAACTGAAAACAGAGGTGCTCACTTCATTGCTGCTTGAATTGTTATAACCGAGCTTCTTTGCTATCAGACTCAGCCTGGCACTGAAGGGGGAACAGGCACCAAACAGAGATGTCAGGGTGCAACAGGGAAAACTCAGCTCTGGCCATGTTTTGCCTTCTTTACAAGCAACCCGCAGAACCGCAGGCATTGCTCCAGCACCAGAGTCTTCTGCTACAGCAAGCAATTGGTATGCGGACTTTGTCACCATATAACCCAACTGGTAAAAAAAAAAAAAATGTTAAAAGTAAAAAAAAAAAAAAACAAACACCAACAACTTATTGACAAACAAAGCAAAATAAAGGTTTTTTTTAATTTGACTCCAAATGTCTCCACTATTTGGAGATATTCCTCCCCCCCCCTTTTTTTTGTCTTTAAATTTATGTCTACCATCACCTAAAGAAAAGGTGTTTCCCATAGTTGGAAACAATGGGCCACCCACCTAAAAAAAGAGCCCATGTGTTCCCTTCCACCTAGCCTGCTGCATCTCCTCGATCTTTACACTAAAACTTGCCAAATTTATGACAACAAAAACCTGTCCGTCCGAATCCCAGAGGGGGGCTGCGCTGGGACAGAAACGAAAGGCTACAAATCCATCTTCAGAAAAGCAGAGCAGGATGGAAGGACCATTTATACAAGTGGAGCATTTATTTGTTATGACTCTAATATTATTAAAAGAAGTAGTGGATTAGCACCGGGTTAGCATCAAATGCAACAGCGCATTTATAGTGACTAACCAGGGCAAACAGGGATAACTGTTTTAATGAAGCAAGGAAGTCTGCAGCTTAAGCTGAATTCTCAAAAAAGATACCCGAAAGAGCGAAGGTGTAGAAGGAAGAGTAAACAATGATCATAATGCCAGAGCCAGCTTTCTTCTCATGGCTGCTGCACTGAACCTCAGGAAAGCTGCTCCTGAGCGAGGCTGGCATCAAGGATCATCCCTCGGCGCCCAGGTCCACTGCAGCTTCTGACAGCTCCGGCGCCAGCCATATACATTCTCCTTCGTCACCAACCTTCCCTTCCTCCAGTGCCACCAACCCCAAAATCAAGCTGCTGCAGATGAAGGATTAAGAGAAAAAAATATATTAAAATAATAATCATAAAAAATAATCAGTGAACCCATTTTTTAGGGTTCACAGAGAACCTTTTAGGCACGGCCCAAATGTCAGGGTCCCCATGCAAATGCCGGTCTGCAGGTGGCAGCTGCATTCTGCTGTTGTATTAAAAATATCTAAGCACTCTCCTGTGCTCCCTGTAAACTACTGAGCATTTAGGGAAGTGCTGGCAAAGGTTATCCCTGGAAGTTTACCTCTGAATGAATACTGATAGGAACGAAAAGCAAGCAGATGTTGGATGACTAACTTGAATGCACTTGAACGGGATTTTGGAGCAGTCAAAAAAGAAAACGTCCCTAGGGGATTTATCTAGATTTTATGTTCAGCATAACACATATTCATTAAAAGCACAGTCACCAGTGTAGGTATGTGCTAACACAATGTTGTTTTAACACACAGGGAGACCAGGAGCGACGCGCATCTCCAAATGCCCCGCTGCCGCCCGGGGTAATGACGCAGCCCTGGCTGGGGAGAACTGCCCTTGGTGAAGCTTTTGGGAACTCTTCAAGACAGCATGTTATTGCAAACCCTTTTAAACATGTTTCACTGCTTCTACCCTGTTTTCATAAACACATGCCTGAGGTGTCTCTTAAGGAGGTCTCTCAGCTGCAAGAGGAAGCAGTGATTCGTTTGGTTCTCATTGTCCAACTGGAAAGAGTTATCTCGGAATGGAGAACGCTTGCAGTTTTCAACACGTAAAGAGCGACTGCTAAAAGAAATAAGGAAACAGACAAAAAAAGAGTGACTGATAATGCATTTGGACTTGAAAGTCCTCCTAAATCTTGTGTTTAGCCAAGTTGCAGCTGAAGTGTCTGCTGCAGCGAGGCGGCAGTGCGAAGCCCCGAAGGCAAAGCCCATAGTGCTGAGCAGCCCCGGGAGAGCAGATACCACCTCAGCCAGGTCATGCCGGAGGGCGAGAGCCAGTGTCGGATCCAGACCAGGCATACATCTACAGCCAGCCACTCCACCGGGCTTCTCCCACCGCGGACACTGGCACAACCCACCCAAACCGACCAGGCTGCACATCATCGCGTGTCCCATCGTGAGGTCGCAGCTGCGTGTCGGAAATAGCACAGGTTCAGACCTGCAGTACAGCTGTAAAATATCTCAAGAAGCCAAAGGCCTCTGACTTGAGGACTCGCTCGTCCCGATTTCAGCCAGGAGAGTGGTCGTCTGGCCAGGAGGTTCAGCAGGGTCACTGGTGACATCCATCCTCGATTGCCCATGGTCTTCATTATACCACTTTACCCCCAAAGACGACAAATGGCACTTCAGCACCGTTCCTGAGTACTTGCTTTCTTCCTTCACTGCCACTGCATCCTGACCCCTCAGGAACTTCAGCTGAGAAGCTGAACGTCGTCAGCCCCACCGCAGAGCCTCGCAACACAGCACATTTAATCAGCTCAGCCTTGATTTATATGTCTGCCTCTTACAAAGCCCAATTTCCGACGCTGGAATTCTGATTCGCTATCACAACCTTTAGACCTACAGCCAAAGACTGTCATTTTTAATGCTGGTCATTTGGCAAACCACAAAGAAAGCTCACAAATGCAATAAAAGAGGTTTTTAAAAAACTAAACTAAACTAAAATAAAAATTCCACACAACAGTTCTGGCCTGCTGCATAGCAATGGGGAAAAGCACATAGTAAATCACCCATCTGACCGCTGGGCAAGGGCCAGCATTCACCGAGAACCTGGCTGGCAACAGCACTTTCTCAGGTTCCCCACAATGGGCTGCTTGAATTTGCTTTTTAACTACCCAGAGGTCTGACATCAGCTTTTGCTGGCAAAACAGTCTCCCAAAAAAATGCCCGAGTACCTGGTGTGCTGCAGCTCCATGTGTACACAGAAAGGTTCAAACTCAGCAGAGCCTCAAGGATCCAGGTTTTTGACAGGGGACCCCACTACAAACGAGTTCTAAGTAAAAAAAGACCTAGATCTATTTAGAACTGAAAAGGAAGAATAAAGCAGGAAATCCTTTAATGTGCAACACCCCCCTCTTTTCTTCCGTCTTCCCATCCTGTTTCTTTCCACCCATTTCATTCACCGGTTCCTCCTTTGGTGTGGAGACCGTCACTCAGTAGGTGTGCACTCTCCATCTGCATCCCGCACATGGGAGGAATCGGCATCACCGTGTCTTACATACCTACAGCTACTCTTGCAGGGGAACAGATGCTTAGCATTTGTCTACATGGCTTCAGATATTTTTCTGGTACACCAAAACCAGAGCCCTGTACAAAATCAGCTCGTAAATACCCACAAGGAGCAAAAAGACAATCGACGATAGAAAAGCGGCAGCCACACTGTTCACACACAACATAAATCTGATCTACATCTCACTGGTGTGTAAAATCAGCCTAACAGCAAAGGGGCAAGCAAGCCCTGCCTCCACATGACTTTGTGTGTTTGTAGCACCTACACATGATTTTCCAAACACCCTCTCTCTGCAAAGAGTGCACTCTGGAGAGAAACTGAGGCAGCAGGCTCACCGATCCAGCTATTTCATTTCCATCTGTGTTTAGCCTGTTTCTCTGCTCCTCTATGACTCACCAGAAAATAGAAGTAGAGGAAATGGCTCACAGATTAAGCCGAAAAGCAAACACGGAGAAAAAAGGGATGACTTCATACTACAGAGTCCAGGCAGTCCAGCAATGCTGCACACCAGTTGCTCCCAAAATTCACCTGGGGAGCTTTTCTTACCCATTTCAATGAGAAAAAGAACAGGGGACAGTGGTTTGCATGCAGTGGTTAGAGAGACGACTACGTTAAGTCTGTTGATGCAATCCCAGTATTTTTACATGGAGGCTCCAGGCACAAAATGTCCCTAGGACAAGTGGTCTCATAATTGGTTAAAAAAGGCAGAGAGGGTCAATCTCTGAAACATTAGGCTTGTGGTCACCTATGTATTCGATTTCAGCACTAATTCTCTTCCCTCCACGGTCAAATCCTGCTATTTACTCCCACCTACGTAACATCAGACAGATGGGAAACACTCAGCATAATTCTTCACTCTTATCCCTCCCCGTGTCCCTCCAAAACCTGATTTGATTTCCTATGCATCAAGACAAAAATGATATTAAACTGCAGGGAAGAAAAAAAAAAACAAAACCAAAAACAACAACAAAAAAAAAAAACTCCAGCTCTACTACACACAGGATTTGCATCTGATCCTGAATTTCCTTCACACCCAGTGCGTACGTTTTGCAGATTTCTACCAGAGCAGGACTTTCATCCCTCCCTCTGCACAGCCACTACTTGTCTTGCGGTGTGAGATTGAAGTAGACAAGTGTGAAAGAATCATATAGGGCTCAACATCATTAGGCTCATCCTGAAAACACAGGAGTTGACAGGTCTGAGGAAGCAACTTCCGATTTTCCCCTGGGGCTCAGATTTGGGGGCTTGGAGGTTGGGGAGAGAAAGGAAGATCTTTAGAAAATAAAGCCAGGGAGGCTGGGTGTTTGTCTTTTTCTTTGTAATCTTGGGGCAGTCATGAGGCTACCAGGGTGTCAAAAATTATGAAGAATTGAATAACTATGAAAGCCTCAAGTTAAACGTAAACCCAAACTGCGAAAACACAATGAAAGTTCAGCCTGTTAGAAATAATGTGCTGGGCAAAACATTAACACATTTACACTTGAAAGTTGTGAAAGAGTCAGAATCATCCTGCTTAAAATGTATCAGTCAGACGAGATCTGATTTCAGGGCAGAGCATCCTGCAGACACATAAAAGAAAGTACTTGAATAGGCATCAGAACACAAACATCCATTTATTTTCTGCCAAATAAGATCAATGTCCTCTCTCCACAAAATAACGCTCCCTGCAAAATGCTGGAGTTCAACCTGCTCACCGAAAAAGAGGTCACAAAATCAAATGCCCCAAAATGTTCCACTTATTAGACAGGCTCAGTTGCACACTTTAGGGCATTTGCCCTTAATTCAGACTGCTGTATTTGTACAAAATAAAAAATAAAAATAAAATACCCTCACCTTAAAGGCTAGCAGATCAGCTTTGCCTGAAAGGTCAACTAGACTTTTCCTGACTGAATCAACTGTAAAGTCAAGACTTTGCCCACTGAAAAAGCCCAGTGGTTTAAAGCTTGTGGCTATTACGTGTGCAACAATTACCTTGCAATCATGACAGGTAAACCCCGTCTTCCGCACTGGCTCATAGAAGGATAACTGGCATCTCTGAAATGAGAGCAGCAGCTTAAAGTAATAATCATGGGTGTTTGGCTTGGGGTTTTTTTAATTTTTTTTTTTTATTTGTATGTGGAAATAAGTGTGAACCACTGAAGATCAAAAACACATTTCCCACAGCTGTGGCCATCAAAGAGGAAGGCAGCTGTGTTTTATACCAGCTGCAACTTCTCACTGGCCTTTTAGCTTAGCCTTGTTCAGAAAACTCTGCGATAACTCAATCTGGACAGCACAGTGTCAGATCAGAGAGGAAAGGTCACTGATATACAACCAATTAAGGTCGCATGTAAACATACCAACATGATCTATCAGCCTCGGAACCCCAAAGCACCACCCTCCAAAAGTGCATTTTTCAGCTCAGATGATGGGCGGTCTTCCCTGCGGTACATTTGGTTGCTCGCTAGGAAAAGCTTCTGCATTCTCAGAGGCATCCATCGTTTGAAATTGCCAGGTTAAAAGAATATTTGAAATTCAGTAATGCTCTGCTTCCCAATGCCTCCTCTTCCCACCAGCACTGTAAACATGGTGCTTAAGGACATGGTTTAGCGATGGACTTGGCAGTGTTAGGTTTACACTTGGACGCCATGATCTTAAGGGTCTATTCCAACCTAAATGATTCTATGATGTTATGCTGTCCGACCCAACAGCCCTCAGACTGTCCTGGGAGGCCCTGAAGTCACCTCAGCTTGAGTTTCACATTCCTCAGGACAGGAAAAGTCCCATAAACGTAAGATCACCTGCATGGTTCTGTCGTGCCACATTTTCACAGCAAAACCAGGGCGGAACACTGCACAAGTACAGACAATGGTTAAACTCTTGTTCAAGGAGTTCTAAACTGAACAGTTTAGCAGCAATGGTAGTTCCTCTGATTCTTACCATAAGTTTTGTAGTATTTGTCTTAATGCTTCTGTTCACAAATTCCTTTGGTTGTACTAAAAAAATACCTTCCCCCTCCCCTCCCAAGCTAGACTGCCAACTCTTGTAGCTGCAAATAAAAGATTGGTCAAGCAACCAACATGCATCGCAACAGCTCAGAAACTAGGTGAAAAATAAAAAAAACCACCTCAGTTAATTGTGTAAAAGGTATCACCTGATTTTGGGGAGGCTACTTCACTATTTTTTAAATGAATACACCTGGCATACTGGTTACAGTGGGAATATATACTCATTAATTTCCAGCCCAGTGTTAGCTTTGTAGATAATCCCAAAGCAATGACTGTAACAGAATACAAACGTTCCAGATCATCAGTATGTCTGGAGTATTAAACAGCATTGATGAATAGAAGGCAGAATGAATATTTCAAGGGGTTACAGGCAGCAAGAGTAATAGATGGGGATAAGAACTGAGCGACTCTTGACCCAAGTGGTTCCAAGGCACAAATAGCACTGGCTTTCAAAAGCCACAACCGGCCAAAGTTTCCAAGAGCAAGCCACGATTTGTGGCGTTCCCATTTATGACTCCCCGAGGTGAGGTATTTCAGCTGCTTGGTTTCTAGAGGTGGGCACTCAGCGCTTCTGAAATCATTCTTCCCCACCACATATGGGTGCCCAAAAACTGATGCTCCTAAAAAATTGTTTTCAACTCTCTGTGTCTCAGTTCCTCAACTGCAACACGGGGAAGTTTCTTCAACTATAATTTCATAGTTCCCAAGGTTGCTGGGAGGGGTTGATTAACCACCGTTCACAATGTTCCTTGAAGAGAAAACAAGTGATGCATATGAAGTCTCTTCTTTGTCTTTTACCGATCTCTGATGCACCCCAAAACTGATTTAACAAGTCCTCCTTGTTAAAGTGAAAACCAGACGGGAAGAAACTCTTCTTGCTATTAAGGTGCTTGCCAGAAAACTCAACTGCTAATATCTCTGTGCAGCACAGAAAGCCTCTCCCCAAACCTTTCATGTGTCTCTCTACACATCAAGCTCCCTTTCTGCTTCCTTTTATCTTCATATTTAGATAATTCTCACTAAAAGCAAGGTGGTCGTTCTTGCAAAATTACCATAACATCTCTTGATGGACTTTTAAGATCTCTCCTGCTTGTTACACAGTACTTTGGATGTGTTTTGCCAAGAAGCGAGACATTGTTTATTCTTGTATTAGGAAGACAAAGTGTTTCCCACTTAAGGGCTTCATCTCTCTTAAAACGCCCAGCGTAGCAGAAAGCGAGTGGCATAACTGAAGGGAAGAGACTCCTAACGGCAATTGAATTTCAATTTCATTGATTAGTAGTATCGCCAGCGTAAGGAGATTTAATGCCGAGCCCAGTGTAAATTGGATTCCAATTGCTGTCCCTGTGTAAAAGGGGGTCTCACATAAAGGATTAAATGCAGGCCAAGATTGCACAATGAACCCACTGGCTCATTCACAATCAGCTTTGTGTACTCATTAGAAAAGGGAGCTAATCACCCCAGTTTGTGCTGGTTTCAGAGCTGCCAGCACAAAAGGCTGTGACCTCCCACTGAGAGTCAAAGACAAAATATCCCGCTTTCTCCCATGTACAAAACCCTCTCATTTTGTGCCTCCAAAATTCAACCTTCTGATGGACCCACAATAAAAATTAGCTATGGTCAGCAAGATTCAGCTACCCCTAAAATCACAATTATGTTACTTCATATAGGGGGTGAATTAGGAAAATTAAACATCTGTCCAGTAAGAAGTCTACCCGTGACCTAGTTTTGTCCCAGTGTGTGGCTTGCTTGTAAATGTATTAGGAGCATGTGCAATACAACAAAGCACAGAAATTTCCTAAGCGATCTCACAGGTAATCAAAAAGATCATCTACATTTTAAGCAGCACCTACAAATGCATTCCTATGCTTGTTGGTACAGCACAGAAAAGCAGAGGAGTTAAACCACAAGTCACACGTAGCCCAAAGACAGCAAACTTTGCTGGCAAGCAAAGCTTTTGAAGCAGACAATGAAGCGCAGGCCAGGAGGTGGGTAGCCGCATGGTATGTTCCCCCCACCACCCCTTTGGTCCTGCAAACAGCTGCCCGAAGACAAAAAATACTCCGAGGCTGGACACCAGCCTACATGCTCAGCCCTCGCGCGTTACGTGCCTCTTGTTTTGAATTTACAGGCTCTCGGCAGATGCCTGCCAAGGAGTTCGCAGCATCCCACGGACGCGGGACAATGTGCACGTCCGTGCACCGCGTGTCCTTGAACTCTCTTCACGTTTCCCTGGCGAAATGACATCTGCTCAGCCCCTCAAAAACCTGGGGTGACTGCCAGTGCTGAAATCGCACCCCAGGCAGACCAGGCTGTCTTCCCTGGGGTGACAGAGCCCCAGCACGCTGCTGGGTGAGACCCCACCTTGCAGATGCTCACCGCGGCCGCCGTTCTCCATGGACCCTCAGCACGTTTTTGGCCACCGTATTTCTCCAAGCAGTATCGCTGCCCCTCCCGTTCATCATCTTGAAATAGCTCAGTGCCACCGCCGTGAAATGTAGGATCAGCAATGTGGCTGTGTATTTTTAGCACAACAAACGTTTTGTCCTTTTTGAGATAATTGCCCTGTTTCCTTTTCCTCCTCTGTTCCTCCCCATCTCCCGGCTGTTTCGCCAGGCTGTCCGGTTCCCCACATGGCCGAGTGCAAGCCCGCAAAAAGCAGCCAGGGTCTCACCAACCAGCTCACAGAAGATGCCACGGTCACTTCTGCAGCCCAAAGCATCTCCCCGGCCAGGAGAGGAGCCGGTTCAGCAGCCCGTGCACCCTTTCACTGCACGCTCGTACAGTGCCCAGCGCACCACAGCACGACCACGATACAGATATTAATACACAACAGCAGAGAGACACCGCTGACTGTTTTCGATGCTGGGGTAAATAGAGAAGGGTTACTCCGACACAGACTCCCCTCCCTGAGAACTGGCCTTGGGTTGTGCATGCAGAGGTGTCGCAGGGACCAGACCCTGTAAGCAATAAACTTTATGGGGATTCCAGGGAAAAGAAAAATACAAGAAGTTTGGATCAGGAAAGGTTTAAATCTTTTACATGATCAGACCTTGCATTATGTTAATTATCCTTTCGCTAAAATACAATCCTTGGTTTCCAAATTCTCTTCTACTACAGAAAGCCCCAGGCCAAAGGAAAACTTCCAGCATCTAACCATTTTCATATTAGGAAAACAAAGCTTGAAATCCCAAGCAATCTGAGAAGATGGGATCAGTTAACACAAGATGCTTTTATTGTGCATAACTGCCTTTACACACAATGAAGGGGAAGCAATTCCTTGCTCTCTTGCAAAGGAAATGAACCCGATGCAAACATACCGGATAGCAATACCCACAGCACTTCTGCAAGGAATGACCAATATCGTTGCACACAATCTGGCACAAAAGCATAATACAGAAAAATAAATGGTTAATCCACTTTTCCCTTTTTATACCCCTCCCCAAGCAAGTGTATAACCACAAGTATGCACAACCCAGAACGGACGTTGTATCTGCCCTCCCGACTCCCACCCAGCCCCAGGCACTGGGACACATCACGGGTGTCCCAGGCAGAGGAAAGCGGGTCAAGGCAACTGCAGAAATGTGGAGGAAAGGGTCAGGATGGTCATTTTTACATTATATAGAATTTATATTTGTTTTTTTTTAATAGGGGATGTTTAATGGGTTGGAGGAAATCAGTGGGCCTTCAAGAAGGAACAACTCTGAAGGAGGGTAGTCCAAGAATGTGCTGAATGACCACTCTTGTTAATGGGGAAAAATTTCTCAGTCCACAGAGGCCTTTGTCAGGCAAATAAAATCTTCTGTCAGCAGTTGCACACAAAATCTTTGTTGCTGGAGGATAAAATCTCATTGTGCGTACAACTGAGAAGATGTTATCTATTCTACCTATTGGCGCATAATGCAGTTGGTAAAAACAGAAAAACAGCTTAACCTAAAATCTCATTCTTTCTTTTTAAAAAAAAATTTTAAAAATTAAAAAAAAAAAAGAAAAAAGTGTAGGCATCAACTATAGTCCAGATTTCTCTCTCCACCAATCTGTATAGAAAGTTTTATTAAATGATAACCTGTTGGCAATAAGAAGGCAGAGTAGCCTAGATGCTTTTCAGTGAGAGCAATTTTAAACTTTTTTTTTTTTTTTTAGGATATATTAGAAAAAGCCAAATCTGAATGACACACAGAAGTCACAGAGCATTAAAATTACCTCCTGAGATTTCAGACTGAACGATTCCCCAACACTTAGTGAAAAAACCACAGAATTTTTTTGCTGGAGTTGCAACATACAGAACGGTTTCAAGTCACTGTGTCATTTAATAATATTCACTGATTTATTGTCCCCAGAGGTCACTGCTTAGTAGCTTGGTATTTCATGAACATGATGCCCTTACAGCATACTGAAGCACTTCTTAAAAATTTCACCTAGCATTTATACAGCTCGACCAGCACCCTGCAACAAGCACATGAATCTCTTTGCTTCTCCGTCAATATATTCACAAGATTCTCCCACCAAGATGATCATACTCAATCTGCACTTATTTTCCAGATCATCAACTGGACTTCTGCACGCCTTACAACCTGGCCTTTGGCATTCTCAGCAAGAGCAGCATTAGGTCCAACGATCGTTATCTCCATGACTTCAATTTTCCTCTCAGCCTCTTGCAATCTTAAACCAATGCTTTCCAACTTCTTATCCACTGCAGCATGAATAGCATCTCGCTTTTCTATAATATCTGCCAACCACTTAGCAAGCCCAGCACTGCTTGATAAGCCAAATCCATGCCTCCTGACGGTACGAAGCTGAAAGCAGTCAAGCCTGACCCACCCAGCTAGAAAGAAGTTTGAAAGTGAAATACCAGGTCTTCAGCGTTTCCAGTCTGACTCATTTTTTCCCAGCAATTATTACCAAAAGCAAACAGTAACTAACACCCCATTCCCAGGATCACGCCCACCAGCTCCTAGAAGTTGCCCACCTTTGCAATACATCAACCAACCTTAAAGGTCCACATAGGTTTACCACAGCTGAGCCACCTCTAAATACCGGACTGCACACGCCAGGTATTAAATCCCAATTCCAGAGGTAACAATGGCAAGCAAGGCAAACCAAGGGAGGCAACTGTATGATTTGCCATTCAGAGCTACGAGAGATGAGAGAAGCGCCTGATGCTACAAGCCCGCTTCCTGGCATGTGCTCGGCTGCTGAGAGCCCCAGCGCTGCGATCCTTTCCTTGCGACTCCAGCCACGTTAATTCAAGGTGCACGGACCAGCTCTCATACAGGCAAGTATCTTCTGATCTCATGGTGACTTAGGAAAAAAGCTACCTAGGTATAAAAATCACATGCCAACTCCCTTACAGTAATAGGCTCACCAATTTCCCTTTTACACACTAATTCTGATCCCCCATGTTAGGGTTTGGGAGAAGCATAGTTCCCACCACACCTACCCATGGACTACCCTCGCTCCCAGTGACAAGGCTGATCTCTTCTTACTGATTTAAACCTACCCTGCATTTTGTCAGGCATCTATGAGGAATCAGCTGTGGGCTAAGGAAAGAAATTCTGTAAAATAAATGTGCTTTGGTTGGGGTGGGGTAGGGTGCAGAAGAAGGAGGGAGGCTAGAGAAGATACCTCTCTTAAAAACTCAACATACAATGGACTAAAATCTCTTTCTTCCATCACCTGAACAATACAAGCAGCACTGAACCGCACATGCTCTAGAAAACTAATACCTGAAGGACTCAAACAGAATATTTGATGCATCATCCCCTAGTCAGCTCTGAACTGCAGTCTCCTTCACTAGGAAACAAAACAGGGGAGAATGGGAAACAAACGGGTGGTGGAGGACCAAGAAACGTTAGGAAGATAGCTACCTGTAATTTTTCCTTCTTGCTTCCCTGCTCAGCCACCAGCACCTCCGAACATGCTCTCGTTCTTCTCCACGTGCCTCATACAAGCAAAGGCTCATGTTCGGATTTAAAAGTGAGAACTTGGAGAGCTGGGGAGAAAGGAATGGGAGAGGATGGTGCTGCTCCTCAAGAGCCACTCCTGGAGATGGGAACAAAGACTGCAATGAGCAGAGGACATGAGGATGAAGCAGCTTCAGACTGCCATGAGGCAATGCTTCACACAGCGTGGACCCGCAGCAGGCAAGTCCCTGTCACAAGAAAGCAGAATCCAACAGTTTGATGATTTTTTTTCCCCTTTCTTTAAGAGCTACATAATTGTTCTGACTAATAATAATGGACCTGTTACTGCTCCCACTATCCTCAAAGGGAGCAAAATCAGATTTGGCATTTGTAATCATGAATGCTAAAAGAGAAGTTATCAAGTGTCATGTTAAGAGAATAGAGGGCATGATCCTGTGCAGCAACGAGTGCTCCGAGCCTCACTCAGCTAACAGTTAAGCATCTATTAATTTATTTAAATTTTTTTAACACGCCTAAATTCATTCTGCCCATGTCTAAAGGATGCACTCAAGTCACATGGCTGGACCACAGCAGAGAAGAGAGATCCACTGGGGGCAAGGAGAAAGTCCTCCCCCATGGAGAACTCCTCTCAAACTGGCAGAGAACATCAGGCAAGGGGGAGGCTTCGCCGGCCACAGCTGGAGGCAGCAGATGACCTACCATCGGTCTCACCCTGCGCCCTCCTCGATATTTGCTCGGCATTCAGGTGGGCATGTGACAGAGAACGAAATCAGGGTCAGACAGAACCAATTAGGCTCCAAGAGTCCAATCGTGAATTGTACCCTTAAGGACTCCAAAGCATTTGTTGCTAGAGCTAGTGGATGTCTCATCCTATTTACATAATATATGACCTAATTTTGTGCTCACTGAGTATTTAATTACAGCCGATTGAATACAAAAAATTACTCAAAATACTCTCAGCACTAATAATTGTTTAAATTGTGTTTTTTGGTGGGGTTGGGTTTTTTCCCCACATGCAACGTTTAAATATTTTGAGCATATACCAAAAAAAATGAAGAAAAAATGAAAATGCACTGCTCTTCTGGAGCCAGCTCCTAAGGGACAAGTGCTTGCTCAGCACGGTGGCCTCCTCTTTCTCCACAGAAACAGGAATTCTGTATTTCATACTCCCACTACCAGAATTAATAATTCCAGCCCATTTTGTGAACTAGAACCTCTGTCAGTTCACTCACCCAGCTCCATCCCTCCGGGACAGGGCCTTGTCAAGCCGTGGAGCATCATTTGCTTGCCTCAGGCAGAGCTGAGACACAACTGTGTTGAAAGAAATTCAAGCACAGGTGCTCAACGATTGCTCTCCCAGAACAAGACAAACTGTCTCTATGAGTAGCATCAAACTAGCCATCAGTATTTGTAAGGTACTTAATGGGAACCTCCTTAATAAGTGTGTATCTCCATCCCACGTGGGGCTACATCACCAAACTGTTCACAGGCAATCCAATCCTAACCATTTCCCATGGCAGAGTAGGAATAGCTTTGTAATATTATATTTCAGCTAATCAAAAGACTTCGTATAGGAAAGACCATTTAGTCAAGCCAGTTCAAAACGTTTCAAAAACTGCTTCGCACTTCAGAGATAGTGACAAATTAAAAAAAAAAAATTAGCAAAAGGACTAATAACTGTAGGACTGTTCACATACCTTAAATTGAAAGGGCTTACATGTTCTTAACGTATCAGGAACAAACCCTTCAAGATATTGCTACCATACGGCAACAGAGAAGTATCAGTCTTCCTGCAGCATATCTAACAGCAGTACTCTCCATATTTTCTTCCCTAGGAGTGACTCAGATAATGATAGCAAGTGGCAAATTAAATCATACCAGTGCTATCTGAAAGCTGCAATCTTTTATAATAAGGGGGTTTTATTTGTTGGGGGGGGGGGGGGGATCACATTTATAAAAAGCTTATCTCAAGGATAAGGGCCCACTGGTTTTAGACTTTTTTTTTTTTTAATAAGGTCAGCTTTTTAAAAAGAAAACCAAACCAAGCTCTAAAAGGTCTTCTAAGCAGAGGTTTATCATTTATAAAACAAAGCATTAGCCTGTAAACCCCTGTTCCTGCAGAGCCAATAAGTGCTCAAAACATACGCAATGTGTTAATCCCACCTAAAGCTACCCACCATTTGTTTTCACCTTAAACCAAATGACTGGAAGAAATTAACTATTATTTCAGGAATTACAGTTTTACTAAAATTATATTCTCCTCTTCCCAATTCCTCTGCTGAAAAGATAATTGCAGTACTATATGGACAAAAAAAATCAGACACCAAAAAAGCAGAAAGTTGTAGGAAGGTCTTTTAGCTTTTGAGATCGATAAAAATTATTATGCTCAGCATTTCTCTCTCAAGATATTTATACCATGCTCATCACCTTGGTATCCAAGTTCAATATAAGAAAAGCAAAAACTTGTTCACACACACAGCATATTTAATCTTCAAATGCTTGACAAGCATCAGCCAATATTCAGAGCTCCCTTGTGACTTCTCTGAAGGAGCAACTTAAGCGCTCAGTTTAAGAGGCTGAACACCGAGCGGGACTTGGTGCCTAGCAGAGGGCTCGGGCAGACCTCAGGCATACGAGTCAAGGAATCTGATCCAAAAAGCCCACATGTGTAGTAGCCCTCTAAATCTGCAGGTACTCAGTGGCTCACAGCCACTTTCCCTATGCTGTTGAGCCCAAAGCTTCCCTCTGCATCTCTCCAGCTCTGTGCCCCTCATTCCTCTGGATATAAAAAGAGAATTGTTCCCTTGCTCCCCTCCTCGCTGGGCAACTCTGGAAGATCCTACAGGCTGCCAGTCCTAAGCAGCCAGAGACCGACAGGATTTCACAGTCACCTCTGTTGTTTTCCTGCTGCTGCTGATTATTATTATTATTGTTATTATTATTATTTCTTAAATAACCACCTTGTCCAATGTTAAACTCCTCTATGCACTCTAACTCAGATTTTGGGGCTCTATTCAGGGATCCAAGTACTTAAAAACATGATGCTACAGCAGCCAAGTCCTTTATTAAATTTAATCCCAAGTGACCTCTGACATCAGAGCCACAGTGACTAATCAAGCAATTATCATTGAACACCTTTGGTCAACACTCAGTATAATCATGGGAAAAAAAGATCAGAAACAACCTCAGGGTTTTGGTCTTGTGGAAACCCGGCCCCACGTGCATTACCCACACTGATCCCACACTTGAGAGAGATGGCAGAGTGATGGCTATCTAATCACTTAGTGTCTTCTGTTCGAATCTAAGAAAACCAGTGGTGAGGGAAGAGTTGACAGCCTCACAGGGAAGGTTGTCATGGACAGAGAGCCCGTGTCAGCAGCGACATTCAGATCTGCTTCTGCCATCACTTGATGAGGTATGAGGCAGGTCCCCCTGACCTGGGGGCCTGGGAGACTTCAGTGCAGAAGAAAGATCAACACTGCCTGTAAATACCCTTTAACGCATCATTCTTATGGCTTCTAATTCCTCAGATTAGATTTGGTTTCATTTTTAAATGGAAATTAGATCTTCATCAACCTTGAATGCTCATTCTCTGTCTACCAGTTATACGTATTATTTATTCATTCTTGCTGGGCTTTAGCGAGGATTGCTTGAATACCTCTTGGAAATGAACAGCACTTTGTAATTACTAGTCTTGATTAATAAACACAGCCTCAACCAGTATCTAATTTGACTTCAAACTATAGAGACCCTAAATAATCTTACATTTTGTAGAAGTCCAGAACGTGGCAGGGGGGCAAGGAGGGGGGAGGGATGTAAGGTGAGGAATCTGGAAAAATTACTCTAAGGACTTGCTTTATTTTTTTTATTTACTATCTAGTATCATTCAATTTCTTAATCAGCCATTTTCTGTGAAGGTTTTATTAATTTTAATAGCAAATACACAATGCAACTCCATATATTCCTGTATTTTAGCCACTAATTAACTACTATTGAACACATAACTTCTGACTGGAGCTTGAACACATTTTTTTCTCATAGAACAGCTATAAAGCTTCCCAGCCCGTTGTGTTTACAAGGTCCACAAACATTTCCAGGCAAGGAATACATGCGATATTATCTAAATCATTATACCCATAAATTAATCTATGAAGGACGATTCATAAGAGAGTGGTGAATAAGTAAGGAGGAATTTCTAATCTCCGACAGTGGTTTGACAGCTGCACCTCCCCCTGCTTCCTTCTGCCCAGACCAGGGTTCTCCACGTAGGACAATAAAGAGAAGCGGGGGGGGGGACACAATGGGGGGATGACAAGACAAGAAAAAATAAAGCTTCCTTTCTTCAACAGATTTTGTAGTTTCTGTTTAGTATTTTAATGAAATATTTACTGTTCTTGTATTTTATGCTTTAATTATTCATTACTGAAATCAGTTTAAAGAGCTGCCATACTCTGAAATGCAGTTCTAAAACTGATACCTTGGAGCTCCCCATTTATTGCAGATTAGTGACTTTCATCTCAAGTCTGCTCTGCTTGCAAGTCACGAAGTCCCTTTCCTCTTCACAAGGACTTGACAAACTCAGCCCAGACACCAACATGCAAGATGAGCTTTTCATTGCCCTGATGCCACTTCCACCACGGCAGTGGTAAGAACTGCCTACGAATTACACACTGAAGCAGTGGCAGATGCAGAAGTCGGCTCATTCTGCCCCAGCACGATGCTGAAAGGCCATCACGATGGCTGACCGCATGGGTAGAGCATGCTTAGGTAGTGCAGAAGGGCTCTGGTGTCAGCTGGGGTCCACCGCACAAGCCAAAAAGACAATCAACGTCCAAAAAAAAACACTTTAAAGGCAGCAGATAGCAAAAAGAGGACAGAGAAAACCGAGCTGGATTCATGGCAGCTGGTGACACGGCTGAGAGCAGGACCCGCGGACAGGCTCCTCCACCCACGGCCAACCTTCTCCTCCAGGGTTACTCTCTCCATGCAGTCCCTGCACCTAAGGTCTCCAGCACATCAAGTACCCGGGATGGGGCTGCTGGGTGTTTTGCAGATAAAGCCTCATTCCCTTCCACACGCAGAAGAGAACAGCAAAATACACCTACAGTAAATGCAAATTTGAAGTTCACCTTGCGTGTTTTCACATCAAGAAGTGTCCGTGGACGTCGCAAAAACCTGTTGCATTAGCAGGGCCTGACAACAAAATCCTTGCCTAAAATTTCGCAGTTTGTCTTTGCAAGGAAAACAAGGTCTCTCATCACCTCACCTTTGCTAACACAAGGCATCTTTCAAAAGCAAAGTCTCAACAAAGGCTGCAGTTTTCGACAAATTACCATGGTCAGACAAGCCTGAGGGTCCCTATCACCTTCCAACACGTCTGAAAATGCGTTCCTCGGTCTTCCCTACAAGTACAGCTCACGGCAGTGATGACCGCAAGTCTCAGCTACTGGTGCCATGCAAGCACAGAACAGAGAGATAATTTCAAACAGCTCGCAGTCCAACTTTATATCGCTGCTTAAGGGAAAGGGGAATAGAAACAAGCAGACTACACTGGTCAATATGACAGTCATTTGTCACCAGCTTAACTGTTGTCAGGTTTGGGGCATTTCATTTTTTTCGCTTCTTCAGCATCACGGCGAAGGAGATGATTAAGAAAGATACTGCCGTATCTGTGCAGATATGGAAAGACGTCTCCCCGGGAGAGAAAGCAAGATGTTTACTTGAGTATTAAGGAAAGGAGCAATGGAAATTGACAGTGCAAGCTCAAGGAGGGCTCTTGTTGGAAAGACGACTGGCAAGATGAGAACTGGCCACAAAAGTGGAGGCGAGCGAGTCGAGCCTCACGTAAGGGAAGAGAGGGACAGAGACGGTTGGCTCTGCACGTCACCAAGGCCAAGTAAGGAGTGTTCTCCCGGAGAAGTAGACCTGATGGCTCCCTGCAGTAAGCAAATGGAGGCAGGATCTCCTCTGGGGTTGTCCGCAGGCTCCTCCCTTCTGTTCCGCTTTTTTAAGTAAACCAGGGTTTATTAGCAGTTACAAAGAGGGGAAGTGGAGCGGATGTAGGCCAAAGCAGGCATCCCCCCATAGGGAGAGAGGAGCAATAAAAGGCTCTGAAAGGTTACTTACGCAGAGCGTTGAGAAGGACTCCAACAGGGATTCCATACGAAGCCCAGGTATTTGTTTCTGTGAACTCCTCCCTCCTAGAAGGAGGAATGAGACACTGGGAGAGGAGGGTGTGGTTACAAAAGAAAAAGGTAAAAATAAAAATAATATTCCTAGTCCCCTCAAAAGGCAGTTTAGTTTAACTAGTATTTTCTCCTGCTGTACATGTATCTATCTAAATACCTAAATAATCATTTGCTGAAAAATATGCTGCTATTACTTCTTGAACATTAGATACAATGTAAAATCGGACTCTGAGAGTAATTACGAGGTTCAGGATAATGCTACTATTATTTCTGGTGCTCAGTTTCCGTAAATAGTGTCTAATGCATCTCCGAAGCTCACTATTAATCATAGAAAAAGAATGTCTGTACCTAATTCATAAAATGTGAATACTAAATACTTTCTGACTGGGTTTTGTTTGTTGCTGTTTGGGGTTTTTTTTTTTTTAAGAACTCAATTTTTAGAAAACATCTAGAGGGCTCCTAAGAAATAGCATTAAACAAAAACTTTGCATTTTGAAAATTAGAATTCTGGAAGAGGCTCTAAACCTAACACCAAACACTTATGCAACTTGAATTTTAACCATCTTAACATCCTTAATCTTTATCATATTTAGTACATTACATTTCTTTGACAACTAATCAATCAAAGGCATCATGCCTTCTGTAAAGCTGCCAATCCAGTGTCATTTTACCCTCTCTCAACCATGATTTATTTTCTACAGAAACTTCCTTGTTTATTTTATATATGTATATTTTTTATATATAAAAATACAGCAGAACAGATAGGGAAATAAGAAAAGCAAAGCAGCCAACACAATATTGCATTACTCAGGATTGTCAAGAGGAAATCCATGGCTTCCGTAGATCCACAGCCTCTAGTCAACAAATCATCGAGGACATACCAACGACTCAGTGTCCAACAAGGGAAAGCAAAGAATTGGCTCTAAAAAGCCTAAGAAGCTCTGGAAAGAGGCCATCGAAGACCCAACAGCAGTAATAAGCTCTTCTGAACGAACAGAGAGGAGCAGTTAACAGTTCTGGCAGAGGAAAAGCAGGAGACAGTTTTGAAATACAGTCTGCTAGTTATGCTTAGTGAGGACAGCACTACCAAAAATAAAACCGTGGAGTACATAACTATTTGTCCATGACCTGACATAAATGTCATAAAAGATAAAGGAAGAGTGGAAAGAGATCAACATGAAAAACTAACAAAAGCAACAGCATAAAACGACTGAAGGAAATGCCACTTCCAAAACCACAGCAAATCTCCCCCAAACAGGAAAGTGAATATCAAGGGATGCCCACCAAGAGCAGATGTCTCCAGGGGGGTTCTGCCTAGCAGAAAGGTAGATCCTTCTGTCAAGTTCTGCCCTTCTCAAAAGCACAGGGGTTTTCAAAACAAGATTGATTTCCTTAATGGGAACAACAGCAGAGACTAATTCCATTATTTTCAATGGAGCTGAATTTGAAAGGTCTATTCACATGTAATGGTACCTTCTGGGGAAAAGGCAGCAAGGAATCAATTCTACAAACCGTGGTGATTGAGGCCATTTAAAAACCAACAAAAACAATCAAACCTTTCACAGCAATTCAAAGAACCATCCTCCAAAGCATCTGATAGCCACAGGAGCAGATCATCCTTGCTGCAGCACATCTGGCACCTCACTGCCCCATTTCCCATCCCCGTACGCCCGCAGCAGATACTCCGAATCCACAGCTGCTGCCTACGGGGTTTCACGTTACTCCTGGAAGAGCATTTTTCTCTAGACAGTTTCGGGGCAAGGAATGCAGACCCAGGACCTAGTTCATGGTGTAGGGCCATCTTCGCCACAGGGGCCCTGGGAAAGGGAGAGGAGAGGGAGAAGAAAAGGCTGAAATAATGCCTGGAAGCAAGTTATGCCAACACTGACTGCTAGCTGATATAACGATATATCCAGCCTACAAGCCTCCCCCTCAGCGAAAAGCAAAACCATCCCACACCACGGCAGCATTGCTCTCAACCATCTTTAAGAAGAATCCAAGAATTTAAGACCTGAGACCCTGAATGACTTACTAAGGGAGGAGGGGAGGGCGTAGGGAAGGAAGGCTTCCACCTGCGGGTAAAGCTTACAGCTGCTCTTAAAACTCATTAGCCGAAATCTGCACTGAAAGATAATAAAACTCTAAACTCAAACGCATGGTTAGGGAAGGCATCTAGGCACACAGCAGCCTCTCAGCTCTTACAATATTTTTTTTTAAAGGCTATTCATAAATTTTACCAAAACTTTCAGGTTACCTTGGCAGTATCCCTGCCAAGCTGTTAAGCAGAGCTGTTAGATTTGGGTGGGTTACAGAGCGACCTTTTCACACCACATTAGTGGCCATAATTTGCTGAACTAACATTTCCTCCTGCTGCTTTTGAATATATCAAATGACTTTTGAGCTACCGCTCAAGTCTTAAAAGCCTGTTACAATCCACCCTAGAGACGGCTTCAATTCAGTGTGCTGGGCACAGAAACCCTACAACGTCCTGCGAGCCTTTGAGATAAAAAACTCTGCCAAAGTTTTACATTTTACTGCGCTAGCACCGAGAAAATAAAATTAAGTGGTCCAAGGTCCTAGTAGGTCCTAAAAGGACCCCAGGTACCTCCCATCTCATTTCTACAAGTTACACTGAATACCTCTTCTTCAGAAATTCTTGTAACTCTACATCACCTCCCTACGAGACTCGAGTATAACAATTCTATTCTTCCACTGTGCAACTGGAGACACAAAACTGCACAAAAGCTATAAAGTACGCACTTTCTCTGCAATAAAATGTATCGGAGTCCAGATTTTAATATTTTCCTCGATTCTGATCATGTTTCAGAGCTCTTGCGAACATCACAAAGAAAGCGCAATTCCCCCACTCCAAAAGTCAAACCCAGCAAGACGCTGGCTGGACAACTAGGCCTTGCCCTGCCTGTCCAACATCAAGAAAGTTAGTCAAGCCTAGAAGGAGTTGTTATTAGCTGTCTGCGAAAGGATCGGCAAGTAACATCCTAGAGCTGGACTTCAATGAGGGGATGGAGGACAAAGAGCAACTATCAGATAGTAATCTTCTAATAAAGAAGGCCACAAATATTTATAAACTCATACTTACCCCCCACATATAATCTCTATTCTACGTAGGTCAGGAAGCACCTTACAGAAGCAGATTTGTCATGTATTAAAAGGTGTAAGGCAAAGCCGCTCCGACTTCTGAGGTCCTGGACCACTGCGCTGGCAGGTGACATGTCCCCGCAGTTACTCCTCCTCCCTGTTATTCTAATGAATCTTGTTTACTCCGCTCCTGTGCACCTCCAGACAAAAAGGGCCCTTCAGCTACTGTACATCTTATTTGTCCTTGCTTCTGCAATAAGCACTCACATCAATGAGTGTTTAAAACAGTGCAAAATTCAAAAGAAACTCCCCTAGGTGGTCTATGCATACAAATAAGTATATATTTTGCTTTTTTCATAAAAAGACACCCTGCAGGTTTCAAGCTTCTCTCACTGCAAGAGATATTCTCAGGCAACAATGCTGATTTGGTGTAAGCTGATCCGTATCACTGGATCCTGCCTTTGTTTTTGGCAGTCCCCTTTCAAGGTGACTAAATTAAAGTGGAAGTACAGTTCCAGGCAGCCCAACAAGGGGGCAAGGCTGTTTTGCAAAATCTAAAAGGCTAAATAAGATGAAGCAGGTCTTCAAGCTGAAGAATTAGCTCATAAAAAAAAAAAAAAAACAAAACACCAAAAAAAACACAACGAAAAAAACCCAGCAACAACAAAAAAAACAACAACAACGTCCATGCTGCTCTGAGAATGTCACTGGTAATATCAGAACTGGGAGGATTACTCCAGCCAGGAGAAACCAACACTAAACCTCCTGAATCAGATTCATTCAAAACACCTCACATTTAACGGTCAAGGGTATGGGTAGAGTTTAAGAAGCTGCTTCCTCAGTGAACCTGATTTATATGAACTTAACTGGTTCAGATCATGTCAAGCAATACAACGGGTCAGCCCAAAACACATGGCTTGCCACTGACCCCAGCACTTGCAAAAAAGTATGCATGGTGCATATAAACAGCCAAATGAAAAACATACCTACATTTGTTTTAAGTGTATGGGCCTGAAATTGCTAAGAAAAAATATTTGCTGTCTGCACCTGTGTGAAATTGAAAGTGGGGCTGTAAGTGCTCTCAACACTACGCATGCTATGGCACCAATATACTAATCACTGAAGGATGTTCAGCAGTCCTGTTAAAATGAAACAGTGAAGAGCAAACTTCTTAATCTAACGCAATTCCAAAGATGTTTCAATGCAGCTTTCCTTCGCAGCAAAACAAGGGCTTGTCAATATGGGGACCTATGTACACACCGAGCTTTCAGCGAATTGGCCCATGCCCCGTGTGAACGCTGGCCACATGTAACGTGCGGATGCACACTATTCCAGAGGTGCTAAAGCATATTTTCAGTTTTTTCATACAGTAAATAACCTCAGATAGAAGTGTTCTTCACATACATCAAGACTGTCCTTGACACTCTAGCTCACTGCATGTGAGCCTTTCTGTTTCTCTAAAAACTGCATCCTTAAAATGACGTGGCAAGTGAAAGACTCTGGGTAGCCTTGGCAAGTCATTGCTGGATCTTCGCAGCACTCTAATCCCAAAAGAGATCTGGAAAGCAACATCTCCAGGTGCGGTATCTCCTTCTCCTGCCAAACCAGACTCCTCATGTTGGAGTTGCCTCAGCAGCTTCTGGCTCAATCCCCCCTGCAGCCCAGCCTTCACACACGGCCGTTGTCCTCCTCCCCTGCAAGATCTCTTCCAGCCTCGAAGAAGCCAGAGAGTAAAACCACGCGCGTGACCACATCCACAGCCCAGAAGTAGGTAAATCAGGCCATGCGACCAGAACATTAGTTAGAGCTGAGCACCAACAAAGGCAGAGGAGGAACTATCTGGGTCACGGTATGCTAACAAAGCCCGGCAAAGCTTCAGAGCCAGCAGCAGGGCCACAGGGAGAGGCCCAGGGAGGTGCGTTGCCTACTCTGCAACGAGCACGCCTTATAGACTCAGGGCCAGACTGCTGCAAACTAAAATAGCTGCTGCATAAAAGGCACAGCCAGCTCTGCATATTCAAGATCAGAGCGGAGATAGATGATGAGATTCTCTGTGCTATGCACAAAAGCCAAAAATCACCAGTGCATTTACAGTTCAATATTCTCCTAATCCCATCTTTATTCCTAGTGCATAAATAAAGCTCATTACAAATTATTTTCTTCAGAAACCTACTAGCAACCCAAAATAATTCATGAAAGTGCTGTTTGCATTTATACATCCTTGACACCCACAGTAAACATCAAAACAAGGAATTCAGTCACTCACATTGGTTGTAATACATAATTTCTCTTTCCTCTGTGGATTCTGTCACAGCAAACTCCTTCAGCAGCATCTTTTATGTTATTAGGTATACATATATACAGGCACACATGTCCACTTTATGGGGACTCTTCTCAGTCCACCTTGCTTTCCCAGATGAGCAAAGGCATTTTGTGACAACACACATACACATACTGAATAATTTATTTGTACAAAAAAAAATAGAGCAAATGTTTTTTCTTTCTTAGACTTGACCAAACACAAAGCTACTTGCTTTCTTTGTTCCAGTATCGCACAGTGCCTCCTCTCCTCACTCTCAGCACACGACATTATCTGGCCACCAGCTGCAGTAACTTGTGGAGCTCCGGTGTGCGTGCGGAGGTGCTGCTGGTGGAGGAATCAAACAGCACCACGGCCTCTCCCACACAGGGAGACCTGGAGCATCTGCCAGCCCAGGCAGGGCTGGTACAGGACCTTACCGTCCGTCCCATCTACCTGCTGGGTGACTCCCCGGGGGGCAAAGTTGATGTAGCAGGACTTGCTTTGCTTTCAGCATTTCCTTCCTTGAGCACTTAAACTGGATAGAGACTTTAACAAACAAATTTAATAGACAGAATTCCCCTTTTTATTAAATTATTATTACCAGAAGACCAAGCATGCGCACACACACCAGGAACACATCACCACACTGAGCAAGGACAGAATGAGAAGCATAGCTGGATGCATGCAGTGGCCGCACACCTTGCACAGAAATACAAATTGAACGTAGCCAGGTGTCTCTGCTTGGCGCACAGGCCGTTGCAGGGAAGTACGCTAACCAGCCTCGGCATCTCTACTAGCATCTGATGACAAGGAGGCATAGCGGATGTGTATAACCTGTGAAGCACTTTTAGTCACAGTATATCTTTAGCGCAGAACAACACAATGCAAATATTAAGCAGCAAAGCTGTGGCAGGTGACAACTAATCAGACACGGGAGATGCTGGGGAGGAGGGAAGGATGCTCAGCGGTGGCAGAGAAGCCCCACAACCCTCCCTCCTCTTGGGGCTGCACTGCAGGCAAGGCTGGTCGGCGAGGAGGAGCTGGCTGAGGTCTAGGTGCCAACCCTGAGCAGGGCCAACGGAGAGGAGCTTCCAGCGCTGCTGCGTTTGGCCCCTTCAGGAAGATTACCAGTGTAACAGCAAAAAAAGACCCACGCAGCTCCCAGCAGCTCTCACGGGTGCCCAAATATGTAGAAACGAGGTCTCCTGCCTTCCCCGACACCCAACAACATCCAAGTTAGCAGCTCTGCAGGATCTGATCTGGGCACCTTAGAGGAAGCAACCATCACAGCCTGAGCCACACCAGAAAGCCCTTTCTGAGGGCCTTGTGTGTTGCAAGAATCAGACACAAAGAAGAACTCTTATTACCTGCTCTGCACTGAATTAGACATACACAGTCCTTCTGATTGCACACACAAGGTAAAATTAAGCATCATCAATCTTCTTCAAAAGAAAATGTGAGTGTCAACCTTACTCCATCAACCAGTAGAACCTTCCTGCTTAGTTCTTGAATGCTGGTTATTTTATGCAAAATTCAATGTTTGGACTGAGTAGTGTGGCAATTTATGAAAAAAAAAGAAAAACAAAAAGAGAGAATACTACATTTAACACATTTGGAAATACAATTAGTCAAATACAACTTCACAAATAAGCAGTCCCTCTGCCCCCAAAATAAAAAAAGAAAAACTAGAGTGCAAATTTAGGAAACCAAGAATGAAGCTTGGAAATCTGCCAGTAATGGAAAAGAACGGATATGGCTTATGAAATAACCCCACCGTTTCTGTGTATAATCATTATTTCCAGTTTGGCCTCCCTAAATTAAATTGGTTTTAATCTTCCCTGCTAAACTGGCACAATGTTGACTTCAGCTTTTTGGTGTCCATTTGTTCTACCACATGACATCACGAGATGCCTGCCAATAACAGAAAGATGCCTAAAAGCCTTGAAATTCTTGGCTTTGGGACTCCAGGTTTTCTGAGAACTGTTAATTTACTTTGGCTTAAATCCTAGATTTTGGCTCCACTTGAGAAAAGTATTTCTCACACAGTAATTAAACTTGTAGTGGACAACACCGAAGCAATAGGAGACATGCTCCAAAAAGAGTATGTTGTCTAGTCACGTCTTTCTGAGGTTTCTCTTCTTGCAGCCACACAAAGAAAGCAGTGAAGGAGCTGTGCACCAGTAGTGCAGTTTAAGTTCTAATTAGACAATTAAGGACGAAGAAATAGTGTTTGTTAGACAAAATTATATATATTATTACAAAATTGGAGAAAGCCTAGGAGTCAATGAAAAACCAGCTTAAACTCAGTCCAGGTAAAATTCAAAACAAGCCTTTCAACTTTACAGCAGCAGCAAAATTACCTTTTCCAAAGCAATGCTTCACGAGGTCTTAGCGGCATTCTTTGGGTGGTGCAAAGCAAGAGAAGCCTCACCTCTCCCACTCGCATGAGACTCTCCTTCAAAATACGATAAAACTGGGGGACAGCACGAATACAGCATCTTGACCCTCAAAACCATCAATGATGTAGGCCCTTGGCCTGCTCCTTCCCCAGAGCTTAACAGGAATTTGTTAGTATTTCCCTACACTGCTCAGGGAGCAGGAGAACAGAAATGGCACAAGACTGCAAGTTCAAATACATTACAAAATAGTCTGCAAAAATAGCTGGGCCTTGTAAGAAATATACTTCTCCATGGAAACCACCAGACGCTCTGAATTCTGGCAGACTAGAGAAAGCGGGTTTGTATTATTAAAGGAAATGTCTATGTATTTGGGCTTTTATAATTCTAACCTTCAGAAAGTGAGAAGCAATTGCTGGTCTCCAGAACAGGTCAGCTGAACTTCCTACATCTTTCCGTCTTCTGCCTCTCCTCATCCAGTGACACCGTGATTCCCAGGGGATAGAATGATGGGCGGAAGGGTATACTTTGCAAGTCTCTGCAGTGCTTTTAATTACAGATACAGAATGAAAAGAAGCAAGAAAAAAAAAAAAGACAACCTGGGGTTCTAAAACACCTGTTCCATACAAATAAGACACCTCCACATATTTAGGTGTGGAATGAGGCAAAGCAACACTCCTTTAGTACATTAACAAATGTGACGTATATACTTCAACGTCTGTGTATTCCAGACCTCTCACACTCAAACAAGTGCAAGATAAGCCATTACTATTCTCTCCCTCACCCAAAACAGTTTCCACTTTGGATGCCAGGTGGGGAACTATGGATTAATTAACTCCCAACTGGCATTGATGGGATAATTATACTCGCCTGTCTCTGAGTTTCACTATTTCCAGCTGAACTGCCACACCAGAAAGCAAATCCTAACCATGAACCTCCACTTCTCGCTATATCCCAACAAAGTGCTGACCTCTTACCTGTGAAGGCTGGGATACACAATTCACAAGAACTTAATAGAATATTTTTAAAGAAATAAAAGTGCTGCAGCCTCAAAACATGAAAGGGATGGGCTACAAAGAAGCACTCATATAGAGAGCAATTATATTTTTTATATCTAATGGTTCTGCCTCAGGAAGCAAGAGCTGGCTAGCATCAAACTGTATAAAAGAAAGGATTATGGGCTCACGAAAAAAGAATGCCATTTTGATTTAAAACCCAGCAAAGCATAGTGCAGATTTGTTATTTTAACTCACAGCGCTTAATTCCTGTAACGAGCCAGAATGCCATTAAGGACGAAAAATACACGAAATACTTATGGTACAAGAAATTAAAAGTAACCTCACTTTTCATCAATGGCTGTTCACCGAATAGGCCATTCTTTGCTTCTCGAAACCGTCTTGCGCTTGCACAATACATCTCAGCTACACAAGATATCAGAAGGAAAAAAAAAAAAAAAGTTTAAATTCATTTCTGAGAACCTGCTACTCCGCAGCATTTCCCAGTGTCCTGGTTTCAGCTGGGATAGAGTTAAGTGTCTTCCTAGTAGCTGGTACAGTGCTGTGTTTTGAGTTC